>CM053787.1:343573635-344773635 GCA_028749045.1 Cupressus sempervirens | reverse complement strand
TCCAACTCTAATAATTCCTCCATCATAACTTTTGAAGTCAACAAACTTATTCATATCGCCAATCATATGATGTGAACCACTGTCAATTATCCAATCAGATTTCTTTTTCACTTGTGTTATCAAAGCCATTTTCTCTGAACTTTCTTCTTTAATAGCCACAAATCCTATTTCATTATCACTAGCACTTACTACTTGTTCATCAAAATCATCTTCTTCATTGGCATACAAACAATCTCTATCTCTTCTAGCTTTGAACTTTCCTTTATACTTTTTCTCTCTTTTAGGACACTTAGATGCATAATGACCAAACTCATTACAAGTCCAACATTTAAAGATTTTCTTACTATCTTTTTCTCTTCTTACTAGAAAGGCTACTCCTTCTTCTATCTTTCTATCCTCATCAGATCTGTTACTACTAGCAAAATCTCCTCTAGCACTTTGCTCCTTAATAGATCAGGTCAAATGTTTAGGGCACTAAAAGTTGTCTCTGTTCTAGACAATTCTCCAAACTATCTAAGCTCATTATCAACTGCTTCAAGTCTCCCAAGTAATGTTTCCTTGGTGAAATCTTTGGTACAAGAGATCAATGATTGTATCATTTGAACTACTTGCTTAAATGGTGGTGTTAAACTCTTCAATATCTTCCAGATCACCTCCATCGTCTTCCTTGGTTCCTCCTTGAGATTTGATACCTGCAGTAATTTCTAATATATTGCCTACATATGTTCTTATAGATTCATCTTCCATCATTTTAGCATCTTGAAATGCACAAATCCAACTTTCTAGGCTCATTTTGTTAGACTGTACATTACCTTCAAAACTATTTTCCAAAGCTTTCCAGTTCTTATGAGAAGTATCAAGCGTTTTTACCTAACTATACTCTACTTCAAGAAGTGCAAACAATGGTGCTTCTCTAGCTCTCATGTTGCACATGAAAAGTTCTCTCTCATCCTTGGTACAAGTTTCCAACACACTTTTGAGCAATAATTATCTTTTCTAATTTTGTCAAGATCCAATATCTTGGACCAATACACAGCAAATGTGTATTCATCTTTTCCTTCTAGTTGTCATAATTTTTTTCCATCAAACATTGGACTATCCTTTCTAAATATGTTCACCACAGATCTCCCAAAGTTGTTAAACTTTATCGTCAAGTACCTAATGCTTTGATACCAATTGTTAGAAATAATAATCCACCAAGATAATTGTGGGGGGGGGGGGAGGGGGTGAATCAACTATCCAATTAAAACATTTATCAACCTTAATTAATCTTAATCATGTAGCCAAATTAAACAACCATAACAAGATTTAGATACACAATTACACCATATTTGTTAACCAGGGAAACCCTTGATCAGAGGGAAAACCCCAGTAGGAATGATGCCCACAAAGATATATATATATATATATATATATATATATATATATATATATATATATATATATATATATTCCTTGTTAGAGGATGGAACCTGTTAGGAGTTTATAAACAAATTCAGTACATAAGAGTCCCTATTAGGAGACTTTGAATCCCTGTTCGGAGTTGTGCCAATGCTGTTAGGAGTTGTAGAAGGTAGAAGGAGCCACTATCCAAACAGCTTTTTGGGCAAGAGCATTGAACTTCACTGTCCAACTGATCTTTCAACTATTCCTTGTAGAATAACTATCTATACTGTGCTTTATCCTCTTTTCTCTATCCTGTCAACCAGCCAATCACCATTGTTCTTCTGTTAGATACCACAGAAAACTACTATGTTGACATCAATGACAAACACAATCATGAATGTAACATATCATCATCATAATGGTCTAATCATGTTTCTACAATACTCCCCCATAGGAATATCATTAGCATTCATGATTCCAATAGAAAATATGTCCTGTGGATGATGGTGGGTTTACTGGTCCTATAAAGTTCATCCCACACTTGGAAAAAGGGCATACCTTGAACATTGGTTGTAGTGGCATAGTTGGATGTCTCTCTTTATTGGCACTTGTCTTAAAAATGTGGTAAAAACATACATTTTAAAATGTATGCTTGAAGATGGTAGGCCAAAAGTAACCCGACCTCAAAATCATGTGAGTTGTAGCCTCTACTGATCTGTGTCCCATGCCATACTTATCATGAAACTAGTCCAAAACTTCTTTCACTTCTTTTCATCTCAAGCACTTCGAATAAATTCCCTCATAGTTTCTTTTGTAAAAATTTCTATCTTGAAGCATATAGGATTCACATTTCATCTTGAGTCCTCTACATTGGGAACTATTCATCCAGTTAGGGTAGTGATTCTACAAAAGATGATAAACAATATCTTGATACCATACATATGTAATTATTCCTTGATCAATATCCACTTGAGATACTATGATCTTTTTTTTATTGTCATTGTTGATTTTATCATCAAATCTAATTTCATTGTCATTGCTGATCTCATTATTAGCTATCATCTTAGTCAATCCTTGTCCTCTCACTAGCTTCATTGGTTGAATCTCTAAATTGAACTCTTATAATATAGCCATCCATTTTCCTCATATTTCACCTATTCTCATTTTGCATTAGTAGTGTTTTGATGGCACAATTTGGTACAATTCTATATACCTTGCTCTTGAGTATGTAATGACAAAATTCCTTGACTACCTTTATTAGAGTGAAGGATTGTTTATCAAGATTGGAATAGTTTAACTTAGTGTTCTTTAGTGGAAAACTCAAGAATGCAATAGGTCTTGCATCCTCTTTATCTTTCTTTTGAGTGAGAATCCCAACATATGAATGTTCTAAAACAAATGAATTGATTTTGAATGGTAAATCATAATCTGGACTTACAAGTACTAGAGTTGTAGAGATAGCTACTTTGATGTCTTCAAAATATTTATTTATTTAAGGAAACCATTTATTCTTTTCTCCTTTCTTGAGCAAGTTGTTAAGGGGACGTACTATCTTAGAAAATCCACTAATGAACTTACACACAAAATTGATCTTACCAAAGAAAGATTTCATCTCTTTACAACTACGAGGAGGTGATAGATTATGAATCACTTCTATACTTTCAGGATCAATGGATATCCCAACTTCAAAAAGAATATGACGAAGAAGCTTTCCTTTTGTGACCCTGAATGAACACTTCATAGGATTAAGTGATATGTCATACCTTTGACATCAGTTCAATACTTATTTCAGATCAGCAATATGAGCACTCCAATCTTTCAAAGAGATGGTTAAGTCATGCATATAGATAACTATACATTTGTTTATCAGCCCTTTGAATGCTTTGTACATCACTCTTCAGAGTGTGGCTCCTATGTTGATCAATCCAAAAGGCATCCTTCAATATGCAAAGGTTCCCCATTTTGTTGTAAATGTAGTCTTCAACCTGTCTGCTTCACCTATCATTACTTGGTTGTATTTGGAATATCCATCTAGAAAAGACATCATTTTAGACCCATTCACAATTTTCAATACTTCATCAAGTGAGGGAAAATTTTAGTTACCCTTCTAGGAAGCTAGGTTCAAATTACAAAAATCCACACAAAGGAAAATTTCTCTAGTCTTTTTCCTTACTAGAACCAAGTTAGCAACCCATGTATTATGTTGGATTGGGAAGATACTTCTAGCATCAAGTAACTTTTGGACTTCTTTCATTATCAAAGGCTCAATTATGGGATTCATCAGTCTCTATCTTTGACAAAAAGGTTTGGCATTAGGCTTCAATGGAATGTCATGAGTGATGATTTTAGGATTGTATGTCTTGCGTTCTTCATAACTCCATGCTATGACATCTTTGTATCCTGTAAATAATTAAAGCATACTTTCTCTTTCTTGAGGGTTACATGCCTTATTGATTCTTACTAACTTAGGATCTTCTTTCGTATCCATATTATATAAATTGCATTCTTCAATTAGCTTTTCTTCACCATTTATTTTACTACGTGTCGATTCATCTCGATCAAAGATATGTTCCAACTCTACCATCCCCTTAGGAATAGTATCGGTCTTCAAATTTATAATGCCATATTCATCCTCTAACTCATCATCCTTAGGTTTGTCATCGGAAGTATCATCAATCTCTTGTCCTTTGAAATGGCCATTGCACATAATGAACTTGAGAATGTGTTGGTCATCTTGGAAGATTTCGAAGTTCATAATGGTTTTTTGGAATAGATAGGGCAACAACTAGTTCAACTAAAAACCTCTTTAGTTTTGTTCTTTTAGCTAGTTGTAATGCACTTGTTGAAATGGAAAGGGTGTCAGATACCATGTTCTTTTTCCTTGGAATGGACCTTATGTTCAAGGCTTCAAAATCTTCCAATAAGTCTCAAACTTTTTTCCAATACGCAAGTAATCTTCTATCATTGCAAGAATAAATTGATTTTACCTATCTAATAATCAACTGAGAGTCTCCTTCAATTATGAGAGCTTTGACATCTTTCTATAATGCAAAGAGAAGTTCTTGAATCAAGGCTTTGTACTTTGCAACATTGTTAGCACATTTAAAATATAAGTGATATGTTGCATAAAAAGACCTACCTTTGGGATTAATTAATTCAATACCTACACCAGCTCCTAATTTACATTTAGATTCGTCAAAACTGAGTGTCCAAATTGGTTATTGTTTGGGCTTTCTAGACTTGTGTTTATTCATTTGAATCTTTTCTTTCACTTGAACTTTGAAGGATTATTTCTTTGGGATCCATTGTAATCTTTCGTGTGGTGGACTTGGTGAGTTGCTAGTGTTTACCTTTGATATTGGGGTTGCCTACTTTTCTTGTTAACTTTGAATATCCCCAATTAATTTGGTGATTTTATCAATTTGTGGTTTAGGATGAACAACCACTGAGTTATAGCCTTGACCTTTTACAAAATGTCTTCTCCTCAGGACTTTGATCATCCCTAGTGGAGAATTAGATAAACCTCTGGTGTATGTGTTCCAAGGGTTGCTTGCACTACTTCTCAAGAGACCTAGCTTGTCTCTTCTAGGAACCTAATCCTTCTAGATCCCTGATTGGTTTAGATAATTAACTAATACCAATAAAAACTCTTCTCCATGAGTTTGATCCTTTGTGTTTACCCTCAGAAGACTAACACTCTAGTTTTAGTACTCTCCTCAACACTCACTTGGAGAGATCTAAGTGTAATTTTATCACAAAATTCATCCTTCATTTTAGGGTCATCCATAGACATGAGATCACTCCATTTTCTTTCATTTTAATCCATTTGGAAAGATCTTTAGACTTCTTCCTTATCGATTTCAAGGTTTTGTCTCTAGGAAGCCTAATTAGGCCTAGTTCTAATTAGCCCTTAGAATTGACTAATTCCTCTTTCTTGCAAAAACTCTCCAAACAACCTAGAAAGTAAACTCTAGATTTGAAAACCCTTTTGGATTTCCTAAAGGATTCTTTAGGTCTTAGACTCCTAAGTTATTTGTACAAGTGTTTCCTATAATCTAGGTCTAATAGGGGTAAAAGGCCTATTTCCTATGTCTAGCCTAAAAACTTGTTCAAAATCCTCTCAGATGGATTGGTAGACCTCTCAAACCTCTTATCATACCAAGATGCACTCATGCCATATCTGGAACTATACTTTTTTTATACTATACTTCTCTGTCCGGCAAGAAATCTTCTTTTTCCCTATCCTAAACCTCTAACCGAGCTCTATCTGCTTGCCTAAGGCTTAGCATTAAAAATAGTTTCAAAAACTTTGAAAAATCCTAATCCTATACATATGTATACTAATTAATCTCATATCTTTTCCATCTACCCTTAGGTATTTCCCATGGCTAGATTTAATGGGGGAGCCATTTCTTTACAATTTGGTCAACACAGATCCAATGAACTCTCAAAACCAAAAACAATTTATTTAACCCTCCAAATCTACTCTAAGAAACTTTCTTATTGAATGAAAAAACCTTTAAAATAAACCTAGAATACTATTCAATCACCAAGTTGAGTCTTTCTATCCATTTTAAGGCACTATGATCACAAAACTCAAAAATTTGTTGTAACACTATTTAGAATTCTATTTCACACACAAGGTTAATACAATGTATCTCTCTCTATAGAAAGATTAAAATATTGGCTCATATATGATTCCATCTCCATCATTCTAGGGTCTATTGGTCAAGCACCATCTCCTAGACTTTAGGGAATCTGAGGGTAACAATATTGCATGCAATTTTTGCAATTTTTGCCAATGTTGTCATGACAACATTTTGTAACTTCTTACTAAGCCATGATCCTATTTCTTAGGACCTCTATCCTCATGAGATTCCATGGAACCAACTAGCTTAAATAACCCTAAGGTGTCATAATATCAACCTTAACAACATTTATGTGCCTAAGATGCATTAAAGACTCCATCTCACTATTTCCTCTACACATTTAAGGAATTGAAATAACAACCAACACAGGTTATTTATGTGACCTTAGTCCTAATGATTAACTCACCTATCAAAAAATTAAAATGACCTTCTAAGGTCTAAAAGCAACCTAAAATATGCTCTTAACTTGGCTAGAGTCAATTACAAGCCAAAAATCAATCAAACAATGGAGGTAGCCTAGGTATGCTCCTGCACCAACTTCCACCATCTGAAGAAGTGTCACTTAATGGCACATTAGAATCTTTTTTTTTTCTTCATCAATCCCCAAAAATTCCTATATTCGTATGTAACTTGAACTTTACTTTTGTATCTCATTTGGATTTTGACCATTTTTAGATTGCATTACCTGAGTGAGTACCCTAGCAACTACTTCTTGGTAATGTGAGCATTCAAATTCTGAATGATTGACTTTGTGTAGCCTGCAAAATCCTAGAAGAAGAAAAACATTTGGGTCTACTTCTTCACCTAAGCATTTCAATTTTTCAACCATATTGTCTATAAACTGAGTCATGACCTCTACTTTTGGGGTAGGGATCATAGATTCTTTATTCAAATTGTTCGGTCTCTCAGCTGAAGTTATGTCAAGAGCCATCACTTTGTAGGAACCTAAATTGGCTTCAAAAAATGTTACCTCATTTAGTATAGTCTATTTTGTGATCATTGTCTTCAACTTTGGCTCAGCCTCGATCTTGATCTAATTATTCAATCCTTTTCAAGGTAGCCATAGTTGAGTAAAATTAGTTGAGAACCATCCTCTTAAGAATTTTGTCCATTCTCCACTGGAATATCCACCACATGTATATCTATGATATCTTGGATTATGGGGTTTCTAGTTAACTATATTCGAACATCTTTTAATACCCCAATAACTTTTACTTATGTCTGGTCAAGTTAAATCACAATTCAATTTATTGGTTGAGGAGTAACTCCCATCCTTTGAGCTATCAAAAGTGGCATGACGTTACAAGAAGCTCTTGAATCAATAAGAAAATCGTGAAGGTTTCTTCCAAATATTCTAATGCTGAGTAAGAAAGGAGCCACTTTGGCCTTGTCTTTATACATGGTAGGTATTGCCTTAGAAGTGTTGAATTGTTGTGATACTATCTTTTGAGGACCTACACTAGGTGTTTCCTTTGTATGATTGAGAGTCTTCATCAGTGCTTCATTTTGATTAGGAAAGTTTTGTAGCATGTTGAACAAGGATATATTGGCTTTCATTCTTTTTAAATCTTCCACTACACCGTACTTTTTAGTTGACCAAGCACGATTCTTGAGGATTGTAGGCACATTTCCTTGGTTTTAATTTTGTAGTCCAACATAGGGTGCTCTAGTAGGTACTGGATTATTATTAGCCCTTGGATCTAGAGGCATTGGTTGTAAAGTGGGAGGAATCCCATCAATCATGGGTTCCCTTCAGTTTCACAAATTGTAAGTATTCTAATAGTCATTTTGAAAAGTAAGCACCTCTTCTGCTTGAGGATTTGATTCTTAACTAAATGGAAAAGTAAATTCTTCACTGATTTTTTCTTCCATCCCTAAATTCTATGAAGAATCATAAGATTCCAACATCATAGTATTGAACTACATGGGGGGCTCATTATTATTGCCTTGTGAATTTTGGTTCACATCTTAATTTCCATTGAAATATGACCCATCATTGTTGGGTACATTTTGATTACTAAAATATTAATTAATGTCTACAAATTGATCATTATTTTTTTTATCCATAGGGAAGCTTTTATTATTTGGATGGGTAATTCATTATCAAAAATGCCTTTGGAAACTGATGTTGTGATCTGGAGGATTGAAATTGTTCCCTGCATTGTTATTTCCACTGAAATTCTTATTGTAATTTTGACCATAGTTGTTGTTGTAAGGGCCTACATCCATTCACTGAAAATTTATTGTTATGCCCTTGCAACAATATCAAATGGTTTAATTCGTTGGTAATTTGAGACATATTCTTCTTCATTTGGCCAATCTCAAATGTGACATTATTTTCTACTTTAGCAAATGTTGCTACCTTTTGCTCAAAGAAGGCAGCTTTTGGAGGTTCATATGCTAGGTAAGTTATGGTTGGAATTGGTATAGCTAGTGCCTATTGAAATGGGACTAGATTCTTTGGAATGAATTAACTAGGCATCAATTGTGCTCCAACAGGATATGTTGCTACTATTGTTGTATTTTGAGCTAGAACCATCAATCCTCCTCCATTAGAATTGGCTTATTTAGTAAAGGTAATTTCTTCCTCGAAGACCTTTTCCAATGTTTCAATGTTTGCAGTAGGTAGTCTTCTTAGGAAGATAGTCATGAGATGGTCCATAGAATTAAGATAAATCTAAATTGTAGCCTCAACTGGTATAGTATAAGGTGTTTCCAACTTGTGGTATGCCATGTGAAAGTGGTGATTGAAACATGAAATAGTCTATGTTGGATCCCTCTTGATTGATATGAATTGGTCATGTATCATAGTCAAGTTGATGAATGTTTTAAATTGCTCAAGGAACAACTTTTCAAAGGTGGCCCAATTCTAGATACATCTTGGTGGAAAATTCACATATCGGTTAAAGACAACTTCTCCCAGTGAGTATGGGAATAAACGGAGGACCACGTTCTCTTGTTGAACTTTCTTTCAATTGCATATTTCTTTAAAGACTTTGATATGGTCCTCAATTGTTCATGTTTCTCCATAGATGAACCTTGGGCAGAATTTCTCAAGATTCTGGGGAAGGTCATTAAGTGCACCTTGCAAGTTAATTGGTGAATCTATCGCATTTGCAAAAAAGGCCATCGGTGGGGGATTTGGTGGAATGATGGGTGGAGGTAGGTTTGGAGGCGAAACTAGAGATGATGAATTTTGGAATGGAAGTGGTAGAATTCTTGGTAGTCCTTTTTTAGTATGAGGCTTGTGAAAATGACTCAGTTCTAAGAACTCTAGTTCATTGTTTGAAGATCTTAAAGCTTGCTGAAACGAAGATGGTGGATCAGGATCTTCCAGTTTGTGTCAATTCTAGAAAAGTGCATCTCTGTAGAAGCACACTCTTTCAAAAATGTGCACCTATGCACCTTTTGACGGTGCCAGATGGAAAAAATTTTGAACTTCCAAAAACTACAAGATTTCATTAATTGGTACATGAGCCTTTACATCACAAAAAAGAATAAAATAATGATAAGATAAGAAGAATGAAGCTACAAGATGATCTGAGAGTCTTTGGAAGCTCTAAAAAAGGAAGCTTAACCTTTGCTAGGTGTTTCTAGGAGTTCAACTATCGTCAAAATGTGTCTCTGATGCATGGAATGCTCTAAATTAGGAACTCGCAGTTAACTATTGACACATTGCTTCTTACTCAAAATTTTTGATGCACCTCTATGAAAAGTACACCTATACACCTTGATGACAAGTTCCAAAAATCCAAAATTCTTCTAAGTATCAAAACTAAATTTCCAACATCTTGGTTTTCTTCCCCTTTAGACCAAAGTGATGTCTGGATACTTGCTCTTAAATTTCTCTATTATTTTTGCCACTTGGGTAGCCTCTGGAAAATTGAGACCCTCATACTTATTCTTCACTACTTGCTAGTAATTACTCACTTCAATCTTTTTTTCTAAAAAATCACCAAGCTTGGTGTCTAGTTCCAATAGTGCTTCTTTGGTCTTAAAGGCTTGTCTGATGTCATCTTCTGATGAAGCCTCCTCAAATGTACCTTTGAACTTTTGAAAAACTAATTGCACCACAAAAATCTTGGTCTTTGACTCATCCTCAAAAATATCAAGGCTAGTGACATTGTAGTACCTCTCCACTTCCAAAAACTACTCTTGAGCCTTATCTTTAATCAACTAGATTTCTACGTGCAATCCCTCCATAACCTTATTTCTATTGATATTTTCTCTATCCAAATATCTAACTTATCAAGCTTCTCAATTGCATGTACCCCCATTAAGGTTTGATAACTTTGACCTTTGATTGATTTCAAAGCCTATAGGTCATTTGCCTCAGTATTAACTTCATCCTTTAACCCAAAATTTTGATTCACTATGGATACCAACTTATCAGCACTCGATTGGATGTGGTGTAACAAACCTAAATTTCCCTATATGATCCACACACCTTTTTCTTCAAAATTTTCATGCTATTACTAACATGCTTCCAAAAATGGATTTAATGATGTTGCCCCTATTCCTTTTCTCGCTAATGCTACTACAAGAGTGATCTCTAGATTTTTAAGGTTGATTGGGCCCACAACTTCATGCAGATAGCCTATTAATATCTCATTTTTCTTCAACAATGTTATCAACTTGGAATCATCTTGGTCCATATGCCTAAACATCTCTTTCATACTTGTAGTGATCATCACTTTGGCTGTGTCTATCATGGGTCTTCCCAAATGACCTCCTTGATTTGGTAGTCTTTAGGAGTTAGTTGTTTGGTGTCAGCATGCGAAGGAGGAATGGTTATGTGTGCAAGCAAGTCTTGATCTTGGTTCTTCATTATGAAGGTCAATGTTCATGCATCACCCATAGGTGGCTCAAGCTTCTTGACTATTTTCACTAATTACTTCATTCCCTACTCAATTGTTAGATCCAACTGTCTTTTCTGGAAAAAAAAATGACCTCCCTCTTTAGCAATGTCAATGGGGTACCCATAAGAGACATGTATTTCATTGAAGAGGTTATTTCTACTGTAGGCTCCTTCAACATATCAATCCTCTCCAGAGTCTTTTCTCATTGAGAAATATCTACAGTTTGAGTCTTTGGATCTAGTTGGGCTAAGATCCTAGCCTCTATATTCTAAGGAGTTTATTGAGGCTCTTCAAGCATTTTCCCTTCCTCAGATAGTTCACCAGCATGGAGCTAATAGGGCTCCCCTTCCTCTGTCACTTTTTCTTCTTGTTTTGTAGCCTAAGGAAGTGGAGTCATTGATCCCTTATCCATAAATGCAAACTCCTAAGATGGAGGTGGCAAAATGCCCAAAGTTCCTTGAGGTAGAGGCGACATTTGATTCTAGTCCTCTCCTAAGGGTTCACTTGTAGGAGTATCTCTTATTTTCCCTCCCACCATCTCATGGAGTCAAATTCAAAGAGGTTGAAGACATTTAAGATGCTTTGATAACAAAAGATAGCACAAGTAGGTTGTGTATCCAAATGTCTTACTTGTGCTATCTTTTGTTATCAAAGCATTGTCAAATTTTTGAAACAAGCAAGCTTCAACTTAAGTTTGATAAACCAATATTTGAATAGACATATGTGATTGAGATGGGTGATTCCCAAGGTAACTACAACCACTTTGTAGTCTTCTTTTTGGCACCACTTTATCATAAAAATATAGGCACTTCCATGCCTAGATTTTCTGTGTCTTGTAAATGATTAATTCAACTAGGATGTCAAATTCAATTGGTCGACTGGTACTTTATGAAAGAGTAAACTATATTAAGATTTTATAGTTTAGCTATAGAATCCTACAAACTTCCAATACAAGTGATAGAGAGGGTATTTGCATTGGAATATGTATATTATATGGAAATCACAGATGTACTCTTTCATGGTTAGCAAAAGAAAACCATTTTTCCTTCCTTGCTTGTCGGAGGCAGAGGGTTCACATTTGAGAGAAGAGCATTCAATGTGGTACAAGAATTTCTTGAAGTTTTTTAATTTGATGTTTCCAGGCACTAGTAGTATGATCCACTAAACATAATCGGTACAAAGCTTGTACAGAATGGGAACTCTACAAGCAAATTTCAATATGAGAGTAAGTCATTGATTGAAATATTTAAAAATATGGACTCATGGGAAGAGGTCAAAATGGAGATGGAGAAATGCTCTCGTGAAAATAATATTTCAATATAGGAATTGTTAGCACAAATTAAATAATTGCATAGACAAAAAGAAAAAGTGTAGCCCATAACATCCGACAATTTCTACTAGATAACAAATCATCCAAGTAAAAAACACCTTCCATGCACCCTAAATAAAGATTGTGTAGTTACAGATTGGTGTTGATAAAAAAAATGTATTCTGGGAAATGAAGAAGAATCTTGATGAACCTAAGACCTTTGCAGATATTGAAGACCTGTCTGAGGATGAAACATTTAGAAAATTATGGGATAATGAGCATCCAAATGTAGTAGTAGCACAACATGATGCAGATGATGAAGACAATGAGTATGAGGTTTGTAAGGATCTTTCATCCACTACCACAGGAACTATCACTAGTTCCAATGAATCCACTACTCCAACTACTAATAGTAGTTGTACATTTGATTCAACTAGACAATATATTGTACTTAATCAATACAGGGGCAAATATGATAGAAAAATGGGTTATATAAGTGATGATGGGTTGGGCATAATAGGTCAAGGAAATTGGTATCCACTCCCAACACCAGAGCTACTGAAATCTAGTCATAAACCAATCATTAGAGATGAGTCAAATGACCCATTAGGTTATTCAAAAAAAGGTGAACCCATGCCATTATTCATCCAAGGTGGATTTGTAACCTCCCAAGTTGTTTCATCTTCAAAAACTATGATGCGATTGAAATTTGACTAGAATACTGTAGTTGAAGGTCACTATGCAAAGAAGCAAAAGGTTTCAAATATTCATTCTAATACAATGTCAGTCACGACTACCTCCGGGCAAAACCTTCAAAATAGTCAAAAAATTCCACTTGTTAGTGGTAGTGGGGTAGGATTAGGAAGGGTTAATGTCATTGGTAATCCTCAAAATACAATTATTACAACCTCGAGCATTAGTGGAGATAAGTACAATGTTGCAAGTGATCTTTCTCCTTTTAGGCATTGTATTTTATCAAAAGACCCAAATTTTGAATTCAATAATTATGTAACAAACTTTCAAGAAATCACAAATATGAATAGAAAATATAATAAGGCATTCAAGAAGGATGTACTTGAGATGGCTCGTTATCAAGAACCTATGTCAAATAAGATATTTCCAACATATAACACAAATAAATAAATGATGGAGTTTATGATTGTTTATCCCTCACAACTAGATAATAATCCACCAAAGAGTAAGATAAATCCACCAGATTTTCATGTTACCACACTATCTATGGATTTCTTCAAAAAAAAAATGTGGCCAAAGTTTGTTTGGCAAAAAATACCAACTCTATGGTCTATAGTTCACTATTCAAGATGGGAGGGGAGAGAGAGAGAGAGAGAGAGAGAGAGAGACAGACACAGACACAGACACACACACAGAGAGAGAGAGAGAGAGAGAGAGAGAGAGAGAGAGAGAGAGAGAGAGAGAAGGGTTGGAGAAAGTAATTGAAAAGTTAAATGCAGACTTGGGAAATGCAAAGGCAGAGGAGAAAGCAATAGATAGCAGGTACAAATAAATAGAGAAAAGGATTTACAAGTGCTTTCTCTCAAGAACCAAGTGCATAGCCTCAGCCAGAAAATATGGAGGTAAAAATAATAATTCTAAAGGAACAATTCGAAGAAAGCAATAAAAAGGTTATCTGATGTAAATGCAGAGGGAGAAGCAAAACTCAAGATGTTGAAGGAAAAATTGGAATAGAGAAATAAGAAACTCAGTGATACTCTAAACCATATTAATATGGAAGCCAATATAAAATTCAAAGAACTCAGGGACAAATTACAAGAATTAAATAAACAACTTGAGGATGAAAGAACATCTGCAGTAGATATTTTCAAAAAGTTGGAGTCTACTGGACATACAATCATTAACATAAATAAGGAATTGGACAATGAGAGGGAAAAAGCAAAATTGTGGGAAGAGAAAGCCAAGGAAATAAAGAAAAGAAGTGAAAATTAGTTGTCACAAATGTTGCAAGAGGTACAAAAGACAAATAAAATAATCAAAACCGATGACAACAACTTGCTTGATTCTGTAGACACCTAAATTTGATTACACTACTTTGGTAATCTAATTTAGCCATCTCTAAAGGCATCATTAATTAAATTCTTATTTAATTAATCTTTTGTCATCCCCTAGTTGATTAATTTAATTAATCATCTATAGTCCTAATTGATAAATCAAATAATCTATTATTTATCAATTAAATCCTTTTCTCCTATCTAATTCCAAAAATCCCCATTTATTAAATAAATCTATTTGATAAATGAAATCCTCAAATTCAAAAAAACCCTAACCTATCTCTAATCCTCCATTTAGCCTAATCCACCCCATCCACCCATACTAACCAAGCTTAGCCACTAACTCACCCACCCTCATTAATGCCATCCACTTGTACATCTCTAACATCCCTAATCTAATCCTAAACCCAAGCCTAATCCACCCCCTAATGTTGTCACATTCCTTAAACAAGTTTAAGACTTTCCTAATCCAAACCAAAGTCTCCCCTCAAAAAAACTCAACCACTAAGTCATGAGTGCTCTTACAAAACATAAAGACTCTTACAAGCCCACTCATGACTCTTACACCCATCTTCCACACTCTTCCCTCTTCCACACTCATTCCTCTTACATCCCTCTTACATACTCAACCCCACTCATCATGCCCTTAACCAACCCTTAACCCTACCCTCTCACACTCATCCTCCTTGTGACAAGTGTCACCTTCCCATTGGTGCTAAACAAGCACAATCCATGTGCTCCCCTTTGAGTGCATCTTAGCCCTCCTTAAGCCTTCATCCATCCTTGCATCTAAGCCCTCCATCCCTCTACCCATTAGCCTATAAATTGAATCCCATCCCAAGCCATTTCATCAACAATCTTTGAGCTAAAGTTACCATGCTATTTTGAGAACCAAAGCCATCAACCATACCCTTATAATGCCAAATTGAGAGCTCACAAAGCTACCAATTTGCCATTACCCATCTCCATTGAAGCAGCTTTTGAGCATCTTGAGCATACATCCACAGCAAAAGGACACATCTACAGAATCAAGAAAGCATGGAGTGTTTTCTCTCATGAGGTTTGCACTTCTTATTTTCTTTCTTAGTCTAAGCATATATGTGAATTTAGTTTTTGGTTTGTGAATGTTTACTTTATTTGTTAATGTTCTTTGCATACTGATTCTGGTTCTACATTTTGGCACGCCCGGTGGGACCCCACTATGGGTCATTTAATCATCTATTTTCATCTATATGTCATTTTTCTAACCATCTAATGTTTGCTGTTGTTTGAGTGTGTTGTGAGGGTGTTTTGCTTGTTTTTGCAGGTTAAAGAACGCACTTAGGAAGAAGAAATACCATCTAAAAAATAAATAAAAAATCGCATTTTTCAGCTTTTTTTTGGCGCGGTTTTGGCCTCTGCGAAAATCGACTTCTGCGAAAATCCGCTTCTGCGAAAATCTGCGTCTGCGCAAATCAACTGTCTGCGAAAATCGACTTCTGTGAAAATCCGCGTCTGCGCAAATCAACATCTGCGAAAATCTGCGTCTGCAAAAATCGACGTCTGCGAAAATCTGCGTCTGCGAAAATCGACATCTCTGCTTGTCACCTGGGTTCTGTGCTGCAAATCTATTTTGTCCTCTTCATATTTTGGCGCCTCTGTAGTTCAGCATCTTCGTATTTTGGCAGATTGTGTTCTCTGCTTGTTTATGTTCCATTTCTGCTTTACTATTTCTGCACTTTGTAGCTATAAAATAAAAAAATAAAAAAAAAGAAGTATAAATCAAAATTTGACTTTTAGTGGTTCTGTAGGATTTAGACCGTTTTAAGCATTTTTACGCGTAGAAAAAACAACAAAAAAAGTTAAAATTTTTTTTCCCATAGTTAAGCTCTCATTTTTGAAGATTTTGGCTAACTAACTAAATTGCTTTTTTTTGTCTCATTGCAGGTTGGAGCACATATGGAACCACTAACCATGCTTCTTGCAGGTTTTCATGTTGCTAAAAAAATGAACTTGAATGTTTAACCATTTGTCTTTGAATGCATGTTGCTAAAAAAAAAATGAACTTGAATGGTTAAACACATTTTTCATTGAATGAATGTTGCTCAAAAACACACTTTTGAATGTCATGGATTAAAATCAACTTTCTTTGGAATGCATGCTTAAAACAAAAAAATTCAATCTTGAATGCCAAGGATCAATTAACCATTACAAATCTCTTTTTCACATGCAATCTAGGTAAAGTTGGATTTTTGGACATTTAAGAAACTTTGTTAAGTTAAAATACAAATTTACAAAAATCAATTTGAGTAGTTCCTTGGACTCACCTCTTTTCTAATCACCCATCAAATATTAACCATTGGTTGCAATCTCAGCGCCATTTATGGGGATGGGTCTACTTGAAAAAGGTGTTAAATGTTCCACAATCTAACTCACTCACTTGGTCTTTGAACGTTTGCTTTAACTTTATCAAAATTCTTAAATGGTCAAAACTCTAGATTAAATCGATCACACTTCAAGTTTGGGCACTAAAATTGAACAACAACTGACGTGGAGAGCCTCCGGGCGTGCGCTTGAAATCGAATCTCACACACTTTTGTTTTGGGCTTAAAACAAACTCACACTCAATCTTGAATGCCTTAAAGAAAATTAATCGATACTTGACGTGGAGGGCCTCCGGGCGCGCGAGTTTGCTTTTGTTGACCCTAACTCTTCTTATTGTGTGCATTCTTCGATCGATTTACTTTTGTTGGCGCTTCAAGTTGGAATTGAACATTGTCTCTTAAACATGAGTGCTTGCAAAGTCTAGATTAGCACACATAAGAGTCAGTTGGTAAAAGAACAAGCGTGTTTTTTAGCCCAAGGTCATCCGAGTTTTCTCTCCCCTTGTCGTCTTTCGAGGCCATCTTGGGTGCATAAGATTAGGATCCAAAACCTTGTTTATTTTTTAGGAGGCCTGCTTGGGGATTTCATCACCCCTTGGACGACCTCAACTCCAGCGTTCCGGCAGAGTATAAGAATCGGGAGGTGAATCGAAAGACACCTCTCTTGGGATCAAGATTTTGTCATTCGGGCTAAGCCTCAAGGAACTTTATACCCTTGAGAAGTGAAAGAGGAGAAGTGGGTTACCGCTCCTCTCGGCTGTGTGACATCCTTTTGGTCTCATCTACGGATTTGGGCCTCACGTAGCTTGCGTATATCGAGGACTCCCTAGCTAAACCAATTGTCTGCCTTGCAGAAAACCATCTAGGATGTTAATGTGTTTGGAGTGACTGATCGAAACATTTGTAGAACATACACACTCCTTGGCACAAGTACCACATTCTGAGAACCACAAACTTCTATCTGGGTGTTCCTATCTATTGCTTGTTTTTATTTTACTTGTTGAATGAATGTTTGCCAAACTTGGTCAATCCTAGCTTAGGGCACACTTAGCGTAGTCACTGCCTATTTTGGAAGTTGAACAAGTTGAAGCAAAACAACTGAAATTTTTCCCAAAGCCAAGCAGATTCAGGAATTTATGTCGGAACAACCCAAACCCAAACAGAAGTTTCACAAGGTCAAACTCAAGCCATCTCTAGCATACCAAGAACTTTCAGCCAACAGAAAAGCAATAACACCAAGCCCACGAATTTCCAAACTCCACAAAGCAGAGGACAAAGCTACCGACGAAGCACTTCAAGAGGCCTGGTTAGAGCGCACCATCAAATTTAGCCAACATCTAGGAGTTAATCCTGCTTATGCCTTACCAACTAGGCATGATTTCTATGATTAGACACCCTTGTTTCTCCACATCTTCTTGGATAAGCTTCACTCTAGAGTCATCTTTGTAGAAAAGCCAGCCATCTTAGGTTATCCCCTTAAGCATTATTAGCTCATCCATCTCATTTAGAATCATACCATCTAGCCAGTAATCGAAATTCTGCATATCTAAGCTTTCAAAATTGTTGTCACCTTGCTAAAAGTTTGCCATTCCTAAAATCTTCCAAATCCACCAATCTCACCAAGGTTATCCCTTTGACATAGCTTTGTCTAGGGTAATCTAGCTTTGTCACTTGTTATCCCTCATCACCTTGAGCTAAAGGTTGGGATTCACAAGTGGTCAATCTCGTGTTCTTCCTAAAGGATCATCAGTCTATCCTTAAGTTGACACAATCACCACCAAGCTTCCACATAGGAAAGCAGACCTTTTGTACTTTGACAACATATCTTTGAAGTTAGAATCCCCAACCCAATCCTCCTTAGGTTTTGCCATATAGCTTTGCCTCAACCTAGGAAATCATTTGCATAGAAAAGCCTTCCCCCTTTTGCATCCATCAACATTATTGCATCTCATCCCTAGGAGCATTTTTTCATGCCACCCGTCACTCGCTTAGCCAAGAAGAAAGAAACAATGGAGCCCTATCATTTAGATCGAACAGCCTCACCCCCCTTGAGCACTCAGCCATCCTTCAGCCCAGAGCCAGCTATGCCATCACCTACTGACATTGAAGCTTTCATGAACCAACCAGGAAATGCAATATTGGTAAACGCCATTATAGACAAAAACAAAGAGACAATCATGGCTAATTTTCGAAGGGACAATGTAGGAACCTTTGACTTTGGAAGACCCCCTCCATTATCAGATCCATCTCACCCATTGTTTGGGCAGCTACCACCACCCATAGGCTCTTATGATCCAAATTATCCTCAATATATTCCAAAAGAAGAGCCTCCAGCCAATCCATATGACCCAACAGACCCAAACATACCATCATCCACCCAAGTTGAAATCTCCATGCCGCAAGCCAACCCAGCCACCACCACTCCATCCTTGGTTCATACCTCTCCACTCCAAACCCCCTTTACCCAAAACATCTCACCGTTCACCCCCTTCACTATTGCTACTGCTCCCACACCTAGCCTTCCAAATCCACCCATCTCCCAAATCAGTGCTAGCATCTTTGGCCAACCTCAACAATATACAACAGGGATGCCACCCATGGGGCCAAGTAATCAACCTTTTATCGCCCCCAGCTTGTTCACCACAGCCCAAAGCACAATCCCATCATTTCCATTAGGTCTCGGGAGCTCAATACCACCAGCCACAAATCCACAAGCTACTACCTTCACTCCACAAAGCTATCAAATCCCACAAGCTACTGCCAATCTTCTCCCAAGTGACCCTAGCTCCCACCACCACTCTACCAAGCTTCCAAATCCAGCCACAAAGCTATCAAACCCCATCAGTTCCATTCCCAAGCTTTCAATTCCCACCACCTCCACCACCAACTAATCCATTACCTCCAATTACCAACTACTTTTCAATGCCACTTCTAGGAGGTAATCCACCACCCCAGCCAACCACCAATTATTTGCAGATGCCATCCCAAATGGGGGCACAACCCACATACATTGGTCAAACCCCACAAGCCCTCCGATCCTTTCCCCAAGCCTCACAACCACCTTATACCTTACCTCCACAAAGCAATCCATTTATCCCACAGCTAGCTTATGTTCCTCAATCCCAACCTCAAATCCCATATCAACAGCAAGCCTCGCAGCACATGCAGCAATATGCACCACCTCCCCCTCAACAACCCGTCATCCACCATGCAGCTGCCCAAACAATGTACAATCCCTATCAGCAAATCCCTCACAGCCATCCATATTCAGTGGCCCCATCCAGCACATACCTACCTCAAGGTACTCCTACATTGGGGGCACCCCAACCATCACCTATCAATTCAGAGTGGGAGCAAATGAAGACAGCTCTGAAAGCCATCCAAGAAGGGAATGATCCAAAGACATTCAAGTTTGAGAATGTGTGTCCTTACCCATTTGATAGAGCCATTACCATGACACCATTTCCCAAACACTTTGAGGTACCTAAATTTGACAAGTTCAGAGGAAAAGGAGACCCTGTCACACATATCAAAGAATTTTACATGCATTGCCAGGATGTGGCATACAATGATGTCTTCCTCTTGCGCCTTTTTCCCAAAAGCTTGGCTGGACCAGCTCTTGAATGGTTTTATAGAATCCCCTATGGCACAATTAAAAACTTTGCTGAATTATCTGAGGCATTTGTAGCCCAATATGCCCATCTTGTTGAAACAGAGCTATCAATAGTTGATCTTGTCCACACCAAGCAAAAAGGTGGAGAAAGCCTTGCCGAATACCTGCAAAGATGGCAAACCCTTACCACCCGCATATCCTGCACCTTGCTAGAACGCCATGTGGTGAAAATGTTCATTGATAATGCACATCCCAGCTTGGCTCACCACATGACCATGAACTGTTTGCAGACCTATAAGGATATTAAAGAGAAAGGAATGATCCTTGAGCAAGGACTCATCAAAGATGGTGTGGTAAAGATTTACAAAGAGGCCAACCAAAATCAATCACATTCCAATGACAAGTCTAGGTATTGGAACAAAAACAAGCATGTTGCAACAGATGGGGTTACTGACACCAGACATGTGAATATCGTTGGTCCTTCTCAAAACCAGTCTAACCCACCATATCAAACAAACAACCAACGAGCTACCAATTACCAACAACGAAACAACCAAAGCTATCAAAACCACAATACAAAACCCAGATTCCAACCTGCACCTAGAAACTATACACCCCTTGGTGAGCCATTGGATGTTATTTTTGAGAAATTGGCTAAGGAAAACCTCATCAAATTTCCTCCTACCCAGCAAATTGATCCAAGCCAATCCAAAGCTGCATGGTACAAGGACAATGAGTATTGCAAGTTCCATAGGGTAAACGGTCACACCACCCTCAGATGCATGAAATTGAAAGACTATGTGCAAGACCTCATTGATAAGAAGGAAATCACTGTTGGTGCCCAAACCTCTCCCAATGCAGGCTTACAGATTTATCAAAATGCTTTTCCTCCACACAACAACCAAAATCCTGGAAAAGCACCTATCCAAAACCACACCAACAACCGCCAGCCAAACCAACAGCATGGGAAGAACAATGACCACACTTCATCCTATATAGACTATGGTAGCCTTATAGGTTGTATATCAGAGAAAGAGCCTTCTGTCAATGTTATCAATATCCGAGGACCAGACAATGAGTGTGCGGTCACCACTCGAAGAGCACGATTTAACATCGCAGGCCCACCAGTTTCATCAACACCATCAGCTCCATCAAAAAGCCGGTACAATATCTTGGAACACCTTGGGAACATGCCAGCCCAAATATCCATTTTAGACCTTCTCCGCACTAGTCCTGTGTACAAAGACATCCTTGACAGTGCTCTCATAGAATCCCGTGTCCCTTCTGATATCAATGCTACTGATTTTCGTAATCTTGTTGGACACCTTTCATCCTCATGTGCCCTATCTTTCAAACCCACCGACATACCCGCGGTTGAGCCAAATCACACCCTTCCGCTTCGCATAGCCATCATGGTATCCAATTTTGCCGTGAAAAGAGTAATGATAGATAATGGATCAGCCTTGAACATTTGCACCCTAAAATTCATAAAACAAGCTGGGTATACTGAGGCAGATATGATCAGTGAGGTTATCACCATCAAAGCTTATGACAACTTGGAAAGGACCACAGAAGGGACTATTTTGCTACCAATCAAGGTTGGGCCAGTCATTCAAGAGACAGTTTTCCATGTTGTTGATCTAAACCTACCATTTAACATCCTCCTCGGTCGCCCATGGATTCATGCTATGAAGGCCGTTCCATCCACCTACCATCAGTGCATCAAATTTCCGCATCAAGGCACTGAGGTAACCATCCATGCCGATCCAGAACCCTTTGCTTACTGCAATGCGGTTGAAGCTTCATATACAAACCATTGCCCTGGAATAGACATCGGCACAGCCATCGCCAGCTCATCCCACACTTGTAATGACGCAGAAACCATCCTTGCCTCCACCCTATCTACTGTAAAGATCAACAACAAAGGATGTGGAGAATATAGTCTATCAGATGCATTTGTTGTCGGAGCAATCCCACTTGATCCACATACCCATGGACGGCCAACATATCACAAAGCTAAGGAGATTCCACCTCCTCGATACAAACAGTTTGGCCCAACCACCTTTGTGTCCTCAAAAACCCCTCTTCATGAGGAGCTCACTCCAGATATCAACAATTGGCTACATAAGGATGCACCTCCAAGAAATCAAGCGCGCCTTGATCACTTCAGCCAGAAGTATCCCCAACAACATAAGCTTGTCACTGAAAAATGGAACTATCAAGGAGGTGGACTAGGACCAGAAGAAAGGGGCATGCAATGTCCCATCGAAGCACATGATTGGGAGATAAAGTCAGGTCTTGGCTTTGGCATACCCACAACTGGGGGCACCAACGAGAATGGTCACGCTTTTTCGAACATCCACCGCGACCTTGTCAAAATCGAAGACATTCCTGAGGAAGTTGAAAAGAGAGCCTACAACGATATCCCAAACCAAATCTTCCTAGGAGACTCTGTTCTCCGAGAACTATCCATCCATCTCATTGACCTACCACTTGCTCATCCACAACTCATAGATTGGGACCAACCAAGTGTCATACATATTGATGAGTTCGCATCAAAGGAAGCGCTTCTAAGATTCATGGGAGCTGAAACTCCTCATAAGAAGACAAAGCCAGATTCTGCCTACATCTACAAGCTAGATCCCAAGGGGTATTTTGGAGAAAATCCCCAACCTAGTTTCGATACACACAAAACTGGAACTAAGGTAAAATTGGGACTAGCTAAGGTAGCAAAGAGAACCCCTCAGCAAGAAAATCCAGAGCCACAAGCAGAACATGAGGATTTAGTATTGCCTCCTCAAGATAATTGACTAGAGGTGTCTTCTATTCTAATAGAGGATACTAGAGAAGTCAACATTGGTTCTTCAGAGATCCCTAGAATTGTTCACATTGCTGCATCCCTATCACAAGACCAAGCTGACCTCCTCTTTGAGGTTTTACAAGAGAACATTGGCCGATTTGCATGGTCATATCAGGACATGCCAGGACTTGATCCAAAGCTTGTAGTTCATCATCTTGCAGTTGATCCAAAGATCAAGCCCGTCAGACAAAAGCTTAGAAAAATGCACCCCAAGGTGGCATTACTAGTCAAAGCTGAACTAGAAAGAATGTTAGCTGCTAAGGTTATTCGACCTATCGACTACTCAGAATGGATCTCCAACATGGTCCCTGTCACTAAGCCTTCCGGTGACATCAGAATCTGCACTGATTTTAGAGATCTTAACAAAGCTTGTCCAAAGGATGATTTTCCCTTGCCCAACATAGATATGATTGTAGATCTCACAGCTGGACATGAAATTCTGTCCCTTATGGATGGATTCTCTGGGTATAATCAGATCAAGATTGCAGAAGAGGACCAGCATAAGACAGCATTCACTACCCCTTGGGGAACCTTTTGCTACACCATGATGCCTTTTGGCCTAAAGAATGTTGGGGCTACCTATCAAAGAGCTATGACAGCCATTTTCCATGATCTTATCCATAGCATTTTGGAGGATTATGTGGACGATATCCTAGTCAAATCTCACACCTTCATGGATCATCTTGCTGACCTAGAGAAAGTCTTTGATAGGTTGGCCCAATATCATCTCATGCTAAATCCCAAGAAGTGTGTCTTTGGGGTCACATCTGGCAAGCTTCTAGGCTTCATAGTTTCTAAACGAGGTATAGAGATCGACCCCAAAAAGGTCAAGGCTATCTTAAACATGCCTCCTCCCCAGACACTGCGACAGCTTCGCTCTCTTTAGGGAAAACTTCAATCTGTCTGGCGCTTCATCTCCCAACTTGCAGATAAGTGTACACCGTTTTCACACTTGCTAAAGAAGAATGAGAACTTCAAGTGGGATCTTTTATGTCAGCGCAGCTTCGATCAGCTCAAGCAGTATCTCACCAATCCCCCTATCTTGGTTCCACCAGTTCCTGGTCGTCCCTTGATCTTGTATATATCAGCAACACCTACTGCTCTAGGGGCACTTCTAGCACAACATGATGATTATAGCAGAGAGAGAGCCATCTACTATATCAGTAGAACCCTAGTTGGTTATGAAATCAATTACACTCCTATGGAAAAAGCTTGTTTGGCAGTTGTTTTCTCAACTCAAAAGCTTCGCCACTACATGCTAAGTCATACCATCCAACTAGTCTCCAAGATTGACCCTCTCAAGTATATGCTCTCCAGAACAGCACTTACAGGCCGTTTGGCCAAATGGGTTATGCTACTAAGTGAGTTTGACATCCAGTATGTGGACAGAAAGGCAATCAAAGGGCAAGCTATAGCAGATCACCTAGCTGATGCACCTCTAGTAGATGCATATCCTTTGCTCACAGAATTTCCAGATGAGCATATTTGCCTAATTGAAGAACAGCCCCCATGGAAGCTTTATTTTGATGGCTCATACACCTCTCATGGATCAGGGGCAGGAATATTATTAGTTACACCTCAAGGAGATTACATTCCAAAAGCCTTCAAGCTACAATTCCCTAGCACCAATAATATAGCAGAATATGAAGCTCTTGTAGCAGGATTAAAGATAGCTGCAGAATGGAATATCACCGAGTTACAAGTCTTTGGTGATTCCCAACTCATCATCAAACAAGTCTTAAATGAATATCAAACCAAAGATGAAAAGCTATTACCCTACAAAGAGCTAGTTGATCAGTTGACCCAGCATTTTACAAAGCTTCAGTTTACACAAGTGCCTCGAATGCAGAACAAGGCAGCAGATGCCATGGCCACTATCGGCTTGCTCTTGGAAATTCCCCAAGAAGTTACACAGTATGAGTTTTTAGTTGAGCAGCTCCTCACACCTGCCTATGCGAATGAGGATTCAAACCGTGTTTGTATCTTGGTTGGTCCCCAATCCCCTTGGTACCATGAAATTCACGCTTACCTTAACGATGGTATCATATCCCCTCACCTCACACGTACCCAACGCCAGAACCTCATCCGAAAATCATCCCGCTATGTTATCATAGCCAATACCCTATATCGTCGGGGTTATCACGATACTCTCTCTCGATGTTTAGATGAAAATGAGGTCGCGATGGCATTAAAAGAAGTACATTCCGGACTTTGCGGTGCCCACACGAGTGGTATTGTCCTAGCACAACAAATCCTTAGAGCAGGCTACTATTGGCCTACCATTGAAGAAGACTCTTGTGACTTTGTCAGAAAGTGTCTCCCATGTCAGCAGCATGCAAATCTTGTGCACGCTCTAGCACAGGATCTACAGCCTATTGCACCACCTTGGCCTTTCGCTTGTTGGGGCCTTGATCTAGTTGGAACTATCACCCCTCTCTCATCTGATGGACATAAATGGATAATAACAGCTACAGACTATTTCACTAAGTGGGTGGAAGCAGTCCCCCTAGTCTCAGCTACAGGAGTTCAAGTCTCCAAGTTCATCTTGTACCACATTGTTTGCCGCTTCGGCATCCCATCCACCATCTTCACTGACCATGGAGGTAATTTTGAAAATCTCAACATGGAAGAATTATGCACTTCCCTCCGCATCCATCACCGCTTTTCTAGCCCATATTTCCCACAAGGTAACGGCCAGGCAGAGGCAACTAATAAAACCCTCCTCAAAATCCTAAAGAAAGTTGTCAATGATTCCGGCCGTGATTGGCACCTTCAAATAAATCCGGCTCTATGGGCCTATCGAACTTCCTTCCGTACATCCACAGGCACAACTCCATACTCCCTAGTCTATGGTGCCGAAGCGGTATTACCTATAGAAGTTGAACTTCCCTCACTACGCATATCTTTGCAAGGGCAAATCTCAGATGAAGAATACAGAGTAGCTCGACTCACCCAGCTAGATCTCTTAGACGAGAAGAGACAACAAGCCTATGACCATCTCACAGTCTATCAAACTCGTCTCAAAAGGAATTTCAACAAGAAGGTGCTCCCACGACACTTTCAGCCAGGTGACATGGTCCTCAAAGAAAATATGAAAGTCCAAGCAGATCGAGAAAAGAAAGGCAAGTTTGAACCTACATGGCTTGGTCCCTATGTGGTTACTGCCTCCTTTGGCTCCGGAGCCTATCAATTATCTACACCAGAAGGAGAACTCTTGAATGATCCCACTAACATCATTCACCTCAAGAAGTTCTATGCTTGAAGATCCTTGGTATACCCAGCTTTTGAAAATATACAAAAAAAATAGTAAAGAGAAATAAGCGTCCAATGGTGAAAACTTGGCAATTCAAGAGCCTTGGATAGGTACCTTGGTAAAAACCTGGTAATTCAGGCGCCTTGTGTGCTAAAGACTAATCCATTATCTATCACTATCCTATCCCTCATCCATCCACCCACCATCCCATAAAACACCTACTTGTTCCCTTGGTGTTCCAATCAAATATCCAAAATCTGATGGAGCTTGTCAATACCTCCTGTACAACTTGTAAATCTTGTACCAAAGCTTGTATTATACCTTGTAAATCTTGTACCATACCTTGTATATATCCAAATCTTGTCCAAAGCTTGTACCATATTCCAGCTTGTAAATAATCTTGTACCCTAGCCCGTATCCTATCACATGCACACACAGAATCCCATTTTCCTTAAGCTTTTCACAAACCATCTACCTGTCCACCTATCAACTATTATAGACATCCCATCCTTCACAAAAATTTCCATCTCACAAAAAACCAAAACATGAACAAACTTGTACATTTGTAACATATCTTGGTCTGTCAACTTATACATCCTCTTTAGCTTAGTATCATTGTATCTATCCGGCTTTCATGTTAGTTCATCCTTGGTCAACCTCTTGCACACATTGCACACCTTGGTTAGATATTCCAATGCATCCTTTAGCTAGATCTCCTATCACCAAAGTGTTATCCTTCTTAGTTCAGCTTGCCAGACACATCACTCATCCAGATCCATCAGCTTAGGTGCTCTCTGATAGATTTTTGCAGGATATAGCTTTCCTCGTGTCTGATCTTGGTCCGTTAGTACCTCGTCTTACCCATCTCGTTGGCAAATAGTTCTCTTTTGGATTTTCACTTTCTTTTGATTTGGGATCTTCCCTTTTGGGTCTTGAAATATCTTTTCCAAGCAATCTCCTTGTTCCCTCCTCAAGGTTGCCATGATCTTCCATATCATGGTATGCTACGAATGGGGCAATTAGAGCGTAAGGTCTTGATCAGGTCTTTTGCTTGTTTTCTTTTTCTGCTTGTGGGTTACCTAGTGTCATTTCCACGCTGCCTCCTCTGGGATTCATGTGTGATACTGGGGCAATCCTTGTGTGTTTGTTTTGAGTCAGTTCGTCAGTCCTCTGGATGGTTGGTGAAAAGGCCTTGATGTTCTTGGTAACCTTGGCAATTAACCAATAGTCCTATAGAAAATCTAGTGCTCAACTACATGGTGGTACTTCTCTTTGAAGTATCCCCCCGCTCAAAAAGCTTCAATGGATTCCTTTTATAGCGCTCCGCTCCTCCATCTCCCCCCCCCCAATCTTGGAAAGTCTTAAGCTTGCTTTACTATTGTGCCTCTGATTTCCCTTTATCATTCTCCCGTAGTGAGAGTTGGAGCTAATTCAGCCCCTTCTCTTCGCCAACCAGCGTCTCAGCTCATCTCAATTTCTTGTACTTTTCAAGAAGTCGTCAAGCCTCATTTCTCTCCCCGCCGCCTTCTTGAGGGGGCATCATCTAAGTCTAGTCTCTCCTCTTCTTATCCGAGACTGGGGCAACATTGTTGCTAAAACATCTTCCTCATGTTGTCTTCATTCAAACTTCTTTGAAATAGTGTTGTCTCGACACTATGTCAAAGAGGGGCAAAATGTAGACACCTAAATTTGATTACACTACTTTGGTAATCTAATTTAGCCATCTCTAAAGGCATCATTAATTAAATTCTTATTTAATTAATCCTTTGTCATCCCCTAGTTGATTAATTTAATTAATCATCTATAGTCCTAATTGATAAATCAAATAATCTATTATTTATCAATTAAATCCTTTTCTCCTATCTAATTCCAAAAATCCCCATTTATTAAATAAATCTATTTGATAAATGAAATCCTCAAATTCAAAAAAACCCTAACCTATCTCTAATCCTCCATTTAGCCTAATCCACCCCATCCACCCATACTAACCAAGCTTAGCCACTAACTCACCCACCCTCATTAATGCCATCCACTTGCACATCTCTAACATCCCTAATCTAATCCTAAACCCAAGCCTAATCCACCCCCTAATGTTGTCACATTCCTTAAACAAGTTTAAGACTTTCCTAATCCAAACCAAAGTCTCCCCTCAAAAAAACCCAACCACTAAGTCATGAGTGCTCTTACAAAACATAAAGACTCTTACAAGCCCACTCATGACTCTTACACCCATCTTCCACACTCTTCCCTCTTCCACACTCATTCCTCTTACATCCCTCTTACATACTCAACCCCACTCATCATGCCCTTAACCAACCCTTAACCCTACCCTCTCACACTCATCCTCCTTGTGACAAGTGTCACCTTCCCATTGGTGCTAAACAAGCACAATCCATGTGCTCCCCTTTGAGTGCATCTTAGCCCTCCTTAAGCCTTCATCCATCCTTGCATCTAAGCCCTCCATCCCTCTACCCATTAGCCTATAAATTGAATCCCATCCCAAGCCATTTCATCAACAATCTTTGAGCTAAAGTTACCATGCTATTTTGAGAACCAAAGCCATCAACCATACCCTTATAATGCCAAATTGAGAGCTCACAAAGCTACCAATTTGCCATTACCCACCTCCATTGAAGCAGCTTTTGAGCATCTTGAGCATACATCCACAGCAAAAGGACACATCTACAGAATCAAGAAAGCATGGAGTGTTTTCTCTAGTGAGGTTTGCACTTCTTATTTTCTTTCTTAGTCTAAGCATATATGTGAATTTAGTTTTTGGTTTGTGAATGTTTACTTTATTTGTTAATGTTCTTTACATACTGATTCTGGTTCTACAGATTCAAATGAAAAAATACAAAATTCAGTCAAGCTAATTAAAGAAAAATTTAGGGGAAATTATGGAAAATATCGATAGGTTGTGTCATTGGTTTTAATTGCATCAAATTTTTTGAGTTGTTTGTGGGAGTATCAAAGAGCAGATTGAGAAGAACAAAGACCTTTTTAAGCTCGAGAATACTGCAAGATAGATTATAAACATAACCAACACACATAGTGGCAGGTATTTGGCTAGTCAAGGAGTTCATGACCATGTTAGTACATCAATAAAGTCATTTGGTGTCATTCAGAGATGCCAGAGTATAAGGGAAGGAGAGGAATATTTGAACTCAATTGGGAGAAAGCTCACCAAGATGAATGTCTAAGATAAATTAATGATAAGTCTTGGTTCAAGCCTCATTATTGCCTTGGTAATTCATCAAAAAACATTTTTTGGAAGGGAAGCTTACCAAAAAGAGTTGGAGGCCAAAATGATGTCTAAAGTAGTCAAGTTTCCTCAGGATTCAATTCCTGAAGACATTTTGAATTGCATCAAACCATGAGTGAATCTGAATGCACTATTGGATGTAGCATTTCTTTCAAGTAAATCTTCCAAATATGGAAGTCTGACAAAGTTAAAGGTCATCTACTATAACATAACAAATATTCAAATTCCAAATGAAGCAAAATTCAACATCCTAAAAAAGTTGACCCAATCTTCAAGCATAGCATAAGACATCTATCAGGTATCACAGTATGTGAAACTTGGAAAGTGATTTTAATCATCTTTCTAGTGCTCACTTTATTTATATTTGTAATTGTATGATATGATTTTAACATTTGAACTTTGTTAGAGATTCAAAGCAATGGGAGCGGAGAGAGCAGGTGTTTTCAAAATTTGAATTCATGCAAGAGCGAGAATTCCTTGGATGGTCAGTTTCAGGCCCCTGGACTGGAGCACGGACAGCAAGATGGAGGCTATCTAGCTGCTCCTGGCACTGGGGACAAGTTGGAAAGCGCGGTTGGGGGTCCAGCTATCCTAATGAAGGAAGCAACCAAGTTTCCTCTAGTCTCCAAAACAAATGTGCAAGGACCTACTAAATGGTCCTTACTCTTCGGGGTTAAACCCTCTAGTAAGTCCTCTTTCCTGCCTGTTAAAACTATTCAGAATTTGGTGATTGGTTCTTGTGCAATAGTCATCCCGGATGAGATTGTGGATCACAATATTCAGACTATGGCTTCTACTTTAGTTGGGAAATTTCTGGGGCCTAGACTGAGCATTGATGAAGTTAGGCAGCTCATAAAACATAAATGAGCTCTCAAGGGCCAGGTCTTGGTCACGGCTATGACAAAAGGCTTTATGTCTTTCGATTTCACTTGCTCGAAAGACCTTGCTAGCATTTTGAGTGAAGGGCAATGGGCCATGGGTCGTTCTTCCCTTGTGCTCCAGAAATGGTCCTTTGGCATGAGCTTGAACGATTCTTTTTTTGCCCAAGCTCCAGTGTGGGTAAGACTGCTAGAACTGCCTCTTGAATACTGAAATGAGGATGTCTTTGGGGGTATAGCTAGGACCTTTGGGGAACTTCTCTCAACGGATCCGATCACTGCTTCCAAGCGTCGCCTCAACTTTGCAAGCATCTGCATTGGGGTGAGAGATGGAACAGACATGCTTGAGTTTGTTGAACTTAATTCCAAACTTGGAGTGCACAACCAAAAAATCATCTATGAAATGATCCTCTTTGCGTGCTTCCTCTGTCTGAAGGTAGGTCATAAGGCCCACTAGTGCCCCAATGAAGCAAAGAAGATGATCGTGAAACCAGTCATCCCTGATCAAACCAAGAAAATTGCAACACACCCTTCTGGTAAGGGAAAGATGAAGATGTTATGAAGGCGCAAACTTTTTGTGACGCAGGGGAGAAAAGTTGTTAGCCTAAAAGGCGCAGTAGCAAAGGACACTATTCAGAAGGATCCCCCCAAGGAAAATGCCATCTCCCCCCCCCCCCTTGAATAGGGCCCTATATTGGAAAAGACAATCTTTGACCCATTGAAAGACCCTAAGGTGCGGGTTAGCTCCCCCTCCTTAGCCACGGGTCTTGTTGTGGAGCAGAATCTCCCTCTGGAAACTATAGTACAATTTTCTCCCGCAGTGGAGCAAGTCCCTCTTTTGGGAGCTACTGTGTTGAATTGCCTAGAATGGGAATCCCCGGCCCGGGATGAGGAAACCCAAGCTAAGTGTCTTCCCCTTGAGAACACTCTGGCTTCTCCGGGGGTCATCTCCGGCAAGGGGGGAGATTCTGCAGCCCATATAGGAATTGAGGCCAAGCTTCATCTCCTCATTAAGAACACTGATCCATCTTAGCTTGCCCTTTGGGAAGATAGGTTAGATAACAGTGTGACGGATAGCCTTGATGATTGGTGCATGGTCAAGAAGGAAAAGAAGAACCAAAAGAAAATCCCCCCCCCCCCCATCTCCTGCTTCAACCAGAAGTAGGGTTAAAGCTGACATTGGGTCACCCCCCAAGGGAGCAAGAAGAAAGAACTTAAATCAGATACTGCAAGAAGAAACAAGAAGGAACCTGGCAGATGGAAGCCAGAGGTCCATCAAGGATTTCTTAGGAAGTAAGAAATGAAAGTTATCTCATGGAACATAAGGGGCCTTAATGGGGCCCACGAACAGGAACTCATTAGAAATATGATTAGAGACCAAAGACCTGACTTTTTGTTGTTACAGGAAACTAAGATGAAAAGGGACCTGGTTAGAAGGATATCTTTCAGTAAAACTTTTTGTTGCAAAGCTTTTGATTCGGATGGAGCTTAAGGTGGTGTCCTAACCTTGTATAACACCAGAGCTTTCAAGTTAACTACTCTTTACAGCTCTACTAATGCTCTTCTTTATAAGGTTTTTCACATCCAAAGCAATGAATCTGGATAATCCTTAACCTGTACACCCCCAATACCAAGAAAGAAAGGAATTGCTTCTGGACTAAGCTCCTTGGCATCTTATCTAATTGTAACTTGAATAAAGGGATTATAATGGGGGACTTCAACTCGCCTCTATCTGATGCAGACAAAAGGGGGGTCATGCCCCGGATCAGGATAGCAAACACGACCTTGCTTCTTTCATTCAGAATCTTGCTTTCTTGGATTTGGACCTTCAAGGTGGCAACTTCACTTGGTCTAACAGAAGAATTGGGGGTGATAGTATCTAGGTTCATCTTGATAGAGCCCTCATATTCCCTGAATGGCTCCTCTCCCACTCCTGTAGATTATCCCTCCTCCCCAGGGTGGGCTCTGATCATTCCCCAATTTCTCTTTCTGCCTCCCCCCTTTCTAGCAACAAGGCCTTCCCTTTTTGCTTTGAGAAAATGTGGCTCTCACACCCTGCACTGGAAGATAATATTTCCCATTGGTGGAGCATTGAGGTTGAAGGCACTGCAATGTACAGAGTTTCCTAGAAGCTTAAAAATGTGAAAAGAAACATCAAATCATGGAATAGAACTGACTTTGGCCAAATCTTCCAGGAGAAAGACAAGGTTTCTGATCAGCTCTCTTCTATTCAGGATGAAATCCAACATTCAGGATACAATGCACATAATAGCCAGCAAGAAAAGGCCATCCTTTCGGATCTGCACAACATCATATCTAAGGAAGAGCTTTTCTGGAAACAGAGATCAAGAGTCAGTTGGTTGAAGGAAGGAGACTGCAATACTAGATTTTTTCACTTGACCACCCTTAAGCACCGGGCTAATAATAGAATATCCAACATTGTAAAGGGCCAGGCTCAGATTACCAAAGAGGATGAAATTAAGAAGGAAGTTGTCTACTACTTCTCATCTCTCCTCTCTGTTGATCCTTCCCTCTTTGGGTCTGATCAAGAGGAAATCCTAGCGACTATTCCCCCAATTTTTCAAGATTACCACAACTCCATGCTGAAGGCAATCCCCTCCTTGGAGGAAATCCATCAGGTCCTCTTCTCTCTCCCGGGGATAAAGCTCCTAGCCCGGATGGTTTCCCTACTTGTTTCTTTCAAATCTTTTGGAATGTTGTGAAAAAGGATGTGGTTAAAGCAGTTCAGGAGTTCTTTGGAGCTAGGAATTTTCTTAAAGAACTTAATGCTACTTTTTTGGTTCTCATCCCTAAAATCTCGGGTGTTGATTCTCTGGATAAATTCAGGCCCATTAGCCTCTGCAATTCCTTCTATAAGAGCATTGCCAAGGTTCTCACTTCTAGGCTCCTCAGAGTTCTCCCTCTGATTATCTCTCCTCAGAAAACTGGCTTTGTTCCTGGCAGGCAGATCCTTGATTCAATTGTTTCGGTTCACGAGGTCATCCACTCTCTTGAGGCAGGCAAAAAGGAAGGACTCCTTCTTAAGTTGGACCTCTCAAAAGCTTATGATAGGGTTGACTGGAAGTTTCTCTTTTCTGTTCTTCGTGCCTTTGGCCTCGATGATCAAGTTTGCAAACTCATCTCTCAGCTTGTGTCTTCACCCTCTTTGTCAGTTCTAGTCAATGGCCACCCCTCTCCTTTCTTCTCCCCCTCTAGGGGTCTAAGGCAAGGAGACTCCATCTCTCCGGTCCTATTTGTTATCATGGCAGAATGCCTTGGCAGACTCATTCAGAAGAAGATCAGGGATAGGTGTTTAGTGGGTTTGAGGCCTTCTTTGGGTCCATCCTCTTTCACTCATCAGCAATTTGTGGATGACATGATTTTTGGGGGCAAAGCTTTAGTTCAGGAGGCCAGAACCTTCAAAAGAATTCTTAATTCCTACACCAGGGATTCTGGCCAAGCTATTAACTTAGACAAGAGCTTTGTCTTCTTCCTCAACACTCCTCTGGAGAGGCAGAGGAAAATTGCTCGAATTTTGGGTTGTGGCATTGGGTCCCTACCAGCGACTTATCTTGGGCTTCCTCTAAGCTCCAAACCCCCAGACTCCTTTTGGACAAGCATTATCAACAACTTCAACAAGAAACTTGCTGGCTAGAAAGGGGCCACCCTTAGTCAGGCAGGTAAATGTACCCTGGTTAACTCGATTCTCCAGAACCTCCCCACCTGTGCCCTCAGTCTCTTTGGGATTCTGGCTAAGTTTGCGGACAGAATGGAGAGGATTCAGAGGGACTTTCTCTGGACTGGAACTGATGACCACAAGAGATACCATCTGGTAGCCTGGGACCAGGTTTGCTTGCCCAAAAGCCAGTGAGGTCTTGGAATCTGGAAAATTTCTCACCTCAATCAATCCCTCTTAGCTAAACTCCCTTGGCACATTTTCCAAGGCACAAGGGTCTGGAGGGACATTTTGGCTGAGAAGTACCTGGGAGGCCTGTCTCTCTCCTCCATTTTCTAGGGGGCCGAGCTGCCGTTGGGTTCTTACATTTGGAAAGGTATTCTGAAGGCCCTTCCCCTTGCCAAATCCAAGGCCAAATAGAAAGCTAGAATGGGAGACAAAATCCTTTTTTGGCAGGACAGCTGGCTTTTTTAGGAACCTCTCATTAACCATCCTTCATTTGGCAGGTGGGCTGATCAAGCAATAGGCAGATATGGTATGTTGATTAGGAACTACAGGAATGGGAATGATTGGCACAATCTGGTGGAACTTTCGCAGGATCTCGAGCCTTTGATGGCCTCTTTGAATGCTATTAACATCAACCAGATAGGCGACGCCTTAGTTTGGGGAGACTCTTCTAGAGGCCATTATACTATAGCCTCTGGCTATCTTTCCCTTGTGGGAACAGGGGAGAAACCTATTTGGGCCAAGGCCTGGACCCCTGGATTAATGCCCAAACTCAACATTTTCTTTTGGCTCCTCTTGTAAGACAAGATCCTTACCCTGGATAATTTAGCCAAAAGAGGCCAAATTATTCCCAACAGATGTTGCCTCTATAAAATTGACCTGGAAACGGTTAATCACATTTTCATTCACTGCCCCTTTTCCTCTAGAGTGTGGAGTCTTCTGACTTCCAATATGAACTCCTACTGGTGCCCGCCAGCCAGTATCTAGAATTTCGTCATTCAGTGGAGAAGCAACCACAAAGGCCTGGAATCCCAAATTTTGAGTTCTTGGATTATCCCACACTTTTGTTGGGGAATCTGAAAGGAGTGCAACAATAGGATATTCAGAGACAGAGAAGCTCCTGAGGGTATTATAGCAGAGAAAATTGATAGCCTCATGAAAGAGAACTATTCCACAACTAGAGATGGAAACATAAAGGACGAAGGGAAAATTAAGATGAGGAAAGAAGATAAGATCAAAAGAAGACAGGAGGCTTCTTGATCCTTCCCCCCCGAAAACTAGCATAAAGCCAATTTCGATGGAGCAGCTAAGGGGAACCCTGGTCCCACCGGATGTGGTGGAATCATAAGAAACAGCTTGGGAGGGGGCATTACTGCTATCTCCTCCCCTATTGGTCACCAAACCAACCATTTGGCTGAAGCCAATGCAGCCAGACTCACTGTTAAGCTGGCCCTAGACTTAGGGATTGAACAACTGTGGCTTAAAGGTGACTCCCTAAATATAATTAATTGTATTTTAGGAGTAACCAAACCATCATGGACCATTGAAAGCATAATTGAGGATCTAAAAATGGACTTGAGTAAATTTTAAAATTACTATGTCAGCCATGTCTACCGTGAAGCTAACGTGGTTGCTGATTGGTTCACAAATGCAGCGGTCACATTAAATTCGATGATGACGTGGGGAAACAATAATCATTTTCCGACGGTGGCTATTGAGCTCATCCGAAAGGAGAAAATTCAAGGTACCAACTCAAAATCTTTTTATGATGATGACACATGCTAAATCATGTTTTAAAAAGGGAATCAATAGGAGTTATGCGGAACCCCTACCATTTCATAATAACGTGTACAGATTACACGAGCAGAAGAAAGCCAGAGTTAAACCCAAAAACACACGCATTAATGCTCTCGTCCTTAGCGATTTGTCCATCTTTGAGCTCTGTAATTCTATTCAGGGTTTAGGGTTAGAGTGGCATAATATCACAATGGTGGGTGAAAGGATTAGAAGAGAGCCATGGGGAGAAACAGAGAGCTGGAAAGAAAAAGGGAAGGTTTGGAAAAAACTCCAGAAGGGCGGCATAACCAGCTTCATGGAGAGGCTCCATGGTTTCGACGCAGGGGTTACCAAGATAATGGTTGAAACCTGGCACAACGGAAAGGTCATAATTGATGGTGTCTCCCACCAAATCACAGAGGGTCTTATTGCGGAGGTGACAGGCTTCTCCCAGGAAGGCATTAGCTTCTTCAAGGATAAGAAGATGTTCGCCAATGCTGTCGACGCTTTTGTCAAGAACGACAAGGAGAAAAGAAAACTGGTAAAGATTGACACCTTCTACGACATAGAGTCCATCAAGAAGTTCTGAGGATCATCATAGAGTATGTCACTTTGGACCCCAGGTTTGATAGAGTCAGAACCCATCATTTTGTTTTGCTTAATCATTTTAGACATAAAGTGAAAATCTCCTTTCCTTTCTATATTTTTACTTCTATGACTAAGAATATAGAGAGTTACAAAAAATGTCCTGTCAAGAATCTTGCCCTTCATGAAGGTCTTCTGCTCCTAATTTTTGAGTTTCTGAAAACCCAAACAAGAGTCAAGCCCATTGGGGCTTCGAGTGGCTCCTCGGAGGACACTGCTAGCTTAGAATCAGGGGAAGTGCGTATTGTGAAATCTGTCAAGTCTAAAACCCCAAAAGCCAAACCCTCTCCCCGCTTCCCTAGCAGGAAGAGCCCCAGGTGCCCTCCCCCTAACCCCCCTACCCCTCATCCTAGGGAGTCTAGTGAGGAGTCGGATACGGAGTCGAAGGAAGCGGATTTGGTGGCAGAGAAGGAAAGTGAGTTGGAAGATGATAAGGAAAAAGATAATGACAAGAAGGAGGTGACCCCCTTGGTAACCTAGGATAACCCCAAGAAAAGAAAATTGGACCAAACCTCTACCCATGATCATCTCAGCGATAACGCTGATTTGCCCCCCAGCCCCACTGCGCCCACCTCCCCCCTGGAGATTCCCATTTCACCCCCAAAAGAGATGATAGAAATTATGGTTGAAAAGGGAGGGGAGGCCATCAGGAAAAATAAGAGAAGAGCCTGGCAAATTTTCAATATGGATAGTGTTAGTATGGGCATTGTTAGAGAACCTGCTAAAATCCAAGTGTTGGGGGATCTCGACAGTAGCACCCACTATGACGAGCTCCTTGACCCGACTCTTCCGATTCTCTCTAACAATGCCCGTGAAATAGGTTTCAACTTCCTCAACAATGCAAAGAACAGCCTGATTGACAATTTTCGCTCCATTAAGTGGCTTTTTCAAGAAATTGAGACTCTGAAGGATAGGTCCAACCAAACCAACAACAGGAGGGAAGTCAAGGATCATGAGGCCAGAGGCAGTAAAGAATAGGTGGGCAACCTGGAAAAAGACAAAAGCAAGGACCCCAATGACAATCAGGAGGACAGAATCACCCGGCTCAAGCAGAAGGTCCAAAGGCTGGACTCCGTCCACCAGGTTGTGACTAAACAGATTGTGGATACCCTCCATACATTGAATGAAAACATTATAAATCTGGGGGACTATCTGACCAATGCCGATCTTGTGGGGAAAGTGGAGTAGAGTACAGAGAACAAAACCAGCCGGGAGGATCCTTAGAAAGAGACCGAAATCCAAGAAAGCCAGGGGGACCAGTTGCATTTCCCCCTCGGGACCCAGGAGGAGGCCATCCAGAAGGAAAGCGACGCTGCAGAAATCCTGCAGGTAATGGAGAAGAAGGGACAATAGTCTGCCCACCAGGCTCGTTTCCTGGCCTTTGTTTCCCTGGCTTTGGGCCTTTTTGATTCTGGCCTTTTGAGGCTGTTTTTGTTTTTTCTGACTTTTATGCTTTAAGTTGTTTAATGCTGTAAAACTTTGGGTTTCAAGATCCCTATAAAACCTATTTTCCAAATCAAAAACATTTGAACTTTGTTTCTTGAACAAGATAAATGTAGCAGAATCCAAATGTTGTTTTGCGTAATAGGCCTATCAAACGCAAAGGCAAAAAATGTTTTTGATACTGAATTTGATGCTACTTTAAGACTCTTCCCATGAGACAAAACAACCTAAAGTTGTTGTTGCTCCCTTATTTCTATATTTATATAGAAGGGAATTCAAGGTTATTTGCTAAATGTAATGGTTGTAAATTTAGTACTTTTAACTCATGATTATAAAATTGGGTATTCAAATTTAACTTTTGCAAATTGAATTCATTTAATTTTATCAATTGTCATGTGTAAAAAAAAGTAATGAGAATGAATATGAATTTTATCATTTGAATTGCTATATTTTCATAAAAATCATCAAGGATTATGCCATTGTTGATCGATAAGTAAGATTGACAAATGAGTGTCAACACACTTAACCATCTTCACTATACATGCCAAGTCACAGATAGTGTCGAGCAAACTACAGTTGTTACCGAGCACAACACATTACAGTATATGCCGAGCTATATAGAATTCAACATGTGCCAAGTAACTTAGGATCCAACAGGATTTGAGCATTGTGAAGTTAATAGGAGCCAAACGATTCAGGAATTAGTAGGTGTCGAGCAATGTAGAAAACTAACAGGTGTCGAGTAACGCAGTAATTCTATAGGAGCCGAGTAACACAAGAAACATAGTGGATGCTGAGAAATGTAGAATAGATTGTGTCAAGCATCAGGATTACTTCATGTGTTGAGCAATGTAGGATCACCATAAAAGTTTGTGCAAATCGCAAGCTAAGATGAAAAATGGTTATGCATGACTCATTGACAGGATAAAAGGATAAGATCAAATTCTCACAATCACCTATGCGATCCTCATGCAACCAATCAAAAAATTGGAAACTGCATGTAGCTAATAGGTGAATTTCAAGGTTTTGAGTGGAAACATTTAAATCAAGGATGCATGACGGACCACTAATCTTTATAAGGGAGTCTTGACGCCATTGAACATAGAAAGAAAGAAAAAAAGGAATTGTGAGAAGAAGGAAAAGAGAGCCTATTAAGGTCGTTGCAGAATGTTGGTGTCAAATACTTAGAGGAAAGGACAACATTTTACACATCCAATTGATTAGAAAAGAACAAGGAACACAATCAGCAAATCAGATCTAGCAAAGATCAGTTAATAGTAGAGCAGATCAAGTACTTGAGATCAGCATTAGAGATTGCATTAGATTAGGTGTATTATTCTAATACTCTCTCACAATTGTATTAAGAAATCCCATGGACTTGCATAGGTTTAACAACCTTATGTAAATCCTTTAACAGGGTGGCATTCTGAGTTGAATGTTCTTAAGTCCTCTAACAAGGCACACTCCTAACAAGGTGTAGAAATCCTTTAACAGGGTCACATTTAATAGTGTGTTGTAGCCTTTAACAGGGCAAACCATCAGAAGTGGTTGAAATCAATTGCTGCAGTAATTTTGTGGGTATCATCCCCACCCCAGTTTTACCTTCTTATTCCTGGAGGGTTTCTGGGTCACCAAAATCTCAAGTGTTATGTGGTGATGCATGTTTGTTTCTCATGATTATTTAATGTTTATATGCATGCATGTTAATTTCAGTTATATGTTATTAAGGGTTTAAAAGTGGTTAAAAGGCCAATACTTTTGATTCACACCCCCCCCCCCTCTTAGAAGCATTCTTCCCATTAAGACATTCCAACAACCATAACAATGTAACATATGAACATAATAATACAAATAAAAAACAATAGTAATGGTAAAATTTGAATGAATCTTGATTCATGGCATCATCTAACATAAAATGTACATGTTTGTTTGACATTAGACATTTACAAAATGATATAACTTATTATGCATGATGGATGAATCATGATTAGATTAAGAGAATATTGTCTAGCATCTAGAATATAGACTGTAGTAATTACTAATAAGTAGTAAATTCATAATTGACACATCATATTGTAATTGTTAAACTTGCCACAACATCTCATCGTTTGAATCCTCTAATTCCTCGCCATCAAATTCAAACAGTCCTTCATCATGCTCCATGTTTTCTCCAGTCTACATACCTTCGCTTGCCTAGTTGTCCTCAACTTCTATTGGAATACTTTAGAATAACAAGGCAGGGGGGGGTGAATCAGTTATCCAAGGTCCAGATGTATAAATAAAACTTTTCATAGCTTAGTGAACCCATAAAACATTTATACTCATGCATGCATCCATAATCACTGAAACTTGTAGATTACTGTCAAATCAACTTGCAAAAATGTAGAGCATGAAACACAATAGATTCATCAATGCACTTGACACAATGATTTATGTGGAAACCCAATTTGGGAAAAACCACTAGAGTAACATGCTACTCTTTTCACTCTTCTAAAGTGATGCCCTATAAAAGGCCAACCCTGTTAAAGGTTACAATACACACTATTAAATGTGACTATGTTAAAGGATTTCAATCACCTTGTTAGGAGTGGGCCTTGTTAGAGGACTTTAGGCCATTCACTTGGAATGCCACCTAGTTAAAGGATTTACAAATGACTATTAGGTCAACCTTAATCCAAAGGATTTACCCAAGACTGATACAATTGTTAGAGAGTAACAGTAAGGCTTTGATCTGATACAACTTACAACTCCACTTGTAGATTATAGATCTCTATTTAGTCCTCAATTCTTCTTAGCCTTCATACTTTGCAGCTCTGATAGCTTGTTCACCCTTCAAGCATTCATCTCCTTAAGCCTTCTTGCTTAACATGCCATTATATATTCTTCCTTAGGTTCTCACACATGACAATTTGGCTTCATGACTAGCCAGTCCTATAAATAGGAAATTAAGATATTTTGTCGCTCATTTTCCATTGTCCAATTTAGGGTTCAGATGGATTAGGTAGGATACAATGTATCTACCCCATATCTCATATTTCTTGTAGAAACTTCTCCTAGAATCCACTTTGAATTCACCTAAAAAATGGTTTACCTCAAATTTTGTACCACCAACTCATCAGCCTTATCTTCCACCTAGTTCACAAAATCTAAGAAAACAAACTTGTCAACTTAGATTCATCAAATCTATGATCTTTTAATAATGTAGCAGCTCAACATTATCAATCTTTTGATGCTCAATACATACTATGTTGCTCAACATCCACTGTGAAATTACTCAACACGAACTAAAGCTTACTGGTGCTCAGCATCAACTAAACTTTACTCGGCATCAACTGTTTTGCTTGGCATACACTAGAATGAACTTTTACTCGGCTCCAACTAATTTTTTGCTCGGCTTATATTGACTTTGTTTGGCAGCTACTATCCACTCGATCAAGCTTGGCAGACAAACTTTGTGTAACTTGTTCTTCTAAACTTTCTATGTGTAACCAGCCTTTGTAACCTTAAGTATATTATCAATACATCATGCCATCACTATCTTAATTGATTCATGCACTTCATTTCATAATCATAATTCAACCTTTCCTCTAGGTGTTATTGTTACATCTTTTAATCAAATCATCTTCATCAATCAACTAAGTGATAGTATTTGAATCTTATAAGCAGTTGTCTTACCAACAAATAACAAGTTTGACATTAGTGACAAAATAATGATTGAATCACATAGTCTTCTTCAACAATCTCCCTCTTTAAATCTTTCTCAATAATGATCTTTTCAATCAGTTCTCAACAATCTCCCTCTTTGGCATTGATGGCAAACCAAACTGATCAACCAAATCAACCAAATGACAAACATCTGTGTTCAGCCAAACTGACTAGGTTAAAATAGTAAGAAAATACCAAAAATAAAATTTGTACTGAAATGTCTCCCTCTATCAGCAACTCTAATTAGGTTACAAAATTCTTTCTTATAACTCCCTCTTACTATATCTCCCTCCAACTAGGTAGATTAGGATTTCTTCCTCAATCTTATATTCTTCTCTATCTCTATGACAGCATTCTCTTGATATTTCTCTCTATGATTATACAAACTAGCTTGATCTATCTCCATCTTGATAAGTAAATCTTTCCCTCTGGATTTACTGGCTTGATTAGTAGAATATCTCCCTCTTTGAAAATAATATCAAAAACTTGTCATCTTAAACATATAGATATAGGTTTTTTCAATTTTTTCAATTTCTCCCTCTATCACCTTACTTGTGACTAATTTAGAGTTTTGGCTCTGTGATTACTCTAGGTAGCTCCTAAAGTAAGATCTTCCTACATCAATGTGTAGCATATGAATATTAGTTTGTTTGATTCAAGGCACTCCTCTTATTACTTAGATAGCCTTTGATAGGGGTACCACTCCTAGTCTACCTCTTAGATACTCATGAGCATCCTTAGGTAATGCTTTTGTGAATATATCAGCAATTTTCTTCTTTGTGTTAACATATTCCATCTTCACCTCTTTATCTTGAACTAACTCTCTCAAGTAATGATACTTGATTACAACGTGCCTAGTATTTGTGTGCATCATTTGATTCTTTGATATATTGATAGCACTTGTATTATCACAATAAAGTATCACTAGTTCTATGATTTCTTCCTTCATTCCTTTGAGTAGCTATTTGATCCACACAATGTTTGTGCAATTTATAGTAGTAGCAACATATTCAACTTCAACAATAGATTGTGAAGTACAATTTTGTTTCTTACTAGTCCATGTAACTAGTCTCTTGCCTAAGAAAAATGCTCCTCCACTAGTGCTCTTTCTGTCATCAATGTTTCCAGCCCAATCAACATTAGTGTAGGCTCTCAATTCAAATTTTCCATTCTTCTTATAGTATAGACCAAACTCTTATGTTCCTTTCAGATATCTCATTATTCTCTTCATAGTCATTAAATGATTTTCCCTGGGATTAGCAGAGAATCTTGCAACTATCCCTATAGATAATGCAATATCAGCTCTGCTATGTACTACATATTGCAAATTGTCAATCATAGACCTGTACAATGTTTGATTCACCTCAGTTGAATCATCATTCTTTGACAACTTATGTCTTATCACCATCGGTATACTTACTAATTTGGAATCCTCTAATCCAAAAGTTTTCAATATTTCCTTAATATACTTTTACTGAGTGATGTATATACCATATTTCATCTGATATATTTGCAAACCCACAAAAAAAATTGATCTCTCCAAACATGGACATTTAAAATTCTTGCTTCATTTGATTTGCAAAATCTTTACATAAAGCATCTTGACCTCCAAATATGATATCATCAACAAATATTTCAGATAACAAAATATGTACAGTTTGGTGTTATTATCAGTCCTTTCAAATCTAATCTTCACAAGATAATTATAAAGTCTCTCATATCATACTCTCGGTTCTTGTTTTAGACCATATAGAGCTTTGTATAATTTACATACCATGTTCTTATTGTTAACATCAACAAATCCTTTTGGTTGTTCTATGTAAACTTCTTCCTCTAATATGTCATTCAGAAATGCAAATTTAACATCCATCTGATAAACTTTGAAACCTTTGTATGTAGAATAAGTAAGTAGAGTTCTTACTCCTTCCAATCTAGTAATAGGGGAAAATGTCTCTCCATAGTCAATTCCTTCTTCTTGTGCATATCCCTTGCAAACTAATCTTGCTTTGTTCTTTGTGACTTCTCCATTTTCATCTAGCTTGTTTCTAAATACCCACTTGGTACCAATCATATTTTTGTCTTTTGGTCTAGGAACTAGACTCCATGTTTTGTTTTTCTCTATTTATTCAATCTCTTCTTCCCTGGCTTTGTACCAGTCAACATCTCCTAATGCATCTCTTATTAATTTGGGTTCCTTCATACTTAGCAAACATGATTCACTTCTCAATCTATTTATTGTCATTTTTCTAGCATCTTTATCTCCAATGATTTGAGTAGTAGGATGATATCTTCTGACATACTTAGATAATCTCGGTTTAGCTCTTATTTCTTCATTTTGTCTTTCAGCTTCAGAATCATTGTACATATCTCTGTCAAGTATCTTAGCATCTCTTTCATGTGTACTAATCTTAGAATAAGAATGTGCATCCACTTCATTCTGTAACTTGGCATCTAAATGTAGCTTGGTTCCTGAATGCAACTCGACATTTATAGGGTGTGACTAGGTAGTCACTAAAATTTGTTGTTGATTTGTAACTTGATTTGCAATATCTTCTTCAGTAGGCATACCTTCATAAAAGTATACAAATGATTTGTATTCTTCTAGTTCTTTCATAGGTTCAACCTCATACACTTTTGAATATTCATCAAAGTTCACATTTGCACTTTCCACAATTTTGTTAGTGTTATTATTCAAACACTTATAAACTTTACTTCTTGTGAAGTATCTTAGGAATATGTGTTCTTCACTTTTTGCATCAAGCTTACCATTCCTAACATCTTTAAGAATGTAACACTTACTTCCAAATACCTTAAAGTATTTTACATTGGGTGAGTATCCATACCATAGTTCAAAATGTGTTGAATGAGTACCTTTCTTGATTTGCACATGGTTCAAGGTATAGACAACTGTACTTACAACTTCTCTCTAGTATTTTAGAGCAACATTTTTCTCCATCATGAGTGTTCTAGCACAGTCCATTATAGATATGTTCCTCCTTTCAGCAATTTCATTTTGTGGAGGAGTTCTAGAGACAGATGTCTATCTTTTGATTCCTCTGTCATTACAGAACATCTCAAATTCATTTGATGTGAATTCTCCTCCTCTGTCAAATCTCAAACACTTTAGACTTTTACCTATTTCCTTTTCAAATCTCGCTAAGTACCACTTAAATATTTGGAAAGCATCAAATTTCTATTTCAGAAACATAACTATCATCATCCTAAAATAGTCATCAACAAATAGCATTATGTGCTTATCTCCTTTGTAGCTTTGTACATCAATTGGTCCACACAAGTTAGTATGAACAGTCTCTAATATTCCTTTAGAGGCATAAGCTTTACTCTTAAAACTTGACTTTGTCATTTTGCCTAACTAACATTGTTTGCACATTACATTATCAGGCTTCTATAACTTAGGCAAACCTCTAACTTTCTTCATGTTACTGATACTAACCAATTTGTGAAAATTAACATGACATAATCTCTTGTGCCATAGCCATACATCATCAAATTTTACAAGACAAGTAGCATCCTCTATATCAAGATAGAACAGATTACTTCTAGTTTGATCACCATTTCCAATCAGTTTCCCATTTATGTCATATATCTTAGCAATCTTGTTTTCAAATTCAACCTTACATCCAAAATTGTTCAATTGTGACACACTCAACAAATTATAGTTAAGTCCTTCAACATAGTAAGCATTGTCACATAAAATCTTATCTGTGAGTTTGATAGAACTTTTTCCTTTTATAAAAAATGGTGCATCATTACCAAATCTAACACTATTTTTATCATAACAATTCAGGGTAATGAACTTACTTTTGTCTCTAGTCATGTGATGTGAACATCCACTGTCAATGATACATCTATCATTCTTGTTTACACAAGTCATAAGTGCAGTTGCATCATCTTCATCAGATTTTTCCTTCATTGCAACATACACCACCTCATCATCATGATCATCAGAATATCCTTTGTTTCCTCTTCAGTAATGTAGCAAGACTTCTTGTCTTTGTCTTTTTAATCTTTGTTGTCTTCATCTCTTCTACTCTTGTACTTGTCACCACCTCTATAGTTCTTCTCTGGACATCTAGCAACAATATGATCAACCTCATTGCAATTGAAACAAATGATGGGTAACTTACCTTTGAACTTGCCTTTACCTTTGTGGAACCTTGCTAGTAGTGCTTCAAGCTGTTCAACATCCTCCTCATCTGTATCACTGTCACTGGACACATACTTCTTCTTTTTCTTCTTCTTCTTCTCATTAGGTTCTTTTAATGGCACCTTAGCTTTGAAAGCAGATTCAATCTTTTTAGACTTGTAATTATCAAAGTCAGATAGCTCAAAAGCAGTGAGTCTACCTACCAAACCTTTAAGTGATAGCTTATTCCCTAGAATACATCTTAGTTCTTGAATTGTAGAAAATCTAATAGCATATATAGGTAACAATATTCTCAAAACTTTGCTTAGAAAAGTATCATCATCTAGTTTACCATTTGCTCCTCTTATTGCATTAACTACTTCTTTTATCCTTTCAACATATTGAGCAATATTCTTACCTTCTTCCATTCTCATTTCATCAAACTTACCTCTGATACTTTCAGCTTTGACTATAAGAACATTTGTGTCTCCTTCATAGATGGTAGCTAGGGCATCCCACATTTTCTTTGCACTATTAAGACCTTTAATATCATCAAATTTGGCATAACTTAGGGCAAAGGCAATCTCCAACATTGCTTGGTTGTGTTCTTTCTTCTTCTTCATATCTTCAACAGTTAGGGCACTAGCAGGATCAACATGCTCCACAAAAATGGTAGATTGTATATGATCTCCAAGTCCTCAAAGGTGTAGCTTCATCAAACTTTGTCATGCAGGAAAGATATCTCTATTGGGCTTGGGTACTTCTCTTTTTGACATCTTGATCTTTGTGCTTCTAGTACTTTTAAACTAGTTCTCTTGAGCAGATGGCTCTGATACCAATTGTTGGAATACTTCAAAATAACTAAGAGGGGGGGGGGGGTGTGAATCAATTATCTAAGGTCTAGATGTATAAATAAAACTTTTCATAGTTTAGTGAACCCATAAAACATTTATACTCATTCGTGCATCCATAATCACTAAAACTTATAGGTTACTATCAGATCAACTTGCTGAAATTTAAAACATGAAACATAACAAATTCATCAACACACTCGACACAATGATTTACATGGAGACCCAATTTGGAAACCACCAGTAACATGCTACTCTTTTTACTCTTCTGAAGTGATTCCCTATGAAAGGCTAACCCTATTAAAAGTTACAATACACACTGTTAAATGTGACCCGATTAAAGGATTTCAATCACCCTGTTAGGAGTGAGCCTTGTTAGAGGACTTTAGGCCATTCATTTTAAATGCCACCTAGTTAAAGGATTTACAAATGTTTGCTAAGTCAACCTTGATCCACAGGATTTACCCTAGATTGATACAATTGTTAGAGAGTAATAGTAAGGCTCTAATCTGATACAACTTATAACTTCACTTGTAGATTACAGATCTCTTTTCAGTCCTCAATTATGCTTGGCCTTCATACTTTGCAGCTCTGATAGCTTGTTCACCCTTCAAGAATTCATCTCCTTAAGCCTTCTTGGTTAACATGTCATTGCAGACTCTTCTCTTAGGTCACTTGATGAAGCAAAAACACTTGACTCCTTGTCTTCCTTAGGTTCTTACACATGACAACTTTATTTCATGGCCAACCATTCCTGTGAATAGGAAATTAAGATTTTTTTTGCTCATTCTTCATCGTCCAATTTAGGGTTCAGATGGATTAGGCAGGATACAATGTATCTACCCTTATATCTCATATTTCTTCTAGAAACTTCTTCTAGAATCCACTTTGAATTCACCTAACAATGGTTTACCTCAAATTCCATGCCACCAGCTCATCAACTTTATCTTCCACCTGGTTCACAAAATCCAACAAAACAAACTTGTCGGCTCAAATTCATCGAATCTATGATCTTTTAATAATGTAGTAGCTCGACAATATCAATCTTCTGATGCTTAGCACATACTACATTGCTTGACATCCATTGTGAAATTAATCAACATGAACTAAAGTTTACTGGTGCTAAACTTTACTCGACATCAACTATTTTGCTTGGCATACACTAGAATGAACTTTTACTCAACTCCAACTAATTTTCTACTCCACTTGTACTGACTTTGTTCAGCACCTACTATCCACTCAATCAATCTTGGCAAACAAAATTTGTGTAACTTATTTTTCTAAACTTTCTAAGTGTAACCATTTTGTAACCTTAAGTATATTATCAATACATTATGTCATCACTATCTTAATTGATCCTTGCACTTCATTACATAATCATAACTCAACCTTTCCTCTACGTGCTATTATTACATCTTTTGATCAAATCCTCTTCATCAATCAAATAAGTGATAGTACTTGAATCTTATAAGTAGTTGTCTTACCAACAAATAGCAGGTTTGACATCAGTGAAAAACAATGATTGAAGCACATAGTCTTCTTCAACAATCTCCCTCTTTCAATCTTTCTCAACAATGATCTTTTCAATTAGTTTTCAACAACTTCAACATCAATGCTACCACTACCACTACTTGAGTTACTGATCTCATTATTTGAAATGTTGCCCAAACCTCTTCTTTGGCATTTCTTCATCCATAATTTTAGTGCCCTTTCGTAAGGAAAAGTATTGATTTCATATCTAGATGTATACAGTCTTAGACAATTTTTCAAATTCTTGTTTAGTTTATTTCTTACCTTTGAGTTTAGGAACCCCAAAGAAATGAAAACTCTTTCATCCTCCACAGAACCCAATATCATGATCAAACATAATTCAACAAGCTTGAAAATTTATGATATTGAATCCTACAACACTTTTCTCTAAGCTAGATTTCTCCAGAGTTTAGTTATTGATCATTCTTCTCTAGGGTTTTGCATAAGATCATATCATTCCCTCATTGTAATGGAAAAGTGACAAGATTGCTCTCTCAAATGAGATTCATTTAAAACTCCATTTACAGTTACCCCATTGATTTTTTGCTTTTTCAAAATTGATCTATCAAAACCAATAACTAATCTCTAAAATCTTTAGGGCTTCTTAAACTCCAATAATGGGGAAACATAATACACATTGATTCAAGTAATTCATGTCGAGTCAGTCTTTCTCTAATTTTTTAGGAAAGATTATAAGAAATATCCTTGATAGAATTCATTGCAGACTCAAAACCTATTCAAACACTTCCTTTGAAACAATTAATTTTGGCTATGTGGGTTTCTTTCCTTTTCTTGTCGGCACGTGCCTTCTATAGTAGTGCATTATTATCTCAACACTTTATATACTGGCACATAATTCCCTTTTTTGAAACAATCTTTAAAAAAAAAATTAAGCTTATCCAAATCTGTGATTCACACCCACCCTGAAAGTTTTCCATCCACAGAAAATGAATTTGGATTTCTATAGAGACTATCGAGGATTGTGCACGTCATTTTACGTAGTGTATTATATTCTACAATATACATAAATCTTTGTTGGATCTTCTTCATTATATTTCTCATTTCCTCTAGCATGGGGAGAATGGTTGCTAACATTAAGAGTGTCTCTACATTATTTAACCTTTCGAGTAGATCACCATATTTCTGTTAACCACTTTGATTATCATGAGTTGACTCCATTGTACCAAGAAACAATGGATATTCATTAAAAAATTGATGAGTTGGTCCATCCAAAGAGATCCATCTAGTATCATTATCCTTAAAAAGCTTTCTCCCATTAGTTAGTCCCTCAACAAACTATTGAAATTCCTTGAATCATTTAGGACTTCGACAAAAGTGTCTATATATCTCTTTGATTAGAACTTCAACTCTATATATTTTTGAAGAGTTGCTGACAATTCTGAAAGCTAGATTCATTTTGTGGGCCATATAGTGAATGCCAACAACATAAGGTGCAAGAAAATCTTTTAACTTTGTAACAAGACCATTCTTGTGGCTTTGCACTACTGAAACTCCATCTGCTCCAACAAACACCAACTTTTGGGCAATCGTCATGTCATCTATACCTCCATATTCAATTAAAGAACTCTTTACTAATTCAAATATATTTTTCGTTGTTGATTAGCCTTCATTTTAACAACAGTTAATAGATTGGGTTGGCAGACAGAATTGTGTATAGTATAGATATGTATGCATACCTAGGAAGTATTGTCTATTGTTGTCACCTCATCTAAAGATAATGTAATATATTTGACTCTTTAATTTTTTCTTTGATATTTTCCTTTTCAACCTCAGCAAGACAACTTGCCCATTCTCGTCCATTATTTACTGACCAATGACTCCTCAGATAATAACAAACTTTTGCAAAGTGTAATAAACCACTCAATGATATATAATCTATCATGGCACACCCTTTGCTCAAAATATAGAAGACAATACTTAACTGAAGACCTTTGCCCATTTCTTGAACTTCCATTTCTTTTCCAATAAGAGATTCAATAGAGTCTTTTAAGTTAGTAGGCTTCATCTGTATTTTCTCCTGAAATTCTAAGATTTATGCATTATTAACATGTTGACATTCTTCTTTGGTTTTCCATCTTGTCAATGAGTTTGCACTCCATCTATGATTTTCTTCTCATAAACTTTACCCGTATGTTTTTCTATGGTGTCAATTTTTAGTTGCAACCTCTTTTCCTTTATATTTATCCTTGTGCATATCATACATCTGCATTCTACTAAAGGCTCACCTTCTTTTGGATTGTGTATAGGTTCAATGAATAGATACTGCTAGAGTAATAAAGTTTTTTTCTTATTAATTATATCATATTGATTTAATTATTAAGTCACTTATTATCTCTACTTTACTTAAGCTAAACTTTGGGCATATAATAATTAATTTTTCATTAATTATTTTTATGCAACCTAATTTAGTGACATGTTATGATTTTGATATCTTTTATAAGAATGATCTCTCTTTGTAATAATTAATTCGTTCACTTTTGATAATAACAATCTCTTTTTGCTCATCAAGAATGTCTCATCTATGGATCTGGGAATTTTAGCCTCCATAGCTCTTATTTCTCTCTTTTTTTGATAGGTGTTTGCATGCAGGTGATTCTTGAGAGTTGTGGGTTGATCTTTCATCAACTTCAAGATGATATTAGAGCTCCAGATCTTCATGCTCTTGTTTTATTTATGAGAAGTTTGGCTTGGGTTTCAAATCTATGCCTTTTTTTCAGAGGGTTTTGATTTTTTAGAACATTTTTTTAAGATCTAGAGCCGGGGGGGTCACTGATTTTCAGGTAACTTTAAACCCAAACAAACATCACCATTGAGCTCAGAGCACCCAAAAACCCTTATTTATATATGAAATTTATCCAATTTGGACATAGTTTGAATATGAGGCAACAAAATATTTCTCCTAGATTATGCACATTTCTTGAGGTGACATTTTTAATATTTTTTGCATGAAAATCAAGGTTTTTTGACATGAAAACAAGATTTTTTAGCGTAAAAATTGAGGTTTTCTGGTGCGAAAATCAAGATTTTTTAACACAAACAATGAGATTTTTAGCAAACAAATCAAGGTTTTATGGTGCAAAAATTGAGACATTTACTTGTAGGATCTAACACAATTCCTGAGGCAATTCAGTACTGACTGTCATGCATCTCAAGGTGATGTTTCGTACTGAACTTGTACACTTCCCAGTATAGTTTTGGTACGAACTTGGTACGCTTCTTGAGGTAGTTTGGCACAAGTCCTGGTGTGGTGATTTTTTATTTTTCCCTTTTGGCTCTTCTTTGACCTACTTGTATTTTTTTGGCTATAACTTGCTTATCCGGACTCTGTTTTTCGCAAATGAGATATTGTTGGAAAACTAATTTTGAACCTATTGTGATGATGTAGTTTATTTGGACTTTTGATGTTGTTTGGTTGTCATTTTATGCATTCAAAGTCAAAAGTTCTATTTTACCCTCTAGGAGACATGTCTTGAGACATTTTATTTTCCAGATTTTGCTCTAGGCACATCCCATTCATTTTTATTTTATTTTTGTATTATGGTGGATATCTCGGTTGTTTCAAGTTTAGAGATCAATTTTGTTGCTTTAGATAATTTTTCATGGGTTGTAATATCTCGTATATCAGCCTTATCTCTCTTTTGATCTTTTTTGACATCCTTTTGTAGTATTTTTGCAAACACATTGAGATAAAGTGCCACTCTATTATATTTTGAGATCTTGCACATCTTTGTGTTTTGTTGTACTCACACTACATTATAAAGTGTCTTGGGGGGTTTCATGTTGACCATATTTACCATCTTCCTTTGTCAAGTGAGTGTTCCTTCCATGACATTAGTCTCATGATGTGTCAATGACATGTGACATTATAGGTGTTTGTACTTCTTTTGCACTTTCAATGTTCCTAGTTCATCTTTCTATAGGAGATATTGCATTCAATTTTAGTATTCATGTCTTACCTCTCAACATTATAGGGGGGTTATGTTGGTTCTATGACTTTCTTGGTTTGATGGAGTGAGCTATGTATTCAGTATTTGATCCTATCTACTAAGCAGTTATAGTGGTTAGATACTTATGCATTTCGGTGAGATGGATCATTTACCATACAGACATTCTTTCATTCCTATTTTTGGAGGCCACGAAGATATCATCCATCTTCAATTGATCATCTCTTCAGACTTGGTCTTCTCTACTTGGTCATGTTTTATATAGTGGAGGTTCTTCATATCAACAGTTTGGTAGCATTTGTAGATTCATGCTTCAATGTTCTTCGTTATCATATTTTGTTCCTGTCTTCTAAGACATCCCCTAGTTTGGAGGCTTCTTCAATCCTTCACTAGTTCTTTTCAACATTATTTTCATCTCTTTTTGGAGTAGGGCTTTCCCATGTGGTTTTCTCTATTTCTCTTATTTTTAGAGATTTGATTGTGCTTAAGCACCTCATCAACCCTTGTTGTTGAGACCCAAATTTACTTTCAATAGCAATTTCTAGGTTTTTAGCTACTCCCTAAGTTCATCTTAAGGGGGGGTGTTAGAGCAATAAAGTTCTTTCTTGTTAATTAAATCATAGTGATTTAATTATTAAGTGGCTTATTATCTCTAGTTTACTTAAGCTAAACTTTGGGTGTATGATAATTAATTCTTTTATTAATTATTATACCCTAAAATGGTCACCTAGACTATGGCCCCCTTCATTCAATTTATCAAATTTTCTGAATCAATGGTTTGCGATATTTTATTAAATCAAGTCAAATCAATTTCTTTGATCAAATTGTAATTAATTCAATTATTTCAACAATTCCTAAGGTTTGACCATTTTATCCTAAGTCTTATTTAATTAAAAGAAAACCTCTCTTTTAATTAAATAATTAATCCACATTTAATTAATTAAGAGAAAAACCCCTCTTTTAATTTAATTAAATATTTCCTATTTAACTAAAAGATCTTGCTCCATTTTAATTAAATAAAATCTCACTTGAAAAAAGAAATAAAATAAATAGAAATTTTTTTTATTTTTTTAATTCCTCTACACTTGAATGCACTTATTTCTAGTGGGACTCCATTTAATTCCCCTTGTCTTTTCTCATTGGTGGAATATTGTCTCACACAGATCATTCTTTCTCCACCCTTGATTAAATCTTATTGCCTCTTAATCTTAATTGTCCATTCTTCTTTATAAGCGAGAGCCCTTTCCTCATTTTTGACATAAACGATTATGCTATTATTGTGTTGCAGGGTTGGAGAGTGATTTTTTGAGGAGTTTGAGCATTAAAGCTTTTTGTAGAGAACTTCTATCTTTTTTTCTTCTTCTCTCATGTATCCATGGCTTCCATCATCATGATCCATCCTTGCATTTCCATATTAGCTTAGATCTATATTTTCTTTCATTGATTAATCTTTCATTGTTATTTCCTTTCATAGATTAGATCTCCTTTCTTACATTGCTTTGCATTGTTTTCATTTAGATTAGCTTGCATCTTCATTTGCATGCATATTTTGATCTTTGAATCTCTCATTTTACGGTGTACTTGCATGGGCACAAACTAGGTCCAACTGAGGACCTCCATTACAAACCCTTGCACTCCATGAATAGAGAGCTATGAGCCACCATTTGAGATCTCATTCTTGAGAAATCTTGGATGTAATGACTCATAGAAGTGTATCAACATTTTAGGCATACATTCTTTGGCATCCACCATGGGGCAACACACCTTTACTTGTTGGTTTTAGATTTTTTTGGAGCTAACCCCTTTATGTGGATTTGTCTGGAGACAAAAAAATCCTAGATATTAAAGTTTGATAATATCTCCCAAACTATTTGGTTTTTTGGTCTGAATTTTTTTTTTTGTAGGTTGGTGACATATTAGAGAAGCTTCAGTGAAATTTTTGCATTTTTTGGAGGCATTTTCTATTTTTTATAATTTTTTCATGATTTTTAGGGCACAAATTAGCAAAAATTTTAGAAAAGTCTACATTTTTGGAAAGGTCTCTAAATTCAAAATAGGGTTGATTCTTTGTGTTTTGATTTTAGAGACCATATTAAGGCTCAATAATTTGATTTGCAAAAATTGGTTTGTTTTGACAAAATGGCTCTCTAGTGCACAAATGAAAAGATCTTTTCAAAATTTTAACATTTTTGGAAAGATCTTTAATTTTTTATAGGGGTCTATTTTCTATATTTAGGGTTTTAGATCTGAATTCATATCATATAGGTCCAATTTTATTGGCTAGGTCAAAAATCAATATTAAAAAAAGGGCATTTAATGAAAAGCTTGCATTTAATTTTCACATGGATTAATGCATGATGTGAGATTTCATTTGGGTTATTTTCTAGTTATTATCACTCTTAAAAATTAGATTTTCAGATCTAACCCTAGTTTTGCATAATTTGGATATATATTGCATATCTCATGTTTGCTTGTTTTGCTTGTTGCTTTGTTCGTTGCGAGTGAGCGTCCAAGTGTAAATGAAAGGTACAATAGAGAAAAGATGCGTTGTAAGGATTACCAGGTATTTTGTTGGATTTTTGTAACATTTAGATTTGGAAATGAAGTGAACCCTCTAATGTGATTGGCTTAAGTACTTTTACATGCTTTCATAGATTCACACTTCATTTGGTGCTCTAAAATTGGATCTATATTTAATTTCACGCATATGTGTTCACATAGTAATTAGGCCCTATGAACACTATTTATGGAGTTCTTGAGGGAATGTGCTTCATTTTCTTACCTTACATGTGAAGCTCTTCTCCACGATAGATCCCCTTGTAGGTAGGGAAAGATATTTGTTATTATCTCACTATTTTGCTTGGGTTTGTCCTCAACATCCTTTAGTACTTTCTCTTTTTGAGATTGTTGGTGTTTGTTGTTGGCTCTTCCAAAAATTTGGTGAGGTAATTTTGAATTTGTGTGTCAAAGAATCTTGTTTGTTATGTTTGGGTAAGGTGAAGAGGCTAGAGGAGTATGCTCTATTCCATTTTGGGCACATCAAAAACTTGAAACCCTTAAATCCAAACCAAATCCTCATGTAGTACAACTTTGGGAGTCCTCCTTGATTAGAGAGGGTTAACCACAGTGGACATTCCCTTTATTGGGTCAACCACATGGACAGAACCTTAAGCAATAATAGCCATTTTTGACGTGGTAGTAGTAACCACTATATAAATGTCCTTGTTAGGGAAATCCTCACGAGTGTAGTTTTTTGTTGGCTTGTAAGATCTCCTCAGTATCTTTCATTGATTAAATTCTCAAAATATGTCAAAACTCTTGTGCATTGGGATTGAATTTTGCCCACTGTAGATTGCAAAAGCTGCAGAGTTGAACATTATTGAGAACCATAATGTTGCCAAATTTTCTTTTCTAGGACTATGTGTGTGATTAGAAAATATTTTGAGAACATACACAGTGGTGGTTCTAGGGATTAGACTAATACTATGACACTATTCTTATTCATGTGCAAGGTTGCTTTGTCCCTTGCTCATTGTTTGAAGATGTTTGCTTGAAATTCCTGATTGTTTTCTTGTGTGCCTGGATCATGATTCAAAATTTATCACACCTTGTTAGATATTTAAAATAAATAAAATCTGAGTTCCTGAGTTGAGACTTTATGATCAAACTACTTTGCTATCCTATTATTTCCAATCTCCTTAAGTTGATCAGGTTCAAATTAGGCTACTTACCCTGTTGTTAGAAGCTTGTTTGCACCTTGAGTTATATTCTTTGACTCCTTGAATTAGTGATCTTTTATTTCACAAGTGGCCTTATTTGGAGCCGGTGAGTTAAAGACCATCCTTGTTGAGAAAGATATACCTTTGGATTCTTTAATATGACTCTTGGAGAGTCTTAGTAATCTATTGTCCATCCACTTTCATAAAAAATCAATTTTAATTATTTATAATTTGGATAAATCATCCTTTTGGTCCATATGTGTTAGGGTATTCACGCAAAGTTGTGGGCATCTCTATGGCAGTGTTGGTTTATGCCTATTGCAAAATTCTATCTTATTACATCTCTTTTGGACAAGTGAGTGCTTTTACTATCCTAATTTGGTACCAACATTTCTTAGGGTTATCCTATCACCTAGTACCTTTTCTTTCATACTGGTTACAACAAAATGTCAAGTAGATCAGGGAAAGTGACTCAAGTCATCTTTAAATAATTACCTTTAGTTCAAACTCATCAAAAATGTAAGGAAAAAGAATCTGTGTTTATTAAATTGCCCGAGAGTATTCCAAAAGCTTTGTTTGACCCTAGTAGTGACCTTATTGAGTTGATTACACCGTTAGCATCACCTCACTCGGATATGGATATGGATTTTATAGTGGCTACACAAGAGAAGAATCAAAATTTTGAATACTACGTTTACTTTTTGAGTGATGATCCTACTCATGAAAATAGACCAACCTCACCACATATTGAGGATAGATATTTGGATGCACACCAAAGGGCTGAGAAAGGCAAGCATTATACCTATCAAGAAGAGAAATCTGAATACGATGATCAAATTAGTGAGTATTATAGTGCTCGTGTGAATGCAACATTTACTGGTAACTAGTTTAGACAGTCAAGACCATGTACACCTCTCATGACACCTTTAGATTATGCGAGTGACAGACTCAAAAGTACTTGAGCATGAGAGACAAGCCCTTCTAGAGGAACAAGCTAAGAAGGAAGACCAATTTAGACGCCTAGAGGAAGAAAGGCAAGTTATGATTGAGATAGAAAGGAAAGCCCATCAAGAAGCACAAGGCCTTCTAGTGACTCTTCAACTTGACAATAAATTCAACAATGTGCACATTGGTGGTGGAAAAAATTCTCCTCCGCTCATTTTTCGTGAGACTCCATGAAATGGAAAACATTGGAGAACGCCTTCACCATCTCCTAGTCCTAGAGGAAGGAGAGCTTCAAGTTATGATGATTATAGGAGACCAATACATCCTAGAGTTTCAAGACAACCTTCATAACATGCTCATCATGGTTCACAATATGGAGGTGGTAGCTCTAAATTTGACCGCAATTCTTATGATTTCATGGCTATGCAACAAGACCCACATTTTTCAGCAACATATGGAAGCATATATGGAACAAAACAAAGATGCATGCTTTCAACATTTAATCAACAAGGGTGCTAAGGTCCCTTACAACTTTTATGTAGACAAAAAGATTCAAAAGCACAATCCCTTAACAAAAGAAGAAATTGACCAATTGAAGAAACAACTGAAGCAAATATCGGCACCCAAGAGTTATTTTTCACTTGATTCAATTTTGCCTAATCCTTTTGGTAAGAGTGTTGACATGAAAGATTTTCCTAGAAAAATTGAGATCCCCCAATATGGCAAATATGATGGAAATGGGGATCTAAATGATCATGTGCATCAATTCTATACTATGAGTTTTGAGTTTCATCATGAGTACTCATACCCTTTGAGATCATTTCCAAGGAGTCTTAAGGTTCAAGTAATGGAATGGTTTACCAATATAACTCCTCTTGTTAAGATGTTCCCTGAGTTAATTCAACAATTTGTTCAACACTTTGCATATAATCTTTCATGATATGTCTCACTACTGGACTTATGTCACACAGAGAAAAATCAAGGAGAAACCTTTGTTACTTTCTTGCAAGGATGGAGACGGCAGTGCTCTTGTTATTCCAGGGCTATTCCTAAGAAAGAAAAGATTGAAATCCTCATTAGTAATATGGTTCTTGAGATGAAGTATGAAGTTAGGAAGATGGTTTTTGAGTTCTTTGATACCATGGTTGAAGCTACATTTAGAATTGAGGATGCTTTGAGAGAGCAAGGTATTTTGACAAACAATGAAAACAACAAGAATGGTCAGAATAACAACAACAATAACAAGGGTAAAGGACACAACACATGTTGGAATAAGAACAAACAAGTGGTTAATGATGGAGTTGTGGACTCCTCTAAGCCTAAAGACCAAGTTATTCTCCATTTGGCTTGTGCCAATCAACAAAGTCACAAACCAAGATATCAAGAAAGGCCTAAAGGAGAGAAACGTAAGTTTACACAATTAGGTGAGTCATATGAAAAGATATTCATGAAGCTCCTTGCTCATAATATTTTGCACCCTTATGATGCCGCAAAGTTTTTCATATCTAAAGTTAAGGCATGGTGGTGGGATGAGAAGGCCTATTGCAAACTTCACAATGGCATTGGACATGATATTGAAAACTATGGGAGATTTATGTATATTGTTCAAGATCTTGTTGAGAATGGAAAACTTGAAATAGATGGATTAAATACCAATGCTAATCATGCAGTCTTCAAAGAGCCTTTGCCTAAGTATGAGAAAGAGGAAGCTTCCCAACCTAAGAATGCCAAGGTTGCAATCAATTACCAATGCTAATCATGCAGTCTTCAAAGAGCCTTTTCCTAAGTATGAGAAAGAGGAACCTTCCCAACCTAAGAATGCCAAGGTTGCAATCAATTACAATTATGCAAATGCAGAAGATGTTGTCAATATGCTTGAGGTTGTAGAAGAAAGTGTCAATATGATGGATGATAAAGATCCCAGTGGTTATGATTTAAATTTGAGCTCTCCTATCCTTGGTGAAAAACCATATTTGGTGTTAAGAGGTGCTCACTCTAGAGAGTCATCTCAAGGTCCCCTTGTGGTTAGAGGACCCAATTCTAACCAATCAAGTAAACCTAAGTCAATGACTTGCCAAAGTCTCAATGTTGTTCTGCAAACTCAAGGTCCCTTGTCATCAAAGGACCTAGTTCAAACCAACCGAGTAAGCCAAAACAAGTGCAATTCAAGTATGTTCCTTCAAAATTGATGATTAATCCTAGGTCGAATTATAATCTTGTTGATCAATTGCAAAGAACTCCTGCTCAAATTTTGATCTTTGAGCTTTTAGAGTTGTCTCTAAGACACAAACAAGTTCTTGAGGATTCTTTGCACATGGTGAATGTCCCCAACAATTCAGATGTCGTTCAATTCTAGAACATGGTTAATCATATTGCTAGCCCTCATTCCCTTTCCTTTTAAAAGGAAGATGATCAATCTTTGAGCCATCTGCACAATCTTGCCCTTCATATTGAGGTCATGATCCATATAACCCACGTTAGGAGTGTGTTGATAGATGGGGCTGTTGGGATTAATATTTGTTCTTTGAGTCTTTTAAAGACATTAGGTTATTTTGAACAAGTTATTGATACCAGAAGGAAGATTATTGTCAGAGCCTATGATGAGGCAAAGAGTAGTTCAAAGAGGTTGGTTGTCCTTCTTGTTAGGATTGGTCTTGTTGAAAAATATATTTTATTCCAAATAGTTGATGTTGGAGCCCTTGTGTACAATATTTTACTTGGTAGACCATTGATTCATGATATGCAAGTAGTGTCATCTATCTATCATCAGTGTATTGAGTTCCCTTATAATAGAACAAAGATTTGTATACCTGGGGATAATACTTTGTCTATTAACTCAATTTCAGCAAGTACTCATGTTCCCCCCCAATAAAGAAGCAGATGATTTTGATGCAACTTTAGCTGAATGTAAAGAAAAGGTCAAATCCATAGACCTTGGCATGAGGGGATATCAACTCAACTCCCTCGTAACATTACCAGTTTCACCTAGGTCTAATTGTAAACCTTCACAAGAGATGAAACCTTCCTCTTCAACTATGACATTGTTTGACACATTTGTACAGTCTTTGATGCCTATTCAAAATGAGATAGAAGATGTGGCTATTAGAGATTTGATTTATAGAGAAGAGAAGTATATGCACAATGAGAACTTCACTCCCCCTCCTAAAGCTTATGGAAGAGGGTATACTTTTGTCAAGAAGATGGGCTGTCCTGGACATGGCCCTCTTAGTAATAGATTGGATGCTAAAGTCAAACCCCTTGATCGTGGTCTTTTCAAATGTAAGTCTAAGAAGTTGGTTGGCCTAGGATATGAGAATCACAATAAGAATGTTGCTTCTATCCTTGATAAGTCAGATAGTGAAGAAGAACAAGAGTACATACCTAATTTGGAAAATTAGCAAGATATGTGTGAAGATTGGGTCCCTTCTACTAATCTCTCACAAGACAATTGCAAATTTAGAACAAGAGAGTATGACCCTTGATGATATTGAGGCTTCCACATCTAGGTGCCCCAAGACTTCATGGTGTAAGCATCCTAGTTGAGATTCATAAACAAATTCCAATGAGTATGAATGGGACTCACTCTCGAAGCCTTCTACATTTGATATGGATATTGATGTTGTTCATACATATAGTTCTCAACTCGAGTTAGTCGATGATTCATGTGTAGGATTAGATGATTTCAATTCACATGTTACCTTAGTGGACGATTCTTTGCTTGTTAGGACAAATCCCAATTTGGGTAGTCTAGGAAGTTACTTAACGAAATCTGACTCTTCAATCACCAAAGATATCATCCATATTCATAACCTTGAACCAATAATTGATTTACCCCTTGTTCATCTTGATTTGATTGATTGGTCCCAATGTAATCACAAACCTGAGCTTTTAATGTTTCAAAATGATTATGAGATAGCCTATTATTTGAATGCCATTGAACCCGTAGTCACTTTCACCAGTGAATCGACTACCAACATGGTAGAGCTAGACATCAAGTACCTTAGTCACAAAATAAAAAGAAAATAAAATAAAAAGAATAGGAGTTCTAACGGAAAAAACCACTATGTGGCACTGTCAGAATCGAAAAAAAAAAAGTAAAAAGAAAGGACGTATCCGAGGGTGAAAACCTCTTTGAGGTGCCTAAGGACGAGGTGCTTGATCATCTCCCTAGTTATTTTCAGGATAGATCTTTCGTGCTTATTGAACCAACACAAGCAGTTAATTTGGGTATGGAGGAAGCTCCACAAATAGTACATTTGGCTTAGTCTTTGTCATCACAAGAAAAAGAAGCCTAAATTAAGTTCTTACTACAAGGTGATGCACCTATTCAAGTTGATTTCCCAAATGAGCACCTCATGTATATGACTAAAAGAACATGGAAGATGTTCTTTGATGGATCATTTATGCAAAATGGTTCAAGAGCTGGTGTGTTGTTTGTTTCTCCTCATGGGTACATGATTTTTGAATCTTACAAGTTATTATTTCCATGTACAAATAAAATTTTTGAGTATGAAGCTTTAATGAATGGAATGAATTACAGAGTTACGCAATTATGGGGATTCATAGTTGATAATCAACCAAGTCAATGATGATTATTTAACAAAAAATGAGAAATTGGTACCTTACAAGAAAATGTTTGATTCCTTGAGACACTACTTCACATTTATTTCATTTCAAAAAATCCCTAGAGTAGAAAACAAAGCAACTAATGCTATCGCTACACTTGCTTCACTTCTTTAATTTGAGCAACATGAATCAAGTTTTGAAATCCCGGTGGAAGAGCTACATCACCCCATCTATGATTCCCCAGAAAGTCATGCTATTTGTACCCTTGTTGGTCATGAGTCATCCCGTTACAATGTCATTTATTCATACCTTCATGATGGCATTATACTTGAAACCTTTAATTGATCTTAACACAGAAACCTTATTCAAAATGTCTGTCACCATTCCCTTATCTCTAGTGATTTGTATAGGAGGGGTATAGACGGAACACTTCTTAGATGCTTAGAAAAGGAAGAATTCGATCAAGCGTTAGTTGACATCCATGAGGGCATCTGTGGGGGACATTCCAATGGTCTTTCCATGGCTCGAAGGTTGCTTAGAGTGGGGTACTATTGGCCCACAATGCAGATTGATGCAGTAGCTTTTGCAAATTCATATGAAAAGTTTCAAAAACATGGTAACCTCGTACATGCTTTGGGCGAGAAACTCATTCCTTCTATCTCTCATTAGTTGTTTCGGCATTGGGCCTTTGATCTTGTTGGGTAGATTCATACCAACTCATCATGTGGACATAAGTTTATTATCACTGCTACTGATTACTTCACTAAATGGGTAGAAGTTATCCCACTTTGTGTTGCCTCGGGCAAGAAAATTTCTCTATTTATTATGAATCATATTATCTATAGATATGGAGTTCCTTCTGAGATTATCACTAGTGATGGAGACCAGTTTAAAAATAAGGACCTTAAACAATTTTGTAAGAAATTCAAGATAAAATAACATTGGTCCTCCATTTACTTCCCGCAAGGAAACGATCAAGCAAAATCATCAAATAAAACCATTCTCAAAATCTTACATAGAACGGTTCATAAGAATGGTAGAGATTGGTACTTACAAATAAATTTGGATTTGTGGGTCTATAGAATGAGTATTCATATTCCTAATAGAGCTACTCCCTTTGCCCTTACATATGGTGTTTTAAGCAATGTTACCTTTAGAGGTTGAGATTCCTTCACTAAGAGTTTCCCTCAAAGGTCTAGTTATAGATGAAGACTACCACGCCATGAGACTTCAAGAGTTAGAACTTCTAGATGAGAAACACCAAGCATCATTTGACCATATGAGGGTCTATCAAAAGTGCACGTCAAAAGCATTCAACAAAAAAGTTCACCCTAGAGAATTCTAGGTGGGAGATCTTTTCCTACGCAAAAATCCCAAGAATCAATAGAATAGAGATCAAAAGGGTGAATTTGAACCTAACTGGCTTGGAATTTACATTATTACAACAACTTTTGAGTCTGGTGCCTATTTACTATCTATAGCAAAGGGAGAGAAGCTCCCTGATCCTATCAATGTCTTGCACTTGATGAAGTTCTATCCATGATGCCCATTTTGTCTAGGGGCATGTTTGTACATATTTATTGATCTTGAAAAAATACAAAAAAATGATATATTTAAAAAAATCCAAAAAAATGATATATTGTCAAAATTCTAAAAATTGGAAAATGTCCTAAAAAAATGATCATCTTAGTAATAAGTGCTTTGATGTATCTCCAAAAAAATTATATATTCCAAAAAACCAAAAAAATAATAACTGCAATAATAATCTAAGTGGTGAAAACTGGGAAATGTGTGCTACTTGAGGCCTTTACACCCCTATTTCTTAGCGCATGTCCTCAACACTTAGCCTTCCTCCATCATGCCTTGTCCTCATTGTCTTGGTTTGGAATTAGTCTTTGTCTAGGGGGCATAACTATGTTAGATTTGGTCTCTTGGATGTGTTAGTCTTTAGGACACCTCACAAATGGTGTTTTTCAACACCACCCCAACTATATTTTTTAATACAACCCTTGACATCGAGTGTTTTTCAACACTTATCGATTTGGTCTTACCTAGTTTCATCATGTGATCTTACCTACTTGCAAGCATTCAATCCTTATCATCGAAACTCAATATCAATTAACACACTTAAATTTTTAAACACAAACACTTAATGCTTGACCTATGTCATCATCTTTTCTTTGTGTGCTGACTATTTTTCGTTTAGTGTCCTTGTTTGATAAGTCTCTCCAAGATGCATAGCTAGAGGACCTGGGGCATGGGGTATGGGGCATGTTTTTATTTTTTTTCTACTTTTGGGTGTAGACTTGAAACTCTAGAGTGTCTCTTGAGGCATCATCCTTGACTACTTTGCACATAAGTTCTTATGGTCATCCTAGCATCTATGCCTTGGTTCGAGCATTGCTGCATTAAATTGGGTAAGCTAACATTGAAGTCATCTTGACCTTTATGTCTTTGATGTTTATGTTAGAATTTTTTCACATTCCAATCTGATATAAATCACATTCATATCTTCATAGTTGCGCTTATAATTAGTGATGATCATGTGATTTTCTGATGTTTGTTAATAATGGCCTATTGATGAAAACAAGTTCTTTTACATTCTCTAATGAATGATGAACACAAAATCCTATGTTACAATTTCTCTATTGCAAGTACACCTTTGTATTTTCATGTAGCTTGCATTATTAGACTTCATGTTAGTTTGGATTTTTAGGCTGCATTATGAGTTTGAGAGGGTTTTCTCTTCATCTTTCTTGTGGACTTTTAATCAACTATGGTCATGCTTTGATCTTCATTTCCTTATCTTCTTTCATGATCTCAATCAAAATTTATATCTTAAACAATTGATTGATTTTGAGGCATTCTATTTCTTACAGAATATTTTATTTTCTTCTTTTTGTTTCTTTCCATATCTTCCAAATTTCTACCTTCCATTCGCTTTCACCCCACTTCTTTTCTTCTAATTCAACTTTGGGGCATAATATTTCATGCTTGATATTCTACCTTGGTTCTGTGATTCTTATATCTTTCATCTTGCATCAAGAACTTTATCTTTTGTTCAATTTGATCAAATTTATCAATTTTTTGTTTCTCCTCTATCTCATTTCGATTTCAATCATGAGGGGGTAGTACCTATCAACTTCAATCCTTGATTCAGTTTTATCAATTTTATCCTCGACTTTTTTAAGTGAAAACTTATTTGTATTCTTTGTCTTTATGTGTTCTTGAGTCGACCACACATCTGGGTTGTTTTGTGATCCCAAATTGATCTCACATTTCAATTTCTTTCTTTGACTACATGTGTTCCCAAGTCAATCACACATTAGTCAAAGAGGGACGAATTTATGCACCCTAAAATGGTTGCCTAGACTATAGGGCCAAATTATTCAATTTAGCAAATTTCCTAAATCAATGGCTTTCAATATTTTATTAAATCAATTCAAATCAATTTCTTTGATCAGATTGTAATTAATTCAAGTATTTCAACATTTCTTAAGGTTTGATCATTTTATCCTAAGTCTTATTTAATTAAAAGAAAAAATCACTTTTAATTAAATAATTAATCCACATTTAATTAATTAAGAGAAAATCCCCTCTTTTAATTTAATTAAATATTTCCTATTTAATTAAAAGAACTTGCTCCCTTTTAATTAAATAAAATCCCACTTGAAAAAGGAAATAAAAATAAAATAAATTCTTTTTTCCTCTACACTTAAATGCTCTATTTCAAAGTGGGATTCCATTTAATTTTCTTCCTATTTTGTTATTGGTGGAATTTTGTCTCCCACGGTCATTCTTTCACCACCCTTGATTAAATCTTATTGCCTCTTAATCTTAATCATCCATTCTTTTTTATAAGGAAGAGCCCTCTCCTCATTTTTGACATCCATAATAATGCTATTATTATGTTGTAGGTTTGGAGAGCGATTTTTGGAGAAGGAATTTGAGCATTAAAGGTTTTTGTGGAGAACTTCTATCTTCTTGTCTTCTTCTCTCATGCATCCATGGCTTCCATCATCATGATCCATCCTCGCATTTTGATGCAGGAGCATCCAGAGGTATAAGGGCAATCTTGTGTCAACCAAAAAAATGTACTTAGACTTAGTTTCTGTTTCATGTGTTTTCATTTTTGGATACCCATTTGGGTCAAATAAAGGTTCCAACTCTCATAGTTCCACTATCAGTGTTCAAGGATAGAGTATTTGAACACTTTGGGATACGTGTAAATGCCAAAAAAATAAGAGTATGTAATTGAGCCATCATTTTTGTGAACTAGAAGGTGTAAATTGGCCAGATGAATGTAATTGTAATTTAGAGTATTCCAGAAAAAGAATCAGGTCAAAAGGCCCCACGATTTGAAAGTTATTGCAGTTTTTCAATTTTTGGAGACCTCCTAAGAGTGCTTCAAAGTCAGGTTAGGGGCATTAAATGACCTTTGAAAGGGCCAAAAAAGGGGAATGAGCAAAGCTGGTCCATAGGGCTATAGAGAACTTTGAGAGCTTTCAAAAAATGTAAACGGTTCGTCAATCAGAGCTATGGTTCAAAAGTTATGCCTCCCGGAAGTTCGGTTACCATTTCTGGATTCTTCTAGATTTGCGTCGACTTCTAACGCAGCTTCTAGAACCTTCCATTTGGTCAATGGATGCCAACTAGCACTTTCTAGAATGTACTCCTAATCCTTAAACCTCCAGGGTCTATTTAAGAACATTTCTAGCATTCTAAAAGGCAGTTCGGAGTGGAGTTTGAGAGGAGGTACTAAAAGGAGAAATTATCTCTAGACTTATACTATTGTAAGCCCTTAGGGCATGTTTTGAAGTCTATTTTGTCTGTACTGAATGTAATAGCATAGTTACATAGTTAATACAATTTTCCCTTTCCTGTTGTGTCCATTCTGTGCTTGGGTCGTGTCCCCATCAAGTGGTATCAGAGCTAATTTTTCTGAGTGTGTAGAAAGAGCGCCGACTGTGAGGCAGTTTGCACCAGGACTGTGTGGTTGTGGGTTTGAGTTAAGAAGATGCCTCCACAAAGAGAGTGTGGTGGAAGGGTTGGAGCTATTAATCTTGAGGAGGTTAGAGCCCTCCAAAGGCAAGTACAAGCATTGCAAGAGGAGCTCCGTAGAGGAACAAATGTTGCCGCAGGCGACAAAAGTGAGGATGATAATGAAGAAGAAGAAATTGGGCCAGAAGGGGAATTTGACAGGGAAGTTATGAATCAGGTAGAGGAAAGGCTTTTTAGGGCCATTACTAGGTTTGGAAAAAGACCTACAATTAATGTGGGTGTATTTTCAGAAAATTTGAAACCAGATGAGTTGATCAATTGGATCAATGAACTGGAAGAGTACTTTGAGTATGAGGATATCAGGGATCCAAATAGGGTTAAATTTGCAAAGGTCAAATTGAAAGGACATGCCAAAATCTGGTGGCAAGAGGTTCAATTGGAACGAAATAGAAGAGGAAAGGAGAAGATCACAAGGTGGGATCGTATGATGGACAAATTGAAGAAGTAATTCATTCCTGTTGATTATGAGCTTGATTTGTTTAAGAAGATGCATGGGTTAAAGAAAGCGGGAAAATCAGTCCAAGAATATACAGAGGAGTTTTATCGACTTCTGATTAGAGCAGGGCATGTAGAAGAAAATAAGGAGAAGGTTGCTCGTTATATCAGTGGGTTGCGACCTAGCATCCAGGAGGAATTAAGTCTGGTAAGAATGACCAACGTTGAAGAGGCATACCAATTTACCCTACGAGTTGAAGAGAAGCTAAATAAGAGGTTTGAAGGGAGACAAAGAGGGCATGGTCAAGGAAGAAGGGGTAGTGGTAGGTCATCTAGAGGCCGAAATGAAACCCAAAAGAAAAATGAAGATGTGGGTACTAGCAGGAACCAGAGGAACGAGGGTTTCAACCGCTCCCAAGATCAAGACTTTGGAAATCAGAGAGGAAGAAGTAGAGGACGTGGAAAAGGAAAAGGAGGCTTTCATGGTACCTGTTTCCATTGCAATGAAGAAGGTCATCGTGCCTTTGAATGCCCTCAACGATAAGGAAGGACAGATAGGAGAGCTAAGGGTCAAACTAGGGTTGCTCATGTGGATGAGGATGCACAATCATCACATTCAGAATATGCAGAAAGAGGAGAGACTTTAGTAAATGAAAGGGTCCTACTAAGTGGTGAGATTGAACCAGGACAAAGGAGGAGTTTATTCCGTACCAGGTGCAAGTGTGAGGATAAATGTTGCGATGTGATCATTGATGGCGGTAGCACTGACAACTTGGTATCAGAGGAGATGGTCTCTAAGCTGAAGCTCAAGAGGGAGAAACACCCCCAACCCTATCGGATTGCTTGGGTGAAAGATGATCATAAGGTCTTGGTAAGTGAAAAATGTTTAGTGAAATTCAAAATTGGGAGTTACCATGATGTTCTTTGTGATGTTATTCCAATGGATGTTTGCCATCTATTGTTGGGAAGACCGTGGCAGTTTGATAGGCATGCAGTACATGATAGTCATGCAAACACCTACTCTCTAACAAAGGATGGAGTTTGCCACAAACTAAAGCCCATGAAAAAGGAAGGTGAAAAGGTATGTAGTAGTGCTAGGATTTGTCTTGTTGATGGAAGGAAGTTTTTAGATGGCATGAAACATCAGTGTATGTGTTATGCTTTGATTCCTAAGAAATATAAAGAAGGTAGTAGTGAAATACCACTTGAAGTTTCAGATTTACTAGGTGAGTTTGGAGATATTATATCTGATAATGTTCCAGAAGGATTGCCACCAATAAGGAAAATCAATCATCAGATAGATTTAATCCCAGGAGCTAGTTTGCCTAACAAGGCTGCTCACAGGATGACTCCTACTGAAACTGAGGAGCTAAATAGACAGGTTCAGGAGCTATTGAGGAAGGGCTTGATTCGGGAGAGCCTGAGTCCATGTGCAGTACCTGCAGTACTAGCACCAAAGAAGGATGGAGACTAGAGGATGTGTACAAACTCTCAAGCTATAAATAGGATAACCATCAAGCATCGGTTTCCTTTGCCAAGAATGGATGATCTTATGGACTGCTTGAGTGGAGCTCAGTACTTCACAAAGATAGATCTCAAGAGTGGTTATCATCAGATACAGATTCGAGAAGGAGATGAGTGGAAAACAACCTTCAAGACCAAGGAGAGTCTTTATGAGTGGTTAGTCATGCCCTTTGGATTGACGAACGCCCCAAGCACCTTCATGCAGCTTATGAATGAGGTACTTAAGAAGTTCTTGGAAAAATTTGTTATTGTCTATTTGGATGATATTTTAATTTTCAGCAAGACTTTGAAAGAACATTTATTGCATATTCATAGTGTCCTTGAAAGGTTAAGGGAAGAGAAACTGTTAATTAATCTTAAGAAGTGTATCTTTGCAAAAAGGGAATTAGTCTACTTGGGGTTTGTTATATCACCTGAAGGTCTCAAAATGGATCTAGAGAAGGTAAAAGCCATCTTGGAATGGCCTACTCCAAGGTCTGCTACTGAAGTAAGATCATTTCATGGTCTAGTTAGTTTTTATAGAAATTTTATTAAGAATTTTAGTGGCATATGTGCACCCTTGACTGACACAATAAGAGGGGATAGAAAAGAGTTCAAATGGATAGCGGAAACTGTGAGAAGTTTTGAATTGTTGAAGAAGAAGGTGACAGAACAACCTGTGTTGGCACTTCCAGATTTTAGAAAGGTGTTCTAGGTGGATTGTGATGCTAGTGGCAGTACTATTAGAGCTGTATTAAGCCAAGAAGGTAAGCCTATTGCATATTTCAGTGAAAAATTGAATGATGCGAAAAAGAAGTATTCTGTTTATGATCAAGAGTTCTATGCAATAGTTCAGGCCTTAAAGAAATGGAGGCATTATTTATTACCGAAGGAATTTGTTTTATATACTGATCACCAGGCATTACAGTACCTAAATAGCCAAGGTAAATTGAATCAGAGGCATATGAAGTGGGTAGAGTTATTGTAGAGCTATACATTTGTGTTGAAGCATAGAAGTGGAAAATCTAACAGGGTTGTAGATGCACTAAGTAGGAGACAGTTGTTGCTTACAGTAATGTAGGTTGAAGTAGTTGGGTTTGATGAACTCAAGAATCTGTACCCTGAGGATCCTGATTTTGTTGAAGCGTGGAAAGCTTGTAAGGAGCCTGTTGCTGTAGATAGAACTAAGTGGCTAGACTATCTGATTTAGGATGGTATGTTGTTCAAGGGCAGCCAATTATGCATTCCAAGGAGTTCCATGAGGGAAAATCTGATTAAGGAGAAACATAGTGGAGGGATGGTAGGACATTTTGGTCGAGATAAGACCATTGCCATTCTTAGAGAACATTATTTTTGGCCTCAAATTTCACAGGATGTGAAGAAGTTTGTACAGAGTTGTCAGATTTGTCAAGTTGCCAAGGGATTTAGTCACAATACTAGACTATATCAACCATTGCCTGTTCCATCAAAGCCATGGGAGGACATAAGTATGGATTTTGTTCTTGGATTGCCAAGGACACAAAGGGGTAATGACTTAGTATTTGTGGTGGTTGATAGGTTCTCCAAAATGGCACATTTCATTCCATGCCACAAAACTCATGATGATGTCCATATTGCAAAATTGTTTTTCATAGAGGTGGTAAAACTACATGGTCTTCCAAGGAGTATAGTTTCTAACAGAGATACTAAATTTGTAGGGTATTTCTGGAGAACATTGTGGAAGAACTTGAGAATAGACTTGAAATTCAGTTCCACACATCACTCACAGACTGACGGCCAAACAGAAGTGGTAAACAAAAGTCTGGGCAATTTGCTGAGATGTTTAGTTAGGGATAAGCCCAAGGGGTGGGATTTGATTCTACCACAAGAAGAGTTTGCTTACAATAACTCTATAAACAGGAGTACTAGTAGATCACCATTCCAAATTGTATATGGAAGTAGCCCAAGGACTGCACCAGAATTGAGGAAGATAGAGCAAGGGGAGAGGACAAGTGCTAAAGCTGAAAAATTTGCTGAACATATCAAGCGTCTACATGAGGAGGTTCAGGCACACATTACCAAGATGAATCAAGAGTATAAAGCTAGAGTTGATCAAAGGAGAAGACATAAGGAATTCTAAGTAGGGGATCTAGTCATGGTACAGTTACGAAAAGAAAGATTTCCATCGGGTACTTACAACAAGCTAAAAATGAAGAAATTTGGCCCCTGCAAAATTCTGAAGAAACATGACTCAGGAAATGCATATGAGGTGGAGTTGCTAGATGGAATTCACATTTCTCCTATTTTCAACATTGCAGACTTAACAAAGTATCATGTTGATGGTGTAGATGAGGAGCCAATGTTAGAGCCATGTCCAATTTCTACTTCTAAGAAGGAGGAGATAGAAGACATTCTAGATCATCGTGTGGGCAGGAGTACCAGACATAGGCAGTATGAAGAGTATTTGGTCAAGTGGAAAGGACGACTGATAGAGGACTCAACTTGGATTTCAGCAGCCAAGGTTTCCCATTTGGGATTTCCTCTACCATTCATAAAGTCACAAGGTCACTTTTCAATCTACCCTGGGTGTCTGATGCAGGAGCATCCAGAGGTATAAAGGCAATCCTGTGTCAACCAAAAAAATGTACTTAGACTTGGTTTTTGTTTCATGTGTTTTCATTTCTGGATACCCATTTGGGTCAAATAAAGGTTTCTACTCTCACAGTTCCACTATCAGTGTTCAAGGATAGAGTATTTGAACACCTTGGGATACGTGTAAATGCCAAAAAAATAGGAGTATGTAACTGAGCCATCATTTTGGTGAACTATAAGGTGTAAATTGGCCAGATGAATGTAATTGTAATTTAGAGCATTCCAGAAAAAGAATTAGGTCAAAAGGCCCCACGGTTTGAAAGTTATTGCAATTTTTTGATTTGTGGGGACCTCTTAAGAGTGCTTCAAAGTCAGGTTAGTGGCATTAAATGACTTTGAAAAGGGCTAAAAAATGGGGGATGAGTGAAGATGGTCCATAGGGCTATAGAGCACTTCGAGAGCTTTTCAAAAATGTAAACGGTTCGTCAATCGGAGCTACAGTTCAAAAGTTATGCCTCCCGAAAGTTCGGTTACCATTTCTGGATTCTTCTAGATTCACGTCGACTTCTAACGTAGCTTCTGGAACCTTCTATTTGGTTGGTCGATGCCAACTAGCACTTGCTAGAATGTACTCCTAATCCTTAAACCTCCGGGGTCTATTTAAGAACATTTTTGCCATTGTAAAAGGCAGTTCGGAGTGGAGTTTGAGAGGAGGTACTAAAAGGAGAAATTATCTCCAGACTTATACTGTTTTAAGCCCTTAGGGCATGTTTTGAAGTCTATTTTCTCTGTACTGAATGTAATAGGATAGTTACACAGTTAATACAATTTTCCCTTTCCTGTTGTGTCCATTATGTGCTTGGTTCGTGTCCCAATCACATTTTCATATTAGCTTAGATCCATATTTTCTTTCATAGATTAGATTTCCTTTCTTGCATTGTTATCATTTATATTAGCTTGCATCTTCATTTGCATGCATTTTTTGATATTTGAATCTCTCATTTTATGGTGTACTTGCATGCACACAAACTAGGTCAAATTGAGGGCCTCCATTACAAACCCTTGCACTCCATGAATAGAGAGCTATGAATCGCTATTCGAGACCTCATTCTTGAACAATCTTGGATATAATGACTCATAGAAGTGTGTGAACATTTTAGGCATACAAAGGGGGGTGTTAGAGTGATAAAAAAAAATTCTTATTAATTAAATCATAGTGATTTAATTATTAAGTTGCTTATTATCTCTAGTTTACTTAAGCTAAACTTTGAGCATATGATAATTAATTCTTTTATTAATTATTATCATGCAACATAGGTTAGATACCTATTATGATTTTGATCTCCTTTATAAGGACGATCTCTATTCGTAATAATTCATTCATTAACTTTTGATAATAGCAATCTCTTTTTGGCTCCTCAAGAATGTCTCGTCTATGGATCTGGGAGTTTCAGCCTTCATAGCTTTCGGTTGTCTCTTTCTGTGGCAGGTGTTTGCATGTAGGTGATTCTTAGGAACTATGGGGTTGATCTTTCACCACCTTCAATAGATACTTTGTTGGATAATGTTGTCCTTGATGTCACACAAATGTCATATCAGTCATTAGTCTCAAGTTCACCGAGCTCAGACAGTCTGCAATACAATCTATAGTGCCAACCGATCTCACTCGGTCATCGAAGGAAATATGGAAGAAAGTGTTAACCGAGCTAACTCGGTCAACAAAGGAAAGGTGAAAGACAGTAATCACTGAGCTCACTCGATCAATGAAGGAAATGTGGAAGTCAGTGTTAACCGAGATTCACTCGGTCTCCAAAGGGTAGTTTCCACCGAGCTCACTCGGTCATCAAAGGAATCATGGAGAAGTCAGTGTTAACCGAGCTTCACTCGATCTCCAAAGCGTAGTTTCCACTGAGCTCACTCGGTTATCTTAGGAAACTCAGTACTTACCGAGTTCTCTCGGCGATTGAAGGATTGTCACGAAGTTCGCTGTATTAACTGAGCTCAGTCGGTTAACACAAGAATTATTTTCTGGACAATATTCACCGTGCAGGGTCAGCCAGTATAGGGATTTGCAAATTAATTACTTCTAGCCGACTGTTGTAATTGTTTGTTTGGTCAGTGATTTGAGCCGACTAAGATAATCTAAAAGGTATATATGGTCATTCAAGTTATGAATTAAAAAGAGTGTGTGATTGTGAAAGAAGTTATGAATGCGAATTATAGCATGAAATGAAAAGGCGAATGTTGAGCGAAGTCTAATGAAGGATCAGATGTGTTGAAGGAGCTGTAAAGATGCATTTGATCAGTAAGGATCCAGCCAAGCACAACAGAGATCTGTAATCAGCAAAGATAAGTTGTACATTATATCAGATCACTTCATTGTTGCTTTCTAACCATTGTAATAGTGAATTCAAAATCTCTTAACAGAGTTGGTTTAATAGCCATTCAATAAATCCTCTAACAAAGTGACAGTTCAATTGAATTGTTCTAAAGACCTCTAGAAAGGCCACTCCTAACAGGGTGATTAAATCCTTTAACAGGGTCACACCTAACAGTGTGTTTTTGTAACCTTTAACAGGGTTGGCTCCTAACAAGGCTCACTTCAGAAGAGTGAAAAACAATATCTAGTTACATTGGTGGTTTTTCCCATATTGGGTTTCCACGTTAAATTTAGTGTCTCTTGTGTTCTTAATTGCTGAATTGCTTTGTGCATGATAACATATCAGTTCTTAATATTTGTCATTTGTTGCATTATCAAGTTTCAGCATTTTATATTAATCAGATCAAGGGTATATTCAGACATCTTAGGGACTGTGAAAGTTTTTGTAGTAACTGATTTACCCCCTCCCCCTCTCAGTTACTCTATTCTCATTTCCAACAATTGGTATCAGAGCTTTTGGTGCTTGCAAGAAGAGATTCCAAGGATCTAAGCCAAAGATCAAGATGTCTTACAAAAGAGAAATTCCAAAACTCAACAGAGATAACTTCTCCACATGGCAAGGATTGATGAGACTTCATCTGGCTACTGTTGGTGATACTGGACTAAAATACCTTGAAGAAAAATATGAAGAACCTCCTGGCACATTGTCTGTTAATGAAATTTCTGAAAAGAAGACTCACAACAATATGATGATAGACATAGCATCCGCTCTCAGTTATGAAGAATTTGATGACATTAAGGACTGCAAAACTGCCTTTGAGATGTGGAACAAGCTAAAAGAGATCTATGGAGGAGATGATAATGTGAGAAGAGCAAAAGCAGAAAGTCTAAGAGGACAATTTGATCAAATGAGGATGAGAGAGGATGAAAACATTGCAAAGTATGTTGAAAGAGTTAAGCATGTGTAAGTGCAATCAGAGCATCTGGAGGTGATATCAAAGGAGAAACAGTTATAAGCAAAGTTCTCAGAACCTTGCTTCCCGTTTATGCAATCAGAGTTTCTGCAATTCAGGAAAGAAGATGTGAAGCAAATCATCAGATAAATCTTGAAGCCATAGTTGGAAGACTAAATGCATTTGAACTAGATAACTTTGACAACTATGTTCCAGCCTCCAAGAACATTGAATCAGCATTTCAAGCCAAGCTCTCACTCAAAGAGAAAAACAAAAAGGAGAAGGAATCTCAGTCAGAAAGTGAAAATGAATCAAGCCAAAGTTCAGACAGTGACCTCGAAGTGATTGAAGCTCTACTGGCAAGGAAATATTCTAGAGGCAGAGGAAAATACAAAGGTAAAGTTCCTCTAATCTGTTTTTCTTGTGAAGAAATTGGTCATATTGTAGCAAGGTGTCCAAACAAGCAAAACAATGATGAAAAGAAAGATTACAAATGGAATGGCAAGAAAGACTTCAAATCATCCAAGAACAAAGGTAAGAAATCATGCTTCATGGCTGAAAATTCTAAAGATTCTGATAATAGTGAGGATGAAATTGTTTATATTGCCGTTAAAGATGATTCTGACAGTGATGAGGAAGATAAAATGGCACTTGTTTCTCATATAAGTAAGAATGATACGTGGATTATAGACAGTGGTTGCTCACATCATATGACTGGTGATAAAACAAAGTTTGATCAGTTTGAAGACTATGATGGTGGCAGTGTAAGGTTTGGTAATAATGAACCTCGTTTCATAAAAGGAAGAGGAAGAATCTGTCTAACCAAAGAACTTGTATGTAATAATGCCTATTGGGTTGAAGGTCTTAAAAATAATTTGCTAAGTGTGGCACAGTTACTCAATACTAGATTCAAGGTGGAATTCATGCATGGAAAGGCAAGACTGTTAAATAAGCAAAGAAAACTGATAGGATCTGGCACCCAAACTAAAGGTAACTTGTTTTATCTAGAACTTGGTGAATGCTCATGCTTTATTGCTCAAATTGAAGAAAGTTGGTTATGGCATAAAAGGTTGTGTTATGTCAATTTTGATAATCTGGTAAAAATAAGCAAATTCAAGAAAGTGAGAGGCATTCCTAACATTAAGAAACCTGAGGTTGGTCTATGCAAGAATTGTCAGATTGGTAAAATGGGAAAGACTAGTTTTAAAAGTAAGAACTATCAGTCTGAAGATATATTAGAAATTGTGCATACTGATCTATGTGGACCCATTGGAATAGAAAGCTATATTGGAGAAAAGTTTTTCATTCTCTTTGTTGATGACTACTCAAGAATGATGATTGTCATGTATCTAAGGAATAAATCAGAAGCATTTGAGAAATTCAAATGGTATTTGGCAAGAGTAGAAAAAGAAACAAGAAAAAGACTAAAATTCTTAAGGTCAAACAGAGGTGGTGAATTCATCTCACATGAATTCAACAACTTCTGCATTGAAAAAGGTATTAAAAGACAAGTCTCGGCACCAGGAACTCCTGAACAAAATGGAATAGCTAAAAGAAGAAACAGATCCATCATGGATTATGTAAGAACCTTGATGATAGAAAAGAACATTGCTATCAAATACTGGAAGGAAGCCATCAGCACTGCAGTTCATACCTTAAACTGAGTACAGTTGAAGAAGGACTCATTCAAAACTCCCTATGAATTATGGTATGGCTACAAACCCAATGTAAGTTATCTGAAAGTATTTGGAAGCAAATGTTATATTTTGAAAGAATCTAGAAAAGGAAAATTTGATGTAAAAGGTGATGAAAGAATATTTATAGGATATTCTTGCAAAAGCAAAGCATATAGATGTTTAAATCTATCCACTCACAAAGTCATAGAAAGTGCACATGTGAAAGTTGATGAGTTTGCAGACAAATCTGAAGAAGAAAGCAAAAAGGTACCTGAAGATTACAGAACATTTGTTTACATTGAACCAGATACTATACCAAGCATACCGTTCACTCAAGAATCCTCAACTCCCAAGTCATCAGTAACCGAGTTGCAAAAAGTTCAAACCAAGCCACAACAACACTCAGACATTACCGAGCTAGTGTCTACCAAGTTTGAAGCACCCGAGCCAATTCTTACCAAGCCAGAACAACCTGAACATAAAATTGAAGCACAAGGAGAAAGCAATGAAATTCATTCAAGAGGCAAAGAACTTGTATTAGCTAAATATGTTAGAAGACATCATGCATCAGATCAGATCATTGGAGAAAAATCTGAAGGAACCTTGACAAGAAGCAAGCTGAAAAATACTTGTTTACTTGCTGATTTTGAACCTAGAAGCATTAAAGATGCATTTGCAAATGATAGTTGGATTGAGGTAATGAACAAGGAAATACAACAGATAGAGAAGAACAAAACATGGACTCTTTTACCCAGGCCTAAAAATAAGAATGTAATTGGAACCAAGTGGGTATTCAGAAACAAGTTAACTGAAGATGGTAAGGTATCCAGAAACAAAGCCAGATTGGTATGCAAAGGATATCTCAAGAAGAAGGCATCGATTATGGAGAAACCTTTGCTCCTATTGCAAGATTAGAAGGAGTCAGAACCTTACTTGCATATGCTGCTCACAAAGGATTCAAAGTTTATCAGATGGATGTCAAGTCAGCATTCCTCAATGGAATACTGGATGAAGAAGTTTACATTGAACGACCTGAAGGTTTGGTTGATCCAAATAAAAGGAACATGGTCTGCAAATTACACAAGGCACTGTATGGTCTGAAACAAGCCCCTAGAGCATGGTATGAAAGATTGCATAACTATCTTATTCAGATTGGTTTTCAAAGAACTAATGATAATAGTAGCTTGTATATAAAGGAAGGACCAGATAATAAGATTGTCTTGGTAGAAATATTTGTAGATGATATTGTTTTCACAGGACATGATGATCTTTGCAAAGAATTTTCAGAACAAATGAACAAGGAATTTGAAATGTCTATGTTTGGTGAAATAAAATTCTTTGTTAATCTTCAAATTCAACAAAATAAGAATGGCATCTACATCACTCAATCAAAATACATCAAGGAGATATTGAAAAAGTTTCATATGGAGGACTGTAAACCTGTTGGAACTCCTATGTGTACTGGATTGAAACTTACCAAAGATGATGAATCCAAAGAGGTAGATCAAACATTGTATAGATCTATGATTGGAAAGTTGCAATACGTAGTTCATACCAGGCCAGATATTGCCCTTGCAGTTGGTATTGTTGCAAGATTTTTAGCAAATCCAAGAGAAACTCACCTGATGGCAACCAAAAGAATAATGAGATATTTGAAAGGAACTGAAGATTATGGCTTGTGGTACAAATTTGGAGGTAATTTGGATTTGAAAGTATTTACTGATGCTGATTGGGCAGGAAACTTTGATGACAGAAAAAGCACAAGTGGAGGAGCATTCTTTCTTGGAAAAAGATTGGTTTCTTGGACAAGAAAAAAGCAGAATTGTACATCCCAATCTACAGTAGAGGCAGAGTATGTTGCTGTAGCAGTAAACTATTCAATTATTGTTTGGTTTAAGCAGTTATTGCAAGGAATGAAGATGGAAATCAAAGAACCAGTTGTCATGTTCTGTGACAATACTAGTGCAATCAACATATCTAAGAATCCAGTGATGCATTCCAAGACCAAGCATATTGCAATAAAATATCATTTTGTCAGAGAATTAGTGCAAGACAAGGAGATCAAATTGGAATATGTCCATACAAAGGAACAAATTGCTAACATATTTACAAAGCCTTTACCTAAGGATGCATTTTTGTATCTCAGAGGTAAGTTAGGGGTCATTCCCCTATCTGAAGTCCACTAAAAATGAGCTCTAGTGATGCATCAACGCATACTAGATTGAAGATCTATCTGTTGATGTAGTTTAATCAGAAATCATTGCATATGAATCAGTACTAAAGGTACATTACAATTCACTTAACTTCTGTTGTCCTTGGCATGTGTTGTCAAAGAGGGAGAGATTTACTGTCATATCCTTCTAAAATTTGTGAGATTTGAAAAAGTTTGCTATGAAGTCCCTTAATAGAGGGAGATTATTGAAAGAGGGAGAAGTATGTTATCTTGTTGGATTTGTTTTCAAATTTCCATTCTGTTATGACATGTTGTGTTGCCATCAATGCCAAAGAGGGAGATTGTTGGATAATGTTGTCCTTGATGTCACACAAATGTCATATCAGTCATTAGTCTCAAGTTCACCGATCTCAGACAGTCTGCAATACAATCTACAGTGCCAACCGAGCTCACTCGGTCATTGAAGAAAATGTGGAAGACAATGTTAACCGAGCTAACTCGATCAACAAAGGAAAGGTGGAAGACGATGATCACCGAGCTCACTCAGTCAACGAAAGAAATGTGGAAGTCAGTGTTAACCGAGCTTCACTCGGTCTCCAAAGGGTAGTTTCCACCGAGCTCACTCGGTCATCAAAGGAATCATGGAGAAGTCAGTGTTAACCGAGCTTCACTCGGTCTCCAAAGCGTAGTTTCCACCGAGCTCACTCAGTTATCTCAGGAAACTCAGTACTTACCGAGTTCTCCCGACGATTGAAGGATTGTCACGAAGTTCACTGTATTAACCAAGCTCAGTCGGTTAACACAGGAATTATTTTCTGGACAATATTCACCGTGCAGGGTCGGCCAGTATAGGGATTTGCAAATTAATTACTTCTAGCCGACTGTTGTAATTGTTTGTTTGGTCAGTGATTCGAGCCGACTAAGATAATCTGAAAGGTATATATGGTCATTCAAGTTATGAATTAAAAAGAGTGTGTGATTGTGAAAGAAGTTATGAATGTGAATTATAGTATGAAATGAAAAGGCGAATGTTGAGCGAAGTCTGATGAAGGATCAGATGTGTTGAAGGAGCTGTAAAGATGCATTTGATCAGTAAGGATCCAGCCAAGCACAATAGAGATCTGTAATCAGCAAAGATAAGTTGTACATTATATCAAGTCACTTCATTGTTGCTTTCTAACCATTCTAACAGTGAATTCAAAATCTCTTAACAGAGTTGGTTTAACAGCCATTCAATAAATCCTCTAACAAGGTGACAATTCAATTGAATTGTTCTAAAGACCTCTAGCAAGGCCACTCCTAATAGGGTGATTAAATCCTTTAACAGGGTCACACCTGATAGTGTGTTTTTGTAACCTTTAACAGGGTTGGCTCCTAACAGGGCTCACTTCAGAAGAGTGAAAAACAGTATCTAGTTACATTGGTGGTTTTTCCCATATTGGGTTTCCACGTTGAATCTGGTGTCTCTTGTGTTCTTAATTGTTGAATTGCTTTGTGCATGATAACATATCAGTTCTTAATATTTTTCATTTGCTACATTATCAAGTTTCAGCATTTTATATTAATCAGATCAAGGGTAATATTCAGACATCTTAGGGACTGTGAAAGTTTTTGTAGTAACTGATTCATCCCCTCCCCCTCTCAGTTACTCTATTCTCATTTCCAACACTGGGAGTTTCAGCCTCCATAGCTTTCGGTTGTCTCTTTCTGTGACAGGTGTTTGCATGTAGGTGATTCTTGAGAACTATGGGGTTGATCTTTGACCACCTTCAACGGATACTTTGAAGCCCATTCTACTTTAAAATTCATTATAGATATATCCCAATTTTGATCTTTTTAGAATTCTTCATCAGTTTTTGCATTGTATTTCCTTTTTCCCTTTATTGGTCATGCACCATCACCATCTTTAGAATTATCATCCAAGTCTATTATATTGTTCTAGCTACTCTAGGTATTGACCTAAAGATCTTGGCTACTCTAGGTATTTGCCAAAATATCTTCTTCAAGTTCATCATGATCAGAGATATATGCGTTGAAGTTGATGAAAGATTAACCCCATAGCTCCCAGGAATCACTTGCATGCAAACACCTATTATAAAAAGAGAGAAGCAAAAGCAATGGAGGTTGTAATTCTCAGATCCATAGATGAGTCATTCTTGATGAGCAAAAATAGAAAATTGCTATATCAAAAGTGAATGATTAGTCTCAATGAAATGTTCACAATGAGAGATCACCCTTATAAAGGAGATGAAATCCTAAAAAGGTCTATCCTAGGTTGCATAACAATACTTAATAAAATAATTATTTATTATATGCCTAAATTTTAGCTTAAGCAACTATATTTAATTAGGAAATATCTAGTGTACTCTAACACCCCCCTTAAGATAAACTTAGGAAGTAACTAAAAACCTAGAAACTATTACTGAAAGTAGAAATGGGTCCTGAAAAACTAGGCTTGATGAGGTACCCAAGAACAACCAAATCTTTGAAAGGACGAAAATTAGAGAAAACCACATGGGAAAAACCCTACTCCAAAAAGAGATGGAAAACATGCTGAAAGAAACCAGTGAAGGACTGAAGAAACCTCCAAACTAGGGAATGTCCCAGAAGATAGGAACAAAAGATGATCATGTAGGACACCACTAAAGCATGTAGAAGTTGTAAAGCTCTGTCAAAAGTAACTATTGATCTAAGAACCTCCATTGAAATAGAACTTGACTAGGTAGAGAAGACTATAATCTGCATCGATCAAGAGGAACACAAAGGCAAACATTTGAAGTCAAAGATATGGATGACATGAAACACCAAAGCTTGAAGAGCTGATCAATCAAACCAATGAAGCATGAGAAAGAATAGAAGAACCCCCCCTTTAATGCAAATGAGGGTGAGGTGATAGGCAACTAGAAAAGCAGGCCAAAAGAACTTCATGTCAAGGAACCATGATCAAGATGCACAAAAGAGTACATATGTGTGTACTAAGATGATCAATCTCAAACATGTCATGAGGCTAATGTCACAAAAGAGACACTCATGGACAAAGGAAGATGGCAAACAAAGGCAAAACATCAACCCCCTCATGGCACTTTAATCATGAGTAGTTCATGTACAATAAACTATAAGATACGGTGTATCCCAAGAATATAATAATGTGCACGAGTGTCCTCAGATGACACTACTCGAATCATAAGACAAAACAAGGCAAAAAATTTAAATGAAAATATAGATGCAATATGACACTTTATCTCAATGTGTTTGCAAGAACACATACAAATGATGTTTAAATATATCAGAAGAGACATAAGACTAATACAATAGATAGTACAAGCCATGAAAAATCATTTGAAGCAACAGAATCGATCCCTGGACCTAAAACAACCAAGATGTCCACCAAAATGCAAAAATGGAAGAGATTGAATAGAATGTTCCTAGAGCACAATCTAGACAATAACTAACATAACTGGAAAGAGCTCGAAAAGAGCTCTCTAATGATATAAAGAATTCCCAAATCAAAGATTAGATGCTCAAAATATGCCTCCTGGAGCACAAAATTGTGCCCTTGACTTTGACAATAGAAAAATCCATAAAAATTTATCAAAACTTAAAACTAACTATACCACTATGATGGGCTCAAAACCATCTTTTCAACGATATATTATTGCAGAAAACAGAGTCTGTATGCTCGAGATATGACCAAAAATGCAAAGGTAGGTCCAAAAAAAGCCTAAAGAGGTGACAAGAAGTGATGATGGCACTGATGTCAACAAGTGACAAGCCCAAATTTGATGGTCAAATGGTTGTCGAGGCAAAACTATGCCTTAAAAATGACCCCTATCAAAGTAAAAAATTTGATCACTGGAAACAAGACAAAAATTGCAAAAAATCATTATCGTCAGTAAAAGAGTCAGTGCTAGAGTAAAAATTTGGTGGCCAATAATGATGGAAAAAAATAACAATGGACAAATTCCATGCATCAATAATCATGTACGGGAATAGGTAGATAGAAGTCAACTTCATTGGGAAACATGCCGAAGCCAATAAAAATAATCGGTGGCAAAAAATACCCATGTGTTTGAAAAATACACCTTCAAAACACGTGAGTTCCAATATCTGTGCAAATCAATGTTGATCTTGGTTCCCAGGAAAGTGGAGTGCAACTAGAATTATGCCGGTGCCAAAAAATGCGCACAAATAGCCAAGCATAAAACACCAAAGGCATAAGCTCAAAAAATTGGAGCATTCTTTGGTATGAAACAAATCCTGTGCACAAAACATTTATTCTCCAAAGAAATTGAACCATCACATGTACATACTTAAAAAATGTGCCTCCACTAAAAAGTTGTCAAGTTTCCCAAAAGTCATAGAAAAGCTCCAATATCTACAAAACATGTAGCCATCACACTCAATAAAACACAAGCTCATTTATTAAGCAATCTCCTCCAAAAAAAATTGCTTAGAGTCATGTGAATAGAGGTTATCATAGACCAAGAAGTATCCACGTGGGTTGTCAAGACTAGCGATTGCTAGGTTTGGACCATCAAATTTGCAACAATGAGGCTGAAGACCACCTTCGGAATATGGTATGGGCACATGAGAGGGCACGTGCATTGGCAAAGTCACCCTTGACCACATCCAATCACATTATCCTCCTCTCCTTCATGTCCCTAAATCGAATCTCGCAAAAAATGTCATTGACATGGGCGTTGACGATCCTGTGGCTAGGGGTGTGGATATTTCCTATTTTCACCAACATTTCCCAATTGCTTGAAACATCCATCGACATCATTCCATTCACTACCTTTCAACTCCTAGACATCTACTGGAAAAATGAACATCGACTTATCTGTACCTCTCACGATTGCAATGATAAAAAAAATGAATTGATAGGAAAGATCCATAGTCACTCTCAGGTAACTAGAAATCTCGTCCTCTACATGAAATTAGAAATTGGTAAGAGCAAGGCATGTCTTTGCGCACTACCTCACCCGAGTCTTTCTCCCCACCAATACTGCTCAAAAGGAAGCAAAATATGCCAAACAATGCAAATCAGAATTGGAGGACCAATGCTTCCAAACACCAAAATCAAAGGTGTGATCTACAGACATTATACCATGTAACTTAATGTCCCAAAAAATAGCTTACAAAAAAGAAGCACCAAACTCCAAAAGACACTGCTCACCACTGACTTTGTTTACATATCCCTCAAAGACTACCACAACAAGTGTATAAAACAATCATGATCCACAATATACTGTAGAATACCACCAATTAATTGTTGAAACTGCCAATCAAAACCACCCAGAATAATTGGAGGGGCCATGTGAGTAGAGAATTCAAAATTCAAAATCCACCAATGACCCATGCAAATTTTTCTCAAAAATTACTCGTGAAAGTAACTCTCACAAGACCTAATCAGATTCGTCCCAAGTGTGGAAAAGGTAGATCTATCTCATGAACATCACTCCCACTACCTAAACACTTAACTCTGTCATCATCATTGAAATTTGCTTGCCTGTCAACATCAAACACTTCAATGACGACCAAACTCAATATGCGCAGTTGATGGAGGGAGTTGATTTGGTGTGATCTTAATCACAACATTCACCATCACTATCAAAATCTCTAAAACAAAATGTCAAAACTACCAGAAGGGGCATGGTAAAAAACACAGATCAAGCTGCATGGAAGAGAGACTAGAAAAAAATGCTGGTGACGGGAGAAGATAGGCTAGACAAGGAGCACACCACCCAAAAAGCCTGTGCAAACCCAAAAATAGGGTCCAAACAGAGGTATGTGTACCAAAGACAGTCCACGTGGCTCTCAGATTTGGTTAGCATTGACCAAAATAGGGAAGAGGCATGATCGGAGAGGGCTTTGGATGCCATGAATGGGCCCAATTGCCTAATGAGCCTACACACGCAAGGATAGGGTACAGGGGCGCCATGCCTTTTTTAAAAATCCCCTCCTCCTTATCTTATTGTTTAAAAAAAATCCTCACCATGTGTAAAAAGGCATGCCCTCCTTCATATTTTTGATAAAAGAAAAAAAAAAGATATGAAATATTTTTTAATAAAAAAAATCACCACCTCGTTTTGTGTGCCTAGGTCAAAATGACCTGGGTGCTATTTTTTGCCTCAAAAATCAACAGTGTCCAAATTGGACGTATTTTATATGAAAATTGGGGTTCTCGAGCACTCTGAGCTCAACACTGATGTCTGTTTGGGCTTAGAGTGCTCCAAAAAATAGGTTGATCCAATACAAAACACTTATGAAAAACTGAAACCCTCTAAAAGAAAAAATATAGATCTAAAAGCCAAGCCAACTTCTCATAAATAGAATCGAGGCATGACAATTTGGAGCTTTGATACCATGTTGAAGTTGATAAAAGATCAACTCCATAGCTCCCAAGAATCACCTACATGCAAACACCTGTCATAGAAAGAGAGAAGCAAAAGCTATGGAGGCTGGAATTCTTAGATCCGTAGATGAGATATTCTTGATGAGCAAAAAAAAAAAATTGCTACATTAACTTTTAATGAATTAGTCTCGGTTAAATGTTTACTATGATAGATCATCCTTATAAAGGAGATCAAAACTCTAAAAAGGTATAATCTAGGTTGCATAGTAATAATTAATAAAAGAATTAATTATTATATGACTAAAGTTTAGCTTAAACAACTAGAGTTGATTAGGAAATTTCTAATTTACTCTAATAATCAGGTTCACCAACTTCTTCAATATGTGCCAGTGGAAATGGTTGGGAATCTTGTAAATGTGCTTGTGATGTTGTAGCTTCTTGATTTTGGCCACTAAAATATGATGACAAGGTTCTATGAATGTGCTTGACTGGCCTTTCTTGACTTCCACCACATGTAAGAGTCTTACCCTGTTGAGAGGTCAGTGCCTCCATCCCCTCTAGGTTGGTGCCTCTGTCCAACATAGACCCACATACTTTATGACATGTACTTAATTGCCTCTCATGGATCCTTGTTGCTGGTTGTTGTAATGTTCATTGATAGCTCAAGCTTTTGGTGTAATGACAACAATGATTCCAGCAAGTGGTATCAGAGCATTGGATTACGGGGTAAAATCCCTTGGGTTGTGCTAAGGGGGATTTTTGGGAGGTCAGTGCCTCCATATCCTTTAGGTTGGTACCTTTGTCTAGCATAGACCGACGAATTTGTGACATGTGCTTAATTGCCTCCCGTGGATCCTTATCTTTGGTTGTTGTAATGTTAATTGACAACTTGAGCTTTTACTGTGATGACAATAATGATTCCAACATGCCCTTATTCATTTTCAACATCTCCCAACAAATATAGACTATCATAAAATTCAAGTTGTTCAAAAAGTGATACTCAACTATTGTCTCTTATATATATTTATCTAAATAGTATTCATTAGTTGTACACTACACTATAAAATATAGATGTCATAAGTCTCCTTGGTTACTGCATGACTTAGTGGTACTGTTCACTGGTCCTAGTTGAAAAATGACCACTAACAGTTTAACTTGTATCCACTAAATAAGAACAAACTAAAATTACAAAGAATAGACAGATAGGGGTCTGAGTTACTCACCTTTAGCTAAAATGCAATCATCACACTCATTACTCGTCTAACAATGATCTCGACAGTTTGTGAAATTGAAACTTTGCTAAATTGATTACAATTGTGACAACCTACTGATCTATGAATGTATTTATGCCACTCTTTTGTCGTGAACTCTGTGGGAATATTATAGCGCATACAAAATATTTGGTGAAGCCTGCGTAATAAAACATGTATTCTGGAATTTCTAAGGCGAATATGGTTCATCCATTATACAAACATGCATTTTATAGTTGAGGAAATTGAATTAGTGTGTTACATGCGTCCTTATTTTGGGGGGGTGAATGTCATCCCTGTTGGCCTGAGTTTTTGTATAATAGGTTTCGTCTTGCCCAGATAAAATTTCAGGTTGTGATCCTTTAGTGGTGATTAGGTTTCCAACTAAGTTTGTGTTTTTCTTGAGCTAGTCCCTTTTTCCTTTTAAATTTTCCTTGGCGCGAAAGTTTTTAAAAAAAGGGGGGGAAGGAAGTTACGCAGATGTTTTTTATTCACCTATGTTGAATTTGTTGTTTTAATCCTTGTGAAAGTGTTTTCCCCTCACCGTCAGATTTCTTTTAAATCTACGGTTGCCGTTGACTCGCTAAAGAAAAGTGCTCAGAAGCAAAGCATAGCAAGTTGGCGACATGATGACACGTGTAGGTGGTCATTGGGAATAATAAACCTGGCATCCAACTTACTCTGGCAAGTCGCTAAGTCGCTATTAGAATATATAAGTGAGTTGTTGGTAGCGACATAGCGAGGACGAAATCATCGCTAAAGGCGGCCTTCTTTTATGACCAGAAATGATTTGGAAAGTCCCAAAAAAATTCTTTGCAAGCTGTGCTACTTTTCCCGGCGCTTGTTTTCCGATGGGTTGTTGCATCGCTAGCCGGATATTGTTGTGTTTTGCCGGTAGTGACATAACGACTGACCCACATGTCAAAAACACGGCAAAACCTAAGATAAAGGATGATTAAAATATATATGTGTATGCCAGCACATTATGCCAGCTTAGCAACAGTGGTACCATGGACCCACTTCCCAAGAATGTAATACAAGGTTTTCCGACCGTGAGATTGGGCCAAGATCAAGGGTTGTCGTTAGCTCGCTATGAAGAAGTCCTCAGAAGTTAAGCATAGCGAGTTAGCAAATGATGGCCCACCATTGATTCCTTGAAAAGTCATTTCAAATGAATGCCATATGATTGACATAAGATCAAAGGTTATCACTAGCTCAACATGGAAAGATGCTCGAGGTATAAGTATAGCGAGTTGGCGGCGTGATGACACGTGTCCGTGATCATCCGTGGGCCCAATCTAAAGCGCCAGCATTGAAGGAAAGGTGCAGGTGGAGCTATTCTATTGGTTTGATTGCAAATATGTTAATAAGGAAATGAGCCAGCTTAGTTGTCATTACCAGATCGCAAGTTTTTCCAAGAATTGATGGCGCAAGTTTTAAAAAAAAGGGGGAAGTGTGGTGACATTCTGTCCCACGCATTTATGATGAACAGAGACTTCGCGTGTGAGAAAAAGGCAGAGTATAATTTGTAAGATTTTCTTTTATTATTCATTACAGTCCACTCCAACAAAGATTTCATTTTCTCTAAGCATAGGCACCCGTCGATCACGTTGTGATTAAGCATTGGTGAAGACGGGAAAACAGTTTCATACCTATTTGAAAGCAGTTGCAAAAGTTCAAAAGAGGATAATTTTGGCAAAATCAAGTAAGTACTCGATCATAACCTCTGTAACATTCCAATTCCCATTGTTAAAATCAAGATGCCTCCTAAGAAATCATTCTTTGGGCAAGTTAATTATATGAATAGGAATATCCACGATGATTTCCTAGAGTTACTCCCAAGATCCACTACAGAGTCTGCATAGGTCAAAAGATTAATTTCATTAAGTCCTAGGCTTAAAATTGCAGATGACTTGTATGACAAGGGGAACTGGGTAAAGGATGCAGTAACAAATCAGACTGGCCTTGTTTTGTTTAAAAAGTGGTTTTCAAAGATGAATCTGTTTGCCCCTCACGCTAATATATGGAATTTTGACTTGGGAAAGTTAGTAGTTCCTAGTGTTTTCATGGACTACGACTTGCTAGAAGATATTGCCAAAAACTATGACCAAGCCATTAGGGTTGTGAGAAGAAATGATGGTGTGCCTCTAGTATCAATTAGCCCTGAAGAAATTAGAGAGGTTTTTCACTTAGAACCATTATCAGATTTCCACGTGCCAATCAATTTGCTGGAATTAGAAAAGGAATACAAAGCAAAAAGAGATATAATTAGGGGAGGTGCATTGAGGGCACACATTGGTACCATAGGAACTCTGCCAGTAATAACTGCAGCCTCTAAAGAACCTTTTAAGAAGAGCCTTTTCACTTCCTGGGCTGTAGAGATATACAGGACCCTGTGCCGTGTTCTTGGTGAGGATGAGCAGGATTTCATGCCCATTGACCTTATGTATATGATGATTCAAATTGCCTCTTTCGGTGTAGATGTCATTTTTTATTTTGCCTCCTTTCTAGCTGAAGAAATTCACATCGGTTTGGTTGGAATTGCGAGAGGTAAGGTGGAGAAAACTTTTGGCCACTATTCCTTATTAATGCATATGTTCTTGTTCAAAGGGGTAACATATTTTGATAATGAGATGAAATTGAATAGAGAAGAAAATGGGGAAACATTTCCAGTCCAGTTGTGGAGTGCAAATATGACTTAGGATGCACATAAAGCCAGTTTTGTCAGATTTGATAGATATTTTGCCTCCAAATTGAGATGTCTATTTTTGAGTGATAATCCTAGGATCCCTAAAGTATTAATGAATCTCGTAAGACCTATGGACAGCCCCCATAATTTGAAAGTTTCACACAATTGGGGAGATATTATTCCATACCCTGTTTCTACAGTTTTCAGAATTTATGGTTTTAAAGGGAGCCCTCATGTCTTGCCTTACCAAGTGCCCCTAAAGATAGGGATGGCAGAAGTCTTATGGCAACTAGGAGGAGTAGAGGAAATGTTCTTGTAAAAGAGGCAACTAGGGTCGATTTTCCCTACCTGCATAGTGGCCCATCAGTTTGTGATTACTAAAGGAGGATGGCTCTTTTTGTACAAAATTTTGGATCAGTATATGATGGCTGTCTCCCACCCCCGTTTTTGTGATTCTGAGGGATTTTTCAATCAGACTCTGAGGCATAGGATCAAGCTAGGACCGGTAAAGCATGATTCATATTACTTAGAAGACATTATAAGAAATGAATTTTCTTTACAAGAACAAGAAACTAAAAAAGAAAAGTGGAGAGTTTACTCCCGGGTCCTAGAATTTATTCATTGTTTTGATCAAAATTATAGTCCTTTAGACAATGCTAATACAGAGGCTGACATAATAAATAAGCTAATAAATAACTTCCCTACAATAATGGAAACCATGAATGAGAAGAAACAAATTTTTATTAATTCTTCTCCTGATAAGGCCAGAGAAGCCATGAAGAGGTTAGCCTTCACTCCTAATATAGGGGTTGGTCAAATAATTGTACAGAAAAAACCTGGTTACTCTATAATTCAGAATAAAAGGGCTCCTATAGATAAGGGAAAACAAATAATGGGATCCACCAGTATAGTTTTGGAGGAGAGACCTGATGAGCCTAGCCCAAAGAGGCTGAAGGTAATAAGAGAAGGGAGATCTCAAGCTAAGGAATATTCACCCACCCAATCTCCTTTGAGAATTGGAGAAGAGCAGCTCACAGGTGAGCAAGTTGAAGAGATTGGATCACAAGGAGTTGTTTTTATTACCCAAGCAGAATTGGATGAAGGTAACCCTCCAAAGCCTCCTCTCCCAAGTTTGGATCTAACAAGGGCTGATTATAGAGGCAGGGAATTAGACCCTGTATTAGAACAAGCAAGTCATCAATTTTTGATTGATGACAATTTTGTAAAATCAAGAGCTTTTCAGCAATTTGCATGGAGAACAAACATGAACATCTTTGAGGAGAAATGTAAAAGGATGAAGACAGAGCATCCAGAGATGGATGAAACTTCCATACAAAACTAGATTAAAGAAGAAATGATGAAGGAATTTCAGAACATTACTCCTGAAGAAGGAAGGCAAATGGTAAAAACCTCTAACATATTATTGTTGCCAAATTGGAATATTGTAGATGCCTTAATTTTCAATTCTGTTTCAAGTAAATTGGAATTGCAAGATCCAAATAAAAAGGATTTCCAAGGAACTGCATTCATTGAGGATCAAGCTGCTTTGGTCAGTTGGTCGTTGAAAAAAGGATCTAGAGCCACATCATCGCAACCAGATGAGTCTGGACTGACGGGCAACATACTTGTAAGAAGGGTTGTTGACACCTCCCATGTACAGGCAACCTATTGGAATGTGGAGTCTTCCCAGTTTCTTTTGGCCACTGCTAAGAAGGAGGAACAGGTTATGTTTGAGTTACAAAGCAAGTATGAGACAGTGGTGGATGCATACAACAAAGAGGTAAAGAGGAGGATTGAGCTTGAAAATAAGCTATTGGAATAATCCACCAGCCCTAGAATAACCTACCCTCATCCCCCTGTAGAACCTTTTAAGTCTACCCCCCTCATTGAAATGCCAGATACACCCCAGGGGCCACGATATTACACTGCTAAGGAATTTGAAGAAGAAAAGGCTAAACTATGGGCCTTACATATAGAGTTGGAATCTAAGTATGAAGATAAACTAAGAAAAGCTCTTACATATCTGGGAGACAAATTTGAATGGCCATTAATCCATCATCAATTGGTCAGGGTGATTAACATTTGGGAGGAATTAAAAGGAAGTGATGAGGCTCTAAAGCCTATTGTGGATAAGTGGGTAAGAAGGGAAAAAGTAGTAACCTTTTTGTGTTTATCTGTTATAGATACCTCCCATGATTAGATTGAAAAAAATCTTTGATATTGTTTCTGACCTTGCTGACTTTGATAATAAAAGGACACATTTACAGAAGATAACAATAAATCACTTAGACAAATATAGGAGTCAAAATTTCAAATTATTTCCTCATGCCCTGGATAAGAAAATAATTTAAAAAGCAAAGAGGAATGGACGAAAGAACTTGATGATGCATTCTGTTTAAGAATGAATCAAGTAGTAAATGAAATTGGGCATGCATGGTGGGCCACCACAACAGAGGAGATGGTGAAAGCCAAAATATTCTTTGATTCTTTAAAACAGGATTTCATTGATATTAATAATGTGGTTGATTATGTAATAAAAAAATAGAAGGACATTTTACAATTCAACTGGCCAAATGATGCATTATTTGACAGGTGGATGGCAGAAATGGCTTCTAGCGAACAGTTGGATGCAGATGAAACTGACAGTGATAACGTGCAGGATGAGGAATTCCAAACTACTGATACTATCATTTCTCAAACCCAATCAGAAGAAGAAGACAAGAGAAACCTGTCATTTTCAGTTACAAACCCGGGACCACAGGATGCTGATAAGGCTAGAGAAGAGGACAAGATAGAAGTTGTTCCTGCCACCCGAGATAAAGACAAAGAAAGCCTACAGGTGGAAGTTAATATGCCATCATCAGAACAAGCTTCATCTTCGGCTAGTTTGGCAGTTACTTGTACAGAGAAAATAGATCAATAAGCAATCAGCAACACAAAATCGTATAACAAAAGTTGACTCACTTAAAAGAATATTTTGATCTGGACATCTTCTGTTACCCGCTTTTTGTCTTTTTGTGGTAGGTGTATGTAAATATTCTTTGTAAAGGACACCTGTCATTTCTTTTAGCCCGAAGCTTGTTGCATCTCACACTATTTAAGTGAGATTCCAAGGCAAAAGAAGGGTCTGAATTCTATTTTTCTAAGTAATATGCTTAGTCTGTTTTTGGTCCGAATTTTAAAAGCAATTTTATGATGTATTTTCTCTGTTAATTCCCTGAGAATACATGAATATAGAATGAGTTGTGTTTCTTTCTGAAGGTCATTCTGAGTCTATTGTAAATGATATACCATTTTCAAAGAAGATGAATACAAATTGTGAATTGTCTCCATATTATTCTTTCTGAATCTTGTCTCCTTCCAATTACTTGGTTGTCTTGATATTTTATAAGTAAAGGCTTGTGTAATTGAATGTAATCTAGTTAGGTTGTATATCTGTTTATCACTGCTATTAATTCAATGGATTAAATAAAAGGTTTGGTGAACATGATAAGGTTTCTTTAGTAGTGGGAAGGATTTTGAATGATGAATTCTGATAAGAATTGCTGATAGAATTTGTTGTAAGGCAATAAACTAGATCTGAGAACTTGCTATAGACTCTGAATCCCAATGGATTAGGCACTGATCAAATTGATTCAGCTAAAGGAGAAATAGATCATAAATGATTATCAAAATGCAGCATCAAATCAAATTTTCCTTTTATTTCCTGTAGATCTTCAAAATTGGCCAGCACTTGTCTGCATGGAATGTTTTAGCTTTAGTTAGCCACTATTGTTAAGAACATCTGCAGATCTATAGAAGAATTCTTGGCCATATTTGTTTTATGTGATGTGTTTATCGAGTTAGCAAGAATTATGTATATGTCTGAGGATTTTGAAATGAGAATCAGAATGAAACTAAGAATAATCCTCATACAGTTGTTCCAGTTTTGAATCATCCCTGGGTATACCCACCCTGGTTTTGCAGAGCCAAAAGAGTAGAAAACCACCTTTGGTTTTGTAGAAATTGGATCCAAATGTTTTACACATGCAATTGTTAACAAGAATTGGCTGATCTTTAGATTGTATGAGTATTATCATCTTGGTATTAAGCATTTTGTTGCTTAGTAGTTTTTGTGCATTTTAAAACACCAACAATCCCTCTCCTAAAATATTTTTTAAAACCAAGGGCAAATTGAGGTCATCCAATAAGTTATGCTTGGGAAATCATAGGCGAATGTGTTTAATTTATCATGTACAAAAAATAAATATGATTGACTATTTCGTTTAAGAAGGAGATCTGACAGCATAAATCCTCTAGCGATGGGTTTGGGGGTTTGACTTTTTTTTGGTAAACTTGGGGTGATGCGCCATACTACATATGCAATTTTTTTTGCCAAATCACCGTTGGTCGATGGGCATAATTTGCAAAATGAAAAATATTTGCCACTAAAGTGAACACTGTAAACAAGTGAACAACATAATATATCTTCACAGTGCATATGTTTGAAATCAAACACATACATTGAATATACAACTATAAACTTAACCTTGACTTGCAAAGTCAATCTAAGACATAACACAAATTCTGTGCAAGTTTTAAAACATTTCTTCAATAGAGAGGTCACATATTTGGGGAAAAACAATCTGGTCTCATAATCTTCATTAAAGATATGTACTACTAGATCATTCCTTGTTTCCATTCTTTATGAAGGCTGTGACTACAATTATCTGTTTTATTATTCCTAATTATCATTGTTAAATCTAGATAGATGAGTACTTAGTGAAAATTCAAATTCTTTAACCAATCTTATGAAAAAAAATCCTTCTTTCTAATCAAATTTATAATAATCAATTAATAAATAGGCAAGATCCTACATCACAACAGTAAATTGTGAGCCTCTTACTGATTAAAAAAAAGGCAATTAATAAATTTTATTTAATTATTTATAAATTTAAATTATCTTTAATATTTATAACAACTCTTTTTTTTTATTGGATAAAAACATATAGAGATTACATGAAAAAAGAGTTACAACAACAAAAGAACAGTCATACAATGAGTATAACAACTCTTATTTGATTGAGAAATCACACATTTAGGCATGCAATAGGATTTTAAATCTCAATTAAAGATATGCATCACTTGATAAATGAACTAAATAACTCCATTTTTTATGAAGACCTTGACCATAATAATATGTTTTATTATTTATAATTATCATTATTATATCTAAATTGATTAATACTTAATCAATTCAATTTCTTTAATTAATCCAACATAAAATTTACCTTCTTTCCTAATCATACTTATAATAATCAATTAACAATTAATAATTTATAAATTTAAGATCTTTAATATTTGAATATTGAACTTTTGCCCAATGAATATATACTTTTATATTAATATTTAATATTTAATATTTTTAAATCAAATTTCTATAACAATGAGATAATCAAATTTCTAATTGATTATTTTGTTTAAGAAGGAGATCCGATGACATAAATCCTTTGACGATGGGTTTGGAGCTTTGATTTATTTTTGGTAAACATGGGGCGATGTGCCATACTACATATGCAATTTTTTTTGCCAAATCACCGTTAGTCGATGGGCATAATTTGCAAAATGACAAATATTCGCCACTAAAGTGAGCCCTGTAACAAGTGAACAACATAATATATCTTCACACTACATATGTTTGAAATCAAACACATACGTTGAATATACAACTATAAACTCAACCTTGACTTGCAAAGTCAATCCAAGACATAACACAAATTTTGTGCAAGCTTTAAAACATTTCTTTGATAAAGAGGTCACGTATATGGGGAAAAACAATCTTGTTTCATAATCTTCATTAAAGATATGTACTACTAGATCATTCCTTATTTCCATTCTTTATGAAGGTCGTGACTACAATTATCTGTTTTATTATTCCTAATTATCATTGTTAAATCTAGACATATGAGTACTTGGTAAAAATTCAAATTCTTTTACCAATCTTATGAAAAATTAATCCTTCTTTCTAATCAAATTTATAATAGTCAATTAATAAATAGGCAAGATCCAACAACACAACAGTGAATTGTGAGCCTCTCACCGATAAAAAAAGAAGAAGACAATTAATAAATTTTATTTAATTATTTATAAATTTATCATTTACCAATTTAAAAAATATTTTTTAAAAATAAATTTAAGATATCTTTAATATTTATAACAACTAATTTTTATTTTTATTAGGTAAAAACATATAGAAGTTACATGAAAAAAGAGTTACAACAACAACAAAAAATAGTCATGCAACAAGTATATCAACTCTTATTTGATTGATAAATCACACATTTAGACACTCAATAGGATTTTACAATCTCAGTTACAGATATGCATTACTCGATAAATAAACTAAATAACAACATCCTTATTTCCATCTAAACCTTCCATATCAACCTTCTCATCCACAAGTCCCAAAACCTTTGGAAGCAATTTGGATGATCAACTTAAAAATAAACACGAGAATCCATTTACAAATGATCCCCATGTCTCCTCTAATCGACATGTGAATCTAGAAATAGAACTATTCAAGAGACCACAAAGGTCCACTAGCAAAAGAACAAAATCAAAGAAAATATGGGTTCCCAAATCTATCATTGAAGAAATATGCTCTAAAGCATCCAAAAGTGAAGAAAAATATAGATCCATATGGATTCTCAAGTATCTCTTGAAAGATTTGAACTTTGAAAGAAAATCAAAGTTGATATTTAAGCTTCCAAAGGATTCCACTTCATCTTCTTCTAGTCATCTTCCTCAAAAGATTATGAAGCCTTCCATTCCATCTTCCTCCAAAATTATTTTACCAACTCATACATCTAAACCTCAAACTATTTCGTCCATATTTCTTCCATGATTCCACTACCCTTCAAGGTGTGTGTCAATGTTAATCTTGCCCACTTTTTCTTCTACCCTTTTGCATCCCTTTCAATACCCTATTTACTCCACCTTTTATCCTTCCATCCCATTTATCTCATCCATAGCCTAAAACTTTATCCTCCATATATCTTTTCTACTATCTCCCTTCCATTACCCTATCAACATCTTTGAGCATACCTTTCTGTGGTCTTGGCTTATCATAATTTCTCCTTCCAATAGGAACACTATTCAAATTGAAAAAGGCTTGAATTATTTCCAAAAACTCTAAAAATCCAAAAAAAAGAAAAAAAAAATGTGCCTTGGTGAAAACTTTGAAATAGGTACCTTGGTAGCAAAAATAAAGATAAAAAAATCCGTCCTATGGCGAAAAACCACTTCTTGTGGCACCGTGGACAAGTACCATGATGAAAACCTGGCAAACATGCATTATGCATAATTCTTCCATAATCAGTCTAATTCCATCTTTCCTATTTGATCTTGACACTATTGAGTTATTTGTGAGCATAGGTTATCTTATCCACCAAGATTCCTATCATGAACCTTCTTATCCTAGGTCACTCACTCATAGCCTCCATAATGAGCTTTTGCCTTACTATGATTTCTTATCACTATCCTATCCACTTGACCCCTTGGTCTTGATCAAAAGAAAAAAAGAATATGGTTCGTAGAGGCCTCTTGACATATCCACTCTTTTGGATTACTTTCTTCCATGACATCATGCTATTTCACTCATTGACTTTCATTGATTATCCAAAACCCACTTTATATGGCTATCTTACATTTTCCCTAGCTTGGGTACTCTTGGAGAACCAATTCTTGAGGATCACTTTCACTCACTTCATACTCCTTGCCTATCCATCTCTGCTTATCCACTAGCTTGCTAGTACATCTTGTGCTACACCTTGTTTGACATTGGAACAAAATGATATGATCCTACTTGAGAGCTTGTAATTTCTTAAAAAGTCTAAAAAATTGCAAAAGGTCCTGAAAGAATCATTACCGTGGTGAAAACCTAGAAATAGGCACCTTGGTAATACCAAAAACATTTGAAAAACTCTGAACTACAAAAAAAGAATGAAAAAGACAAAAAAAAATGGCATTGATGAAAACATGGCAAATAGGCATCATGGTAGCAAAAAAAGAAATCTCTTCCCAGAAGGTAAAAAACTGAGAAACAGACACATCTTACTTCAAATACTATATCTCGCAATGCATCTTCTAGCTCCTTTACAGTTGCTTTCCTAATTTACTTTGCTGCTTTCACTCATGTATCCATGGATTGAATCATGTCGTAACTTGGGGGCAACCCCTGCAATGTCATAGGAATCTCTCGCGTTAGTTACCAGTTGTTCTAACTGTGTTTGTCTATTGTCACTCGTGTCACTTTTGAGATTCATCTCATGGAAGAACATCTCTTACACCAGTCACTAGTTGTTCTAATTGTGTTTGTCTATTGTTGCTCAATTCCTACCAAGGTTCTTCTTACTGAAGATTCCTCCTTGACTTCAATCACCAGTTGTTCTAACCATGGTTGTCTACTGTTGTCACCCTGCTGAAGAGATTTCTTTCAAACATGTTCTGAACATTGACACTTGACATCAATCCTATAACACAAAAATTGAACTCAAAATGATGAATTTCTTTGGAATATGTTGAGCTTTTCTTTATTTGTTTGCCTTTTGTTTTATCATGTCTCTTTAAGCAACTTGATGATGTCACGTTCAACTAGAGAAGCAAGGACTGGTGGCATGATATTTTCTTTGCTTTCTATTTGTGGTTTAGTTCCAATGATCTGAAGTAGCCATATAAAGAGGGGTGTCCACTATAAGAGCCTTCATCTCATATTGGATGGTTGCGTGCCTTGACTCCTTTTATATGGATAAATCAATACGGTTGGTTCTTCTCCTTGCTTATTTGAGTGAATTCTCTATGCTATAGTAAATACTGATACTCATCCTACTAAGTGAACGTACATGTCACTGCGAGTATACTTAGCACACTTATGTCTTAGGTTACGAATGTAAGGGTTGTTCTAGACATAAAACTTTATGATTACTCAGTGTAAGAAGGATCTCTCACGTGTCTACACGCAAGAAACATTCTAGTCATCCTAGCATTTATGCTTTAATGCTTATGTTAACTTGCTACATTAAAAGGGACAAATGTTTTGGTCATTCTAGCTTCTTGTGCCTCAAATGCTTAAATTTAATCCCGACAAAACTAGAACAGATGTCCTATTCATATTCCTATGATTGCAATGTCAGTGGGGATGGTATGACGTATGGGATTCATTACATGCTCAATGATGATAATTATTGAAGCTTGGTAACTAGACTTAGGGTTGCATCTAGCTAGGATAGCATTGCATAAGCACATGGTTCAATTGCATATCTACTTGCATCCTTCATGACGAGGAATTGTTGACTTCTTCAAAGTATCACATTTCTTCACTACTACACAAATTATTAATTCATCACCCCTTGGCTAATTTGGCTACTCTGAATCCATTTTCAAGATCAATTTTGGAATCTGACACACTTAAATAGCTCAAACTCACACTAAACTTTTGGGACCAACATGATTGAAAGCTTGTGCAGTCCAATTTTGTTGATACTTTATGAATCTTGGAATCTTTTAAAATCACATTTTTCTTCAAATTTTCCAACATTTATGTAAAAAGTCAACTCTAGTCAACTTTGGTCAAACTTGGTCTTTTGGACCCACAATCACTTCGAATTGACTCCAAATTTTCTCCTGATCGTTCTGATCTCTTATATATTCTTTTGAAACTCACATTTCTCGTGTATCTCTTAATATATTGTTCTACATCATATTTATGGTGTGTCATATTTTGATTTCGCTCCCGAGGGACCAAGATGATTACATCATTGAATTTGAATTTGAATTCAATCTAAATCTTATGTCCTCATCACTTGGAGCATCTCATCACTCGAGGCATCTTGTCCCCTCTACCTGGCATCATTTTCCATCTATCTTATCTCTTGATCAGCTAATCAACCTTATTATAGTTCTTGTCAGAGTTCAATAGATAGGCATCGGGATAGTCTAAACCCCAACTCTTGAGGATCAAGCCTCATTCTGGAGATGATTCTACAACTCATAATAGGTCTTGTTATCTCTTTTATCAATCTAAGTATCTAGGTGCTCTATCTGGATTCCTTGAGGTTAAGCTTCATTCTGGAGATAATCTTTAAAAGCTTATCAATCTAGGTATCTAAATGTTCTATCTGGATTCCTTAAGATTAAGCTCCATTCTGGAGATAATCTTTAAAAGCTTATTAATCTAGGTATTCTATCTGGAATCCTTAAGATTAAGCTTTATTCTGGAGATAACCTTTAAAAGCTTATTAATTGGTCTCCATATCATCAATTTTAGAACCAATCTCATTTCTTGATCTTTGCATCATACTTTTGATTTCTTTGAATCGAATGTGCTACTCACACATTCATTCAAAGAGGGGCAAAATGTAATACCCCAAATTTGGCAAATTGTCATATTAACCAATTTTGGTTTATTCAATAATTCCTAAGTCCTATTTTACTAGGCAATTCTAATTCTGATAATCACTACTTGACCTATGTGTCAAATGCAGAAAACCCTAATCTGCATTAATCACACTACTTATTTAATTCCTAAATATCAACTCAAATTAGCTATAACAAACCTATTGATTTAATTTAATTTAATTATAAGTGTTCATACTTTAATTAAATTTAAATTCACCCCTTTAACTAATGTATAAAGGAATTAAATATATTTGATTTAATAAGATATATCATCTTTTTAATTAATAAATTTAATTATCCAATTAATTAAAGTTTATCCATTTACGAGGTCATATTTTATTTTATTAAATTAAATATTCTGTCCAAAATTCTCTCTTCAATTCAAAAATGGAAATTTTGGATGAACTAAAATCAGAAAAGGAATTAAATTAGTTAACTCCTTTTATCACTCAAATTAAATTAGTTAATTCCTTTTATCACTCAAAGACAACTAGTTAACTCCTTTTCATGAGGAAGTTTCCATTATGACTGAGTCTCCTCTTCAATCTTGATCGTCCATTTCAATTAATCTTGAGCGTCAATCACCTCTTGGATTCTATTTAAGAAGCTCTCCATTCCTCATTACATAGGTTGATTTTGAATTTGCATCGAACTTATGCTGGAATATCTACTCATTTTCTCTTGTATTCGTAGCTGAATATCCTTGCATATCAATCTCACATAGTTTAATAATGCATCCATTTATATTAATTGTTATTTCTTATTCTTAGAATAATCTTGCATACATTTAGATTAATTTTGCATATCTCATATAGCTTAAAATCCTTCATTCTAGAGGTCTGGTTGCCTACTTCTTGTTCTGAGAGCAAAGGCAAAATCCTTCTAGTTAGAAGGCAATAGGTCGAATTGTTGGATTACTTGGATGAATAATCTAATATTCATTCTAAGATGATCTTTCAAATAATGACTATGTTGAAGTGTGTATGAGGATCTGAGGCCCACATTTCACATATACAATACCTCTCATGATTGCATTGATGAGAAAATGAATTCATAGGAAAGATCCATAGTCACTCCCAGGTAATAGAAATCCTGTCCTTTGCATGAAATCATAAACTAGCAAGAGCAAAGCATGTCTTTGCATGCTGCCTCACCCAATTCTTTCTCTCCACCAACACCACTCAAAAGGAAGCAAAAATTGCCAAACAATGCAAATCAGAATTAGAGGACCAATGCTTCAAAACACCAAAATCAAAGGTGTGATCTGAAGATGTTATGCCACATAACTTAATGTCCCACAAAATGGCTTACAAAAAAGAAGCACCAAACTCCAAAAAACACCACTCACCATTGACTTTGTTTGCATATCCCTTAAAGACTGCTACAACAAGTGGATGAAACAATCATGATCCACGATATACTGCAGAATACCACCAGTCAATTGGTAAAACTGCCAATCAAAAGCATGCACGATAATTGGAGGAGCCACGTGAGTAGACAATTCAAAATGCAAAATCCACCAATAACCCCACACAAAATTTGTTCATAAATTACCCATGAAAGTAACACTCATAAGACCTGATCAGATTTGTCCCAAGTGTGGAAAAGGTAGACCTGTCTCATGAACATCACTCCCACTACCTAAACACTTAACTTTGTCATCATCATTGAAATTTGCTTCCCTATCAACATCAAACACTTCAATGACCACCAAACTCAATATGCGCAATTGATGGAGGGAGTTGGTCTAGTGTGATCTTAATCACAACATTCACCATCACTATCAAAATCTCCAAAACAAAATGTTGAAATCGCCAGAAGGGGCATGGTCAAAAACACTGACCAAGCTACATGGAAGGGAGACTAGAAAAAAATGCCAATGACAGGAGAAGATAGGCTAGACAAGGAGCGCACCACCCAAAAACCCTGTGTAGACCCAAAAATAGGGCCCAAATAGAGGTTTGCGTACCAAAGACAGGCCATGTGGCCCTCAAATTTGGTTAGTGCTCACCGAAATAAAGAAGAGGCCTAGTCAAAAAGGGATTTGGATGTCATGAATGGGCCTAACTGCCTTATGAGCCTACACAGATAGGTACAGGGTACAAGGGACCCCACACCTTTTAAAAAAATCCCCTCCTTATTTTATTATTAAAAAAAAAATCTTCACCATGTGTAAAAAGACATGCCCTCCTTCATATTTTTTATAAAAGAAATAAAAAAAGATATGGAATATTTTTTAATAAAAAAAAATCACCATCTTGTTTTGTGTGACTAGGTCAAAACAACTAGGTGTTATTTTTTTGCCTTAGATTTCAATAGCGTCCAAACTAGACGTATTTTATATGAAAATGAGGGTTTTCAAGCACTCTAAGCTCAACAATGATGTCTATTTGGGCTCATAATGCTTCAAAAAATAGGTTGATCCAATACAAAACACATTTAAAAAATTGAAACCCTTTGAAAGAAAAAATATAGATTTGAAAGCCAAGCCAAACCTCTCATAAACAGAATAGGGACATGACGATTTGGAGCTTTGATACCATGTTGAAGTTGATGAAAGATCAACCACACAGCTCCCAAGAATCACCTACATGCAAACACATGTCACAAAAAAAGAGAAGCAAAAGCTACGGAGGCTGGAATTCTCAAATCCATAAATGAGATATTCTTGATGAGAAAAAAGAGAAAATTGCTATATCAAAAGTGAATGAATTAGTCTCAATTAAATGTTTCCGATGAGAGATCATCCTTATAAAGGAGATCGAAACCCTAAAAAGATCTAACCTAGGTTGCATAATAATAATAATTAATAAAATAATTAATTATTATACGACTAAAGTTTAGCTTAAACAACTAGAGTTAATTAGGAAATATCTAATTTACTCTAACAATCGGGTCCACCAACTTCTTCAATATGTGCTAGTGGAACTAGTAGGGGCAATGGTTGGGAATCTTGTATATGTACTTGTGATGTTGTAGCTTCCTAATTTTGGCCACTAAAATATGATGACAAGGTTCTATGAGTGTGCTTGGCTGACCTTTCTTGACTTTCACCACATGTAAGAGTCTTACCCTGTTGGGAGGTCGGTGCCTCCATCCCCTTTAGGTTGGTACCTCTATCTAGCATAGACTGACATATTTGTGACATGTGCTTAATCGCCTCCCGTGGATCCTTGTCTTTGGCTATTGTAATTTTCATTAATAGCTCAAGCTTTTGGTGTAATGGCAAAAATGATTCCATCAAGTGGTATCAGAGCGTTGGGTTACGAGTTCAAATCCCTTGGGTCATGCTGAGGGGGGACTGTTGGGAGGTCGGTGCCTCCATCGCCTCTAGGTTGGTGCCTCTATCTAACATAGATTGATGAATTTGTGACATGTGCTTAACTACCTCCCATGAATCCTTATCTCTAGGTTGTAATGTTCATTGATAGCTCGAGCTTTTAGTGTAACAACAACAATGATTCCAAGATACCCTTGTTCATTTTCAACGTCTCCCAAGAAATATAAGCTGTCATAAAATTCAAGTTGTTCAAAAAGTGACAGTCAACTATTGTCTATTACATATGTTTATCTAAATAGTAATTATTAGTTGTACGACCTACACTATAAAATATAGATGTCCTAGGTCTCCCTAGTTATTGCATGATTCGGTGGTACTAGTCACTCATCCTAGTTGATAATTGACCTCTAACAGTCTAACTTGTATCTACTAAATAAGAATGAACTAAAATTACAGAGAATAGACAGATAGGGGTTGAGTTACTCACCTTTGGCTGAAATGCAATCGTTGCACTCATGACTCGCCCGACAATGATCTCAACAATTTGTGAAATTGAAACTTTGCTAAATTGATTAGAATTGTGACAACCTATTGATCTATGAATGTATTTATACCACTCTTTTGTGGTGAATTCCGCAGGAATCTTATAGCACATACAAAATATTTGGCGAAGCCTGCGTAATAAAACATGTATTCTGGAATTTCCAAGGTGAACATGGTTCGTCCATTATACAACCATGCATAATATAGTTGGGGAAATTGAATTAGTGCGTTACACGTGTCCTTGTTTTTGGGGGGTGAATGTCGTCCCTCTCCTAAAATATATTTTTAAAACCAAGGGAAAATTGAGGCCATCCAATAAGTTATGCTTGGGAAATCATAGGTGAATGTGTTTAATTTACCGTCTACAATTTTTTTTTGATTGACTATTTCGTTTCGAAAGGAGATCCGATGGCATAAATCCTGTGGCAATGGGTCTGGGGGTTTGACTTATTTATGGTAAACTTGGGGGCAACGCTCCATAGCTCATATGCAATTTTTTTTGCCAAATCATTGTTGGTCAATGGGCATAATTCACAAAATGACAAATATTCGCCACTAAAGTGAACCTTGTAAACAAGGGAGCAACATAATATATCTTCACATTGCATATGTTTGAAATCAAACACATACATTAAATATACAACTATAAACTTAACCTTGACTTGCAAAGTCAATCCAAGACATAACACAAATTTTGTGCAAGTTTTAAAACATTTCTTCGATAGAGAGGTCACATATTTGGCGAAAAACAATCTACTCTCATAATCTTCATTAAAGATATGTGCTACTAGATCATTCCTTGTTTCCATTCTTTATGAAGGATGTGACTACAATTATTTGTTTTATTATTCCTAATTATCATTGTTAAATCTAGATAGATGAGTACTTAGTAAAAATTCAAATTCTTTAACCAATCTTATGAAAAAAAAATCCTTCTTTCTAATCAAATTTATAATAATCAATTAATAAATAGGCAAGATCCTACATCACAATAGTGAATTGTGAGCCTCTTATCGATTAAAAAAATTCAATTAATAAATTTTATTTAATTATTTATAAATTCAAGATATTTTTAATATTTATAACAACTCATATTTTTTTGATTGGATAAAAACATATAGAAGTTACATGAAAAAAGAGTTACAACAACAAAAAAACAATCATGCAACGAGTATATCAACTCTGATTTGATTGAGAAATCACACATTTAGACACGCAATAGGATTTTACAATTTCAGTTAAAGATATGCATTACTTGATAAATGAACTAAATAACTCCATTTTTTATGAAGACCTTGATTACAATGATATGTTTTATTATTTATAATTATCATTGTTATATCTAAATTGGTTAATACTCAATCAATTCAATTTCTTTAATTAATCCAACACAAAACCTTCCTTTCTGATCATACTTATAATAATCAATTAATAATTTATAAATTCAAGATATCTTTAATATTTGAATATTGAACTTTTGTCCAATGAATACATACTTTTATATGAATATTTAATATTTAATATCTTTAAATCAAATTTCTATAACAATGAGATAATCGAATTTCTTATCATAGAAATGGATCCCAATTGAGAAAACACAAAACCATTCAAACACAAATGGCAAAATATTTTGATTTTTTCTTTTAAATGCTTAGCACCTAGTTGTTCTAACTTGGTAATAATAAACATTAGGTGATACGATCATATTCTAAAATTTAGTATTTAGTAAAGAGCGGTGAAAGATGATTTTGAAAAAAAACAAAAACACACACAAACAAACACCAAGCGGGTTATTTTCCCTAAGAAAATCGTGAAGCGGGCGATGCAAATATCATATATAATCCCCACGAATCCTGACCGTTGATTTCCTCGATCCGTGGCACACTCGCGCGGATTGATGATGTGCAACAGTCCTTCCAGAAACAAATGCAAATTAAATTGCGGAGCAGATTGGAAATTCATTTTCCCGCCCATTCGTACTTGAAATTTCAATCTCATCTTTTTGCTTTGGGTTCGGTGATTCACCGGCTCTCCCGGTCGAACAAGTGGCAGCGAAGCAGCGTCTTTCCTAAGGCGGTGCGAGGTGACCGGCTGGGGACGGCTCAAGCGGTCCCCTTCTCTCCATTAGGTCTTCTTCTTGTTATTAATGATGCTTATTCATTGCGCGTAAAAAAGCAAATTGAAAAAGAAAAGAAAAGAAAAGAAAAGAAAAACCCTCTTCTCTCTCATCCGCTTCTTCTTAATATCTCGCGTTCTATCTTGAGTTTCTCTTCAACGGAGAGTGAAGAAGAGTTTTATTTGGCTTTGAAGCGGTTCTGCTGTAATAGTAGATCGGGGTCGGGAGCTCGACTTCTGCTGCGTATTGAAAGGTAAGGAAACCCTTGAATATTTGTTCTGCATCGTTTTCTGTGTTACTTTTCGAGTTCTGAATGTTCTGTTTTTACTTGTTTTACGTGAACAATTGGAGCTCTCGTGGTGTTGGCGTTAAGAATTTCAAGTTTTTAAACTTCAATTTTACTTGGACTTTTGCTTGCTTTTGGTTTCAACATAGGTCAGTACGTCTTGAAACCCCTGCAAAGAAATGGTGATGTTGAGTCCAGCTGTGTGTGATTTTGTCAAGTACTTCTTGCTGTACTCGGTTATTTTACTCGGTTATTTCAAGTTACTTGTGAATGCGAGGCGTTGCGATTATTGATTCGCCGTTGTTTAGGTTTTAGGCTTGTTTAATTCAATTCTTTTGGGTTAGGGAAAGCTAGCATTATTGCCGTTTAATCACGCGCTTGTTTGTAATTGCTAGAGCTACTCTGCTAGGTATATCCCCCATTTGTTCGAGTGATTTTTTATTTTCCCAAACTTCAACGTCTCTCTAAAGCAGTTTTTATATGTAAATTTATTGTTTGACGAGCCGGTATACGAAACACGATTGTTTGCGAATTCATCTGAACTGTGATAGTTTTCTATTTGTTGCGAAAGTTCTATACGTTTATTTTTAAAATTTGCAATCACAGCTTTTAGTACCAGGTTTTGATCTTCATACGCTTTGTTTTGTTTCCAAGTCTTCTAATAGAAAGTTATTAGCGCTTTTTCCCCTCTATTCGAAACCTTTGTTCGTATCTGTCTGCGAATGATGGACTTTTTATTTTGTTTGTATTAGCCTTTATTACAAGGTATTTGTGAGTGTACAGTAAAATACATACGTCTCAGAACTTTGCACCATTTGTATCTTTTAGATCCGATGTCTTGCATTGAGGATTGGCGCTGTTTAAATAGACAGGGGTTGATTCAATACGAACTTTTTATCTTTTAGTTTGGTTCAGTTATTTCCTCTCTTATTCGAAAGTTTGTGCTGTTTTGCTTTTATGGATCTAGATAGTATGAACATTTATTGTTTAACAACATTCAAATGCAAAAGTTTGATGGTGGTATTAACAGATACTTATTTTAAAATTTTTAATTACATCAACATGTTTCAACATTAATCTTCTAGAATTGAACAACTTGAATTATGGAGATGCGAATTTTACGTATAGTCTATATTTGAAAGCTTGTCATTTGCTTAAAGAGTGCCATTTTGGTTGATCTGCGTTCCACACGGAGTTGTATAAAAGTTTTCTTCTGTTTTTTAATCTATAAGATCTTGTGACTAAATTTTCCCTTTTCAATCCTTGATGAAGGTGTTTTGTTACGAAATTCTGATTGCTATTAAATGCTTGCTTGCGAGATTGATTAATATGTTATACATCTTTGGGGTATGCTCTTTGTTGATGGCTTGATTGAACAATTTCTTGTTTCTTAAAATAAAATAGTCGTTTCATATTCTGCTTACATGAGTATTTGTCTTGTCTGAAAATATAGGGTCATGGTATTAGGATATTATGTCTGTTTGATAGTCTCCCTGAGGTATAAAATTTATATGAAGAATTTGCAGTTTGCATACAGATATTGGTGGATTCCAATGTGTGTGCATTGTATAACAATGCAGGAATAGTACATAGGCCCTTTTTAAATTATGTGTACTAGAGTGATTTAATTTACATTGGACCAATTGGAATTTATATATTTTTTGTTATTACATATATATTTTGTGGCTTTATTTGGACATGTTTACATGAATGTTTTAATCTTAGAATGCCTAATTTGTATTCAGTGTTAATGGTTTTTCAACATTAAATTTGTTTATTTTGGTCTGAGGGTACAAGTTCAATTTGTGAGTATTTCACCCATTATTGTTTATATCTACTCTATTTTTGACACGGACTGTGTCTAGAAAACACTTGACTCAAATATGCCATACTCGAAAGTTGTCTGACGGTGGCCCTTAGTATTCTGAAACTACATTAGCATGTTTCTATGTGCATGCTCTCTGCCTGTCAAGAATGTTGGTTCCATTGGTGTATTTTAGACTCTAATTTACTACTTATATGTAGGAAGGGGTTATTTATTAAATTGGATGGCAATTTTGGAGAAGGGATTAATTTACCTATAGTATAGGTTAATGTTTAGTTGTGAATACCAGGTTGAAACTAATATTTTTCTTTACTAATTTGCCTAGGGACCATAATTTGTTTTTCACCTTGGCAAAGATCATCTTACTTTGTATGTTGTACATTTGAAAATTTAACTCTCTTATCAGATCAGCATTTATTTCAGAGACATCCTTGTTTTTATTGATTAAAATTATTATGGTTTGCATAAGCCTTCCATAAATTATTTTAAATGCTAATGTTGTGGAACAAGCAGTTTATGGTTATTTTGTGCCTTATTTGTAGATATTTGCAGCTTTTAAAGTTTATTTGATGTATTTAGTTTTCCTAGAGGTTCATACCTTATGTTTACAAGGTAGAACACTGATACATACCTACCATTAATATTGTGACTGCTAGGTTAGTTTTTGTTTGGGATGCTATTCCCAAGAATAATTTGCATAATGTAGGGTACTTACAGTTTCAGGATATTGCCACCACTTGTTAGCAACATGCATCCTTACCTTAAATAGAACTTTCTGTGTGTACTACTTTCCAAGTTGTGAACTGCTGCTTTAGCCTTTATTTAAGAATGAACACTGAAATGCACTGTAAATAGGTAGTTTGTTATGTGCATTGTTGCAAAAAGCTTTGCTAAAAACAGATGGTATAGTGTTCTTGCCAAATTTTTGTGACAGATAAAAAATGTGGTTGTTGTGAGGAATGTTATCTAGTAATCTAACAAATTGGAGGCTTTGAGTTAGCTAGTCAAATTTGCTAGAATAAACTAGTTTCTTTTGGGTGTTTTGCTTGTAATTATGAATAGATGTGTAAATAGTGGATGGCTTTGATACTATTCAATCATGATCTATGTTATTGTTGTTTGTTTTTATCTAGAGTTTGAATAATTTTAAGCATGATGAGTATTGTTGTTTTTGGTTGCTATAGTTGTGAAAGGTGGGGTTATATTCTTAGTTTTGGGTGTAAATATGTTATTGTAATTCTTTTTTTGATTTTTAATTAAAGATGACTTTTTTTTTAGTCATGTGCCTTTTATAGTGGCCAATCAGTTTTCTATTGCTATTGTGTTCATGATGTTTTGAATTTTGGTGTATTTTATTGAGCCTGATTTTTGGTGTATTTTATTGAGCCTGTAATGCTAGTGTAATTGAATGGAAGTCAATGCAATGTGTAGACAAGTTCTTCATTTTTGCAAATGATAAAATTTAAAAAATTGAATGAATGTTATTCTCTCAATTTATCTAAATGTACAAGGCAACACAAGTAATGTATGGATATGTTGCTTGGACTGTATATTCTTTATATTATTTGCTTCTTAAATTAATCACAATTTTGAATTTTGTTTTTGCTGTAGAAAGAATTATGGTATTCCTGCTGTATTTGTAACTTTAAGGGTTTTTATTTAATGATGTGAAGCTTCTGTAGTGTATGGTTTGAGTGTCTTGATTTAATAATGTAAATCTTATGTTTTGTATGATTTCAGATAATATATTCTTACAATGAAGGGAGGAAAGGCTAAAGGCGAGGCATCAAGTACACTGAAGAAAGTTGAGGACAAGTGAGTGGTTCATATTTTTTTATAAAGCTATAAATTTGTTCATGGATGTCTTGTTACTGTAAGATGAAAGCTGAATGTTTTTACATTTTGTCTTTCACCAAGTCTCTGCATGTTGACATGTAGGTTGCACCATTTTCACTGAAAATGCTTTGAATCCTCTTATTTTTTCCAGGAAAATTGGAAAACGGAAGCCTGCTGCTAAGGAGGACAGATCTAATAAAAAGCAGGATAAGAAAAAGACAGCCAAGGACCCGAACAAGCCAAAGAGGCCTGCTAGTGCATTTTTTGTTTTCATGTATGTAAGATTATAATTTATTGAGTTTATGGTATATGCTATACTGATATATTTAGGTGCTGGATAATAGTCATTTGAGTTACTCAAATATCTTATCTCATTATCAAAGTCACGAGAGTGCTAGCTTCCTATCTGTTTGATCTTTCAATCAATTTTAATTTTCAAGTGAACTGCAATGAACAATATCAATATTTCTAACTGCAGATGTCTTTGGTAAGTAAAAACCATATGTATTTAGGGCTGAAAGGAAATGTGTTGAATGGCCTAGTAGAGGAAAAAGTAATTTGATGTTTATGAAGTGTTGTACTTTTTATTGTTTAATGTTTTCCTATTAATATTGTCATGCATGGTTTAAAAACTTTTAGTAAATATTCTAATCACTCAAAAAATGTTCTTGATTAAAGGGAGGATTTCAGAAAGACTTACAAGGATAATCACCCCAATGTGAAGTCTGTGGCTGTTGTAAGTAATTCTTTCTTGTTGATTTTATTTCTGAGCTGCTCTTATGTATTATTGTTACTGCTGTGGGAATGGCTTTGTAACGTGCATGATGAATGAATTATTATACCATTGATGTAACTGTGTTGGGTCTTTTTTCAATTCCTCTAATGATGCTTTGTTTGCATGCTTTTACGAATTGTTTTGATGATGTAGATTCCAACATTGAAGTAATTGTGTTGGATGTTTTTTCTTTTCTTTCCCCCCTTTGTGGCAGTTGAATAGTGAAATTAGCTTCTTATTGTTGTGTTTGGTTACTTGTAGATTGGAAAAGCTGGTGGCGAGAAATGGAAGTCAATGTCAGAAGCTGTATGTTACTAATTTCTAGTAAAAATAGTACAAATTAGTTTCTTAAATGGTCTTCTTATTGGTATGCCTTCAAACATAATAAGAAGGCTTTAATTGAACATTGGAAATCGGCTTCCAATTTAGTTTACATCTGGTATGTTGCAGTTCTAATAATATTTGTATTTGCCAGGATAAAGCTCCATATGTCGCCAAAGCTTCAAAGAGGAAGACCGAATATGAAAAGAACATTGCAACATACAACAACAAAAAGGTGATAAATTATTACTGTCTTTGCCATGTTCTGAATGATATAATATCAAAGCTCATACCCACATAAGTAACATTATAATAATTTGTAATGTTTGTTGATTTCAGGTAAGTGCAGAGGAAGTGGCTGAAGAATCTGATAAGTCGAAGTCTGAAGTGAATGATGAGGATGATGAAGAGAGTGGGGAGGTAAACATTTATGACCTGCTTAAATAGTATATTTGTCTTATAATTTTGTTGTTTATGAAATGCTAAACTACTGGTTATATTTCCTTTTCAGGAAGAAGATGACGAGTAGAAAGTGTAGGAGAGCCTTTGATGGTTTTTTGTATCATTGCTGGGCTTTTACATAAAATGAATTTGTAACCTAACCTACTAGCTACTATCGAAATGTTTTGATGTTTACCCACCTTCTAGTAGGGAAGGGGGAAAACCTTTGCACTCTTTTTTGGCTCCCTTCTGTTAACTCAGCATATTCAGGAATATGCTGTAACAATCTTATTTGTATCATGAGATGATCTTTGAATGATCAGATCGCCTTAGGTATGCTGTTTTTATATAGTTGTTTTTTGTTAGAAAATTGTGTATTGGCCATCTTGTCTTAATGTATATTTGCCTCTTACTAATGAATTGAAGGAGATAAAGACTGGCTAGGAGTTATCAAGTTATTGTAAGATTTATTAATTGTACCCTTCCATTTGTCTTGAAGTATTAGTCTAGATTGGCTGCAGATGGGAAGTTATTTGAAGTTTACTTTGTGGCAAACTATTAGACTAGATTGGCTCCAGGTGGGAAGATGTTTGAATTTTACCGTGTTTGTGTTCCTGATTGGTACTCTTAGGGTCTGTTTGGTTCCTGAGAATTGACTTTTTCATAAGGCATATATGTATATATATATATATATAAAATTATTTTAGTTGTTTGTGTTTGTTTTAAAATTGGCAAAATAGAATTTTAGAATATGTTTTGTTTTGTTTGTGTTTGATTTAAAATTGGCAAACTAGAATTTTAGAATATTGCACTTTTATTAGAATATTAGACTTCTAAATTTGTAGGTAACGAGGCTTCCCACTAGCAAGTAGGATCTAAAAATTAAATTGGCAAAAACTGAATTTGAACAGTTCAAAAAAGTTGGGACAATTTTTTGGGTCTGCTTTTAGCACCAAGTTTACACATGGTCTTGCTAGTTAGTTAATTCTTTGGCTTGAATTGTAAAATTGGCAACTCAATATTTTATTATGAGGCACATAAATTAGAATTGCTTTTCTTGCACAGGTCTGACCAAATTGTGTTGGAAGGTTAGTGAGTTCTTTAGAAACAATCCAGTTCATTCTTTGGCCTGAATTGTACAATTGGTAAGGCAATGTTTTGTTGCCGAAGGCATATAAATAGAAATGTTCCAACCCTCGACTGGTTTTTATTTTTAAATTTCCTTCTTTCAATACGAAGGAAGCTGCTTGATGCCAATTGTAGAGTTGAACTGTATAGAAAAAGATTTGATGTTCTCGCCGTTGAGAGATCTGCGTACATTGTACGAATTTTTTAAAATTTTCGTAGACTTTGAATTTGGTTTGTATGTTAGGGATTATGTCGTGTACGTTCAGAGAGATTTTCGTCGATAATGTGACACATTGTGTAGGCTTACATGTGGCATTACAAGTCACAGACGATCTTCTCTACAATTTACTTAGGCTTCTATATTCTTGTTAGCTCAAATCCACTAAAGACGTGGATTTGAGCCAGATGGTTAAATGAAGCTCTGCTATACGCTAGTATGGTCAGCTAAAAGAATACATTAAATTCTTAGAAGATGCAATTGTAATTAAATAGAGAAGCGTGGGCTTCATCTGCATGCATTGTGGAACACATATGAGAAGATCCAATTTTCGATTTGATTGAATTTATGAGCCCATGTTTTATACATCATGGTGAGGGTAATGATGACAACAATTTGATGACTTCTGTTTGGAAGGTTATTTGTATATTAGTTTTTTTTAATGCTAACCTTCAAGTGAACTATTTTTTATAGGTTTGTTTTGAGAGTTCTTTATGATTCTCACTAATCTTTTAATGGGATTAGTAGAGTAGGGTCATGCTAATCTCTCAATGAGCCAATTTTCAGTATCCTTTCAATGAGTTTATAGTGGCTGTTCATAGTTCTTTATGATTTTCACTAACTTTTCAATGAGCTTGGAGTGGTTGTTAGATTTTGTGAGAATGTTAGAGCTAGAATCAAAATGATAGATGACATCAAAATCTTTTGGCAGTGATATTGGAGTTAAGTAGGGCTGTCATCTCTTGCATACCCTATTTAGCTTATATAAAGATGACATCAAAATCTTATGGCACTGATATTGGAGTTAAGTAGGGCTGTCCTCTCCTGCATACTTTATTTGGCTTATATAAAGATGACGTGAAATTTTTTTGGCATTGATATTGGAGTTAAGTAGGGTTGCCCTCTCTTGCATACCCTATTTGGCTTATATATTGATAACTTAGAGGAATGGTTAAATAAAACTTCGAAGGGAGGAGTTTAATGAATTAAATATTAATTGCACAAACAACCAAGGATCTAACACTTGAAAACTTTGGAGAGTTTTTGCTATGAAGTTGGGATGTAAGCGAACACTAGCAAGTGCTAAAGTTATGGTGTTCTCTCTATGAAAGAAATAACCTCAAGTTAGCTTGCAAATTAAAGAAAATACTTTTCAGATTGTGGAAGAGTATAAATATTTGGGCATAGACTTTAACAAGCAGCTCAATTAGGAAATTTGTAGAGCCAAGTAGATAGTTGGGAGTTGGGAGAGTTTTACTCTTGTTGCAAGATAGATGTAGATACATGGAGCTTTGAGATTGAAAAACCAAATTATTTTTGGATGGTCACCTTTGTTGTGTTATATGGGTGTGAGGTTTGGGGTAGTAACTTAACTACAAATGGAAGCAAATAGAAGAAACAAATCCATATCACTAATAACTATAAGGTCAAATCAACTATATAATACAAGATCCTCTTAGTTGAAGTAGAGATGTTCCTCATTGAAGCTTTTGTGGTAATATGTTTAAGTGATTCAAACAAAGTGGAAAATATGGACAAACAACACTAGCCCAAATTGGTGGTTGAGGGGCTAGTGGGAAGAAAGAAAATATGAATGAAGCAAAATGAAAAAAAATGGTTAATTAAATGGGATATTAACATACTAGAGTGCCTCAATGCTAGTAATGAGATGAAAAAAGTGTGTTTGAGAAATTTAAAGTGGTCATGTGGACAAAACAATAGGACAAAAGAGGCTCATGATGTGAAAGAGGTCAACCATGTGTGGTTCCATGGGATTAAAGATTACATAGATATGAAAGGTAAAAAAAGGTTGATAGTGTTGTATAATTATGAAAAAGATTCCATCATTTATAGTGTGATATGAGGGGTGGATTGAGCCCAAGGAGAATTGGGAAGAAAGAAAACACATCTATTGTAGTAAAAGGATGTGTCAAAATGGAACAACACTTCATTTTTGAGGGGCTAGTTTGGATCATGGATTTGAGTGGGAATTATAATTTAGAATTTTTTAAAGAATTTAATTTGTTGTTTTGGTTGCAAAAATGGGAATTAGAATTTAGACAAATGTGGATTTGGTATGCTTAATTTGACTCCAAAACAAGAATTTTGTATTCACTCAAAATACTTGTTATTTGAGATTCTCATTTTAAATCATCATTTAAAAAAATGACGATCCCAAATAAAGTGAAATTTAATTGGGTTTGATAGCCACATGCCTCATTTATAAATATCAAACATTTGTAATTTAGATGCTTCAACTATTAAGAAATTATAGTTAATGCTAATAGATGTAGGGGGAAGCATTCAATTGATTAAGACTATTGTTTCATTATAGTAGGTATAGATGCCCAAATGGTTGGCACTTTCTTAGTAGTTTATAGTTCTATTCTCCAATCATGACTTGGTCTAGATAATAAAATTAGAGTTATTCTCATCCCAACAAGTAGCTATTGCAAGCATTACATGTGGAAATGTTGATGTCAAAACATGGCATGGAAAATAATGCTTGAATAGGTACTACAAAGAGTCAAATTGTAGTTTTGAACCCATGCCAAACAATGGGCAAAATATTGGTGTGAGAAACTTGTAACCCCCCACCCTAATTGATAATGCTAGATGCTAAATATTAGTCTATTGATGTTGTAAAATAGAAATGCCAAATAGGAAATATTAAGGATGTTCCAAATGATGGCATTCATCAAATGATTTTTCCATATTGGTTTGCTCTTTAGTCACATAACTTATAGTAAGGAAAGTGCACTAATTTAGAATTCTTAATTTGAATTCAACAAGTCCCAATGTAAATTCAAAAATTGTAATCTAGGTTTCACATTCTAGAATCCCAAATCAAGGGTTTCAAATTCACATTATTAAATTGTAATCCAACAACCAAATGAGCATTGAGTGTGACATACCAAGACATTTGGGAGTAGTTTGAGGACAATTTGAAGGGGAGCCAATTAAGCTAGATTTTTGAGGAACCAAGATTATATAAAAAATGAGCTTTTCATAATAGATTCATAATAATTGGGCTAAAATAGAAAAGACCATGAAAATGGTTCCATAGGTTGGTTGGTCTTGTGGATGTTATTAAAATATCTTCATTCATTTATTCATAAAAGAGAATAATCATTAAATGGTGAATGAAATATTGTGCTTGTTTTTGATAAATATCGTTTGAAAGAAAAGTGGGTATGTAGAGGTACAAGTGTTAGGATGAGGTTTCAATTTTAGTGAAAGTAAAATTTTTCTAGAGTAAAGTTGAATGTCTTATGTAGGGTTACAATTTGGCATAATAAATGTTATTTAGCATGCCATTTTATGGGAATCATAGGTTGAGATTCCCCCCTTCCCCCCCCCCCCCCCCCCCCCCCTTATATTAAGATAGTTTAAACATTTACCAATATATTTGGGAGTCTAAGATAAAATAGTTGATCACATTGTGAAATACATATATAGTACCAAAATTTTTGGGGGGGTGATAACAAAACTTAAAGGATTAGAGTACTATCAGCTTGTACATATACATTCATTGATTATAGCTTTATTTATATTTATCATAACAAAAATCAAATTGAAGGAATAGGCTAGTTATAGCTATGTAGTCGTCAAGATCAAGTTGAGCCCTTGGAACCTCATTAATATTTTGAATTGCATCAGCAGTTGCTTCCTCTTGATAGGTTGAACTGTAACCTTGTAATATAGTACTTACATTGTTCAAATCTATTGCCTTTGAAGGAGTTAACAAATTTTGATACTTAGTAATATAGTTTGCTGAATGCACATTATTCTTATTGATTAGCACATTGCCTTCTTGCATAAGTAACATGAAATCACTCTTGGAGATATATGGCACCAAAGCAACTTGAGACATAATGTGAAAATGTGTGAGTTTAAAATTAAACTCAATAAGTACCCTTCTCTCCTAAAAGATATCTTTGTTCTTGTCCTTCCAAAGAGTCCATAAAATCATACTAGAAAGAGTAATTGAAAGTGTTAAGTTTATAATAAAATTTCTTTACATAACTAGTAAGAATTTCACTCTAGGAGATATTACTTTCATAATTCAATATACTAAAGGAACCAAGAAAAATAGACCACAACTTATGGGCATGAACACACTCAAAAAATAAATGTTCAAAAGACTTAGTCACATTACACAAATTGCAAGACATAGGGGATAAACTAATAAAAGAAAGAATTTGACCTACAACTAACTTTTTAAACAACTACCACCATTTAAAACATATCTTTTTAGGCTCAATTTTACCTTTCTAAAAAAAAGAAAAAAAGAAAGACCAATTAAAGAATGGATTAATTTGCCCTCAACATTGGATCACTCTAGTAATGAGAGAAGAATCATTCTTCATGCACAAATAAAACCCTTTAATAGTAGTATTTTTCAACAGAACACCATCAACCCATTTAGCTTTATCAATAAAGACCTTTGAATCAATAATATCACAAGTACTATTAATCTTGATTGGTTTCTTAATCAAAGTGTAAGTTTTTTTTTGAGACTTAGGAATATTAAATTTGCCTTTTAACTCCTCCCACACCCCCAACCTCCCACCCATCAAGAATTCTTGAATCAATGAAATCCCCTTCAAGATCCAAGCTTTGGCAGAACAACTTTGAGTAAGGGCCAAAGCTTTATTATTATACAAAAGCCCCCACCAAATGGATTTGTCCTTCACAAGGAAATAAGGAGGTTCTCTTGCTGCTTCTCTTTCTTGTATAAACTTTCTCACTTGGATCCAAGCCTTCCAAAAAGTCTGAAATTTTTTGACTTGAAAAATCTCATATTAAACTCTCTTAAAATAATATCAATCATTGGAATATCCTTCCAATTCTTGCCTTTCCTAATAACTGATTTCAAAAGGTTATTTCTAATAAGAATTTTTCATGTCTCATCTCCCCATAGTGCTTTTAACACCCATTTGGATGCTAGAGCCATACCTTGTGTTTTAAGATCCTTCAAACCCCAAACCTCTCTGATTTCTTACTTGACAACACTATTCCCACTTAACACAATGTCTCTTCTTACTCCCTTTTCCATCTAACCAAAGAAAATTTTGCAGTATTCTTTTTAACATATTCACATGTGAGTTAAGAAACATCCGATCGAAGCATTAAAGATATGACGAGAGGAAAGAATTTTTTGCACAACTTGCAATCTACCAACAAAAGACAAGGAATGGGTTTTCCATTTCAAGGGCTTTTTATTAATTTTTTCAGACCCAATCCCACATCTTATTGAGTTGAATCAATTGAGAAGGGGATATCCAACTATCTAACAATTTGATTAGTACTAGACTAGTGCTAACCCTTATTGACCAGCCAATCTAGAGGATCAACAGACCAACCCAACACATTAGACTTTGAAGGTGAAATCTTGGACCCAAAGGCCATACAAAAGAAATTAATCCTTTTATAGGCATTCTCAAAATTCTCCTCTGAAAGCCCTAAGAACAAAGAAGTATCATTTGCACACTGAGCATTAAGCAACATCCCCCCATTAGACAAGGAAATACCTTTTAGTGGTGGACCCAACTTCTTTTCCCTTAGAATGTAAAACAAGGCATCCGCTACAATGACAAACAACAAAGGGGCAATCAGGCAACCTTGCCTGATCGACCTTTCTAGCACAATAGGTTCAGACATGCATTCATTCACATCAATGACAGTATTGACATCCTTAAATAAAACATTTATCCAATTGCAGTAAGTTTCCAGAAAGCCAAATGCTTTAAGCATACCAATAACAAATCCCCACTCAATCCTATGATAGGCTTTCTCAAAATCTAACAAAACCATAGCTACCTCTTGCCCATCATTTATCAATAGCAACTTTAATTTCCCCCATCACGATCTCCTTGCTAAGATTAATCTGCTCCTCTTCAAAAACTTTGAGAGGAATGAGTTTAAAGCAATCTTCCATCACTATTCTGCTATCTGGAGTTAACTTTGAAGAGAATAGGTTATTGTAAAAAGTATAAAAAGCATTCTGAATCTCCTCAGGGACACTTGAAATTCTATCCCCTACAAGAATATCACTAATTAGTTCTATTTTGTGTTTAGCTTTAATGATGTTAAAAAAGTACTTCGAACCTTTATCCCCTTCATCAATCCAATTCATCCTAGCTCTAATCCTCTACCCTTGAATCTTGTACCTCTGTATGCAACTCAAATGGTGCTTAATGCTCGCCATTTGCATTTCCAGTTCCTCACTCTATCCTATATCTTGCAATTCTTTTTTTGTCCATATCAATTTGTATTGCCACAAGACTTCCTCTTGGTTCTTCTCCATGGCTAACTTTTTACCAATTACTTGAAGAAGATTTGTCCAAGTTTCCACCTTCAAGTTCCAGAGATCAATAGGATCAAGCAAGGGGTTACTAATTCTAAGAATCTCTGTAACCATGACTATGGCTTCAACATTATCAGGATCCTCGAGGAGCGAAGAATTAAGCTTGAAAGAACTATGAGTCCTCTTAAGAATTGGAGATTTCCTAAAAGCTTCTATCTTACAACAAGTATGGATAGGAGAATGATCAGAGAGAGAAGTTGGAACAACTTGGATTGGAGCATGACTATTTTGTTGCAGGAAAGAAACAGAGGAACCATCCCCATACACCCTATCCAGTCTACAATAAACCCTTTTCTTGCTTGTCTGATTATTGCACCAAGTGAACCAAATGTTTTGAAATTTGCCATACATATTTTCCATGGGATCCACCAAGTTGAATTTTCTTTTGAATTTATACCAAAAATACATTTCATTACCTTTCCAACAGTGAGGCAAACCTCCAACTTTATCACTTTTGTGCTCCACCATGTTAAAATCCCCTATGACTACCCATGGAATTTTAGGCAAGTGCACACAACATCGCTCCCATAACTTTGTTCTTTCTCTATAGTTATTTGAAACATACATATTACAAATACCAAAAACACTTTCACCTTGCTTGACAGTAACCCAAATTACCCTCTAACACACAACACCCATGGCTTACAATAGAACTTTCCCATTTAGGGTGAATAAGAATAGCCACACCACCCTTTCCTCTCTCATGATTGGAGTAGAAGCCTATAGATTTGTCCCAAAGGAACTTCAACATAGAATAGGCTTGAAATCCAACCACCTTAATTTCATGTAAACAAATAAAATCCTTATCCTTCAACTTATTGCACCATCTTCTAACAAGATATTTCCTATCTGGCATTTCTAGCCCTCGAACATTTCAACTATGGATATGCAACATCATAATAATTTAGGGAGAGTTTTGGAACTCTTGCATAACTTATTAAAACAACCAGGAAGATTCCTTCTTCCTATATCCCCTAAAAGACCAGAGCTTCTTTCTACAGTCTTTCTCTTCTTCCTACCAACCTCTGTAAACTGACCCTCTAAATTAGATACAACTAGGGCTAAAGATCTAGGTGAGGAAGCGAGAGCCAAAGGCATAGAAAGCATCTCCTTATTTTCTTGCTGAATTTTAACTACCCTCTCTTTAATGGTGTATACACCTAAAATTGTCCAAATACTTGTTTCATGACCAATTAAATAGATATTTATTATTTATTTAATTACCCTACCTTTAATTTAATAAATTTGCATTTGTTTAATTATATTCGCCTTTCCTTGATTTAAATAAACTAAGGTTTATTTAAATCCTAGCCTTTTCCACTTGCATCCTAACCCATTCACTTTAATTAAGTAAAGTACTTTGTTTACTTAATTAATCCTTTGCTAATTCCACTTGAAACTAAATATTACATTTAATCCTATTTAATCCCATGGCTCCTAACTTTAACCCTCACCTAACCTCACTTTCCTAACCTAACCCATCTTTCTAAACCTACCCACTTCCTAATCCCACTTACTTTTCTTAATCACCTTGCTAATCACCTTTTAATCCTAAGTGCGTGCTCACACATGTGAGGAATTCTCACACGTGTGAGGAATGCTCACACTTCCCACACCCCTCATGCCTTCCACACCTCTTGCACACTTGTCCTATTGCATGAGAATCAAGGTGTCTCACACCTCTTGATCATGTCACCATCAAAGGTTGCTCACACATGTGTGAGCATATTTCCTTCTTTGAATGGTCAAAAAACCTAATCCACATGGAGTCTACTTGGCCTCCACCTCATGGACACCTCATTGATCCTGAGAGATCCTAGCCCTTCATCTTGCATTTAATCTCAGTCGTTCTATATAAGGAGAGCCCTCTCTTCATTTCATCATCTACCATCTACCTCATTGTTATGCTGTAGGAATTGTGAGCAATCACATCCCATAAGCAAGGAAATCATCAACTACTTGGTGATTTCATGAGGTTTGCATTAGTAGATTAAGCTATTTTGATTTCATGTTATGTTTATTTACATGTTCTCTTGCATATATTGAGGTTTGCATAATCATGTAGGAATAGGTGTTAGAGGTTTGCATAATCATGTATGAATAGGTGTTAGTTGCTTAGTGTTTATTCCTTGGTTACATTTTTATGCAATACATTTTGGCACGCTCGGTGAGACCCACTTCACGGGTTCAAACTAACTATCTAATGTGTTTTTGAATATTTTGTGAGCTTGTAGGCTGAAGAAGCACTTGGAGATCAAATCTTACGAAGAGCCTCTAATTGAGCCATAAAGCCCATCATCGCATTTGGAGCACATAAGGGAATTTTTTGACATAAAAAAACTCTATATTTTCTTATCGCTTTATTTTCAAGTTGTAGAGGTACATATACATTGAATATACTCTTCGTTATTAGGAAAAGCTAAAAAAAATAAAAAAATACTCCCTCTTTGTTGATATATAAATTCTTTAAAAAAGAAAAGAAAAGTGGGGGTTTTGTTTCATTTCATTTCCGTTTGTTTATACACTCTTTTTTAAAAAATCATTTGCATTTACATATTAATAGGGAGGATTTTAAAAAATAAAATAAAAGTGTTAGTCTAAGTAGAGAAAATTAAAAATTAAAAAAAAATAGAAAAAAAGAAAAAATACTTTTTTTAAATCTATTTTTTGTTTGCTGTAAGCTATCGTTGCGGCGCCCCCCGCGAGCGGCGCAACTCACCACTGCAACTCCCGACACTCAAACCCTTCCGTTTGCTCCCCTGTGCCACCCTCCAACTTTTCACTCCTTGTCTTTGACTGCCTCTGTTGCGTCGGCCACCGTTCGCCGCCGTCCACAACCTGCCTGCAACAGACCTTGCTCCACTATAACCGCGACCACCTACTGTCCCCACTGCGTTTTCCTTTAACCTGCCACCACATGCGGCGCCGCTTGTTGCTGCATCCCCACTTCCCTCCTCGCCCCATCCCTGGCTTCGTCTTTCCCTCCGCTCACTTGCTTGCAATCGCCCTCGCTGTCGCTGGCATCATGGCTGCCCTTCCCACCGCCGTTCCCATGCCTTCCTTTTACCCCATCAGCCCGGCAAACCCTTCGCCACTGCAACCACCAACCCTCCCGCACAGTCCATTTAAAAACACATCGCCTATGCTCATCCTTTGCAATTGCCCCCTTTCCTTCGCCTTTTCTCCGCCTAGCCCTGTTGCAGCCTGAAACCTCTGCCCTCCCGCTACTCCTCCACTCCTAACCTTGCGCAACCGCTCGTAACTCCACACTGCCAGCCTGCAAACGCCGCTCTTATGCCACCTCTTCCTGCCACATGTGGCCGAGCAGCTTCCCCCCGCCACTGAAACCCTGCGATTTCATTTTTTTTTTTTTTTTTGATTAATTTTTTTTCATATTATTTCTCATTTTAAAAATGTACAAAAACAAAAACAAAGTTTTCTTATCTTTTCCAAGCTAGTTTTAACAATAATATTTATCTTTTTTTTTTAATGCACCATCTGGATTTCAAATTTTATTCAAAAATCGTCAAAATAATTTTTTTTTTGCTTGACGTGCCTCTAACTGTTAAATTTAACCTCACAGGTCGTTGATGTCATCACTGCATTAGCAGTCCACATGCTCTTCTAAGCCATAAGGAGCAACCTTTGGTTTTTTGCTCATAACTTGAGCATACGGACTTTGTTTTAAAAAAAATGAAATATTGCCAAAAAAGTTGATTTCGAGCCTGTCGTCATGGTGCTAGTTTCATGAGATTTTGATGCTATTTAGATATCTGTTTTCTCTATCAAAGACCAAACTTTGTGCTAACCTTTTCATTGCAGGGTTGTTTCACGTTTGTCCTACATTTTCACTGCCCTAACTTGTGTTTTTGCAGGGATATTTTCTCACTAACCATATTTCTTGCAGATTTTTGCTTTAATTTTGTTTTGGGAATGAACTTGTATGCCTAAACACTCATCTTTAAATGCAAGGTTAAAGCTAAAATAATCAAACGCAATCTTGAATGCTATAAGGAAATTGAACACTTTTGCTTTGGAATGAATGATAACATAATCTTGCATGTCTAAGGATCAATGAACATTACAATACACATTTCATTTTGGTGCTTAAAATGAACAATCAATCAATTTTGAACTCATAAACGAAATTGATTCTTTCCTTAGCAAATTTGCTTATGTTGATGACACTCAATTTACTTATGTTGGCAAACTCTTGATTTGTATGATGTTCTCAAGTTGGAAAGAACATTGTATGTTACAAACACGTGTGTCTTCAAAGTAGATTAGAAAACCTAAAGTTTTATTGGGAAAGAACGCATCTTTTCAACCCTTGGCTACTTATGTATTCTCTCCCCTCGCACCTTCGGGTGATCTTGGGTGCACAAGAAATAAGTGGTCTTATTTTTTTTAAATTTTTAGGAGGCCTTCTTGGAGATTTCATCACCCCTTGGGATGACCTCAACTTCAGTGTTCTGGCGGAGTATAAATATTGGGAGGTGAATCGAAAGACACCTCTCTTGGAAGCAAAATCTTGTCACTTTTGGCTAAGCCCCAAAGAACTTTATACCTTTGGAAAGTGAAGGAGGAGATTTGGGTTACCATTTCCCCCTGGCTGTGTGGCATTATTTTTTTTCATCTACAGATTTGGGCCTCACGTACTTTGCGTATATCGAAGACGCCCTGTAGTTGATCCTTGTACATCTTAGTTGAAACTTCATAGGATTGTTGGTGTGTTTGATGTTCTTGAGTGTTTGAAACACACTTGCTTTGTATATGTTTCCTTGTTTGATTTTGCCTCTCAAATTTGAATAAACCCAAAAACATTGTAAAACATAAAAAATCCAAAAAAATTGTAAAACTTCAAAAATTCAATTTTTAATTTTTTTTTTAAAAACAACAAAAACAAGTCTTGGTTTATTTTCTCTTAGTCAAGTTGTCCACGTCAATTCCACGTTACATCTTCTTTCCATCAAAGTCATCAACCTCATACATCTCTTGTCTTCATCATTCAAACCATTCCTCCATGTCTTAATCATCTCTATTCGTCCACATCGTTTACTTGTCTTGCTAATCATTCAATCTAATCCATAATCTTCATCCTAGTCATAATTCATCATCATCCAGATTCAATTTCCTTGGCCAATCTCATCATTCATCCTTAATTCAATCCTTCAAATCATCATCCTTCTAATCCAATTCCTTGTCAAATTCATTCTTTTCTAATCAATTCTTAATTCGATCCATTTACCTCTTCATCCATAATCAATCTTTCTAATTTCATTCACGTCTTCTTCTAATTCAACTTTGCATCACATTTTCTACTTTGGATATAGGAGCATTGTCATCACCATTGGACTTTCATTCAAATCTCACATTCACTTGGTTAAGGTTTTTATCAAATCAAATCAAACCCTCATCTAATCATATCCAATCAAATTAAATCAAATCCAATCAATATCAAGTCAAATCCAATTCAAATCAAGTCAACACAAAGTCCAACATTGCTCCTAGTCCCAAGTTCATATTCCATTCATCATCAAAATTTTCATCACTTTTCGTCTAACATCTGTGGATCCAAATTTACTTAATTAAATGGTTGACAATCTTCAAAGACAATATGGAGTTCTACCTCTCGTTCAACCTGCATATCAAATTCATCCTCAACATTTCATATCCAACTCTAATCCATCTCATGTTCATCATTCTTCTACCTTTGACAAGGGAAATTCACCTCATTATCCTTCAACTACATACAATTCCATTCATAGCCTACACAATTCCTCAAACACAAATGTCCTTGCCACATAAATGAAGCAACTAAAGAATTATCTCTTAGCAAGTCAGCAAAAAAAGGCCACCTTCCATGCCATGTGTCCTCTTCTCCCATGTTTCGAATACCCTAGTCCTCATGTCCCATCCAACCCCAATCCTCCATGCAATTCCCCATACTTTGAGCCTAATGTCAAAAACCATCATCCCAATCCCCTACCCATACCTTCACCTTCACACAATCCTAATCCTCCACAAGCATCATCCCCACCTTGTAAGGGGTATTTCTCATCATTCTTGGCTAAGTGTAAAGAACAAGATAAAGTGCACCAATTACCCAAAGCCATACCCCCAATTCTATCTCAAGATCTTCCTCTAAAGCATGACATTATAGATTCCTCTTCTCTTCTAGATCGAAGCATTTTTCCATCCCATCATTCCCTTATCCCTCAAGATCCATTTATCCCTCCTAGTCCATCTCATGATTCCCTCCCTAATCAAGATCAAGTCATTCCATGTATTGCACACCTTACCAATTCCACTCCATCTCGAGGGTTAACACCTATCGATCCTTCACTCCATGAAGAAATTCCTTCCACTCCATCCACTAATACTCCTCATGTCAAGATCAAATCATTCCATCTCATGGTTCCATTCCCTTCACTCAATCTCATGATCCACTCATTCCACTACATGATCCCCTTTTAAGTCAAGATCAAAGCACCCCTTCGTCCATCTTTTATGATCCCCCTCCATCTCAAGCTCCTATTACCCCTCATAATCCTGCTTGCCATCCTAATCCGCCACATGATCCTATCACACCTATCCAATCCACACATGAACCCCATACACATGGACTTGCATCTTGTGTTGAAAATAATAAGCATCCCATGGAAGAAATAATGTCTCAAGATGTTGGTACACCTTCCACTCCTTCCAAATCTAAAATTCCTCCATCCAAACCTAAATGTTCCCATCATCCATATTCCAAGTCCATTTTGGGACCTTATATCCATAATTTGCTTCCTTCCTCATTACCATCCATTTTGGGTCCTTATGTTCCACCGCCAAACCCTTCATCTCTTCCTTCCATTTTGGGTCCTTACGTACCTCCATCCACCATATCCATGTTTTCCACTTCATCCCCTCATACTCCTAGTAAAGATCAACAAAGGCACACATCCTTGAATTCCTTACAATGTTCACCATCCATACGATCTCCACCCTATTTACCTTCATACACCCACAACATGGTTAATGGAAGCAAATTGGATGCCAAAGAAAAAGAGAATAAAGCCAAAAATCCACAAAAATCCAAGGATCAACATGTCCCCTCTAAACAACATGTTCAAGAAAAGAAAAATATGATCCAAAGAAAAATCAAAACGTCACAAAGGCTAAAAATAAAAAATTCAAAAATTATGTGGATTCCAAAGCTACTTAATGTAGCAATGAATCTCAAAGAAAAATTCAACATGACCTCCAATTTTGCCAATCCAAAGGCCTCCCTCATTCATAAATCACCCAAACTTCCATTTTCCAAATCCATTTTGGGTCCTTATATACCCAAATCCACCATCCTAAATCCATCGTCTCCTTCATCCATTTTGGGTCCCTATATCCCAAAATCCAAACTTTCTCCTACCTATCCTCCACAATTTCCACCTTTCCATTATCCTTTAAGATGTGTACCAATGATGATCTTTCGACCTCCTTCATCCACCCATTCACAGTTCTTCCAACCTAGCATCCATCAATCATGTCGTCTTCCCACCCACTCCACCCCCTTAATCCAAACCTTTTCATAAGTCATTGTCTTCCATTCACTACCCTACCAACATCTATGAGAAACTATACAAATTCCTTGAAAATAACAAAGAAAGAGACATAAATATCAAGGGATACCATCCATATATCTTGATGCTTGAGTCCTCCCTTCATTTTCCTATCATGTATCCAATATCTTCCACTTTCACTTATCCATCCATTCACTTTTCCTCTTCCACTTGCACTCTACATTGGGGGCAAGCTCCAACCATACCACTCTTCCATACATATCTTCCATACTTCCATTTACTATTCATTATCCTTTTCCATCTTTGATTTTGACTTTCACTTTCCTTTCATCCATCTGTATGCACTTTCCATGTCCATACATACTTCCATATCTTTGATCTTGATATGCTATCCATATCTTGCATTCCATAGTCCCTATCATGTTCGTTTCATCCATCTTCCATCCATACTCCTACATACTTCGATTCTTCTTTCACATGTCCTTGATCTTGGTTATCCCTTCCATCCCATCCACTTCATATCCCATATTTCATCCATACCCTTCATATCCTTACCCCTTTTCCATACCCTCCTTCCCATATCCCTTATTCATTACCCTTTCATACCCATGCTCGTGATCATTACTAGAGGGACAACAAAAAAATGCTCATACATGCTTTGGAAGAGCACATGCCTTCCCTTCCTCTATATGCTAGCCTTCGTCCTATCTTTCCATTTTCATGCATCTTTTCTCACCATATTTCCTTCCATTTTCCTATCCTTGGTATGGGACATTGAGACTCCTTTGAAACATGATCCTTGGCTCTGCATTTTCTGATACCATATCATTTGGCCCCTCATATCCTTTCACCATTCCTTTCATCCACCAACTCACATTGCTTTTCCTCCATTTACCATGCCTTGGGTCTCCCTTGTCATTGGTCCCAATCCCTTCTATCCCACATTCGTTCATATCACATTCAATCTAATTCTTCCACTCACTTCAATCAAATTCATTTATCCTCTAATTCAATCAATTTTCCCTTCTTATAATCCTTTCACATCACATCAATTCTACTCTCATCATTCTTCATCCTATCACCATCATTCTTCCAATCTCATGCACGTTCATTCTTCCAATTTCATTTCAATTCAATCTATCCATCACAATCTCCATAAAAAACCAAAAAATCAAAAATATAAAAAAAAAAGCAAAAAAATATCACTACACAATCAATACTAATCCCATCAATCTAATCTTGCAATCTTGTACATCAATCCTTCATCAATTCATCAATTTGACCCACTCAGTTGATAATCCATTAACCATAGTCAAACATTATCATGGGATGAATCCTTCCCAATCCTTGGATGTGCATTATGCTTATTGTTAGCTTTGCCATCCTTAATCAGTCCATTCATGGGTTTTCAGTTTGATTAGGGGCAAAATGTTGGTTTACTTTTGGTTTTTTGTGCATGATTGCTTGTTACTTGTATGCATTAGTATTTTCTCCATCTATCATGGTTTTTGCATCCTATTGACCCCGAGAATCATGGTCTTCCATATCATGGTTTCATAAGGCATATGGTTGTATTAGACCCTTTTTATCATGTACTTAACACATTGTCATCTTGGTTCCTCATACCTTGGTGCATAGTGTTGAATACAATATCAAACTTTGGTTGTTCACACCATTGCATCATAACTTTATCACTCTTATCATTTTTCACTCCCTTCCATTTCAAGAGAACATCCATGTTCTCCTAACTTGCATGTCCTCTCAAGGGGGCATACCCTTCCATCCTCGTCATCCTTCCTCATCCTTCCATGACTGGGGCATCACGCTACTAGTCTTATCCTCCCAGCCACTATATTTCTTTGATATAACATTACTAATGCTATATCAAAGAGGGGCAAAATGTAGACACCTAAAATTATCCAAATACCCGTTTCATGACCAATTAAATAGATATTTATTATTTATTTAATTACCCTACCTTTAATTAAATGAATTTGCATTTGTTTAATTATATTCACCTTTCCTTGATTTAAATACACTAAGGTTTATTTAAATCCTAGTGTTTTCCACTTGCGTCCTAACCCATTCACTTCAATTAAGTAAAGTACTTTGTTTACTTAATTAATCCTTTGCTAATCCCACTTGGAATTAAATATTACATTTAATACTATTTAATCCCAAGGCTCCTAACTTTAACCCTCACCTAACCTCACTTTCCTAACCTAACCCATCTTTCTAAACCTACCGACTTCCTAATCCCACTTACTTTTCCTAATCACCTTTTAATCCTAAGTGTGTGCCCACACATGTGTGAGGAATTCTCACACTTCCCACACCCCTCATGCCTTCCACACCTCTTGCACACTTGTCCTCTTGCATGAGAATCAAGTTGTCTCACACATGTGTGAGAAGTCATGCTTCTCACACCTCTTGATCATGTCACTATCAAAGGTTGCTTACACATGTGTGAACATATTTATCTCTTTGAATGGTTGAAAAGCCTAATCCACATGGAGTCTACTTGGCCTCCACCTCATGGACACCTCCTTGATCTTGAGAGATCCTAGCCCTTTAATTGGAACTTCACACATTTATCAAATTTGCAAATATACATTGCTTGTTTCCATACACAACTCTTCACCTATTGCCTTTGAGGTACATGCAAAAGAATCAAAACCTTTACCCTTTTGTTTAGTACAACAATTCATATTTATTTGAATTGTATCATTCATCTTTTCCTCCAAAACACTTACCCTTTTGCCTAGTACAATACCTTATTTGAATTGTATCTTTAATCTTTTCTTATCCCCCATTTATAGCAATTTTATAGGCTATGATTAACTTGTTTAGGTTGCTTGACAAAAAAACACTAAACCTAAGTTCCTTGCTTCCTTGGATCCTCAAAGTATTTAGTTTAACCTTAACACCTTAAGGGTTAGCCCAATTTACTGACAATTCCATTTTGATAAGAAGTTTGTCTAAACAACAAGTGCATAACCCTTCTCATTGTAGCCTCCCCTTTTCCCAACTCAAATCCTTAGATCAATATCATAGTACTTATTTCATAACTTGATTTCCATAAATGGGTAACTCTTTGAAAATGGTAGCTAGGAGTTTTTTGAAAAATGTTAATCATCACCTTTGAAGGGCATTTCAGTAATAACTTTAACTGATGGTCTCAGTTGGCCCTAAAAGTACCTTTTGTTGCTTCCATGTTTGAATGTGAGGTTGGCTTCTTTTTCAACCCTCCAAATATTTTTCTTTGCTTTATGTATTCCAATCCTATTGTTGGGTTTTTAGGGTTGGTGTTGAGTTCTATTTAAAAAAAAATCAATATATGGCTTTTCCAGATTTAACTTGTTTTCTTGCTTTTCTCTAATTGATTTCTAGAGAAGTAATGACACATAAATGCTTGGAGGGGTTTTTGGTCCCTTTCTAGGTCTAGACAATTCTTTTGTTAATGATTGATGTGTGGGGTAGGAAATTGACTCAAATGGCTAGATGGGTGGATGCTTCCTTTGTCTTAGCTTGGTTTCTCATGGTTGTTGGTTGATGTTATAATGACATGGAAATGATTTTTTTGATGACCTTGCCTTTCTTTGTTTGGTTCGGCCTTGTCCGAACTTGGAGCAAGGGTGGGTTGAAGTTGTTCGGTGGTGTTGACTCTTCTTTGGTTTGTCCCCATTCCTCACAAGCAGTGAGCATGGTGATATTTCAAATGGTGTCAAGGATGTTGTCTCCTAGTTGCCTTGTTTGGTTCCTCCTTTCCCAAATAGGGAAAAATAAAGAATGGTCACAGTTGGTTTTGTCCATTTGGATTACTCATTCTTTCATAGTTCCTATGGAGGTGGATGAGTCCCCTATTGAGGTGGTGACTACTATTGTGAAGTTGGAGGCAATCATCTCTCCTATTGAGGTGGAGTTTTTGGGTGTAGGCCCTCTTGGGCTTTAGTTGCTGGAGATATTTTGGGCTCTTTGCTATCAGAAGGCTGATGTTGGTGGTTGCATGGGGTTGTTCGTTTGGCTTCTTGTTCCTATGAAGGTGGACCCCTTTTCTATTGAGGTGAGAAAGGAGACTGCTGTTGGTGATACAATGACAGTCAGGTTATTGAGGTGTGCAACAAGATCTTTGTCAAGCTTGCCCTCTCCAAAGTTTTTCTTGAGCATTCCTCTGTGAGCAGCTGTTATTGTGATGTCGGTTTCCTCTCTTTTAACTATAATGACAGTATGTTTTAGTTTCTTCCTCCTTGCGACCAGGTGACTATTGGAAGTTTTAAGTGGTTGTTGAGGTCTCACAATGCACACCCCATTTCTTCTAAGAATGGGGACCTCCTAATGAATTGTTTTTGCCTACCAGGCTCCTAGATTGGAGCGAGGGTCACTTTTGGACTCTCCCAAGAGGCAAGGTCAAGCCCCATTAGCTAGCTAGGGAGGTCCAAAAAATTAGAAGAAGGAGAAAAAGTGAGTTTTTTTTTGTGTGCTTAAAAGTGCTTTAAGTGCACACTTATGCATGTGCACTTAGTGTGCACTGCATCTCCTTGTGCACCTTTAGAGGTGCGCACTGGGTTGGTGTCTATAAAAGACCCCAAGCCCCCCAACCCTCCTCACTTATTGTTGTCCTCTGATTAGCAGTGCACCATTGTACATATTGACTGTGTGCTTCTCCTAACTTTTTGGTCTCCTGCAATCAAAATAAACAAATATTAGCTCCTTCAATAGAGGTGTGCACACGTACACCTCCATAAGGTGTGCATGTGCACACCTTCCAACCTCTGCACACCAAGACAAAACCTAAACTCCTAAGCATTTAAGGGAGATGCACACATGTGCACTTCCCCAAGGTGTACATGTGCACACCTTCCCTCACAAACTTAATCAAACAAAAAATAAACAAACAAATGCACAAAACTTTAAGACACTATAGAAGTGCACACATGCACACTTTTGTACCCACTAAGATAAAAAACTTAAATTCTTAGTTCCCCCAAATTGCACTACATAGTGCACACCTCACCTAGGTGCGCATGTATGCAAGTGCACAAATGCATATAAAAAGCTATTCAAAGGCCAAAATAGTGCACCTGTGCACCTGACAAGGTGCACTGAACTACATGCCAAGATTTTTTGAGGGATTTGACTATTTTGATTAAATTTTAGACTAGTTTTGATATGTTCTGGAGTTAATTAAAGTATGTTTAAGGTCAAGATTTAACCTTTTGACTAACGTTTACCTCGCTTGTGCAGATATACTAGTGTCCTCATCCTCTTCAATGATAGAAATGATGGCTCCAAAATAAGTCACATTTAAGTACCAATGGGCACCGAGGAAATCTAGGTTTTAAGATAGACACGTCGAGATTAGAGACACAAAAATTAGGCATATTAAGACTGGAATGCATTCCTCATGATCTGCAACAAGCCTAAAGAGAGGTCTACTATGGTATCAACACTCATTTTCTCAAGCCTTGTGAATGTAGCATCTCACCTAACATCAGTTCAATCCTCAAAATTGATAATAACCCTTGCAAAATACTATGTGATTGAAGAGAAGGTCGTTAAGAGTGTTACAAGAGAGATAGTCATGGGCCTCCGACCTAAGAACATTGAGAAGGTATTTCACCTTCCTAGGGCAAACCGATATGAATCAATAACATATGATAGAGATGAACGATGGTACATGGATAATCTGAAAGAAGCACATGAGATAGTGCAATTCTTATTCCTTGTTGATAGAGCACTAGTGGGTTGGCGAGTGGGAAAAGTTGATATGACAAGGGGGTATATGAAAGACGATAATGAATATGCAATTATGATTTTGAGTAGAGCAGTGGGACTTCCTATAGTAGGACACCTTCAAACCTAGATAGTACACTTTATAGAAACCATTAGAACGAAAAAGATGCCAATTGAGTGGGCTACCATCCTAAGTCATAACTTGGATGAGCAACTTGTAGCCTTCAAAGCCGTCCCACACTTCTATATGATATAATAAATGGTGTATTTGTTGGAGGCTAGAACCATAAATTACCTAGGCCTCTACAAAAGGGAAGCATGCAAGATGCAAATGCTTGGCCCTATGTGTTATATCCACAATTGGTGAAGAAGAATCTCCCACTACAAAGTGTGGGATATAGGATGGTGAATGGCGGTTTCATCTTTGCAATCATCAGGTTCATTGAAGGTATTACACCAAAATAATGTCAGTAGACGTAGCAACCAAAATTACATAAATTAGCACCTATTACACTCATTTCAAACCTTCACCTATCTTACGGTAGCTGGTACTCTATAATTCCCAAAGAATCTCCCAAGATACCCTTTTGATAGGCTCATCCTATTGGAAATTGTATGACAACTCACTTCTGCACACGATAGAGTGAGAAGACAATATAAGAAACCATGGGTCTAGCCCATTACAATTAGTGCTTTTGTGGTGAAGTAAAAACAAGATATTGTCACATTGGACTTTGAGTGGGATCAATATCCCTTGAAAGAATACAACTCCCCTCGCCCATACTTTGACAACGTCGACATGGTACAACACCTAACAGGGAAGGAGTTTGTACATGAAGATGCATTGGAGGATCATTGGATGAATGCCATAGATGACTATGATGTCTATATAAGGGACTATTGTAGGATGAATCTATATTTAGCAAAAAAGGTGATGAAGATAAAGATCCATCTTAAGGTTGTGGAAAAGGACACCGAAGATGTCATGGATCCATTATACAACAGGGATAAAATTTATGACTAGCCTATAATGATGCTAAAATAGGGAGGGATGAGAATGCCGATATAAATCATCAGGCTAGGCATATAATTGAGTTGACAAAGGAATGGATCAAAAATCTATTTAGACTGGATCTAGTTCGATGGGCGATACACGTACAAGCTACCACACAACCAATTAAAGGTAAAGGTGCGAAAGTCACCGTACCAACCTTCCCTACTCAATCCCCAATAAGGCTGAAAATGGTTCATCAAAATGAGTGAAAGGTTGGGTACTTTGGGGCTGACAAGGGTACAAAGAGGAAAATAATACCTTCTAGACCCACGAAGCAAACAACTCAAGCACAAGTGCTTCCACAAGGACAGGTACAATCAAAACAAGCAGAGTCTCAAGTTGAGCCTGAAGTACAAGAGCAACCACAAGAGCAGTCACAAGAGTAGTCACAAGAGAAAAAACAACTAGAACAATTAGAACAACCAAAGGAAGAACAATTAGAGGAGTAAAGGGTGCCGCCAGTGGTAACTAAAGAGGAAGAAGCCTCCCCCACAACTCCAAAAAGGGAAAGAATTGAACCAACTAAGGCGGGAACACGAAGAAAACTAAAAAAGAAAAATACTCCATTGCCACAAGTCCCTGAGACCATCCTAGAAGTAGAGGATGAAGAACAAAGGGAGAAAATTGATTTTTTTCCTCTTAAGCCAAAGGACCTGCTTGGCTAGAGCCACAGAGGAAGAGAGGAGAAGAAGCTCCACAATGATAGCTCCATCTACTTCAAGGGAGCTTATCTAGGTATCAACATTAGAAGATGAGAAACAAAAATGGATAGATGATATGGAAGGTCAAGAAACTTATGTCTTCTTCTCTGACTTTGACTTCATGCTAGTGGGCACTAAGATGGTGGGAGAGAAAATAAGAGATACTCCCATGAGTGAACCCTTAGGAGAGGGCTAGAATCAATTACCGCCTCTACTTCAAGGACCTCTAGGCATTCCACAACCACCATCTCAAGATTTGGTAGTCTTGATAAAGGTTCAATGACTCCACTTCCTTAGGCTACACAAGAAGAAGAACAAGCACTTGAGGAAGGGGAACATTGGCCTTCATAATGAAGAACCAAGATCAAGACTTGCTTGCACATATAACCATTCCTCCTTCACATGATGACACCAAACAAATGAGTCCTAAAGACTACCAAATCAAGGAGGTCATGTTGGGAAGACCCATGGTAGACATAACCAAAGTGATGATCACTATAGGTATGAAAGAGGTGTTCAGGCATATGGATTGGGATGAGTTCGAGTTAATAGCACTACGAAAGAAAAATGAGCTATTAAGAGGCTATCTGCATTAAGTTGTGGGCCCGATCAACCTAGAAAATCTAGAGATTACTCTTCCAGTGACATTAGAGAAAAGAGGAATAGGGGCAGTGCAACTAGATCCATTTTTGGAAGAATGTCAACAATAACATGGCAATTTTGAGGAGAAAGGTGCATATATAATATAAGGTGATTTGAACTTGTTGCACCTAATCTAGTTTGGTAACAAAAAGTTCATTTCCATAGTGAACTAAGATTTTGGGCTAATGGATGAAGTTCATACTTGGGCAAATGACCTATAGGTTTTGAAATCAATCAATTCTCAAAGCTATCCAATGCTAATGGAAGTATATACTCCTGAGGAGCTAGAAAAGCTCAATGACTGGATTGAGAAGATATTAGCCGATAATAAAGTAATGGAAGGATTACACACAAAGATCTAGAGGCTTAAGGATAAGACTCAAGAGCAATTTTTGGAAGCAGAAAGGTACTACAACACCTCTTGCCTTGATATTTTTGAAGATGAGGCTAAAACCAAGCTTATTATGATACAATTAGTGGTCCAAAAATTTCGTAGAACATTCAAGGATGCTCTATTAGATGAAGACATAAGACAAGCATTAAAGACTGAAGAGGTATTATTGGAGTTGGATACAAAGCTTGAAGATTTTATGACAACTCAGATTGAAATTAGCAATTACTGGCAATAAGTAAAGGATAAACATGGAGGTTTGGATTTTCTAGAGGCTACACAAGTGGTGGAAATAATAGAGATGTTTAAGTGCAAACATCCAAACATCATTTTGGTATAAAGGGGAAGAAATTCCAGATGCTAAAAATTTAGTTTTGACACTTAGAAGAATTTTGGATATTTTGGAATTCATTACCCAGGTGCGTAGGTGCACTTTTCAAAGAGATGCACCCACATTTTTGAGTAAGAAGCAGTGTGTCGACAGTTGACTGCTAGTTCCTAATTTAGAGCATTCTATTCACTGGAAACACATTTGTACGATAGTTCAACTCCCAGAAATGCCTAGAGAAGGATGTGCTTGTATTTTTTGAGCTTCTAGAGTCTTCTAGATTATCTTACAATTGAATTCTTCTTATCTTCTCATTCTTTTATTCTTTTGTGTCATGTAAAGGCTCATGCACCCATTAATGAATATAAATAGGGATGGAAACCTTCTTAGCACCATTTCGAGAGTCAGTTTGTATATAATTAGATTTGTTTTATTAGTTCTTAGCATGTGTTTGAATTATAAGAAGTCTCACTCCTAACACAAAGGGAGGAGATGATTTCTTATAAATACATGGATGTAATATGTACTGCAAGCAATTAATTTGATGCAATAATCTATGCTATTGGTGCTCTTATTCTGAGTGTAGTTATTCTTGCTAGAGTGTGTTATTTTTTTGAATGCATGTTCATGAATAGTAATAGATCTAATGATTTTATTATGATGTTATGATTGTGCAACCTTTTAGTTTTGGTGTTTTCTTTGTGTTAACGAATTCTGCTTATGTAAAAAATTGGAGAAAAGATCACCTATTGTTCTTGCATAGCATCTTGTCTCCCATGAGCGTACTTTTTGTGGCCTTGCAATTTGATGAAATGTGAAACATATTTTGGTTATTATTGAGTTCCCATCGATGATTGCATCAATGGAGTTGAGGAAATGTTGCTATTAATTTCATTGGTTTCCTACCCGATCTTTTACACAATTTAATTCGCACAGGTGTTGTTACTATAGTTTATGTTCGTTAGGAATTTCCCTTTCAAGTTATTTGCTTTAATCTCTTGTTACTCTATCTTTGTTATTTTCTTTTCTAACAATTAGTTAGAATACAAATTCATATAGTTGCATCAATAAATTTCATTCATCATAAAACATAAAATACCAAAAATATCTCTTTTATGTTTACTTTTTCAAACAACAATAGATCAAATAGATTATCCCAAATTGGTTCAAATTGGCAAAGGCCTCCTCGTAAACATACACATTTATCTTTATTTGAACAAATTTTAGTAGGTTGCAAGATCACTCAAAACCTTGTAGTTGATCCTCGATTAGCTTTTCAAGAGAGGAGTTTGAAAGGATTCCTTCTGTTCAACATCGTGCAAAATGACAACTTAACAGAAGTGGTGCTAGAAGGAGGCCCTACAGACCATTTATATAAGAAAAATAACTTGTTGTTTTGAAATTTTGCAATTTTTGGATGTTCAAATAATTGAAAGAGTGAGCTTCTACAAAGGTGTGCTTTTCCAGGATTGACATAAACTGGAAGATCCGGATCCCCCATCTCCATTTCAGTGAGCTTTGAAATCTTCACTCGGGGCACACAAGTTCCTAGAACTGAACCATTTTCACAAGCCTCACAATGATAAAGGATTACAAAGAATTCTACCACTTCCATTTCAAATTTTATCATCTTCTTCAGTTCCACCTCTGAATCAACCTCCACTGATGACCTTATTTTCTAACACAGTAGATTCGCCATTTAACTTGCAAGGTGTACTTAATGACCTTCCTAAGAATCCTAAGAAATTCTACCGAAAGTTCATCTACAAAGAAACACAAACAACTGAAGACCATATCAAGGTATTCAAAGAAATATGAAATCACAAATAGGTTCAACAAGAGAATGTGGTCCTCTATTTATTCCCATACTCGTTGGGAGAAGTTTCCTTTAACTGGTACGTGAATTTTCCACTAGGATGTATCCAAAATTTGGCCACCTTTGAGAAGTTGTTTCTTGAGCAATTTAAAACATTTGTCAACTCGGATGTGACTCATCATCATTTTAAATCAATTGAGACGGATCCAACGGAAACTATTTCACGTTTCAACCATCAATTTCACGTGGCTTACCGCAAGTTGGAGACACCCTACACCATACTAGTTGAAGCTGAAATCTAGATTTATTTAAATGCTATGGAACATCTTATGACTATAATCCTAATGGAGGAGGATTGATGGTCCTAGCTCAAGCTATTACAACAGATAGATGGGGCTGGGGACCGAATAGTCACAGTCAGCCTCAGTTGGGCTGGCATGGATAAGGGCCGGGCAAATAGATGACAAGTCGCCCAGGGATTGGTTGGGCCCTCTTCATAGCTATATAGAGTAGGGGTGCTCCGAACTAAGCTATCAGATCGATCTGAACCCAAATCCCGTAGCTATGGTATGCGCAAATGAATGGTGATTCCCTTTCGGTGCTTCAACCTGTGCTAGTTTGGGTGGGATAAATGGTGGTTCCAGGCTCGTCGATCGGTCCCAACTCAAGCTATTACAACAGTACCAACATATCCTACTAGAGCACAAGTGATTCCTACTCAATTCATTTTAATGAGTCCAATTCCACTACATCAAGAACTAGCTATACGAGTTCCACCCATAACTTATCTAGGATACGAACCTCCAAAAGTTGCTTTCTTTGAGAAAAAGGTAACAACAACTGCTAAAGCAAAAAATAATGTTGCATTTGAGATTGGCCAAATGAAGAAGACCATGTCTCAAATTACCAACGAATTAATCCATTTGAGGTTATCACAAGGGCAGAACAATAACTTTCAAAGAATGAATGCATACCCTTACAACAATGACTATGATCAAAATCACAATACAAATTTCAGCGGAAATAACAATCTAGGGAACAATTTCAATCCTTCAGATCACAACAATGATTTCCAAAGACAGAATTGACAATGAAACACCTATCCAAATAATAGAAGCATCCCTGTAGTTTAAAACAACAATGCTTAGTTTGTAGACATCAATCAATATGATAGTAATAAAAATGTACGCAATGATGATGACTTATATTTCAATGGAAATAAAGAAGTGAACCAAAATTCACAAGGCAATAATAACGAACCCCCTATGCAATTTAATACTATGGTATTGGAATCTTATGATTCTCCACAGACAAGTCAGTGAAGAATTTACTTTTCCATTTAGTCAAGAATCAGATCCTCAACCAGAAGAGATGCTTTCTTTTCGAAACGACAATCAAAATACTTATAATTTGTGAAACCAAAGGGAACCCATGTCTGATGACCATGCAACCAATACCTCCAGATCTAAGGGCTAATAACAATCCAATACCTACTAGAGTGCCCTATGTTGGACAACAAAATCAAAACCAAGGAAATGTGCCTACAATCCTCAAGAATCCTACTTGGTCAACTAAAAAGTACAGTACAATGGAAGATTTAACAAGAACGAAGGCCAATATGTCCTTGTTCTACATGCTACAAAATTTTCCTAATCAAAGGAAAGTACTGATAAAGACTCTTGATCATACAAAGGCAATGCCTAGCGTGGCTCCTCAAAAGATAGTATCACAACAAGTCAATACTTTAGAGGCCATGCCAACCATGTTTAAAGACAAGGACAAAGTGCCTCCTTTCTTTCTCAGCATCATAATATTTGGAAGAAACCTGCACAATTGTCTCATTGATTTAGGAGCTTCCTATAATGTCATGCCACTTTTGATAGCTCAAAAGTTGGGAGGTACTCCTCAACCTACGAATTGAATAGTGATTCAACTTGATAAAATGGAAGTAAAAGTTATTGTGGTATTGAACTATGTTCAAATATAGTTGACTATAGACCCCAAAATCTAAGATATCATAAATATACATGTGGTAGAGATTCTAGAAACATAAAAATTATTTCTGAGTAGAGAATGGAAAAAATGCTTAAGAGGATGGTTCTCAACTGATTTTACTCAACTATGGCTACCTTGGAAATGACTGAATAATTATATCAAGATTGACGCTGAGCCAAAACTAAAGATGATGATCATAGAATATAATACACCAAATTAGGTAGTATTATTTCAAGCCAATTTAGGTTCCTACAAAGTGATGGCTCTTGACATAGCTTTAGCCAAGAGACAAGACAATCCGAATGAAGAATCTATGATCCCTACCCCAAAAGAAGAGGTCACGACTTAGTTCATAGACAACATGGTTGTGAACTTACAATTCTTAGGTGAAGAAGTAGACCCAAATGTTTTTCTTCTTCTAGGTTTTGCATGCCACACAAAGTAAGTCATTCAAATTTTGAGTGCTCACATTGCCAAGAAGTAATTGTTGGGGTATTGACTCAGATAATGCAATTAAAAAATGGCCAAACTTCGAAGGAGAGACAAGAGGAAATATCAAGTTCCATGTACATATTTGAAGTCGTGAACAAAGTAGGAGAGGAAACAAAATATTTTAGTGCGTCATATAGTAACATCTCTTTAGATGGTGGGGGTTTATCGTGTCCTCCACCAGGGATGGTCAAAGTACTAAGGAGAATACATTTTGTAAAAGGTCAACATTGGACCTTAGTAGTTGTTCATCCCAAACCAAAAATTGATAAAATCACATAATTGATTGGGGATATTCAAAATCAACAAGAAAAATGGACAACCCCAATTTCAAAGGTAAATAATAGCAACTTGCCAAGTCCACCACGTGAAAGATTACAATGGATTCCAAAGAAACAATGCTTCAAAGTTCAAGTGAAAGAAAAGATTCAAAAAAATAAACAAAAGTTTGAAAAGCCCAAAGAACAACCAATTTGGACACTTAGGTTTGATGGCTCTAAATGTAAATTAGCAATTAGTGTAGGTATTGAATCAATTAATCTCAAAAGTAGGTCTTTTTATGTAGCATATTGCTTACAATTTAGATGTACTAACAATGTTGCAGAGTATGAAGCCATGATTCATGGACTTCTCTACACATTAGAGAAAGATGTCAAAGCTTTCATAATTAAAGGAGACTCACAGTTGGTCATTAGACAAGTGAAATCAATTTATTCTTGCAATGATAGAAGATTAATGCAGTACCAGAAAAGAGTTTGGGACTTATTGGAAGATTTTGAGGCTTTGAACATAAGGTCCATTCCAAGAAAGTAGAACATGGTATTTGATGCTCTTTCCATTTCAGCAAGTGCATTACAACCCTTTGAAAGACAAAAATAAAGAGGTTTTTAGTTGAATTGGTTCCTACCCCATCTATTCAAGACAACATTACAAACTTCCAAGTCTTCAAAGATGACCAACATATTCTCGAGTTCAATATGTGCAATGGCCTTTTCAAAGGACAAGAGATCGATGATACTCTTGATGATAAACCTCAAGATGATGAGCTAAAGGATGAATATGGGATTATAAATTTGAAGACCAATACTATTCCTAAGGGGACAGTAGAGTTGGAATGTATCTTCTATCGAGATGAATCGACATGTAGTAAAAGAACTTTTGAAGAAAACGTGATTGAAGAATGTGATTCATATAATTTGGGTACAAAAGAAGATCCTAAGATGGTGAGAATTGGAAAGACATGTAACCCTCAAGAACGAGAAATTATGCTTCAATTACTTACAGAATACAAAGATGTCATAGCATGGAGTTATGAAGAACTCAAGACATATGATCCTGAAATCATCATTCATGACATTCCATTAAAGCCTGATGCCAAAGCTTTTTGTCAAAGACAAATACCATTGAATCACATAATTGAGCCTTTGATAATGATTGAAGTCCAAAAGTTACTTTATGCTAAAATTATCTTCCCAATCTGACATTCTACATGGGTTGCTAACTTGGTTCCAGTAAGGAAAAAAACTAGATGAATTTTCCTTTGTGTGGATTTTTGTAATTTGAACCTAACTTCCCAGAATGATAACTGTACTTTTCCCTCACTTGATGAAGTATTGCAAATTGTGAATGGGTCTAAAATAATGTCTTTTCTAGACGGATATTAAGGATACAACTAAATAATGGTAGATGAAGAAGATAGGTTGAAGAATGCATTTACAAAATAATGGGGAACCTTTGCATACCAAAGGATGCCTTTTGGATTGATCAATGCAGGAGCCACATTCCAAAGAGTGATGGACAAAGCATTCAAAGGGCTGATAAAAAATTGTATAGTTATCTATATGGATGACTTAACCATCTTTTCAAAATATCAGAGTATTCATATTGCTGATTTGAGACAAGTATTCAACTGATGTCAAAGGTATGGCATATCACTTAATCCCAAGAAGTGTTCATTTAGGGTCATAAAAGGAAAGCTTCTCGGTCATATTATTTCTGAACTTGGGATATCCATTGATCCTGAAAGGATAGAAGCAATGCTTAATTTGTCAACTCCTCATAGTCATAAAGAGCTGAAATCTATCTTTAGGAATATCAATTTTGTGTGTAAATTCATTATTGGATTTAATGACATAGTACGCCCTCTTAATGACTTTCTGAAAAAGGGAGCAAAAATTAAATGGGTTCTTGAAATAAAGAAATCTTTTGAGTTCATCAAAGTAGCTATATCCATCACTGTTGTATTGTTAAGTTTAGATTATGACTTGCATTTCAAAATCTAGTCCTTTGCTTCAAAAAATTCATGTGCCAAGATTCTCACTCAGAAGAAAGACAAAGAAGATGAGAGACCTATCACGTTCATGAGTTGCCCACTAATGAATGCTGAATTGAACTATTCCAATTTTGACAAACAATCTTTCACCCTATTAAAGGGAGTCAAGAAATTTTGCCATTATATAATTAGGAATAAGGTATATGCAATTGTGCCTGATCCTACTATCAAAACATTACTGATGCATACTGATTTAGGAGAAAGATGAGGAAAATGGATGGCCATATTACAAGAATTTGATTTGGAGATTCAACCAATGAAGTTGGCGAGAGGACAAGGACTAACTAAGATGATAATTGATAATGAGATTGGTGCTGATAATAAAATTAGATTTGATGATGAAATCAATATTGACAACAAACAAAAGATCATAGTGTCTCAAGTGGGCATTGATCAAGGAGTAATCACAAATGTTTGATATCAAGATATTGTCTACTATCTTTTTCAGAATCAATACCCTAACTAGATGAATAGTTCCCAATGCATAGGGCTCAAGATGAAATGTGAATCCTATATGCTTCAAGATAGAAAAATTTATAAAAGAAACTACGAGGGAATTTATTTGAAGTGTTTAGGACATGAAGAAGTGAAATAATTTATGGAACAGTTTCATGATAAGTATGGCGCAGGACATGGATTATCAAAGGCTACAACCCACATGATTTTGAGATTAGGTTACTTTTTTCCTACCATCTTCAAGGATATATTTGAACATGTATATTCTAGCCACATTTTTTAGACAAGTTCTAATAGAGAGAGACATCCAGCTATGCCACTACAACTAATATTTGAGGTACGCCCTTTTGCTAAGTGGGGACTAGACTCTAGTGGACCAGTAAGCCCACCATAATCTATATGACATATGTTTGTCATCACAACTACAAAATATTGCATGCATTGGATAGAAGTTGAGACTTTTTGAAATTGCACAACAAAATTGGTTACCAATTTTTTGGAAGAACACATTGTCACAAGGTTTTGTATGTCATTCTTCCTTGTATGTGATAATGGGTCATCTTTTGCATCAATCTTCCTTACTCAATGGACATTAGACAATTAGGACATAAATAAGTTCCATCTAATTACTATCCCCAAGGGAATGGTATGGCTAAGTCCACCAATAAGAACTTGATCATAGTGAAAGAAATCGCTTTAGAAAAACCCAAAAGATTGGCACACTCAGCTAAAATATGGATTATGGATGGACATAATTAGGATTAAAAATGCTTTGGGGACATCTCCATACTTACTCATCTATGAACAAGAACCAATATTCCCACTCAATCTTAGGATTCTAGCTTTAAAATTTATGAGAGAGTATGCTGAGGATGTTGACAGAGTTTAGATCAGGTTAATGAATCTCTTGCAATTGGATGAGAAAAAGATAGCTACTTTAGAGCATATGATGAAACATCAAACTATCATCAAACGATGTTTTGAGAAGCAAGCCATAATCAAATCTTTCAAAATATTCGACCTTGTTCTCCTTTGGGACAAGGTGAAAGAAAAGCTAGATAGTCACACTAAGTTTCAATGCTTTTGGATTGGCCCTTATCAAATTGTGGATATTTTGGGAGAAAATAATTTTAGGCTAAACTCTCTACAAGGGGAATTGGTTTCATTTCCAGTCAATGAACAATTTCTGAAACATTACTTCGAGGCCTCAAAACATAAAACATTTCAATTTTTTTTTTGTTTTTTATACTTTTTTTCTACAAGTGTTTACTTTATGCATGTGTGTTTGCTTTTAGTTGCGTGTTTACTTTTAGTTGTGTGTTTTCTTTAAAAGTTGTGTCTTTCTTTTCTTGTCAGTCTGGGAGTTAGGTGCAATCAAGACTCTTTCTTGACACATCCAATAGATCACTCTTTTTGGTTTCAACTTTAGGGAAGATTTATTTCTTTGTCAAAGCATTCAGATAATTTTTTTTCTTGTACCAATTGAAAACATACATGGCTTGTAGTTGTAAAGGACTTTTAGTGTTAAAATCAGAGTTTCAGATCGATAGCTCTGAACACTTTATGAACTTTAATGATTGACTATCTTGATGATTTTTGAATCTAGGCCAACAATATCAAGCGATTATCTAAACTTGCTGGTTCAGACAAAAGGTCTCTTCAATGAAATGCTAAGATCATTGTTTGGCATGAGTTTCCCAAGAGTTCAATAAAAGAGGAACACAAGAGTTATTAATTAAAGAATAAAACTGGAAAACAAAAGCAATGCCTTGGCCACACAGTCTAAGCATGGTTAGGGTACAGAAGGAAGAAAGAAATTACAGATGGTGTTAAAACTAAATATTATAGTAGATCCTATAAGGTAATCAGAAAAAGGAGATATGCACTCCAAAATGTCTATCCACCCTATATACAAAATACTTCAAGGAAGAATCAAGTGGAAACATGCGAGCTCCACAAAGAAAATCAAAAGAGATTACCAAGGACCCAAAATAAAAAAATTGATAACTCATCAAGAGCCCTTAGAACGGATTCTATCATCTAGTTAGAAAGTGATTGATAAATAGGTTTTACAAGGATTCTTGATGAATGGACTGGTACAAAAAAAGTTTTTCTCTGAGTTGCTAGATACTCATGATAGACTACACCTCAAAATGTCAAAGGAAATAAATACAATAAGCACACATTGAGCTTAAAGATTTGAGATTCTAAAGTTTTGACTATCAAGGAACTGTAAAGGTTCTTGAAATGTTTAGAATTTAGTTGTCATTTGACACATGTTGGAAGAATGCTTGCTAATGAAGAAATGCCTTTGTCATTTCTTCCTTTTTGTTAGGCCTATTTGTTGTGGTCTCCCAATGCACACCCCATTTCTTCTAGGAATGGGGACCCCCTAGTGAATTTTTTTTGCCTACTAGGCTCCTAATTGGAGCCTAGGTCACTTTTGGACTTCTCTAGGAGTCTAGGTCAAGAACTAGTAAATGACTAGGGAGGTCTAGAGAATTAGAAGTAGGAGAAAAAGTGAGTTTTTTTTTTGCTTAAAAGTTCTTTAAGTTCACACTAGCACACATGCACATGTGAGCTCAATGTGCAAGTGTGCACTGCATCTTCTTCTGGAGATGCACACATGCACATGTGTGCACTCGTGGAGATGCAGTCTAGGTCAGGGTCTATATAAGACCCTAAGCCCCCTGACTCTGCTCACTTGTTTTTGGCCTCTGCTTAGCAATGCACCTCTACAAATACTCACTATGTGCTCCTCCCAACTCTCTGGTCTCCTAAAATCAACATAAACAAAAGTTAGATCCTTCAATGAAGGTGTACACATGTAAACCTCCATAAGGTGTGCACCTTCCAACCTCTACACACCAAGACAAAACCTAAACTCCTAAGCATTTAAGGAAGATGTGAACATGTGCACCTCCCCAAGGTGTACACTTTCCCTCACAAACCTTAAAAAAAAATAAAAAAAATAAAATATATGCACAAAACTCTAAGGCACTATAGAAGTGCACACATACACACCTCAAAAAGGTGCATACATATGCAGGTTGACAAGGTGCTCACATATGCACCTTCAAAAGGTGCACATGTGTGCACCTCTGTGTCCACTAAGACAAAAAAACTTAAACTCTTAGTTCCCCAAAATTGCACTGTGCATGCCCAACTGTGCATAAAAGGCTATTTAAAGGCCCAAATACCACACCTGCACACCTAACAGGGTGCGTTAGGTGCGCTAAACTGCATACCAGGAGTTTTTGGGGAGATTTGACTATTTTGGTTATATTTTGGACTAGTTTTGATCTATTCTGGAGTTAATTAGAGTCTCTTTTAGGTCCAATTTTAACCTTGAGACTAACTTTTTCCTCGCTTGTACAGATAAAATGGCATCCTCATCCTCTTTAATGGAAAAAGAGATGGCTCTAAAATTAGTCGCATTTAAGTACCAAGGGGCAAGATGGACATGTCAAGATTATAGACACAAAACTTAGGAATATAGACTAGAATGCATTCCTCATGATTTAAAACAAGCCTAAAGATAGGTATGCTATGGTATCAACACTCATGTGCTTAGGCTTTGTGAATGTAGCATCTCACCCAACATCAATTCAATCCTTAGAACTGATAATGACTCTTGTGGAACATTATGTGACCAAAGAGAAGGTTGTTAAGAGCGTTAAATGAGAGATAGTCCTGGACCTTTGACCTAAGAAAATTGAGAGGGTATTTCACCTTCCTAGGGTGGACCAATATCTATGAATAATATATGATAGATTAGAATGATGGTACAAGGATAATCCAAAAGAAGCATAGGAGATAGTGCAATCCTCCTTCCTTATTGACAAAACACTAGTGAGTCACTGAGTAGGAAAAAGTTGATATGACAAGGGGGCATATGAAGGACAAAATCATATATGAAATTGTGATTCTGAGTAGAGCAATGGGACTTCTTGTAATAGGACACCTTCAAACCTAGATGGTCCAGTTTATAGGAACCATCAGAATGACAAAGATGCCAATTGATTGGGCTACCATCCAAAGTGATAACTTGGACGAGAAAATTGTAGTTGTCAAAGCTGACCCTCACTTCTATATGACAACATACATGGTCTATTTATTGGTGGCTATAACCACAGATTACCTAGGCCTCTACACAAAGGGAAGCATGCAAGATGAAAATGCTTGGCCCTATGTGGTATATCCATAATTGGTGAAGAAGAATATCCCACTATAAACTGTGGAATACATGGTCGTGAATGATGATTTCATGTCCACAATCATTAGGTTAATTAAAGATGATTACACCAAAAGAATGTCAGTGGAGGTAGTAACCAGAATTAAAGAAATTGATGCCTATTACATTTAGTTCAAAACCTTCACCTATCTTAGGGTAGTTGGTACTCTACCGTGTCCAAAGAATCTCCCAAGATACCCATTTGATAGGCTCATCCTACTAGAAATTGCATGAAAACTCACTTCTGCATACAACAGAGTGAGAAGACAACATAAGAAAACATGGGTCTGGCTCATCACAATTGGTGTTTTCGAGGTGAAGCAAAAGAAAGATATTGTCACCTTTGACTCTGAGTGGGATCAATATCCCTTGAAAGAATACAAATCCCCTTGCCTATAATTTGACAACATCAGTATGGTACAACACATAGTAGGGAAAGATTTTGTACACGAAGATGCATTGGAGGATCACTGGATGAACACTGTAGATGACTACAATGTCCATATAAGGGACTATTGTAGGATGAATCTATATTTAACAAAAAAGGTGTTGAAGATAAAGATCCATCTTAAGGTTATAGAAAATGATACTGAAGATGTCATGAATCCATTATACAATGGGGATAAAATTTATGACTGACCTATAATGAATGCTTAAATAGGGAGGGATGAGAATACTCATATAAATCATCAAGCTAGGCACATAATTGAGTTGACAAAGGAATGGATCAAAAAACCATTTAGACTGGATCTAGTTCCATGGGCCATACCCATACAATCTACAACACAACCAATTTAAGGTAAAGGTGTGAAAGTCATTGTACCAACCTTCCCTGCTCAATCCGTAGTAAGGCCAAAAATGGTTCATCAACATGAGCGAGAGGTTGAGTACTTTGGAGTTGGCAGGGTTACAAAGAGGAAAAGACTACCTTGTAGACTCAAGAAGCAAATAGCTAAAGAACATGCACCTCCACAAGGATAGGTACAATTGGAACAAGAAAAACCTCAAACTGAGCCTAAAGCACAAGAGAAGCCACAAGAGAAAACACAAGAGAAAGAACAACTAAAACAGCTAGAGGAAGAATAGTTAGAGGAGTAGAGGGTGCCACTAGTAGTAATTGAAGAGGAAGAAGTCTCCCCCATGACTCTAAAAAGGGAAAGAATTTAACCAACTATGGTAGGAACACAGAGAAGGAGAATAAAGAAGAAAAACACCCCATCACCACAACTGCCTAAGACCATCTTGGAATTAGAGGATGAAGGACAAGGGGAGAAAATTGAATTTTTCTCCTTAAGCCAAATGACTTGCTTGGCTAGGGCCACAAATGAAGAGAGGAGAAGAAGCTCCATAGTGACACCTCCATCTGCTTGAAGAGAGCCTATCTAGGTATTAACATCAGAGGATGAGCAAGAAAAATGGATAGATGATATCGAAGGTCAAGAAAATGATGTCTTTGACCTCTCTAACTTTGACTTCATACTAGTGGGTACTGAGATGGTGGGAGAGAAAATAAGAGATACTCCCACAAGTGAACCCTTAGGAGAGGATTGGAATCAATTTTTGCCTCTACCACAAGGACCTTTGGGTATTCCACACCACCATCACAAGATTTGGCAATCTTGGATAAAGGTTAGGGGATTCCACTTCCTTAGGTTACACAAGAAGAAGAACAAGCGACTAAGGAAGAGGCACCCCAATAGGTACATGCTAATGAGGTATCTAAGGAAGGGAAAATACTTAAAAATCCTTAAAAATTCCCTAGGATACAAAGTCTAGGACCTTAGCCCAAACAGATACAGAGATTCAAATTGAAGATCTTTCTCGACAGGAGAAGACTTGAGAGAGGATTGATAAGGGAAAGGAGCCTATAGTAGAACCAACCTCTTTAGAAAAGTACATGTCTCCCATGGGAACCACACTGACATGGCTAAAGAGGAACGTTATGTTTTTCCAAAAGAGGCAACTGGACCTAATAGCTAAGGAGGGAATGAATGAATTAGTAAAAGCAATCAAGAAGACTGAGCCACCTATGGGTGATGCGCAAACAATGGCCTTCATAATGAAGAACCAAGATCAGGACTTGCTTGCAAATATAACCATTCCTCCTCCACACACCAACACAAAAAAAATGACTCCTAAAGACTACCAAATTAAGGAGCTCATGTTAGGAAGACCCATGGCAGAAACAACCAAAGTGATGATCACTACGAGTATGAAAGAGGTGTTCAGGCATATTGACTGGGATGAGTCTAAGCTGATAGCATTGTAGAAGAAAAATGTGCTATTAAGAGCTATCTGCATGAAGTCATGGGCCCAATCGATCGAGAAAATATAGAGATTACTCTTGTGGTGACATTAGAGAAAAGAATAATAGGGGCAACACAACTAGATCCATTTTTGGAAGCATGTCTAAAATGGTGTGACAATTTTGAGGAGAAAGGTGTATAGATAATATAGGGTAATTTGAAACTGTTGCACCACATCTAGTATGGTGTTGACAAGTTGGTTTCCATAGTGAACCAAGATTTTGGGCTAATGGATGAAGTTCATACATGGGAAAATGACCTACAGGCTCTTAAATCAATCAAAGGTCAAAGGTATCAAATGGTGATGAAAGTATATACTGCTCAAGAGATAGATAAGCTCGACGACTGGATTGAGAAAATATCATCTAGCAATAAAGTAATGGAAGGACTACACAGAGATCTAGAGGCTTAAGGATCAAACTCAAGAGCAATTTTTGGAAGCAAAAAGGTACTACAATGCCGCTTGCCTTAAGATTTTTGAAGATGAGGCTAAGACCAAGCTAATTGTGACACAATCAATAGTTCAACAATTTTGAGGAACATTCAAAGATGCTTCATTATATGAAGACATAAGACAAGAATTCAAGACTGAAGAGGTATTTTTGGAGCTGGATACAAAGCTTGAAGATTTTGTGAGAAATTAGGTTGAAGTTAGTAACTACCAAAATCAGTAAAGGATAAATATGGAACTTTGGATTTTCCAGAGGCTACCCAAGTGGTAGAAATAATAGAGAAGTTTAAAAATAAACATCTAGACATCATTTTGGTATAAAGGGGAAGGAAACCTAGATGCTGGAAATTTAGTTTTGACACTTAGAAGAATTTTGGATTTTTTGGAACCTGTTACCTAGGTGTGTAGGTGTGCTTTTCATAGAGGTGCACCGGAAATTTTGAGTAAGAAGCATTGTGCCAATAGTTAACTGCCAGTTCCTGATTTAGAGAATTCCATGCAACAGAAACACATTTTGATGATAGTTCAACTCCTAGAAATCCCTAGAGAAGGTCGAGCTTCCATTTTTAGAGCTTCCAGAGACTTCCAGATCATCTTAAAACTACATTGTTGTTATCTTCTCATTCTTTTATTCTTTTGTGTCATGTAAAGGCTCATGCACCCATTAATGCATATAAAAAGGGGTGGAGACCTTCTTAGCACCATTTAGAGAGTTAGTTTGTATATAATTAAATTTGTTTATTAGTTTTTAGCACGTGTTTGCATTTTAAGTAGTCTCATTACTAACACAAAGGGAGGAGATGATTTCTTATAAATACATGGATGTAATATGTACTCCAAGCCATTATTTTGATGCAATAATATAAGCTATTGGTGCTCTCATTCTGGTCGTAGTTATTCTTGCCATAGTGTGTTATTTTTGTGAATGCATATTCATGAATGATAATGGAGACAATGGTTTTATTTCCTTTTAAGATTGTGCAACCTTTTAAAATTGGTGTTTTATTTATGTTAATGAATTCCACTGACGAAAAAAATTGGAGAAAAGATCACCTATTGTTCTTACATAGCATCTTATCTCGCATGAGTGTACTTTCCATGGCCTTGTGATTTAATGAAATGTGAAACATCTTTCAGTTATTATTGAGTTCCCATTGATGATTGCATCAGTGGAGTTGAGGAAGCATTGCTCCTGATTTCATTGGTTTCCTACCCGATCTTTTTGACAATTCAATTCGCAGATGTGTTGTTACCATGGTTTATGTTTATTATGAATTTCCCTTTCAATTTTTTTCTATAATCTCTCATTATTCTATCTTTGTTATTTTCTTTTCTAACACTTCATTAAAATAGGAATTCATATAGTTGGATTGATAAATTGCATTCATCATAAAACAAAAAATACCAAAAATATATCTCTAAAACAAAAAATACCAAAAATATATCTCTTTCATGATTACTTTTCCAAACAAATATGAATCAAACAAATTATTCGAAATTGGTTTGAACCAATAAAGGCCTCGTCATGAACATATTGATTTATCTTCAATTGAAAGGATTTTAGTAGGTTGTAAGATTGTCTGGAACCTTGAAGTTGATCTTTGATTAGATTTTCAAGAGAGGAGTTTGAAAGGATTCCTGTCATTCAACATCATGTAGAATGATAGCTCAATAATGACTCATTTTGTTCCCTCGTATTTGTTTTTGTTTAAAGCTTGCAACTTTTGTGGGGGTTTATCCCAAGGTGATCTTTGAGAATGTTGACCGTGTTTGGTGGCTTAGTCACTTCCAGACATTTGTTTTTGATAGAGGTAGATGTGAGTATTGTTCCATCTAGTCTTATGGCACTAGTCACCATCAATGTGTTGTTAATTTGTTGTTAATGTGCTATTAATGCCTCGATTGATTGTGTTTAGTGCACTCTAATTATTTTATGGGCCAACACCCTCTTCTTTTTTAATCAAAACAAAAAAAAAATTAATTTGGACTTTGACCTATTTATTACAAAATATTATAATTTAAATTTAAATATATCAAACAAATACTTAATTTTTGTACACTATTTGAATTATATTAATAATAACGAAAATATTGTTATAATACAAATATTAATATCTAAAATATTTATCATAATAATAATTATTTCAACTATTGCTTCTACTAAGGACATGTACTTAGCCATAGGTAAAACTTATTTATTACATTTATATTAAAAAGAGAAACTTTTTGATCAAATCAAATCAATTTAAGATGTCTTGTACGTTGCTATTGAACAAGTCTTCATTTCTTCATTGTTCATATTTCTTAATAAGTAATCTGACATTCTTTTGCCATTTATTATAGTGTGGTATAAATTTGAAATTGTTTACTCTTTCACATTATTAGTGATATAGATTTTATTAAGAAGTTAGGGTTTGTATTTACTTTTGTAGAATCTAAATTTTTCAAAAGCTACAAACTTACAATTTGACTTGTGGTGGAAAATATCTCCTACTTTACATCTATTAAGAAAAATATAAAATTTTCATCCTATCTATCAAATACATTTGAATTAGCTCAAAAAATGAATAAATTGCATGGCGAATCAACTTTAAAACTAATTGCCCTTACTCAATTCCATTAAAAACATTGACTATTATTACTATCTTACTATTCATCATATTGAAACAATATACTGTATCCAAGACTATGAAAATTATAATAAAATAAGTAATTAATTTTCAAACTACACTATTGGTACAATATTTTTGTAATGCTAGTTGGAAATTGACAAAAAAATAAAACTAATTATAATTGTATGAAGTCAAAAGGTAAAAATTACTTGCAAAAGAAATGAGAATTTGTAGAAGCAATTTAGAAACTAATATAGCAATTTACAATTTGACCAACTCATATAATTGGTCATATATAAATTCATCCCAATTTGAATAGTTGATTGATAAGCATAATTTCCTTTTAAGTCACTAAAGCAAAATTCAAACACAAATGCTTAAAAATTTAATGACAGTGAAAAACCACAATACATTCTAGAGAAAAATGAGATATTGGAAGACCTAATCAACCATTCAAACATTCAACGCATATGTGCTATAAATGATTTTAGAAAATTACTACAAAATGAAGCTAAGAAAATAATTACTGTAGAAATTTAGGCAAGAGCCCATAACACAATAGTAAATTGTGAGCCTCTCCTATGAGAGATCTTGGGTTCATGTCTACTCAAGCTTAATATATAATAATAATTAATTTCAATAAATAAATAATACTTAAGGCTTTGGCCTATTACCTATTAAAAAACAAATACTATATAAATTTAAGTTTGCAGAAGTTCCAAGTTAGAGTTGTCCTTGAAATGCTATTGCAAAAACTTGACACATTTTTTTGGTCTTGTTGAGTTATAAAAAAGCTCTAATTTGGAGATCCCACTAGTATTTTCATAGCACCACAACTCAAAGCATAAGTTATGTCTTCTTGCATTTACATCCAAGTGTGTGTACAAAAAGTGTCACACTTCTATAAACCATTATACTTGAGAATGCCCAGGCAAGAGAGCATCTCAAGAGGCGACTTATAACTCTCTATCTATGATGTGCAAAGGTAGAAGAAGTGAAATGGTGGTTCTCAAATGAACCAAAGCTATGAAACCCTTGCAAGGTGCACAATAGAATGTGAGATTCAAATATAGGAGAAAGAATTCTAGCATCCAAGAATCACAATGAAATATGAAAGATGCTAGAACTAAACTAAATGAGATGCAAGCTAATAAGAGAGTTACAATAACCACCTAGTTAAACGATGTGAGCTATTCTAAAGAACAAAGGAAAACTAAGCTATGAAGAAAGCCATGAAGCTATAATGTAAGTGAACCAAGATGCAAGTATGAGAAAACTAGTATGAGAATGCAAATGCTCCAAATCTCCACAAGCTCCAAAAGCACCTAGAAATCCTGTAGCATAACATTAGCATGAAAGACCAAGATTGAGAGAATGAGGAGAGAGCCCTCTCTTTTAAACAAAAATGGATGGTAGAGATTAAGAGGCACAATAAAGGGAGGACAATTCATCTTGAGTGATCCATGCGCACAAGCATCTCAACCAATAAGAAATAATGGTTGACTTTTGAGAGGGAAAGAAATGTGTGGAGGAGAATTAAAGCTATTTAAAAAATAGAAGATTCCTCTATAGAAAATTGTGCATTCATGTGTAGACAACAATACTTTTTCCTCTTATTTTTAAAATAGGAATTGTCCTTTATGTGTACACACTTAGGATATGTGGTAAGTGGGGCTTTTTATTTAATTAAAAGGGAGCACAATCTTTCAATTAAATAAAAGACTTAGAATAAAGTGGTCAAACCATAGGTTATGATAAAATAAATAATTTTTTGAGGATTTGATCAAGAACAAGCGATAGATAAATTATGCAAAAATGCTAGAAAGGGGGCTTATAGTTTAGATTACCATTTTTGGGTCATTACATTTGTCCCTTTTTGACTACTGTGTAATCAATCTGGGAACAAATCAAGTCAAAGAATGAAGAAGCTAATCAAGTAGCAGATAAGAAAAACATGACTCCAAACAATGAAGCATAGAGAGATAGAAGTTCTTGAATGCACAACTTGTTACGGTAGTACTAAATATTAGGAAAGAAAAAATACCAATACCTGAGATGAGCATTAATATGTCAAAACAAGTAGGAAAAGAAAGAAGATAAATATATAACCATAGAAGAAAAAATATTTTGTAGCGATGATAGAATATTCTTGCCCCCTCAGGATCAAAATCAAAATGAGATAGAGGAGATGCAAAAATGACTTAGATATGATCAAATTGAGATAAAGAAAATTCCATGATGATCAAATTGAGATAAATAAAATTCCATGATGACAAAGAAGCAATTAAAACCAAAGAATGATCACTAAGCAATGAAGATATGACCAAGAAGATGAAGCATAAGAATTAGGTCAAAGCAAGAATAAATATGAAATTGAATGAATAAGAAGAGTGAAAGAGAGTAGAAATGATGCATAAGTGAATAAATGATGAATTCCCTAGAAGGATTCAAAGATTAAGCCTCAAAAATTCAATCAACTGTGGAGAAGAAGGATACAATTTTAAAGCACAAATTTGACCATCAAGATGAACCCAAATTTCAATTTTGATCCCAAAAATGGATTCAAAATGTTGAAATTAGCAAGGAGTGTAATTTTAATGTAAATATGAGGAGTTCAAAAATTAGGTCAAAAGGGTTAAAAGTTTATAGAAGGTGTCTAATAGGATAGACATTTATGAGATTGACCCCTTTGATGAAATGATTGAAAAGAGATGAGTGAAAGCTAAGAGAAGATGACAAGTTAAAGAGAGATGAAGAAATGGTCGAGAAGAATCAAGAAGATGAAAATAGTTAGCTGATGCATCCATGAAGGATAAGAGGATTCTCTCAACATTCAAAATGCAAAGCTAATCTAAAATGAACCCTAAAATGCAAGCTAGTATGCAAAAAGGTACAATAACAAGGGCTATATAGACAGGTCTTAGTTTTTATCATCAAGCATTATTAGGGACATCAAAAGATCATAAAATTATCACTAGTATGAACTATGAGGATATGAATATGATCTAGATCAGATAGAATGTGAGAATTCAACCTATGCATCAAAGACATATAGGTCAAGATAACTAGTGCAATTAGATTCCCTAAGTTTAATGTAGAACGATTATGCTTGCATTGAGACACAAAATGTTGAGATGGCCATAAGAACACACTTGCAGAATAGACAAGGATGATACATTACAAACCCTAAGTGTCAAGTGGGACAAACAAGATTCTGCAGACACCTAAGATCAACAACATATACCCATAGGTAGAAAATAAAGAAAACATGCCCTATGCCCCCAATTTTCTAGTTCATGACATCCTCAAGAGACTATAAGGGAGGGAAAAATTAGCAAAGAAATCATCATAAACAACACAAAAAGTAAAATAAAGCCAACACATCTCAACAAATTTAATGTTCAAGTGTGTGTGTGTAAGTCACATGACCGTTTCTTTTAGGACTTGAGTCTGCTAGTGAGAAATATCACAACATCCTAAATTGTAGGTAAGGTATCCGATAAGTGTTGAGAAACACTCGATGTCAAGGGGAAGTGTTGAAAAAAACTATTTAGCAAGATTTTCCAAAGAAACACCTAAAAAATAAAGATACCCCTGATAAGCTACACAGTTCACGCCCCCTAGACCTAGATGCGAGTTAGTTCCAAGCTGGATAAGATAAAGTGAAAATGACACTAATGAGCACAAAGAAAGACCGATAGACGTAGAAAATCATTTTTTAAGGATGTTTTATGTATTTTTTGTATTTTTTGAGATTTTTAATTTTTTGAGGATTTCTTTTTTAGCATCATATATGATTTTTTAGAATGATTTAGAGATCACTAGTTCTCAAGCAAGATCACATCATTTTGTTCCATTGTTGAGAAAGGTCTAGCAGATGATGGAGAAATGAGTTGGTGGATAAGCAAAGATGGATAAGAAAGAAGTATGAAGCAAGTGAAATTGATCCTCAAGGACTAACTCCTCAAGAGTACCCAAGCTAGGGAAAGCGTAAAATAGCCATATGAAGTATTTTTTTGACAAGCGAAGAAATCCATGAAAGGAGATAACATGAAGGATAAGCAACTAAAGCCAAAAAGGGAGATAACATATAGGATAAGTAGTGGAAGCCAATACACATGATAACATATAAGATAAGAAGTGGTATCCAATAACCAAGATAACATATAGGATAAATAGTGGAAGCCAATAAGAGAGATAGCATATGGGATAAGCAATGGAAGCCAATAAGAAAGATAGCATGAAATCATGTAATCCAAAAGAGTAGACATGTCAAGAGGCCTAAGAACCATATTTTGCTTTATTGTGATCAAGATCAAGGGGTCAACTAGATAGGACAATGATGGAATAGAGCAATAACAATGAAGCTAGATATGAAGGCTATGAATGCGTGAGAAAGAATAATAGGGAAGCTGATGGATAAAATAGCCAATACATAAGGATAGCTCAACATTTTCAAGATCAAAGAGAAAAGATGGAACAAATAAATTATAGAAGAATTACACATGATGTCTATTTGCTAGGTTTTCATCATGGTACTCATCCTAGGCACCACAAGAATTGGTTTTCCCCACAGGACGAATTTATTTCTCTTTACTTTTGCTACCAAGGTACCACAAAGTGGTTTTCACCAAGGCACATTTTTTTTCTTGAGTTTTTAGATAGAATGAATAGTGCTTGTATTGGAAGGATAAGTCATGCTAGGCCAAGATGATAAAAAAGTATGCTCAAAGATGCTGATAGGGTGATGGAAGGGAGATGATAGTAGGAAGAGTATATGGAGGATAAGAGTTCATGCCTTGGAAAGCTAGAAGGAATATGGATAGCATGTAATTGTAGGATTAAAAGGATTGCATAAGAGTAGGTGAAAAAGTGGGCAAGATCAACATTAACACACACCTTAAAGGGTGATGGAATGATGAAGGGATAATGGAGGAAATAGCTTGAGGTTTAGACATATGAAGTGGTAGAGAAATCTTGGAAGAAGATGGAGTGGAAGACTTAAAAATAGTTTTAGGAAGGTGTTTGGAAGAAGATGAAGTGGAAGCCTTTGAAAGCTTGAATGTCAACTCTAATTTGTTTTCAATGTTCAAGTCTTTTAAGAGAGACTTGGAAATCCATATAGATTTAGTTTTTTCTTTGCCTTTGGATTCTCTAGAACACATATTTTCAAGAATAGATTTAGGAACCGATATTTTGTTTAATTTTACTTTTTGGTTCATGGACCTTTGAAGTCTCTTGAATGTTTTTCCTTTCCTTTCATTCACATGTCGAGTAGATGAGACATAGTTATATTCATTTGATAAAGGATTCCTGTATTTATTATTATGTTGTACATCCAAATTGCTTCCAAAAGACTTGGGATTTGTGGATGAAGAAGGCTTATATTGTAGGTTTAGATGGATGGGTGCATGGAAATTTATCAAGGATGAGTGTCTTTGTTGATCTTGAGGCATAATGGGAGAGATAGGAGTGGAAAAAGTAGGAGATGAAGGAACATAAGGTCCCAATATGGAAGGAAGGTTTGAAGGCTTTAGCTTTGATGGATAAGGACCAAGGATAGACTTAGGAGATGAAAATGGATAGTGAGTAGAGATATCAACATATTTAGAGAAAGCAACATGGCCAAGGCCATCAATAGACTCACAAGTAGCTTTGATAGGAGAAAAACCTTTGATCGGAGAATTTGAAGCTTGAGAATAGTTTTTAAGTGGACATGGAGAAGTAGAACATGAGGGGACACTTTGATCTTGACAAGTGTCTTTGGATAGTATACGCATAGTGAATTTCAGATGATTTTCAATAGGCTCAATGGAGATAGTGGACATGCTATCCTCATCATACTTAGGAGGTGCGTAAGACATAGGATATGGAAGAGTGAAATATTGAAGGAGATGAAAGGGTGCTTGATCTCAATCTTTCTTTATAGGTTTAGCTTTTTGAGAGTCCTCTTGACATGAAGCCACTTCTCAGGGAAAGGGAGAATATGAGGTTTGCCTAACATACCCTTGAAGAAATAATGAAGGACTCGTTGAAATGAGCATAGTGGGCATAGCATTTCATGAAGGTTGAGCATATTTAGTTTGAGTAGCATGGAAATGATTTCAAGACAAGTGAAGGTTAGCTCGAGTTTCTTTTAGAGGTAGCCCTTGAGGGTAGGAATAGTCATTGTGGAAAGCATTAGGTTCCTTGTTTGATGCAGCATGTTGGAAAGCTTTGAAGTTTTAGGAGGTTCATCAGTGTTAGAAAAAGTATGGGTGTCAAGGAGACCATAACTAGAAATATGTTCATCAATATGACCTTTCTCAAAAGGAGTGCGTCATCACATGAGTCATTATAGTTCTTAGTTTTAACTACCTTGTCATAAAGAAGATCTTGGACTTTATGCTTCAACTCTATGCAATCTTCTATTTTATGACCTTTTTTTCTATGATAATTACAAAAGTGATCATCTCTCCACCATGGAGATTTGACTTTAGGTTCATAAGGTCTAGAATTGTTTGGTAATGTGATGAACTCATTATCAAGAAGTTTTTGCAAGATGTCATCATAAGAATTTTCCAAGTGAGTAAAGGTTCTCTCAAGAGTATGTCTAGGATTTTCTTGTTGTTTCTCAAGTGAATAACATGCATCCATGTCTTTATCATATTGGTCAAAGATAGGTTTATCATGAAAATAGGATATAGGCTCAAAGGAGATATCATTTTCTTTCTCTCTAAAGAGGTCTTTGGATCTAGAAGATGAAGACAATTGATGTCCTGGAGTGGAATACATAGACATAGAAGAAGAGGATGACCAAGTAAAGAAGTGGAATCACATGCATGCAAAGCCCTTAATGAAGATTCATGTAATGATGCAATCTTCTCCTCTACCATTTTTTCAAATTTCGAGTGCATACCCATTATGCGCTTAGTGAGATTAAGGTAAGTAGAATCATTTGTCTCTTCTAGCTCTTTATATTCAATGCATAGGTCTTGAAACTCTTTAGCGACATGGAGGAGCTCATGATCATATATGCTTAGTGTAATGCCCACCCATAGTTTTCTTTTTCATTATCTTCACCAAACTCTTTTATGCCTATTTCATGGATGTGTTAGTTTCAAGGATATTATTTCATAACTTGGACTAGAGATATATCAAGGATGATTACTTAGTTGACTATATTTCATGTGTTGTTTAATGATTATGGTTACTGGTGCATTAACGATGCTTTAATAATTTGTAGTTAATAAATGTGATTCCTTTCATAGTAATGTTAGATGATGCTTTAATGATGATTACTTCATATTCATAATGATGCATTATTTTATTTGATCATTTGATGTTTGACTTATAATTAGTATGGTACTTACCCCGTACTTGCATGTGTATGGTGCGTGTGTCTGTTTTATCTTTCTATTTTTTGTGTTTGATGTAGTTAAGGGATGGAGTTGTAGTCACCTTCTAGTTGGGATCTATACAATGTACCACTCCCTGCCATTTCCTGTTTAGCTTAGATATATTTATATACATGTACATGCTCATCTTTTATGCATGATATAGGTATCGAGCATCAACTTACTTGAATTGCCAGGATGAGCATGCCCTATCACAATAACTCAATGGTAAGAATGGAGAGATAATATTTAGGTCCAATCCCAACCATAGCATAAATACTTGTCTTGCAAGGAGGACTCGTAACTGACTTTTCACCCTTTTTAAAACCTACGAGTTTATCTTTGTCTGTGTTGTTTGATTTTGAGCTTTGGTCTATTTTGGTAATGTTGTTTTTATGTGGATTACACTATGTGATTTATTTGATAAATGATTTAATTATAATATTTAGATTAATCATATAATTAAATATTATTTGATAAAAAATAAAATATTAAAGCATGAGAATATTAAATTAGTTTTTTAATTAATTAAATTTAAGAAGTATGACAGAAAAAATAATTAAAATATTAAAATATTAAAGATTTAATATTGCTTTATTATAATTATTTATTTAATAATAATTAAATTAGAGTTGCATTTAAACAATGAGCTTTGATTATTATTATTCATTTAGATAATAAACTATGCTTTAATTAGTGCTTACACTGAATAATAAAGAGAAAAATAAAATATAAAAGAATGGAATTTAAAGATAAAGTTATAGTTCTAATTGTGTCGTAGCTATATTTATTTAATTTAATGATAGTTATTTAAGAGTTTTATTTTAATAATAAAATTTAAATAATGTTATTAATTAAATTAATAAATATATTATTAAAACCACTTCAAAAATTAATTAAAGAGATAAAGCTAATTATTTAAATTAAGATATTTGTTAATTAAATATCTAAAAGAGTTGTGCATGAAAAGGTAAAAGGTAATAAAGTAATAAACAATAATTCATCAGTGAGTGTCCTCTCATGATTGCACAATCAGAGCTCTAATTCAGGGGAGAACTCTTTATCAGAGATCTGGAGCTCATTTTGCAATTACATAGGTTTTGGAAAACAAAATTCAAAATTGGATCAAAAGAATTGTTGAGAGTTTTGAAGGGTTTGGATTTGCATGCATTCACAGATTGTCTCAAATTTTAGCTGTGGTTTTGAGGCTTTGAGAGTGAAAATTCAGAATTGGATCAAAAGAATTGTTGAAAGTTTCAGAGGGTTTGGTTTTGCATGCATTCATAGATTGTCTCAAATTTTAGCTATAATTTTGAGATAGGGTTTGAAAATCCATTGTAGAATTTTATTGAAAGATCTGTCTACTTCGTCTCTTCCTGGGTGTCTGCATATTACTTATTAATTTACTATATTGATTGTTGAATAAAGAATTATGTTGTAGATTTTGAAAAAGGAAAAGTTATTAATCAAGAAAACTAAGTATAGTATGGTTACATGCATGTGAAAACAAATATGCTAAAAATAGAAAGCTAAGTTATGGTTACATGAATGTGAAAAAAAATATGCTAAAAATAGAAAGCTAAGTTATGGTTACATGCATGTGAAAATAAATATGCTAAAAATAGAAAATAAGTTATGGTTATATGCATGTGAAAACAAATATGCTAAAAATAGAAAAAAGTAAGTATAGTGTGGTTGCATGATTTGAGAGATCAAAGACATGTAGAAATACTAATTACATGTCTATTTTTATTTTATAAAATATAATATAATATTTAGATTTATTTATATTAAAATAAAAATAAAAATATATTAATTTCTAAATGAAATAAATATTATTCATTTAGTTATAAAGCGAATGTTATTATTAGTGATTATTTAAGTTTAACTAAACTCTTAGTTGCATATAAATGAGTTTATACTATTTGACTTTATGAGAGAAATTTTAAATAATTATATTAAATTTATAATTTTATCTCTAGTTGTATTATGAATTAAAAGAAAAGTAAATATTAATATTGGAGTTAAATAGAAGTCAAATTAATATTTTAGAAGTGAAATTGATGTTAGTGTGTAATCTAATAATATACATTTATGTTATTAATTAAATCATTTATGATTTAAGATTATTTAAGTTAATAACATGATAATATTAGATGATATTTTATATGCACAAAAAGATTGGATATTTAAATACTTATCATTTTAAATAAGTATACCAACTTAACAATTTATATTAACATGTATATTCTTACCTTATTTCTAAACACATCCTTATAACCCAAACTAAACAAGAGAAATTGGTGGAATTAAATCATGTGGCTGAAAATTATGTATTTTCATATTCTATTTACAGTGTTGTGATGTTTATTTTCTTGATGGTTTTTCTTTGTTGGTTGTTTAGTTGGCCAAGTTAGGATGTGTACTAGAGGCATTTTTGAGATTTTTTTAATGATTATTTGACTAGATGTCATGATGAAATTTATGATTTGACTTGAGATTAACATTTTATGAGCTTTATACTATTGAGTATTTATGAGAACTTGGGTTTCGAGAACCAATGTATTTTTTTGGGGTTGCCTATTAAGGAACCAAATTCGATCAATATTACGTTTGTGGTATGGGACACTATTGTAGTTTGTAATTTTCTAGAAGGTAGTCTAGGTGCATATCTATGGGAGTGGCTTGCAATAGGAGCTAGGGCCCAAAGTGGCTGCTAGGGTAACTCATTGTAAGTTGTGTAACAAGTGATAATATAGTAATTAAAATATCTTGCCTAGCCCTTTTCCTTAAGATACATTAAAAATATAAGTTAGAGATTTTTTCTCATCTATGCCTTGAGTGATTCTATAGACTAAGGATGAGATGGAGATGATACCTTGAGAGGTATGACTAGTTTTCTCATCTTCATGAGAGTGTATCTTAGATTTGCATAGAGTCACTAGGGGACCGGGGTCTTGAGAGACTACTAGGATAACCTTAGAGTTGGCTCATGTGATGACACTCCTTACTATGTAGCCCAAGTCTCCTTCATGGTTTTTTAAAATATATATTTGCCTCTAGTGGTATACTTGTTGGATATTACTTTTGATGGTGCATTTATTGTAAGTTATTACTCATTGATTGGATGTCATTTATTGTTGATAGTTGACTTTTATTAATGAATGACCAGTTACTCATTAGTGTTGTTTTTATTATTAGAGTTAGTGATTGGTGGTTTATTTTTATTGATGATAGTTGTTATTTGTTGGTCATTGTGTTTGTGTCACTTGACATTGATTTCGAGATGGTTGTATATTTTTGGTCTTGGTATTTGTATATTGACTTGGTATGAGATCTTAGTATTGGAATGAGTGTACTTTCAATTTTGATTATCTCTTCTTCTTGAGTAGTTTGTGTTACCCTTGAGGTAGTTTTGGCTATCAAGATTCCTTGCCTAGGATTATTTTATGATTTGATTATCTGTGTGTGGATCGTACATTATTTCTCTTGCATGGTGGGAGTAGGAGCCTAATTAGGTGACTATGCAGTTGGGAGGTAGTGTATTCTTACAATTTGGGACCCCCTTAGATTGACAGATGTTGGATGCTCCTTGATACAGTGGTACCATTATCATTCTTCCTCTTATCTTTAATACTTCTATTCATTTGATGTATCTATGTATCATGTGTTTTGAGATCCTATGAGATATTGTATTATATATTGATGTACTTGTATCTATTTTCACATACCCTATGACATGTGTAGTGGATGTTAACTATTAGATGTACTTTTGTTGTATTAGTTGTACTTATGCATTTGCTTATATGATTATGGACATTGTAATTGAGACTTAAACTTATTAATAAAACTTTATTAAATGTGACTCAATGTGAAGGAACCCTTAAGGAATTGAAACCACATTTGTAATTGATTACATGTTCTTGATGTGTACGTATATATTATTTTCACATTATTGTTTTTGATAAGATAAACAGGTTTTAAGGGATCTTGAAACCCATAAGTTTTACAAAAAGAAGGCTAATAATAAGCCAAAGAAGCCCAGCCAAAATAGAGGTCCAATAGCTGAAAAAAAGCCCGAAGGCCCAGCCCAAAAAAAAGGCCCACAGAAAGGCCAGAAAACAAACAAACAAAAATAGACTACAGAAAGCCTGTCGAAAAGCCAAAAGCCAAGAAGACAAAAAGACAAAAGACAAGAAAACTAGTCTTCAGTTATCTTCTCCATTTCTTGCATAGTCTGAGCTGCCTCGATTATCTTTTGCTGCTCCTTTTCCATTTGATCCTGGACCTTCTCCATGCCCTGATCCATACTGGTGAGTGTACTGATTGTGGCCTTGTCATCATCCGACCTAGCCTTATACCTGTTCTGTCCTCCCTCCTCTACTAGCAAGCCCCTATCCTTAAGTTTACCAGCAAGGGATTGGATGTTGTCATTCATCAAACTCAGGAGAGAAATCATCTGACTTGCTAGGTTGTGGTTGTAGTTTTCAAGATTTCTTAATCTCCTTTCATTTAAGCTTTCTCTATTTTCCTGGTCCTCCTGGCTGTCATTACCTATCTTATTCTTAATACTTTCCATCTGGGATACCCTTTCTCTAACTTTCTCTAATACCTGTTTTCACATTATTGTTACTTTGATGTTGTTTAAACTTTAAAAAAAATACTTCAGTAAACTTTGTAACATATTAGGTTTATTTCTTTTGGGTTCCCAAGTGGGTTGTTACACTTAGTTGAGGTTTGGTAGAAAAATATTTGAAGCCCATAGTGGTAGATAGAAAATCAAGCATGCAGGAGACTAGAAGAAACTAATAAGGTGACACAAGATAACTTGGTGTCCAATATAGAGAGGTAGAGTGTTCACTTTCCAAAGAGGTAGAAATGAACAAGTGACTTGTCAAGTAAAGTGTCCAAGAAGCTTATGACACTAGATAGTCAAGTCAAGAGATAGGAAAGAAGCCCAAATAGAAAGGTAGATAAAGAAAGAGAGATGACAAGTGAAAAAATTTCCCAATCAAAGAGTGTAGTCAATAGATTAAGGTAACCTTTCAGAAAAAAGAGGGTACTGGAAAATGGACATAGACCTAGAAGGTGGAAAAGACCAAGAGTGTTAAGACCAAGAGCCATTTTAATCAAGTTCAAACACTAGTGACATAGCAAGAAAAATCAAATGAAGAAACACCCCTTAGAAAGAAACACAAGAAAATATTTGCACTTGATGGTTTGACTTGGTTGACAAAGTTTGATAGTAGTTGATAGTATAACAAGTTCAAAAGAATTTATTTCAAGCAAGATAGTAACACATGGAGTAGTCTTCAAACAATCAAGCAAGAGACAAAGAAAAATTGCATGATACAAGCATATGTGAGGTCTAAAAAGAAAATCCCTAGAAATACCATCATGTGTATGTTCAAAAGATTTCCATGGATATAGCACATTTGAGAACACATCAAGCAACATCTAGCCAAACTAGGATATCGTTCATTACTCAACACCTTGGCCCACAACTTGATGCTCCCTTACCTCATACAAAGTGGTTACCAACAATAGATATTGGCCTTGTCATAGATGGGTTACTCACTTATAAAGGAACACATATGGTGAGTCAAATCTTGGGGTGGTTTGGGTAGTCCACTAGGATTGATCTTTGTACCAAGATATTGGGTGGAAAAATAGGGTGGCCTCTAACCCTAAGGTGTCTAGTAAGGGTTCCATTCACAACACCCCATTTCTCTTAATATGGTACACCTTATCATATAATAATTAATGGACCTCGCGGCCACAAGAGTACCTTAAGCATTCTCACCTAGTGATTTCTTCATGGTCACAATCCCACAAGTACTTCCACTAGATGAAGACAAGTGTTACACCCACCAAGGATTTTTCCTTTGTCAAGGGGTTTGTGATTATAGTAGTTTAGATTATTTGGGTTTTTCTTTTTCCCACTTTGGGTCATTCCTGTTGGTATCTTTCCACCAATAGAAGGCCCTCTAAAGGTAAGATCTCAGTAGTGAGATCAACAAAATGGATCCACAATAAGGAGGTCAAGATTTATGATTCACCTAGAAGGCAAAGAGCACAATCTCCTATTCCCTAATGATTCCACAAAACATGCAAAGTAACATTAATTAAGACTGCTAAAGAGTGGAATATCCCACTCACTTTCTTTAATCCAAAGAAGGGTCAAGATTTCTAATTCACCAAAGGGTGAAGGGCATACTCTCCTATCACCAAAAGACCCCTATTTATGAGTTTTATATGCCTACTGAAAATAAATAGCTAATATAATTCCACACTTAAACATGAAATAAGGAACATAAATTTTTTTTTTTTCTTCTTGTGTCAAAGGAAAAACACGTTAGTAGCCCTTTTATCTTTGTCAAGCATTCTTTTTCTTGTTTTTAGCAAGTAAGCAATGAGAAATCCCTACAAGAAAACCAAGTTAGGCCATCAAAACTAAGTAAGACCTTCAAAAAAATTTGTTGGTTGCCTCAAAAATTCAAGTTGTCTTTCAATCAAGTGTATGCAAAAAAAAAGAAAACTAATCATGAATGCTCTCTTTTAAACCTTTTTTCTAGTTCACCTAGTGAACAAGATCTGATTTGTTTGCTATTATTTCAGCTCCAAAAATAGAAATTCAAAGAAGAGAGCCCTACTGGAAACTAGGGAGATTTCAAAAAATGCAATAAATTCAATAATATCTCTTAATTTGTGCCCTAGGGACCCATTTTGTCAAAATAGACTAGTTTTATCAAATTGAGTTAATGAGCCCTAACATGACTTTCAAATTGAAAATAAAAAGAACCAACCCACTATATAATTTAAAGACCATTTTGAAAATGTAAAATTTTCCAAAAAAATTGCTGATTTGTGACCAAAACTAATTTTTAATGAAAAAAAAGGAAAAATTGTAACTAATGCACATCAACTCAAAATAATCTAACAATTGGACCGAGACATCTTGAATGCATCCCCAACTTGAAAAAAAAAATCAGATCCAAAATCCAAGCGGTTTAGGAGATATGATTAAATATTTAAAAAACTAGGGTTTTGTCCTTCAAACCAAGCTACACAAGGGTTAGCCTTAAAACCAAAGTGAAAACTTGCAAAACCACTTCATTAGATCCAATAAGATGTAGAAAACCAGAAATGATAATATAACCAAAATGAAAGAAAGAAAATGGAGCTAGAAACTTGGTTCTATCCCCATGGTGGGCATAAAAAATGCATGTACAAAAAGTGTCACATTTCTATAAACCATTATTCTTGAGAATGCCCATGAAAGAGAGTATATCAAGAGATGGCTTATAGCTCTCTATTTATGACTTACAAAGGTGCAAGAGGTGAAATGGTGGCTCTCAAATGAACCAAAGCTATGAAATCCTTGCAAGGTGCACCATAGAATGAGGGATTCAAAGATGGGAGAAAGAATGCTAGCATCCAATAATCACAATGAAATACAAAGGATGAAAGAACTAAACTAAATGAGATGCAAGCTAATAAGAGAGTCACAATAACCACCTAGTTAAAATATGTGAGCTATTCTAAAGAATAAAGGAAAACTAAGCTATGAAGAAAGACATGAAGCTACAATGCAAGTGAACCAAGATGCAAGTATGGGGAAACTAGTATGAGAATGAAAATGCTCCAAATCTCCACAAGCTCCAAAAGCACCTAGAAATCCTGCAACATAACATAAGCATGAAAGAACAAGATTTAGAGAATGAGGAGAGAACCCTCCCTTTTAAAGATGTATGAACGGTTGAGATCAAGATCAAGAGATGAGTGATCAAAGGTGAGGGTTGAATTTTAGCATGATCCATGTGCAAAATCATTTCCACCAATGAGAAAGAGTTGAATTTTGCATCTCCATGTGAGACAAAAGTCTTTTATTTTTAAATTGGGAAAAATTCTTTATGTGTGCAACTTAGGATAAGAGGGTAAAAAGGGTCTTTTACTTAATTAAAGGGGGACATGTTTCTTTTAATTAAATATGAACACATGATATAATGATCAAAATATAGGATAAAATCAAATAAATTAATTTTTAAAGATTTGATCTAGGAAAATAATTTATTTTTTTAGCTAAAATGCTGAGAAGGGGGCTAATAGTCTAGGTGATCATTTTTTGGGTAACTACACCAATCTCAATCTTTTCCTAAACATAATCTATGATTATAAATCTAAAATGAATTTGGGTATAACATCAAATGAAAAAGTTTAGAACCTCTTTCATTTCAAAGAGGAAAGGTGAAGAAACATAACCAAAAAAAAAACCCACCCAATTGAAGCTAAGGTTTGTGGCTTGTGACAAGAATACATACATTTTGATTAGGATCGAATGGACCCATTTCACTCTTTTGCAAAAGAAATGGTTCAATTGTAGGAAAATGAGGATGCATTATTATGTAATATTTGTTTTAGTGTCAAAGTTGGCAAAAATTTCTTTTCTCTCATTTTCTATTTTCCTGAAGCTTCAAAAAGAGATTTGTGAAGTGGTGAAAAAACCTATATTTAATAAAACTAAAACTAAAATTAAAAAATCATGATAAACAAAATATATACTAAAAATATAGTCAATGGAAAGCTTGTTTGGAATACAAAAATCTTGTATATTTACTTTTAGAATATGGACCTACTTAGCCCTTGTTTAGAGCCCTTTAAAGATAAAAATTTGATAGAAATTTACGAGACTTGATTAAAATTCTCATTTTTGGTGCCTTTGGACGAAAAATGTTGAAAATTGGTTAGTAGTGATATGTAATTATTGTCATTTATGGCAACACATGATGTACATGTTCACAGGAAACCTCAGAAATAAAGACACTTAGTGTTTGGTAATCAAAAAATTGTCTAAGTATAGAATTTGGTTTACAACAATGTATTGTTTTGTTTATAACATGTTGCAAATGTCATATTATGACTAGTGAAGTTACATGGAGATAGTATACATGTTGGTGATGACATGTATAACCTTGCAAGTTCGTACAGACTGTATGAAACATAGATAATCATGTTTTGATGAAGTAGGACAGTGAAATTGAAGGAAATAATTATTTTGTTAACAAAACAATTACTTGTCCAATTAGGGCCGACATCCTAGATGTTTACTCTAACTTGGAAAAGTGAATTGTGGTCTTAGCCCACCTAGCAATAATTTGTGTAAAGGCATGGTATTTATGCAAAGGACTTCTTGTGATAAGAAGAGTGCTTGCAATTGCTATCTTGTAAGATTGTGTAATTGTGAATTGTGAATTGTGATGAGTGAACTTTTGTGAAAGCGATATATGAAATTTTTTATATGAGCTGTTTGGTGATCCAAGATCAAGCTGAAGATTAGAAATGAGTCAAGGAATGAAGATTTTAGTAAATTACTTGTTTGAGCAGTGAGCTCTTCTTGTAGTTGAAATTGCATGTTTGGGCTGTGGGCTCTTCTTGCATACATTATACCACAACTCCTAACAGGGTTAGAATCTCCTAACAGGGATTCAAAGTCTCCTAATAGGGAATGCTTATACTAAATTTTTTGATAGACTCCTAACAGGGTCCATTCTCTAGGAACTTATATATCAGTATATTATCTAGTGGGTATCATCCCCACTGAGATTTTCCCTTGGCCAGGGTTTTCCTAGTTAACAAAATATGGTGTTACGAGTTATCTTTGTGCATTGTTACTGTTACTATTCAACATTACTTTGTTGTTTTATTATGTACGGTTTAAAGTAAGTAATAATATCCAGTTGGCGACTAAATTTTGTAGAATAATGATTCACCTAAGTAATAATATCTAGTTGGCAACTAAAGTTTTTAGATTATTGATTCACCCCCCTTGTTAGTAATCCCTATTTCTAAAAATTGGTATCAGAGCAAAATTAATTTGAAGAGGCTCTTGAAAAAATTGATCTCCTTACTGAAGAAAGAGATAAGCTGAAGGATAAATATGAAGACTCCAAAGTATACATTGGTCAACTAAAGGAAAAGATTGATCATCTGAAATCAAAGCCCGAGTCTACTAAATTTGGAACTAGTGATGATGACCATTTAAAGTTGAAAACATAATACAAGATCTTGAAGCATGAGTTAAAGATTACAAATCTGAAGTTGACTTTGAGAAATGATCCTAGCAAAGTTGAATATTATTTGAAGATTGAAAATGCATATCTGAGAGCAAGTCTAGCAAGTAAAAAAATCAAGTTTGAAACATTAAAAGATCATGAATAACTCCATAAGTACAATACTATTGTGAAAGGTGAGTTGAGAAAGTGCAAACAACAGCTTCAGAAACTTTATTCTATCAGAGAAAAGCTTGACGATTCTACATCAATATAGAGACCTACTTATGATAAGACTAGTCTTGGTTACCTAATTAACATGTCTGCAAAGAAACATGAGATTAGATCAAATCCAAAAGAAAAAGACAAATTTGATGATAAGATTGAATCCAGTCAATCTTTTGAGAAACCTAAAGAAGTTGAGCAAAAAAAGGAAGTTGAAATCTTGGATGAACTAAAACAAGTGGAGACTCCCAAGATAACCAAGTATGAATTTAGAGGTAAGTTCTTTTTATGTAATGAAATAGGTCATATGAAAAAGAGATTGTACAAATAAGTTATTTAATCATGTTAATGACTTTTCTTGTCATAATTGTCATGGTACGGGTTGTAATGCAATTGATTGTAGGAGACCTAAGTATGATAATGATAAAAGAAATAATAGAATGTCTAGAAATATTAACCTTGTAGATAGAAGAATATCTAATTAAAGGACATCAAGATAAGGAAGATCTTATGAAGACAAAAGACAGATCATGTGTTATAAGTGTAACAACTTAGGACACATTGCTTGAAATTGTCATGCACTTGATGATTAGTGGAATCCTAGAAGTAGAGCACCTGTATGTCAGTTATGTAATAATTTCAGACACACAACAATGCACTACAGAATGGATATAAACTTCAAAGATAGAAGGAACGATGGAAGAAACTTTGGGAATATAAGGAATGATAGAAGGAACTAGGAAAGGAACTCCAGAATTAATAGAAAAAATGAAGAACAAAGGAATATTGTGAGTGAAATTTGAGAAGAACTTAATGAAGCATTTGTGAAAGGAACTGATATCTCAAAAGAAAAGTTAGATGATGATGAGACAGAAAGATCAAATTTAGTTGAGTTTGATTCAATTAAAGTGAATTAAGCTTGTCCATAGCATCATAATTTAAGAACTTCATTTAGAAGTCAAATTAGAGGTAGCAAAGTTGGGAAAAGGTGTATCCAATTATGTTTAGATGGTACAAAATCTCACTTGTAATTTGGAGCTCATCTAAACAAGTTATGATGGAACTCAGAGTTACTGGTATTACAATAAAAGTTAATTCTATAGTAGAAGATGAAAAGTATGATTTTGCAGAGAATTTTGTGATGCAAAGTCTTGAGGATGTTTTTCATGATGGAAGGAGGCTTTAGTAAACCTTAGGTGACATTTGAAGATTAGATATATGATTCTGAATAGTTATTTGATTACAGAATGCAATTGACAACTTTTTTGTATTTGCAAAGTATGCAATTAATGAAAGTTCAAGTTGATGAATAAATGGAGTACAAAATTGTTTTTTCACTTTATTACAAACACATCCAAAGAAAAGAGCATTCTGAAGTGACTTTTTAGAGTGATTTTGAAGCAAATCCTATTTTTAGAAAGAGGTATTTTATCATTTTTTCACAAATTCGTTTGGTAAAAGATATTGTTTGATAAGATCATGGATATGTCAGTAGTACACAATGTTAAGAATGAAGATAGACCTAAGTTAAAGATAGTTTCCATATTACCTAATAAAAGAAAACCTAACTCAACATTGTCTATCACTCCAAACAATGTAGTTTATCTTGAAGATGTAGAAAGTTATTTGAATTGCAAGTTTGAGTTGATTGGTAGTGAATTTATAAACAAATATATGAAACTAGTTTTTAACCATGACATGACTGTGAAGCCCATATTTGAATATCTAAGGGAATTAGACTTGTTTAAGTATCATTTCTATGGTGAGTTAAACACAGATGAATGGAATCAAATTATACTGAGTAGGATAGATGATGGTAAGTTATGGATGCAAGATAATATAGTCGACATTTCTATCAACCTTATTCATGAGGTAACTGGTCTTAGTAAACAAGGCAATGTACCTATAGGTGAGAAATTGGTAAAGAAGAAAGTTGAAAGTTACACTAAAGCAGTATACAATGGTAAGGCTATGGTGATCAACACCATCAAGCAAGATGATGTGAGATTTCTTAGTAGAATTATTGCTTATTCAATTTGTGCAAGTTCTAAAATTGATGAACTTTCAGTAGGATTCATATATGCAACATATAAGATATGTGTTGAGAAAGAGCAAGTGAATTTGAGTGAAATACTAATAATGCAACTCCTAGAAAACCTTGAAAATATTAAGAGAATAAAGAATGGTGTGTTTAGATTCTAGTCATTGATAAATCACATATTCTTTCATGTACTTAAGAGATTTCCTTATTTATCAGTCATAGATATAATGAGTAGTAACATATGCAATATGGAGAAGATCTTAGAGGTATGTAGAAGAGACCTTGTAGATAAGATATTAGACAGTGACAACCTAATAATGAGGACATTTCAAAATGAGATGAAACAAAGATTTAAAACTACACTTGCAATTGTGGATAGATTCAAGAAAGATATTTGTATATTAGTTGATATAGATCATACATGTATTCAAGCAATGGAACCTTGAGAGACATTTCTTGATCCCTTGAACTATGAATTGAATGATGATGTAGTATTTGGTTACATTGATTTGTTACTGAATTCAGAAAGAGACAAAGTAGAGTATAGATTTGGCACGTATAATGAGATCACTTAGCATGCTCATCAAGAAACCTTAGAGAAGGCATCACGTAAGAAGGTTGAATCAATAATGAAGAAGGCACTATTAGAGGCCAGAATGACAAAGAGTGAATCTGAGGCTGTAAGACAGATGATAAAGCAAAGTGTACTAAACATACAACCTTTGTTAGTAGCAGTTGTTGAGACATCTTCAAAATAGAGCATTCCATATGCAGGAGTGTCCAATGTTCAACCTAGTGAATAGAAAAGAAAGTTTGAGAGATTAGTGGAAATAGTGTCTACAAAGAAAAAAAGAGTCAAACAACTAGCCACAGGACCAAGAAAGAGACATAAAACATTGTTGACAATTGAGTCAAGTGATGAAGATGATGAGGAATAGGAAAAAATTGTTAACAATTGAGTCAAGTGATGAAGCAAGCAAAAAAGGTGACTCCACCTAAGCAAGCAACAGGCAAAGCTTGGCAACCTTGGAAGCTAAAGATTAAAAATATTAATACAACTATTGCAAATGAATGTAACTTTGTTCAGATAAACAAGTTTTATGATTTATACAATAATTTTGAAAAGATCAGATGGATATATCTACTGTGAGATATATTTTATCAAATAATCTAAAATTGAAGGACCTTGAGAACATTATTAACAAGAAAGTCTATCAAAGACTCACTGAGAAGAAAGCTCTTGCAAGGGAATAAGACCTTGAACTTTGGAAGTCTATGCTAAGAACCATTTGTAAGAATGATGATGAAGATAAAATAAAAGGACTGTTGAATAACCTCACACCATACTTAAGGAATAAATTGAGGCCATTATTATTCATGATTGGTGAGAAAGATAAGTAGAGAAGAGAGAATGCACAAAAAATTAATCAAATGATGTATGAGTCATAGGTAGCATCTCCTCTAGCTCCTAGAACCTTAGAAGTGTCAGTAAGTTCCAAACCAAATGAACCTAACACTGAAGACATTGAGGATAAGTTGAAACAAATTGAGGAAGAGAAGAGGCTACTAGAAGTAGAAAAGAAGAAATAGAAGAAGCTAAGCATAAATTTCTTGAAGATTATAAGAAGAGAAAGGAAGATGAAGAAAAGAGAAGGATTACAAAAAGAGAGGAAAGAGAAAATAAAGAAGAGAAAGAGAGAAGAACTAAAGAAGTAACAAAGAATCAGAGGGAGGATGAGATTAAATCATCTAGTTCATCTACTCCACTCTCTCTTGCCAATTTATCTATTGATTATGACAATCAAACAAACTTGATCTCATCCCTAACCAATCTAATTGAGAAGAATAGGAAGGTGAAGAGCTTAAAAAGGACATTAATGGAAGTAATAGATAGATTGCACAGTACATTGGTAGTTCAACATATAGAACTAGATCCTAAATAGAGAGCACAAGCAATGCTAAAATCATTTGATGAAGGATTTACAAACTTATCAAATGCTACAGAGGCAAAAGATCAAATTTCTCATGATGCTATCCTATTTAACACCATCTATCAGAATACCAAGAAAGACTTAGTCAATCTTGATACTTGTATAAAAGAACTTCAGAAATGCCAGCAAGAAGGGAAAAATTTGTATGTTAAGTGTACCCTAACATACAAGCTGAGTAAAGACTTGGAAAGTTAGATAGAGATAAAGATGAATGAGCTAGATGCTTTGTCCAACCAAATCCAACATCCATCTTGTAAGGTAGATGATTTTGAAAGTCAAGTTGCCAGTGTTCACAATGATATCAAGAAACTAGAACTTTGGAAAGAACAAATTTTGAAGAGAACATCTGATTTTAGAGAATCTATTTCTCTGAAATTATCTTTTGTTGAGAAGCAATTAGAGGAATGTGTCAAGTCCAAGGACACATATTCAAACTTTTTGTATTCATATCTAAATGTAGTTGAGATTACATCATATGCTCAATGTGCAATTCTCACATCAGCTGAGTCTACCAAAGAGACATGGATCAAAGGTATGAATAGCCTGAAGAATATTTTTGATGATTGTATGAAGATCATAAAAACATAAGGAAGAACACAAATTTTAACAATTTTTGGATAGTATCTTGACATTTTGACCTTTGTCATTGATGTCAAAGGGGGAGAGGTACATGTGAAAATTGTATACATATCAAAAGGAGAGATTGTTGGGAGAGATACAATGTGAATAAAGTATAAAGTAAATTGTAAGGGGGAGCATATATGTAAAGTTGAACAAGTTATAATAGATGTAATGTTTATATGTTGTTTATGTTATGTTTTTTGTCACTAAGGAAATTTTCCCTATTTTGTTGCCATTAGTACCAAAAGGGGAGATTTTTGAAAATTGGCTAATAGTGATATGTAATTTTTGTCATTTATGGAAACACATGATGTACATGTTCATAGGAAACCTCATAAATAAAGATACTTAGTGTTTGGTAATTAGAAATTGTCTAATTATAGAATTTGGTTTACAACAGTGTATTGTTTTGTTTATAACATGTTGCAGACATCATATTATGACTAATGAAGTTACATGGATATAGTATACATGTTGGTTATGATGTGTATAACCTCACAAGTTTGTTCAAATTGTACAGAATAGAGATAATCATGTGTGATGAAGTAGGACAACAAAATTGAAGGAAAGAATTGTTTTGTTTACAAAACAATTACTTGTCCAATTAGGGACAATATCCTAGATGTTTACTCTAACTTGAAAAATTGAATTGTGGTCTTAGCTAACCCAACAATAATTTTTGTAAAGGAATGGTATTTATACAAAGGACTTCTTGCAATAAGAAGAGTGCTTGCAAGTGTTGTCTTGTAAGATTATGTAATTATCAATTGCGAATTGTGATGAGTGAACTTTTGTGAAAGTGATATATACAAAGTTTTATATTAGCTATCTGGTGATCCAAGATTGAGCTGAAGAGCAAAGAGTAGTCAAGGAAGGAAGATAATAGTAATTACTTGTTTGAGTAGTGAGCTCTTCTTATAGTTGAAATTGCATGTTTGGGTAGTGGGCTCTTCTTGCATACATTATACCACAACTCCTAATAGGGTTAGAATCTCATAATAAGGATTCAAAGTCTCTTAATAGGGACTGCTTATAATAAATTTTCTCATCGACTCCTAATAGGGTCCATCTTCTAACAAGGAACTTATATATCAGTATATTATCTAGTGGGTATCATCGTCATTGGGGTTTTCCCTTGGCCAAGGTTTCCCTAGTTAACAAAATATGGTGTTATGAGTTATCTTTGTGCATTGTTACTATTATTGTTCAACATTACTCTATTTCTTTATCATGCACGGTTTAAATTAAGTAATAATATCCAATTGGTGACTAAAGTTTGTAGATTACTGATTCACCCCCCTCCTTAGTAATTCCTATTTCTAACAAAGACACTTTTGTTCAAAGTTGTATAGGGTAAATTTGGTGGCCCTAAATGGGCTTTGTTTGAATCCCCTTGACCAAATTCTAGCTAGTTTTTTCTTCATTAGATTTTGGCCATGGAGGCTTTGCTCAAAGCTCCCGTCAACATATATATATATATATATATATATATATATATATATATATTGTAATCAATACAAATAAAATTTAACTTTTAGTTTCAAAATCAATTTGAAATCTCTCCCAAGTTTACTATTTTTGAAGAAATAGGAAGAAGACTTATAAATATGAGTTTTTTTGTTTTGTTTGAAGGAAACTTGAAATATTTTTATTCTCTATTTGAAAAGGGAAGTAGACTTGTAAATTCTATTTGACAATTTTATGAAGAATAAAGATGGGATGACATAAAGGAAGACAAAATATGCAAGTAACATATCACCTAGTGCAACAATAAGGTATGCCCCTCTAAATTCATATGCTTCTATTTTCAAATTTCTAAATAATATTCTAATTTTGTTTAGTTATGTGCATGCAACTCACAACAAAGATTACAAAATGAGAAAATGGATGTTGGAGAACATTTGGTACATGAAAATTTAGGACAATAACTGATGGAAGTTGGAGAAGGGTCAGGATCAGTTGTTCCAATTGGTATGGATGAACATATAAGACTAGCTAAAAGTTAAAAAAAAAATCACTTATAGAAATTTGATCATTTACTTGTAATGCAAGTGGATAAATTGAAATCACTTGCTAACATTAAACTATTAAAGTTTTTCTAAAAAGAGAGCTTTGAATAAGATAGTAAAAGAAATATTAAGTAAATACTATGATTTGGAAACACTTGAAAATGCCCAAGTACTTTCTCATGTTCTTATCGGAAAAAAATTGCAAGAGCTATTAAAATTGTTGGGTGTAGACACATCATCAAAAAATAAATATTTTTTCTAACATGCAAAGTGATATTATTAAAAATGTTAGGAAAGGTTTGAGCTTTGTAGGGAAGAAAACTCAAAGTAAAGATAATGCCATCACAAGAAGAGTTATGTTGATATCCATTTTTGGTAACACTATACCCCAAAATAGAAAAATATCTTTAGCTTTATCACATATTGGTTTTAGTACAAAAATAATATCAAAATATGTTAAGAGGAGAATGGTTTTGGATGATAATACTTTGGAAGGAAATGTTACAATATTTAGAATAACTGGGGGGGAGGGGGGGTGAATAAATTATCCTAAGGTCAAGATATACCAATTTAACATTTAATAACTTCAAAACATATTCAAAATCTTAGACTCACTTGACCAATATAAAAACTTTACTGTAAATCAACTTATTCATTCATCACTTAATTCTTTGTTCAATATATGCTGACTAACATAAATAAACATTAGTAAATAACATGCATCATAAAAATAATATTAATAGATGTAAGACACCAAAATTTAATGCAAAAACCTAATTTGGGAAAAATCACCAAGTAACATGCTACCATTGTTTCACTCTTCTAAAGTGAGCTCAGTTAAGAGACAACCCTGTTAAATGTTACAAAACACACTGTTAGGTGTGACCATTTTAAAGGATTTGATCACCCTATTGTTGGAATACTTTAGAATAACTGGGGGGGGGGGGGGGGGGGGGTTGAATCAGTTATCCAAGGTCTAGATGTATAAATTAAACTTTTCACAGCTTAGTGAACCCATGAAACATTATTCATCATCCATGCATCCTTAAGATTATGTAATCACTTAAAACTTGTAGGTTACTGTTAAATCAACCTGTAGAAATGCAAACATGAAACATAAAAAATTTTATCAACACACTTGACACAATGATTTATGTGAAACCCAATTTGGGAAAAACTACCAGTAACATGCTACTCTTTTTCACTCTTCTGAAGTGATGCCTTGTGAAAAGACAACTTTGTTAAATGTTACAATACACACTATTAAATGTGACCCTGTTAAAGGATTTCAATCACCCAGTTAGGAGTGAGCCTTGTTAAAGGACTTTAGACCATTCACTTGGTATGTTACCTTGATTAAAGGATTTACAAATGACTGTTAGGTCAACCTTAATACAAAGGATTTACCCTAGGCTGATACAATGATTAGAGATTAACAGTAAGGCTTGATTTGATAGCAACTTACAAATCTGTTTGTAGATTACATATCTCTATTTTATTCCTCCATTCTACTTGGCCTTTACTCATTACATGTTTGATATCTTGTTCACCCTTCAAGCATTCATATCGTTAAGCCTTCATTCTTAACATGCAATTTCAAACTCTTCTCTTAGGTCACTTGATGAAGCAAAACCCTTGTCTCCTTGACTTCCTTAGGTTCTTGCACATGAAAACCTTTGCTTTTGACCACTCATTCCCATAAATAGGAAATTGAGATCCTTTTTTTCTGATTCTTCATTGTCCAATTTAGGGTTTGGATAGATTAGGTAGGATACAATAACTCTATCCCACATTCCATACCTCTTCTAGAAAGTTCTCCTTGAATCTTCTTTGAATTTGTCTAAAAATGGTTCACCTTGAATTATATGCCTCCATCTCATGAATCTTATCTTCAACCTAGTTCACATAATCTAAGAAAATAAACTTGTCAACTTAGATCCATCAAATTCATGATCTTTTAAATAATGTAGTGGCTCGGTATTATCTTGCTTCTGATGCCTAACACATACTGCATTGCTCGACATCCTCTGTAAAATCACTCGACATGAACTAAAATTTACTAGTGCTCGACATCAACTAAAATTTACTTGATATCCACTGTTCTACTTAGTATACACTTGAATAGACATTTACTCAGCTCCAATTAATTTTCTTCTCAGCTTGCATTGACTTTGCTCAGAACCTACTATCTGCTCGGTCAAGCTTGGTAGAAAAACTTTGTGTAACTTGTTCTTCTAAAATTTCTTAGTGTAACCAACCTTTGTAACCTTAAGTAGATTATAAATACATCATGTTATCACTATCTTAATTGATTCTTGTACTCCTTTACATAATCATAACTCAACCTTTCCTCTAGGTGCTATTGTTACATCTTTTGATCAAATCCTCTTCATCAATCAAATAAGTGATAGTACTTAAATCATATAAGCATTTGCCTTACCAAAAAATAGAAGGTTTGACAAAAAAATGATTGAAACATATTAATCATACTTGTATGTTCTTAATAATCTCCCTCAAACAATCTCTCTCTTGAATTGTTTTCAATCTATTCTCAACAATCTTCCTCTTTGGCATTGATGGAAAACCAAATTGATCAACCAAACTGACTAGGTTGAAATAGTAAGAAAATACCAAAAAGAAAATGATTCCTTGTATTGAAATCTATCCCTCTATAAGCAACTTCCATCTTTTGAATAGGTTACAAAAATCTTCCTTATAACTCGGTAGATTTTAGGATTTTTTTTGTCTATGTTCTTTTGATCAACAACTAGAAATCTTCCTTTGATTGTTATAGCAACTATCTCCCTTTAATGTATTTCTCCTTCTCATCAGTAAAAATCTCCCTCTTTGACAAAAATGCCAAAGATTTATCATCTTAACATGCAGATATAAGCTTCTTCTGTTTCTCCCTCTGTCACCTTACTTCTAGCTAATTTTTTGTTTTTAGCCTTTTGATTACATTAGGCAGCTCCTAAAGTAAGATCATCTGTATCAATGTGTAACATATGAAAATTGGCTTGTTTGATGCAAGGCACTCCTCTTGTTACTTAAATAACCTTTGATAGGGGTATCAACCCTAGTTTACCTCTTAGATACTCATGAGCATCCTTAGGTAATGCTTTTGTGAAAATATTAGCCATTTTCTCTTTAGTGTTAACATATTCCATCTTTGCCTCTTTATCTTGAACTAATTCCTTCAAGTAATGATACTTGATTGTAATGTACTTAGTCTTTTTTGTGTGCATCACATGATTCTTTGATATATTGATAACACTTGTATTATCACAATAAAGTATCACTAGTTCTGTGATCTCTTCCTTCATACCTTTGAGTAACTATTTGATCCATACAATGTTTGTACAATTTATAGCAACAACAATATATTCAGCTTCAACTGTAGACTGTGAAGTGTAGTTTTGTTTCTTGCCAGTTCATGTAACTTGCCTCTTGCCTAAGAAAAATGCTCCTCCACTGGTGCTTTTTTTGTCATCAATATTTTCAGCCCAATCAACATCAGTGTAGGATCTTAATTCAAATTTCTCATTCTTCTTATAGTATAGACCATACTCCTCTATTCATTTCAGATATCTCATTATTCTCTTTATAGCCATCAAGTGATTCTCTCTAGGATTAGTAGAGAATCTTGCAACTATCCCTACAGATAATGCAATGTCAGGTCTGCTATGTACTACATATTGCAATTTTCCAATCATATACATGTAAAGTGTTTGATTCACCTCAATTGAATCATCATTCTTTGACAACTTGTGTCTTGTCACCATAGGTGTACTTACTAGTTTAGAATCCTCCAATCCAAAAGTTTTTAGTATTTTTTTGACATACTTTGATTGAGTGATGTATATACCATACTTCAATTGATATACTTACAAACTCACAAAGAATTTGATCTCTTCAAACATAGACATTTCAAATTCTTGCTTCATTCGATTTGCAAAATCTTTACATAAAGCATCTTGACCTCTAAATATGATATCATCAAAATAAATTTCATATAACAAAATACCTTCACATTTCTCTATCTTCATGTACAAATTGTTGTTATTATTAGTCCTTTCAAATCTAATCTTCACAAGATAATTATGAAGTCTCTCATACCATGCTCTTGGTGCTTGTTTCAAACCATATAGGGCTTTGTGTAATCTACATACCATATTCTTTTTGTTAACATCAAAAAATCCTACTGGCTATTCTATGTAAACTTCTTCCTCTAATATCTGATTCAGAAATGTAGATTTAACATCCATTTGATAAAATTTGAAACTTTTGTATGCAGAATAAGCAAGTAATGTTCTTACTCCTTCTAATCTAGCAATAGGGGCAAATGTCTCTCCATAGTCAATTCCTTCCTCTTGTGCATATCCCTTGCAAAATAATCTTGCCTTGTTCCTTGTGACTTCAACATTTTTATCTAAGTTGTTTCTGAATTCCCACTTGGTGCCAATCACATTTTTGTCTTCTGCTCTAGGAAATAGAGTTCGTGTTTTATATTTCTCAATTCGTTCAATCTCTTCTTCCATGGCTTTACTCCAGTCCACATCTTCTAAAGAATCTCTCACTTATTTGGGTTCCTTCATACTTAGGAAACATGTATCATTTCTCAATCCATTTCTTATAATTGGTCTAGCTTCATTATCTCCAATAATTTGTGTACCAGGATGATGTCTTTTGACATATTTGGACAATCTTGGTTCAACTCTAGTTTCCTCATTTTTTCTTTTAGCTTCAGAGTCATTATGTACATTTCTATTAGGTAGTTCAACATCTCTTTCATGTACACTAATTTCAAAATTAGAATATGTTTCAACTTCATTCTATAACTCAACATCTGAATGTAGTTGAGTTCTTGAATGCAACTGGACATTCATAGTTTGTGACTCGACAGTCACTAAAACTTGCTGTTGATTTGTAGCTTGATTTGTAACATCTTCTTTAGCTGACATACCTTCATAAAAGTATACAAATGATTTGTATTCTTCTAGTTCTTTCATAGCTTCAGCCTCATGTACTTCTATATATTCATCAAAATTTACATTTTCACTTTCCACAACTTTGTTAGTGTTAGTATTCAAATACTTATAAGCTTACTTATTATGGAATATCTTAGGAATATACCTTCTTCACTTTTTGCATCTAGTTTACCATTCCTGAAGTCTTTAAGAATATAATACTTTCTTCCAAATACCTTAAAGTATTTTACATTGGGTGAGTATCCATACCATATTTCAAAAGGTGTTGAATGATTACTTTTCTTGACTTGCACATGATTCAAGGTATAAACAACTATACTTACAGCTTCTCACTACTATTTCAAAGCAAAAATTTTCTCCATCATGAGTGTTCTAGCATAGTCCATTATAGATCTATTCCTTCTTTCAACAATTCCATTTTGTGGAGGAGTTTTAGGTATAGATGTTTATCTTTTGATTCCTCTATCATTACAGAACATCTCAAACTCATGTGATGTGAATACTCCTCCTCTATTAGATCTCAAACACTTGAGACTTTTACATGTTTCCTTTTCAACTCTTGCTAAGTATCACTTAAACATTTGGAAAGCATTAGATTTTTGTTTTAAAAAAATAACTGCCATCATTCTAGAATAGTTATCAACAAACAACATAATGTACTTATCTCCTTTGTACCTTTGCATATCAAGTGGACCACACAATTTAGTATGAACAATCTCTAGTATTCCTTTAGAGGTTTAAGCTTTACTCTTAAAACTTGACTTTGCCATTTTGCCTAACTGAAATTGTTTGCACAATATATTATTAGGCTTCTTCAACTTAGGTAAACCTCTAACTTTTCTCATGTTACTTATACTAACCAGGTTATCAAAATTGACATGATATAACCTTTTGTGCCACAACCACACATCATCAAATTTTACAACTAGAGAAGTGACATCCTTTATATAAAGATAGAGTAGATTACTCCTAGTTTGATCACCTTTTCTAATAAATTTTCCATTTGTGTCATATATCTTTGCAATCTTGTTTTCAAACTCAACCTTACATCCCAAATCATTTAGTTTTGACACACTCAACAAATTATAGTTAAGTCCTTCAACATAGTAAGCATTGTTACATAAAATCTTATCTGTGAGTTTGATAGAACCTTTTCCCTTTATCATAAATGGTGCATGATTACCAAATCATACACTATTTCCATCATAACAATTCAAGGTAATAAACTTACTTTTGTCTCCAGTTATGTGATGTGAACACCCACTGTCAGTGATCCATCTGTCATTCTTATTCACGCGATTCACAAGCGTAGTTGCCTCATCTTCATCAGATTCATTCTTCATTGCAACATACACCACTTCATTATCATGTTCATCAAATTCATCTCTTGTTTCCTCTTTAGCAATGCAACATTTCTTCTTGCCTTTATCTTTGTAGTCCTTGCTATCTTCATCTCTCCTACTCTTGTATTTGTCACCACCTCTGTAGTTCTTCTACTCTGGACATATATTAGCAATATGACCAACCTCATTGTAATTGAAACAAATGATAGGTAACTTACCTTTGAACTTGCCTTTACCTTTGTGGAATCTTCTTTCTAGTAGTGCTTCAAGTTGTTCTACATCCTCCTCATTTGTATCACTATCACTAGACATATACTTCTTTTTTCTTCTCATCAAGTCCCTTCAATGATACCTTAGCTTTGAAAGAAAATTCAATATTATTAGGTCTATAATTATGAAATTTAGTTAGCTCAAAAGCAGCGAGTCCACCTACTAGACCTTCAAGTGATAGCTTATTCCCTGGTATACATCTCAGTTCTTGTATTGTAGAAATTCTAATAGCATATACAGGCAACAATGTCCTTAAAAATTTACTTACTACAATATCATCATCTATATTACCAGTAGCTCCTCTTATTGCATTAATAACTTCTTTTATTCTTTCAATATATTGAGCAATATTTTCACCTTCTTCCTTTCTCATATCATCAAACTTACTTTTGAGACTTTTAGATTTGGCTCTTAGAACATTTGCATCTCCTCCATAGATAGTGGTTAGGGCATCCTACATTTTCTTTGCACTATCAAGACCTTTAATATCATCAAATTTGGCATAGCTTAGGGCAAATGGAATCTCTAGCATTGCCTGGTTAAGTTCTTTCTTCTTTTTCATATCCTGAGTAGTTGGGGCACCAACAGAATAAACATTCTCAATAGTAATGGTAGATTGTGCATGATCTCCAAGTCCTCTAAGGTGTAGCTTCATTAAAATTTTCCATGCAGAAAAGTTATCTCTATTAAGCTTGGGTACTTGTCTTTTTGACATCTTGATCTTTATAAACTAGTTCTCTTAAGCATATGGCTATGATACCAATTGTTGAAATTCTTTAGAATAACTAAGAGAAGGGTGAATCAATTATCCAAGGTCCAGATGTATAAATAAAACTTTTCACAGCTTAGTGAACCCATAAAACATTATTCATCATGCATGCATCCTTAAGATTATGCAATCACTTAAAACTTTTAGGTTACTATTAAATAAAATTTTCAAAATGTACACATGAAACATAACATATTCATCAACACACTTGACATAATGATTTATGTGGAAAACCAATTTGGGAAAAACTACTAGTAACATGATATTCTTTTTCACTCTTTTGAAGTGATGCCTTGTGAAAGGCCAACCCTGTTAAAGGTTACAATACACACTATTAAATGTGACCCTATTAAAATATTTCAATCAATCTATTAGGAGTGAGCCTTGTTAGATGACTTTAGATCATTCACTTGGAATGTCACCTGGTTAAAGGATTTACAAATGATTGTTAGGTCAACCTTAATCCAAATGATTTACCCTAGACTTATACAATTATTAGAGTAACAATAAGGCTTGAGCTAACAATAACTTACAACTCCATTTGTAGATTATAGATCTTTGTTTTAGTTCTCCATTTTGCTTGGCCTTCACTCATTGGAGCTCTAATATCTTATTCACCCTTCAAGCATTCATATCCTTAAGCCTTCTTGCTTAACATGCCATTACAGACTCTTCTCTTAGGTCACTTGATAAAGAAAAACCCTTGTCTCCTTGACTTACTTAGGTTCTCATACATGATAACCTTTGCTTCTAACCATTCATTCCCATAAATAGGAAACTAAGATCCTTTTTCACTCATTCTCCATCATCCAATTTAGGGTCTGGATGGATTAGGTAGGATACAATGAATCTACTCCACATTCCATAGCTCTTCTAGAAACTTCTCCTTGAATCCTCTTTAAATTTTATTAGAAATGGTTCATCATGAATTTGTGCCTCCAAATTATCAATCTTATCTTCCAGTTGGTTCACATAATCCAAGAAAAAAAACTTGTCAGCTCAGATCCATCGAATTCATAATCTTTTAAATAATGTAACATCTCGACATTATCTTGCATTTGATGCCTAACACATACTGCATTGCTCAACATCCTCTATAAAATCACTCAGCTTGAACTAAAATTTACTGGTGCTCAACATCAACTAAACTTTACTCGACATCCACTATTCTACTTGACATACACTAGAATAGACATTTAATCGGCTCCATCCAATTTTCTATTCAGCTTGCACTAACTTTTCTTGGCACCTACTATCCATTCGATCAAGCTTGGAAAACAAACTTTGTGTAACTTGTTCTTCTAAATTTTCTTTGTGTAACCAAACTTTGTAACATTAAGAAGAATATCAATACATCATGTAATCACTATCTTAACTGATTCTTGTAATCCTTTACATAATCATAACTCAACCTTTCCTCTAGGTGTTATTGTTATACCTTTTTCTTAAATCCTCTTCATTAATCAAATAAGTTATAGTAATTAAATCATATAAGTAGCTATCTTACTAGAAAATAGTAGGTTTGAATTAGTGATAAAACAATGATTGAAACACATTGATTATACTTGTATGTTCTCAACAATCTCCCTCAAACAATCTCTCTCTTGAATTTTTTTCAATCTATTCTCAATACCTATTAGGAGTGGCCTTGTTACAAGACTTTAGATCATTCCATTAGAATGTTACCTTGATCAAATGATTTGCAAATGACTATTAGGACGACCTTGACTAAAGTATTTTGACTGCCACAATGGTTAGAAAATAACAACTAGGTTTGATCTATTAAGATACAACTCACTTTACAAATTTAGATCTCCATTTGGCTCATTTGCTCATGAATTAACTAGACTTCATTATAATCTCCATTTTTTATATGCTTGGAAATCTTTCAAGCAATCAAACTTCACCAATCTTCTCACTTTTCCTATGCTACTTCATTCTTCATAGGTTCTCCAAAAAATCATCAATCAATAATGAACCAACCTTTAAAAACATCTCTTGTCCCTCCTAAATAGGTAGTTTTGATCTTTTTCCAGTTGGAAATAACCATATTAAAAACATCTCTTGTCCCTCCTAAATAGGTAGTTTTGATCTTTTTCCACTTGGAAATAACCATAGATCTTAGGGTCTGATTAGATTCATTGAATATATCCATCAATTGATCCTTCTTCTCATTCCTTGTAACTTCTAGAAGCTTCTCTTAAACACTTTCCTTAAATAACTTATCAAGCTATTTTGTTGTATTAAATAGGCTAGCTCATCAATCCTTATCATCCATAAATTTTGGCTAATCCAAAAATTTAACCATGTTGGCCTAGGATATTGATTTTGTTTAACTGTAATTTTGCCGACACTTGATCATCACTATATTCTTCTACTTGGTCATCAATTGATAAATCAGTCTTTATTGTTTAGTCCATCACTCAACTTACACTAGCTCACTTGGTCTTTACTACACTCAGTCACTACTATATTTTCTTCTTCATCTTGCTTGACCATAACTAACACTTAGCTAATACTATTTGCTCAATTATCTCTTAATTTTCTTAATCTTCTGCTTCATTAGCCAAGTGAAATTGATACTCGATAATGCTATGCCTCTTGACTTGTTTCAAATCTACTCTTTTATACTGCAACTCAACTATCTTCAATTCATATAATGATTAAAAAACACTTATCTTGTCAAATACTAACTGATCAAGTGCTCATTGTTATTCCAACACACTTTCTCCTCTTCACTCAACAACTTCACTAGTTCATCTAGTTATCTCTCTTTTCAAATTCTCTTCATATATGAATAGATATGACACTCTACATTGTTAGTAAATGTCTTTCCAGTAAAGTCTGATATCAATGACAATATCAAAATTGTTCCAATTGTAGTTTCCAACAATCTCCCTCTTTGGCATTGATGGCAACACCCCTAGTTACCATGCAAATGCAAAAGACTTGCTCATGATTTCCACTATAAAATTCCTCTATAATTTGTATAAGATCTTCATTAATATCCTTAGTTTCATTTTGATTCTCATCCATACAACCTCTATTATTCTTTAGCACTAGTAAAGACTCCCTCTTTGACATCTCTTCTTGTAATTTATCTTTTTCATTATATGATCCACAACATGTCTCTCTTAACTTTCATACACTTCTTTCTTTGGATATTGGATGGTAATTGTCATACTTATCTCTCCCTCTTTGACAATAATGCCAATGACATTATCTATTACATCTTATATTCATCTCACTCATTAATTGACATATCATTCTCCTATCACTGTTTGATTGATCTTCCAATATCACTCCCTCTATCATCTTTGACTTATAGCTCCATCTGCTCATACTTCAGTTCATTCTTTACTACTTTAGGTAGCTCCTAAAGTGTGACCTCCTACATCAATGTGTAAGATATTTTGATCATAACATTTGATGCAATGATTCATCACATTTTATCTTTCTTTAGATAGGGGAATGAACCCTAACTTACCTCTTAGATACTTATAAGAATCCTTAGGTAATGCCTTAGTGAATATATCAACTATTTTCTCCTTTATGTTTACATATTTCAGTCTCACTTCTTTGTCTTGTACCCACTCTCTCAAGTAATGGTACTTGATAGTAATGTGGGGAATGACCCCTAACTTACCTCTTAGATACTCATAAGAATCCTTGGGTAATGCCTTGGTGAATATATCAACTATTTTCTCCTTTGTGTTTACATATTTTAGTCTCACTTCTTTGTCTTGTACCCACTCTCTCAAGTAATGGTACATGATAGTAAGGTATTTTTTCTTTGTGTGCATCACAAGATTCGTAGATGTGTTTATAGAACTTGTGTCATCACAATATATCACAACAAGTTCAATAATCTCCTCCTTCATACCTTTCAACAATTGCTTGATCCACATAATATTTAAAAAATTAAGTTTTGCAACAACATATTTAACCTCTACTATAGATTGAGAAATACAATTGTGCTTATTGCTTATCCATGAAATCAATATATTTCCTAGAAAGAAAGATCCTCCACTTGTACTATTTTTGTCATCAACATTTCCATCCCAATCAACATCTGTGTATACCTTCATCTCAAACTTTTCATTCTTCTTACGCCATAATCCATAGTCTTCTGTTCCTTTTAGATATCTTGATATCCTTTTCATAACCATTATGTGATTTTCTCTAGGATTAGCAAAAAATACCAACAACTAATGCAATGTCAAGTCTTCTATGAACTACATATTGCATTTTTTCAATCATTGATCTACACAATGTCTGATTCACTTTAGCAGAATCATCATTCTTTGAAAGTTTATGTCTAGTGAACGTAGGTGTTCCAACTAGTTTTGAATCTTCCATTCCAATGCTCTCCAATATCTCCTTGATATACTTTGATTGCATAAAGTAAGCTCCTTTCTTTATTTGATAAACTTGCAAACCAACAAAGAACTTAATATATTCAAACATTGACATCTAAAATTCTTTCTTCACCTCATTAGAAAATTATTTGCACAACAAATCATGAACTCCAAATATGATATCATCAACAAAAACTTCAGCCAACAATATCTTGCTTTTAGATTCACTTTTTAGATATAGATTGCTATTGTCATTAGTTCTTGCAAAAACACTTTTCACCAAATAAGTATGTAATCTTTCATACCATGCTCTAAGATATTGTTTCAAACCATATAATTCTTTGTGCAATTTACATACCATGTTCTTCTTGCTTGGGTTAACAAATCCTTCAAGTTGTTCAATGTAGACTTCTTCTTCCAAGATTCCATTCAAAAATGTAGATTTAACATCCATTTGGTATACCTTGAATCCTTTGTAAGAAAAATATGAAAATTCTTACTCCTTCCAATCTTGCAATTGGGGAAAATGTCTCTCCATAGTCAATTTCTTCCTCTTGTGCACATCCCTTACAAACTAGTCTTTCTTTGTTCTTCGTGACTTCACCTCTTCACCTTTCTCATTCAACTTATTTCTAAATACCCACTTGGTTCCAATCACATTCTTGTCCTTTGGGATGGGTACCAATGTCCATGTCTTATTTTTCTCTATTTGATCAATTTACTCATTCATTGCTGTAATCCAATCTTCATTCTCCAAAGCATCATTAATTGATTCAGGTTCAACTTCACATAGTAAGCATGTATCATTCTTCAACTTGTTTCTTTTCATGAATCCTAAATATTTGTCTCCAATGATTTGATCATGTTTATGGTGTCTTCTCACATATTTTTATAAGAAAGGTTCAAATCTTCTATCATCTTGGAGAGTTTCACTTGGTTCCGCTTGTTCATCTTCTTCAAGTATCTCTAGCTACAACTTGATATTCTCTATCTGGTGTACCATCTTTGTTGGCTCTTGAATTAATAGTCTTTGAATAACCTAATGATAAGAGAAAATACATCTATGGTGTAGCTATTTTCCATACTTAACATACTTGTTCAAAAATTAGGTCCAACTAAGAAGGCTATACTCCTTCTTCACTTCAGACTCTGCAAAATGTAGGTAGGTAGACCTTAGATTCATCCATATCACTAGTGCAAGAACATAGATATGCAAGAACATAGATTAATTAATCTTATCCTACTTATGGTGAAGTAAGAGGGATGCAATAGCTAATCACATAACCTAGATATCCACAAGCAAAGTAAAGGCCTACTTTCAGCTCTACAAAGATGAAAGGGAAAATAATTTTGATAGTTTGAAGATTCAACATGATCTAGATGTAAAAAAATGCAAACCTATAATCTACTAGCCAAGATCAATGTCTTATTCACATTAGGTCACTAAGTCATGAAACCCTTCACACAACATATCAAATTTTATCAAATAGCTCAGATCTAAGAAACAACAATTTACAACATTTCCCTATCAATGATTTTGAATCAACTTTCTTATCAAAATCCTTGTGCAAGATTGATTTATTTGTAACTCCTACTAAAAATTTAATTGATTTATTGAATCAAAGCATAAAGAGGATGTGCATACCTCATAAGAAGACAACAAGTGATCTAAACTCTTGGTTCATCCAATTGAAATAAGATCAAGAAACACATAAGAGAGATATGAAACAAGACTTTATTTCCATTAATTTTTTTACCATCTCTAATATACAATGCAAGAGAATGGTTCAATAAACTTAAAAAACTAATATATATTCAATTACCATCCATTATTTTCTCAAATAAAATGTACATATGCTATTTAAAACCAGAAAATGTTGAAGAAGGTAGAATCAAAAGATGTGAGACTTGCTGATCAAGTTGGAACCAACCCTACACAATGAGAGAGAGACATAATATGTAGAAGAGGAAGAAATCCCATATTTGATCTGATGATGCCATTTTTCCACTTTAATCTCTTCCATCTATTGAAGAAAATATTCTCTCCTCTTTCCTCAACTAAAAACCCAATATGATCTTCATCACTGTGCACAACAAATTGAGAAAATATCTTCAACACATGATGGAAAACCCTCTTGGAGAAAAGATCAAATCTGTTACTAAAACTATTTTTGAAAGTCCCACCAAATGTATGTAATAATAAAAAAATGGTGTTGGAACTTTCCTCTCCACATTTGGCCCATACCTAGATGAACATTTGCTCCAAAACCAAATTTGAACCACCATTGACAAGTCACAAAAGCCAAGAGGAAAAATAGAAAAACCCTTGTTGATAAATCTAGGAATAACTCTTTACCACCGATACCTACACTTATTTAGACTACAAAAATAAAAAGTTCATCTCAATAAATTTTTGTCAGTATATGATATTGATGTAGTGCAAGGTAGGAGTATCTCCAGAGGAGATGTCCTAACCCCTAGCAATATAACCACACAATGGAAACACAACAACAAGAACAAACAATGCAAGATATGATACCAATTTACAATAATTTGTTCATAAAATATAACTGATTACATGCATTATGCTCAGCTATAAGGCCTTTTGAGTTAGGGCCAAATACAAACATCAATTACAAAATCAGTTTTGCAAGATCCAACAAGATTCAAATTACAAAAAAATCTTAGCTAGTCCAGATGCACAACTAGATAAGAACACCAAGAAGAATCCACACTTGTACCCTTAGGTCCACCAAGAGATCCTCTAGTTCTTAAGCCATAGCTCTAGCTTTTCCAATTCACATCTATCCTTCATTCCATCCCAACTCAATATGACTAAAAGACTCCACAGGACCCCGAATTATACCAATCTAAGCCACAAGTTGACCTAGAATACAAATTAAATATCCACACATAAATTAAATGCCACACACTAGCCTACAACAATAATTAAATGTCTAGAAAATGATATTCAAGTAAAACCACAATATCTCTTAGCTCTAATTGAATTAGAACTTGTGCTTAAAATATTAGGTGTAACTTTAGGTCCTCTAATACCCCTTAAATGAAAAAAGTTTGATTCTTTAAGGATAACTACACATCCATCTTGAAAGTCAAGCACAAAAAATTGTTGTGCAAAATTGCCAGAAATTGATACTCCAGGAGAATTTCCATATCTCCCAAATTATAAGGAATTAGAACTTGTAACTTTGAAAAAAAAATTAATCTAGGCCCTATTAAATCTCTAAAGGTGCATAGCCTCTCATTAATTGTTCAAAATTAGTTATATAGCTTGCAACAGACACCTAGAAACCAGAAAAAAACATAGTTTCAACAACAAGACTCAAACAATTCAAACTTCAACTCAATCCATCCAATCTTTATGAAATCATGAGGAAAGGTTCTCCAATGTGTCTCCAAAACATACATAACCATGAAAAAATAACTCCACCAAAATCTAAGCTTGATGCTCCTCAAAACTTAACCAAAATCCCTCCAAACATGCAGAATTGTAGACAAGCCTAGGATGCTCCTACATTAGACACCCCAAGTTCAAAAAGTGTTCTAGTAACTGGAAGAACATCTTTTGGGATTCAAAACATAAATCCCAAACTAGTTCTTCACATACATGTCCTTTAAGTCTTCAAATTGCACACTCTTTCCCTTTCTTTTCTTCTTCTTCTTCACATCCACCATAGGTGTTCCATAGGCCTACTTTCCATGTTGATCTCCAACCTTCTTAGAATCTGCCAAATCAACTTAGCTACCAATACTCAAGTTCCTCCTACTAAGCTCTTCATTCTATAGAGGAATTAGGGTAAACTTCCTGCCACCTTTCTCAACAGTAAACACATTCCTAACACAATGATGCACAACCCTGCAATCATATTGCCAAGGTTTGCCAAGCAACACATGACAACTATTCATATCCATAATATCACACAACACTTGATCCTTATATTATCCAATCTAGAAATCAACAAGGCATTGCTCCCTCACTTCCAAAGCATGCTCACCTTGCTACCAACCAATCCTATAAGGATGTCTCATTCTCTTCAAAGAAAGTTTCTAAACCATCTCTTCAACAACAAGGTTATCAATACTACCACCATCTACAATCACCTTGTAAATTTTGCCACCATACTTACAACAAGTCTTGAAAAAACTAGTCCTCTGACAAGAATCCAATCTCCTCTCACCAATCAGTACTCACTGAGCCAGTAAACTCTCTCCTTGCTCAGGCTGACTATCCTAGACTGCAACCTCATTCACAATAGTAGTTGTCCTTCCAATCAAACATTCAAAAGATTTAGGCCCTTCTTGACCACACTTGAAAAAATTACCTTTGAACTCACCTCCACCTATCCTTCATTTCTATTCAACAATTTTTGGTTCACCTTCTTTTGGTTTAGCTTGTGCCAACTATCTTGCTTCTCCTTCCCTTGGGAACTACCTTGATTCTTCCTTTTTAGCTTCTTCTCTACTCTCAAAGCATACTAATAAGCTTCCTCAACTAAATAAATATTCAACATACCAACCTCATCCTAAATATTGAATCTCAAACCACTAATATACCAAGCTACCTTCTCTTTTGACAATTCTCTATGCCTAGACCAAATAGTCAACTTGTAGAACTCCTCGGTATAATCTTTCATAGTCATATCCTTTTGCTTCATATTCTACAACTTATTAAACAACTCAAGTTCATAATTAGTAGGAATGTACTTAGCCTTCAACTTAGTCACCATCAACCTCCACCTAGTGATCTTCATTTCACCTTCCTCTTCTTTGTCTCTTTGTAGTTCCTTCCACCAAAGAGTAGCATGTCCCTACAACTTAGTTTGTGCCAACTTCACTCTGAGTGGATCCTTAATATCCTCAAGCTTAAAGTAGTCTTCCAATTCACCAATTGAATTATTTAGGTCTTCAAAATTCAAAGTACCTAAAAAATTAGAAACCTCCATCTTGTGTTTCAGCTTCAATTGAGATACAGGTCTAGCAAATTGACCAACCCTAGTTCCAATAGGTCTCTCCACACGATCAATTCTATCCTTACCACTAGATCCAGTAGCTTCAATTTATTTGAAAAATTTCTCATAACTTTCTTCAGTACCCACATGCCTAGGTACACTACCTAAAGCACTTAAAATTTCAGCAGTCATGTCACTCTTGATTAATGCTATCTGAGATTTGAAACTAGTGTTAACCTCCTCCATCTTAGATCTAAAATCTACTTTAACCTTCTTTGAGATCCATTCTTCTACAACATCACTAAGATCATTAATTTCCCTAGGGTCCAATATTCTTGGAGGCATCTTCCAAAATTTTTAGCAAACCCTAAGTAACAAATCCATCAATCTAGAAGATTAGTTAGCCACAAGATCAACCTTCTTTGCAAATCCTGGTGTAAACTGCCTCAACTTCAACAATCTATCAACACACTTAGGAACAACCTTTTCTTTGATACCATCTGATGTAGTGCAAGGAAAAAGTATCTCCAAAGGAGGTGTCCTAACCCCCAAAAATATAACCACATAGAGAAAACACAACAAAAAAAAGTAAAAATGCAAGATCTAATACCAATTTACAATAATTTGTTCATAAAATATAACTAATTACATGCAATATGCCCGGTTGTAAGGCCTTCCAGGTTAGGTATAAATCCAAAAAAAAGTTACAAAATCAGTTTTGCAAGATCCAATAATATCTAACTTAAAAACCTATCTTAGGTAGTCCAGATACATGACTAGATAAGAACACCAAGAAGAATCTACACTTGTACCCTCAGGTCCACCAAGAGATCCTTTAGTTCCTAAGTCGCAACTCTAACTCTTCCAGTTTGCATCTATCCTTCATTCCATCCTAACTCAAAATGAGTAGAAAGACTCCAAAAGATCCCTAATTATACCAATCTAAGCCACAAGTCATCCTAGAACACAAATTAAATACCCATACATAAATTAAATGCCACAAGTTGGCTTGCAACAACAATTAAATGTCCATAAATTGATATCCAAGTAAAATTGTGATAGCTCTTAGCTAAGATTGAATTAGAACTCATACTTTGAACCATAGATAGAAATTTAGGTTCTCTACAATATTTTAAATTTGAAAAGGCTTATTCCTTAAGGATAAGTGTGCATTCATCCTACAAGTGAAGCACATAAAACTATCATGCAAAACTGCCAGAAAGTGATTCTCTAGGAGAATTTCGATATCTCCAAACTTATAAGGAATTAGAGCTTGCACCTTTGATAAAAGGAATTAATCTAGGCCCTATTAAATACTTGAAGTGCACAGCCTCTAATTCATTGTGAAAAATTAGTTATATAGCCTACAACAGGCACCCAAAAACCAGAAAGAAACATAGTTTCAGCAGCAAGGTTCAAATAGTTCAAACTTCAACTCAATCCATCCAATCTCTATGAAATCATGGGGAAAGGTTCTCCAATGTGTCTCCAACACATACCTAACCACAAAAAATAACTTCACCAAAATCCAAGCTCGATGCTTGTCAAAACTTAACCAAAATCCTTCCAAACATGCAGGATTGCAGGTAAGCCTAGGATGCTCCTACATCAGATATGCCTATATTTTCTTACCAGTTGAAGTAGAAAAATCCCTTAAAAATTCATACAATCTAGGAATTTTTTTTTTAAGATCCATTCTCATCTAAAAAATCATCTTATTATAAGGTTTGAAACTTTATAATTGCAAAAATTTTACTTAAAATGTAATGGACCTTGTTGGTGTTTTGAAACATCACGATTTCAAATTACCCTGATGAGAAAATAATAGGCAACTACTTCCCATTTGCAACATATCCTTTCAAAAACCAGGCCAACTATAAGGCTAGACCCTCTTCTAATTTAGGCTCTATAAAGCCTAGGCGGGTGGACCTATTAGATTCTTCATATGGTACCAGTGTTCCAAAAAGCATACAAATGAATCTAAAAAAATGCAGATTAGAACTCTTATATCTTCTATACTTATGCAAAGATCATAGACATGAAATAGCTAATAAAATTACCTAAGAAATTGATAAGCTAAGTGGGGGAATCCTTTTAGCTCTTAAATGGAAAGGGAAATGGATGATTATAATGTTGATTTCAACAAATACCCAAATATGCAACAATAAGAACAAGTTGATCCTATAGCTGATTAGTGCCTTATCTATTGGGAAATTCCATAAATCATACACATACATCTATGATAGTAGTGGCATATTCCATATATCAAGATATTTGATCTATCTTATCACTTTGTGAATCAAACATCGATGTTCATAAAGACCTCATTCTCATGAAATATCCTTCTCAAATAACTAGCAACCCTATCAGATACATCAAACATTTACTTGGCTCCTTGTTCCAACAATAAAACATATCAGACATACAACCTTAAGGGGGTGCAAAAGGGTCTAAGTTCTTTGTCCCTAAATCTCAAAACATTGCAGATTACAAATATATAAGATAAGAATTAGAATGAAACTAAGAAGATTCTTGCTCATTGTATTCATTTCTTTGAAACTATACATTCAAGATGCATGTAAATAATTTATAAAACCACTAAATAGATCAAAACTATCTATATTAGCTAAGCTACTACTATTCATAGAAAAGAAATATGTTGAAGAGAATGGTATCACAATAGTGAAAAATATCAAAACTCGAACCAACTGGTCTCATAGTGAAAATTGCCAACCTATGGTCTCATAGTAATGATAAATTTTCTCTAGAATTGGAATCCATCTTGAGAAAGAGAAAAAAAAAGATTAAATAGGGAGGAATAAAATCTTAGATCAGATCAAATGTTGCCATTTGTCCACTTGGAAAACCTCCATCTACAAATGCAAAACATCTCTCTACTCTCTCTCTGTAACTACACATCAGATCTTTTCATTGCTACTGAAAAATGCCTTGAAAATATCTCCAGAATGATTTAAAAGTGTAACTAATTTTAATGCCATATCTAAGATCAAAACAAGGGCAAAACACCCATCAAATGACCTTTAGAGGAAAAATAAAACTTTTCAAATTTTTTTTTTTCTAAATATGGTAGCAAAAATCTTCAACGACTACTTTCCAACCAATTTTGATGCTTAATGATGAAATTTTCCCATTCTACTGAGAATGCCCCAAAAAACACAAATCTGCCTATAACCTATACCACTAAATACCTGTGCAAATTTTGATCCTATATTCAAAAATGTTATCTTCTCCTAGTTCCAATGGTATACTACACTGCACATTTTTGACAAGAATTGCCCCTTTGGCATGCATTTGAAAATCCAAGTCCTCATTGCAAGTTCAGTCATTAAAATGAAAAATTACAAAATTTCTATAGTCTAAACTATAGAAAAATCTTTAAAATACTTAAAAATTTCAATTTATGGCTTGCTTATTCAAATCTTGGAAATAAAGATAATAAAATATTAATTTTCTCATTTTCATATTTTTTAGCCCCTTTTTTCAATTTGGGTCAATCCCTGGTTGATTGCTTGGGTGCCACGTGGTGGCCTCCTATTGGTCGACTCTTGCCACCTCATTTTTCTCTATCAGCGCTACTCACCACATGTCATCTTAGCGTGGCTTCACAAGCTTAATCTCGTGTTCTGCCTTAACCTTAGTGACCGAACACCTAACCTTACTTCGAAGCTTCTGAGCCTTAAATGTAGTTAAGCTAGATGAAATTGTGAAATATATAGTTTACACCATTAGGGGCTTGCATTCAACTTAAAATTTTACCTCTACAAAGTTGCTGTTGGTGCTCAAAATTGCGTTCTCATTTTGAGCGACCATTTAAAATTTTGAATCAAGTCAAGCCTATGAAAGCCCCATAAATGCAAATGTACCCGACTGTACCCTTAAGGCCTGCGAGGTGTTTAATATTTCTAACACCTTTCATTTAGTGCGTCTATGTGTTCTATGAAGTTGAACTGACATTTCAAAACATTTTGTGATGTCCCATTTTGAGCTAGTGTCAAAATTTGCAATCCCGCCCAAATGTCAAATACCAACCAGAGGCCCAGTTTGCATTTGAATATCTCGCACCCAGGAATGTGTCATGACCTGTCACTTTGAGATTGTCTAGTGTCCATACCTGAGAACCTATGTTTCAGATTTCGAGTCATTTTGAGTCTGTTTGACTAGGTTTTGGATCCCTCAAAGTTGGTCAGTTACTATTTTCACACATTTGCAAAATGTTCATAATTCTGGGAAGCCCTGTTTGACGTACTATAATTTTGACCCAATTAATTCAAATGTGAGAATTCCTATTGTGTTGTATTGTAAACGTCAGAGACTTGCTATGTTTAAATTTTTGAGTCTTGATGAATCCGTTTGATCAGTTTTCAAATGTGATTCCAAATGGAATTTCTATCTTTTCACTGGTGTCAACATTTGCAGATTTGTCAGGACCCCTGTTCGAGATATTATAACTTGAAATTCATGATAGGTAAAGTTGAATGGATTGTACCACTATGTTGTACTCTGAAGATATTTTAAGTGTGTTAGTTTTCAAATCTTGACGAATCTGTTTGTATACTTTTCCAGGGTCTTTCCATTTCTAAAAATCACTTTTCAATCAGTGTTCCTAGTTGCAAAATCTAGGTAGCTTACTTTGAATGCTCGCCATTTGCGCCCTGTTATTCGTCATGAGCCCAAATTGTAGGATCATAATATCCTCATGAAAAAGATTTAACGCCCTAGTTTTCATTTCCCCATGTGCTCATTTGCCTAGTTTCCCAGGCCATTTCCAAACACACTTTATAGCTTTCTGACATGTTTATCTGCAGGTGAATTTAAGTTGGCAACTTCAAAGGTCGATATCTTTTCACCTTGATATCGTCATGCAACGAGTTTTTGCAGGCCTATTGAACATGTCAGAGAAAATAGAGATCCTGAGTTTCGGAGCTTGGTCAGGTGTTTATGTTAGTTTTTAAGGCCAATCAACAGACCTCCTGGCGCAAATTTGACCAGTTGGCAAAAGGTGATAAAGTGAGTTTTATTTGATTAATCAGTGATCGAACTTAATTCAAATCAGTTTGAGATGTTTAGTTGGTCAGTCTGGAGTATTAGTTGTCTGGAAATGAATTTTTTTTTTTAGTCGGACCCACTTTGGGGCCTGACTAAATTCATCAGAGTTGGGACAACCGTTAAGGATTCGGTTGCTGATATGGTGAGTAAGCTGAATGCTTCTGAAATGGAAAAAATGGGGTTGAGAATTGAAATTGATAAACAAATGGCAGAGGTGATGAGGATGCCTTTTTGAGAATGAGTCCCCGGAGGTATTGTTTTCTCTCTACTTGGCCGAACAAGATAGAACTCAGTGAAAAGAAATAATGTTTACAAATTCTCGTTGGTTTTCATTTGAAGAGGAGTCCAAGGGAACACCAATAACACTTCTAGTTTCCTCACCTGTAAGGATGGATGATAATCCACTAAAACATCATTGATACTTCAACTCTTAATGATTTCTAATAAACAACTGCCTTTGATGCCAATATATGTAGTGATCTTTATGGACTACAAATTCATAATAAGAGAAGCTACCATATTAATAGAGAAAGAGCTTAAGGCCAAGTTTGAGGGGCCATGCAAGGTTTTCAAGGACGTTCTTGGTGCTAATTGAAAAAGAGAGTGGTTTTTGATCATGCTGCTATTTGGTTATAGGAGAATATGGATGGATCGCCAACATGGAGAATAAAGAGGAATATAACTTCATGAATAGATTGAAGAAAGTTGTGGCAAGAATAAGCTAAAGCCCCTGCAAATAAATTAAACCCATTCTATCAAAGAAAACTCACCCATACGTGAGAACAGAACAACACGATGGCATTCCAAAATTAGTTGGAAACAATGCAAAAAGGTTTTATTGAGCAGATTTCTTTGTTAGAAGTAGAAAGAAGTCCCTGTGTCTGCAATGCTCTATGCTACAAAAAATCTTTAAAAGGTTAAAAAAATAAATAAAATGGAGACGTTGAAGCCAAAGTAGAACTCCCACATCAAGAAGAAATCGGTGTTTGAAGACAGGGCGGCATTGAGTAAGAAACTATTGTATCTTGTCTCAATAGCCTTCTAGCAGCACCAATTACCCATCTATTTATCTGCACAATATTCAAAAATTTAAGAAGATAGAAAATTTACAAGACTGCACACCATTGGCGCATAATGACAATAAAGGACTGTCCACAGCTGAACGCAATTCCAAATCTTGGAAGGTTAGTTTCTCTAAAAGATTTGTACTGGAAGGTCTTCACAAAATTGAGAGCGTAGATGGTTTCCAACAATGCATATCACTGGATTATATATTATTAAAGAACATTTGCAGCTAATTGAGGAAATATTGTTTTCATGTGACAAAGCACATTTGCCAACAAAGCTGTAGGCGCTAGAACATCCAACAGAAATGGCCATTGTTACCGCTGTGGAAAGATTTGACGCTGAAGTGAATTTTTTTTTAAAGAGGAGCCAATCACCAAATCATTTGACTGGTCCGATAGCACTTTTCAAGAGCATAGAGGAAATCGTAGCAGGGGACGAGCTGAGTAGAAAACATCAAGCATTCACGCCCTCAGCAGGCAACAAGCCTCCACACATAGAAAGCCACTACAGTCTGATCATGAGAGGACGCCTTGAAAAGAGCAAGCCGCATCCAAAGTAGCATCAAAACTATGCGAATGAAGGTGTCAAAGTAGGCATCTTTAAAAGCCTTCACACCAGAACTATAGAAAGAACCTGTGTTTTAAAAGGAAGTCACCTATATTTAGAAACTTGCATCAATGAACAGAGGTAACTAGCTCGAGAGACGTAAGAACAAGGAAAGACTATGAAATGTATTTATCCTACATTGGGTGGGTAACTTAGAAATTAGTTTTTTAAATACCATTTCAAACACATTACATAATGTCTTCAAGACAAGCACTTTTGAAGCGCTAGTTGCATGTGGGGCCCTGCGCCCATGTGGTCAATGTGGAAGTGACGTCAGCCAGAGAGGACTAAGCATAATTTTAAATGAAAATGCGAGAACGCTGATGTGGCATCGTTGAACCAGATGTCGCCACGTGTCAAAAATTGACGAATGGCGCTTCCCTGCAAAAAGAGTTGCGCAAAAGTTAAATAATGCGGGGGTGTGCCTGGGCGCCACGTGGCATGGCTGATCCCATAGGTGATGACGTGGTGAGAATGAGCAGCTCAAATGAAGGCACAAGATTTCACCACGTGGCGAGATCCGATGGTCCGTACATCCTCGCAATATGGAGTTGTAGGGATTTAAGTAATGCGAGGATGCACCTTGGTGACACGTGGCACTGGGTCCCTGTGGCGCTGACGTGGCATCTGAGAACAATGGTCGACCAATCAGAGGCTACCACATGGCAGAAAGGTTGGTCAAACTCTGTTGACTCGAATTGGAAGGCAAGGGCAGTTGAAGAATAAAAAATAATAATATTTTATTATTATTTTTATAATGGATGCACGTTAGATTTAAAGAATTTGCAAAAGGGGACATTTTATTCTAAAGTTTTAACTTTAGATAAATTTCAAATTTTAAATTTAAAAAGGAATGCAGATCTGATAGTTATAGCAGAGGGGCATTTTTTGAAATAAGATTATGGGGGTTTCTGGTATCGAAAATGGGCACTTCAATATATCACCGAAACCAGAACGAGACAAAATTTTTGATTCCTGAGTTAGTTTTTGCACAGGTGACAATGTGTTCCTTCTATAGGGGGTTTTGTCCTAGGTTTCTAGATTGCAACCTTTTTCAGATCAGGAAGTTCAGATTTGATTTTTGGCAAGGTAAATAGCTTGAATATGTGTAAAAGACAAGGAGAATTCAATTGGGGGCATTTCTGAGTCAGTTAAAGCAAGTTTTATCAGCATTTTGAAGCAAATCAGATTTTTAGCAAATAAGGGATTTCATCATTCAGGAGGGGATATTTTGCAAATCAGTTGCAATGTAATGATGAAACAAAAAATCAAATCAGATGGAAGAAAGAGGTTAGAGAGAGTCTTTACAGTTGCAGGAGATGGATTTCTAGGTCGACAGATGGCAGTCGCAAATTCAATCCGGGAATTCATATTCATCCTATATTATTCTTTCTTTCTTCCATTTGAAGGGTTCCAGTTTCTGGGAAGAAAAAGTTCATTGCTGTGATACCATTAGGGATTCCAGTTTTTGCACTGTGAGACCATTGGTTCCAGTATTTTGACATGTTTCCATGACTGTGACACCATTTTCTTTCAGCATAACTCTCATGTGAACAACAGTTGTAGAGATAATACAAATAGTTTTGATACATTAGGTTGTTTCATGTTTTAATTTTATGCATCTGAATGTATATTTTCAAACGAAATGAATACATATGAGCAAGCATTTCACTAGTTTCATTCTGGTTCTCATCTCCCGTCTCAGTAATCTGTGGTCTTATGTGGTCCTAGAATGAAGAGCTAAGATCAATTTGCTTCCCCTTAGGGTTGTATGTCTGATATGTTTTGCTGTTGGAACAAAGTGCCAAGTAAATGCTTAATGTGTTTTGACAGGGTTACTGGTTATGCTGAGAAGGATATTTTGTGAGAATGAGATCTAAATGAACACTGATGTCTAAATCACAAGGTGATTAGATAGATCTGCTGTTTGGGTATATAGAATATGTCCTAATGTCATAGATGTATGTTTTGACTTCATGGATTTGTCCAATGGATTAGGAACTGATAAGTTTTAAGATCACTTGTTATATTGCTGCATGTTTGAGGATTTGTTGAAACTCAACATCATTAATCAAATGAATTTCCCTTTCATGTTGAAGAGCTATAATAGAATGCCTTCACTCAACTTCTGAGATTCCTAGATCTACATTTAGCTACTGTAGATTGATGTTATTTCATGACTTATCAGGAGAAATAAGGGTTCTATCTGCTTTGTATTAGATTCAGTGTATGCTTTGATAACTAGTACCATATAAGGGATCTATAGGTTCACCCACCTAGGTTTTGTAGAGCTTGAAGTGCAGAAGGAGTATAGCCTTATAGTTGGCCTAGTGTCTGAATGGATGTGTTAATAATGGGAGTTAGCTGCCCCTAGATGCATTTTTTTCTCATCAGGGTAATTAGAAATGGGTAACATTTTCAAACATCAACAGTTGCAACCATGGTCATATCTCTCATTTTCACACCATCAAGGCTAATTTTGCTAACCACACAGTTACCAAGGCCAACATGTGATTTCATGCGACGTGATAGCCTATTGACATCATTGCTTCCTTTCTCTTTGCCTACGGTCCCAATCAAATTTTTTATGTTCATGCCCTTAGCTGACCATCATCCAAGGTAAGGCCCCTGTGCATGAGCCTTGCGTCAAAAGAGGCATGTCTTTAAGACAATTAGAATGGGCGTGCTCACATATTTAAACATCTAAATTTTACCTTGTGGTGTGAATGTGGGGCATTTTTAGATAAGTGACCTTCAAAGAAAGTTTCTCCATGCTGGTGCTCTGCTTCTAACTCAAATGTGTTTCCCCATTCTTTGTAGAGGGCTAATGAATACTTTCATTTACTTCCTCCAACCTTGTGGAATCAGGCTCCATTCATCACTCCTACTTCACTTCTTCACAAATTCTTGCACCATAGTCCAAAAGCACAAAGACATCACCTTTTTTAGGAGTAATAAATGTGGGGAAAGATCATGTTATCCAATGTATTCATCATGGGGTAGTTTCTTAATTTGATGAGTTGGAGATAGTAAATGGTGAATGAGGACTTGGATATATTAGTATGGAAAAGATGCCTGATTGATCATTTGGATAAAGTGTAACATTCCACGCAAGCTTCTAGTTCATAGAACTTTTTGCCAATGCCTTTACACTCCTATAGCAAACCAACCTGTGCCACCTAGTCATGGGGCATATACAAAATCATTCCCATCTCCACCAGTGGTATCAATCTAGTTTAAACCATTGCAAATGCAGGTACAGTCAAGGCTCCATCTTCCTATCACCGTGACTACCTGATACACTTGCTTTAATTCATAATAGACCTACAAATCTTCAAGGCTTTGTAAGGGGTCACACATTTCACAAGCATATAACTCCTTGAACTACTGGCTCGCAATCCCTACAAAGGCACTGCATGGAGATGAGATTTTTGCAAAAGAGATCACCATGAGTGGTGATGGTAAATACAAATGCAATTAGGGGGTGCAAAACTCAAATCGACAAAACTTTAGCTTGGATTTAGATAAAAATCTATGCAATGCTCTGTTTTGGTCAATCCTTTTATTCTCTTCAATGCATTCATTGGTAATGGGATCTGTAATCTAATTGAATTCACTCTTTTGTAATGCCTTCCAATTCAAAGAAAAATCACCTCCATACATTTCATGCTCCTTCTCTGCATTTGAAAACCCCTTTCAAAATCCTTCATACTAAATCCTTGTGTAACACTAGAGAGGATGATCCCATCAATCTGTGTAAGTTGGACATACCTTTCATGTGAGCCCGTAGGATAACCAAACACACACATCCATGCATTGTAGGTGAGTTTCTTTTATCATGACTATTATGTCCAAACAAGACACTTTTACTCCACAACTATTACTTTGCAATTTGATGAAACTAGTTGGGCCTTAAAGTTGGTCCGGCTAAAAAAAAATTTTCATTTTAAAAAAACTGACATTCCAAAATGATCTAATGGAAATTCGGTATTGATTTGATCAAAATTCAATCAAAGTCGCATCATTTAAAATTGATCTTCAACCTTTCCTGCAAACTGCCAGTTTCGTGCCAAGAGGTCCTTTGATTGGCTTTAAAAACTAACAAAAACACCTGACATAACCTTAGGATCTGACATACTGGTTATTTGTTCCACATCCTTGTACCTTTTCAAATCTTGTGTCATGATGACACCTGGGTCAAAAGATATTGACCGTCAAAGTTGCCTTCTCAAAAGTGCCTGCAACAAAACATGTCAGAAAACCATAAATCACATCCAATTTTGGCTTTGAAAACTAGGCCAATAGATAATTTGGGGCACAAAAACTAGGGCATCAATCTACTCTCACAAGGAGAATATAAATATGGGATTTGGGCTCATGATGAATAACTAGGCACAATTGGTGAATGTTCAAAATGGGCTACTTGGATTTACAGAACTGGAAACAATGGCAGAAAAACAATTTTCACAAACAAAGTGGACTTGGGAAAGGGTGCAGGCAGATTCATCAAGATTTTCAAACTGGCACACTTAAAGAATTTTAGAGCAGAACATAATGGTACAATCCATTTGATCTCACCTATCATGGATTTAGAGTTATGACATCCCAAATAGGGGTACTGCTCAATTTGCACTTCTTGACACTGGTAAAACTTTACAAGTTGCAAATGGAATCACATTCAAAAATTGATCAAACAGATTCATTATAAGCTCAAATTAGAAACATAACAAGTTTTTGATCTCTATAATGCAATTCAAAAGGAATTTTCTCATTGTGGTCAACTAGGTAAAAGTTATGAAAAGTCAAATAGGGCCTCCCAAAATTTTGAATAGATTACATCAGCATGACAACAATAAACAATCAACTTTGAGGGATTCAAAACCTAGTCAAAACATATTGAAATAACTTGAAATATAAAACATAGGCTCTTTGATGTGTGTATTAAACACTCCCAAAGTAGTGAGACATGAAACATTATTGGGTGCAAGATATTCACATGAAAACTAGGCTTCCTGTCGTTGTTTGACACTTGAGCAAAAATGTAGAATTGAACATTGCTCAATATGAAACTTCATTGAATGACTCAGAATAATGATTTATCTTCACAAGCCACATGAATATACTGAATGCAATGTGTTAGAAACATTAAACACTGTTTAGGCCTTGAAAGGACAATTGAGTACACATGCATTAAATGCACTTTAAGGGCTCAAAATCTTGGAATGGTACTCAAATAAGGAAAGCAATTTTGAGTCCCATTAGGCACCACTTCATGTGAAAATCCATTTATGATATTCAATCTTGTTTCACCAAAATAAATGACATTTTAATATTTAAGTTGAAACTTTAATCTCAACTTTCCCTCTATTTTCATCACATGGTCAAACTTGGCTGACTGATAATGTACCACCATCAAGCTATGATCAACTCCTTCATCATTGTTAGCACTTTGTCATTATCCATTTGGGCAACCTGCCATGTCACTACTACATGGCACTATGTGATTCACTAAAAAATCCACCTCAACCTACCACATCATTAGAGGCCACCTGAGAATTCTTTCCACGTGTCACAATCTCACTTTTTCATGATGATATCATAGTTTCTTGTGATATTGTGACACATGTGATCTTTTGATATCATCATCGTCAACCTTAGATGCCACATGTTACCCTCTAATTGTGTCAATGCTACTACCTAAGTCACAAGGTCATCATATCTCCTATTGGGAACCTTGGGCCTACCATGCCACATGGAAACCTCTTGCATTTTTCACATCTATAAAAAACAACCTCACAAAGATTTGAGATTGGGCCACATGTCAACCTTATCCAATCACCACTTCCGGTCCTATCACCACATAACACAATTCTGACAACTCGTCAGGTTAACACATGTCTACCTTGTTGCATCATCCAACTCAATTTGCAATCCACATAGAAAGTTCTGATTTGCTATCAAGTTGCCTAGTCATTTCTAAATGACACTGGCTAATCTCCAGACAAAATGCACCAAAGTCAAAAAAGTGATTCTTTTCAGATTCATGAAAACTTAGTGAAATTTTCTCAAAATTTTTATTGTTTTCGATCACAAAATATACAGATCATGAAGATCAAATGCTGAAAATTTCAAAAAATTTCATTGTGTTTTTCATTTTTTTGAAATTTAGTCAATGGTGCAATTTTTAGGGAGGATAGCCAAGTCTTTTCTAAACTATCAGTCACCTCGGTCAAAATTACTTTGGCCACCAACCGAGACCCATGGCCCCGCCGCATGTGAGCTTCACTTGTCATAATGCTAGGTAGTTTAAAACATCTTATCATGTCATCTTTATGTATAAAAATATGTTTCAAGTTTGTCACACATCCAATCAGTGACAAAATGTCTCACAAACTACAACTGTATGGCCTTTGTGATGGGAAAAAAAGGGCCAATCTTTTTGGATTCAAAAAACTTTCTGTACATTTGAGTAATGCTGATAAAAGATCCCAAATGCAAAGGCTCTGCTCCCTTATCACACACCAGACACCATTTCAAACAACACCCTAAATGGAAAAAACAAAAGCTTCTCTCATTCATGTATATGCAGGCTTTGAAGAAACCCATGCTAGATTGGCAATGTAATTGACATATTCAGCTTGGGTCTATAGCTTCTCCATATATCATGCACATTCTTGTCACCTCTAAAAGCAACCATCTTCGTTACTTATCACCCGTTGTGAGTGGAAAAACTACTCTAGGATGGTTTGATTGGGTTAAGGAATCCATTTCAGACTTTGGATATGCATCATCCTTATAACATTCATCCACTTCCCATTTCCCTGCAATAAATATGTCATATTTTTTTGGTAAAAATAAGTACATGGAAATAGGCACATTTGACGTGGCTCTATTAGCCCACGATGATGGACATATGATATATTTCAATTGTTTAAGTCAACTATGTTAGGACTATGAAAATTAACTATTGTAGTCACTAATTACTAATCTCCTATTGTAAATGATTATTAAACTATTGAAAATAAATTCCCAACTAATATCAAAAAATAACACAACTGCGACTTCACCAATAAAATACGGAAAGAAATGTGCAACACAATGAACACAATATTTTCAAACAAATTGTCCCTGGAAAAACCCCTAAGGGAAAACCAGTTCTAAAGATGAGGAATTATATTAAACTTTAGAAAATAAAAAGATACAAAATTCCTTTCCTCTCACTAGCAGAACTTTGACAACCTCCTAATTTCTCCTACTGATATTCCCCACTCCTATTCCCACGCTAACACTGCACCCTTGCTAACATTGCAAGATTGTTTGCTAACACTGCAAACTTACAAACTCATTTGCTAGCACTGTAAATGTTTCTCCAAACTTCTTGTTCTCCAAATGCCCCCTAGACCCCCTTTTATTTTACTCTTGTTGGTATTCAACAACCATGATTGATTTACAATTGATGACTGAGATATAAAACAACTTACCAACCCTAACATAATTGGTTTCTAGTTGCTTCTAAAAGAAGTCAATTATTTAATAAATAATTGTCCTTACTCTAACCAATTTGTTAATAAAATAATTATTTACTAAATAATTTCATATGGATGAATAACTATCCAAGCTACCAAAACTAACACTCCCTCTTAGCAAGGAAGCTATTCTACATGACACCCAACTTATCTCTGAAGAAAATGAATTTTTTCTTCCCTAATGCCTTAGTCAAAATGTCTGCTACCTAATCCTCTACAGGTATGTATTGTAGCTAAAAAAATCCCTGTTGTACACAATCTTTGATGAAGTGATATTCAATTTCTATATGTTTAGACCTATCATGAAACACTAGATTCTCAAACAACTTGATGCAATTCTGATTATCACAGCGTATCATAGTAGTCTCAACCTTCTAACCAAACAAAGCTACTAACAACTTCCAAAGCCATATAGCTTCACATGTCACCATGCTAGCTGCTATGTACTTTTCTTTTTCTAAACTTAGAACCACATACTTCTTCTTTGTGTTGAACCAAGAAACAACTCCTGATCCCAAGCTAAAACAACACCCTAAAGTGCTCCTTTTGTCCATTGTACTTCCTACCCAATCTACATCAGTATAGCCTATCAACCTAATACCTTCACCTTGAACATATCTGATCCCATACTCAATTATACCATGCAAGTAATGAAACACATGCTTAGCCACTATCCAATGCATTCTCTTTGGTTCAAGCATGAAATGACTAAGAGAGTTAACATCAAATGCTATATTTCACCTAGTGCTAACCAAAAACATAAGCAAACCAATCAACTGTCTATATAAAGTGGGATGTACATCCTTCTCCCTAGATGCATCTAACTTCCTCCAATTTGTGGTCATGGGTGTAGACATGGCTTTGCAATCCTCCATCCTTAATCTCTTCAATATTTCAATGCAATATTTCCCTTGACCAAGAAAAATCTCCCCATCTGTGTGCCACACTTCCATGCCTAGAAAGTAGTGCATAAGTCCCAAATCCTTCATCTCAAACTCTTTTACAAGGTTCCTCTTGCAATCCACTATGAGCCCTAGTGAACTTGTAGGAAATAGGTCATCCACATAAAGAACAAGAATGAGAATATCACCCTCAACCAACAAGTAGTAGAGGTTAGCATTTGCTTCACTCTTCACAAAGCCCATTTCTTGCAAGTATGTATCAGTGCACTCATACCATGCTCTGGGAGCCTGCTTGAGTCCGTACAATTCTCTCTTCAATTTGCACACATGTATCTCTTTGCTATGTGCTACAAAGCCTTTTGGTTGTTCTATGTATACCTCCTCCTTCAACTCACGATTAAGGAATGCTGTCTTGACATCCATTTGATGGATATGCCATCCCATCTATGCTACAAGTGAGATAACAACTCGTATAGAAGTATACTTGGAAATTGGAGCAAATGTCTCTTCATATTCTATTCCCTCCTTCTGAGAGAACCCCTTTTCCATGAACCTCACCTTGTATTTCTCAATGCTACCATCTGCACTGTGCTTTATCTTATAGATCTAGCATGATCCAACTACTGCCCTATCTATTGGTCTAGGCATTACGTCCAACACATCATTCTGCATTATTGAGGAATATTCCTCAACCATAGCATCTCACTATACCTAATGTTCTATAGCTTCCTCATATCTAGAAAGCTCACTACGTACCAACTGACTAACTAATGCTGCATAGTCATTGAACTTGGCTGGTTGTCTCTACTATCTAGTACTCTTCCTAAGAGCTCCCAGAAACTCTTGAGTATCCCTTTGTGTATCTGGAACCTCATGGTTCCTACTGTTAACTATAGAGGATGAAATGTCAACCTCTAAGTCATCTAGATGCATTTCCTATTGCACCTATTGCTCCATACTCTATGAATCTTCACTACCTGAGCCTACACTCATATTGGTAATTGTACTTGAGCTTTGCTGCTCTTGACTTGGTGTTAGAGCTTCTGTTGGCTGCTTACTTTGATCGTCTGCTGGAAAATCTTTAGATCTCCTAAATGCCTTGTCCTCCATGAACTTGACATCACATCTGACAAAAAATCTTTTAGTGCCTAAAAGGAAAATCCTATATGCCTTTTAGGTCTCATTGTACCCAACAAAGTACCCCCTCTCTTTAGTCTAATCTAACTTTGTACATGTATCTCCAGGAATATGACAATATGTCAAACTCTCGAATATCTTGAAGTGACTAACATATGGCTTCTTCCCTGTGAAAGCCTCCTCTGGTGTCATCTTCCCTAGCACCTTGTGTGGAACTCTATTTTGGATGTAAACTACTGTATTACACACCTCTACCCATAAGTAATGGGGCATGTCTTGGTCATGTAGCATAGCTCTTGTTGCCTCTGATATAGAATGGTTCTTCCTCTCAACAACTCCATTCTACTATGGATTATAAGGAACAATCCATTCTCTCTTGATTCCTTCTTTGGTGTAGAACTCCTAGAAGACATTTCCTTTGTACTCACCTTCATTGTCTAATTGAAGAACTTTTATCTTCTTTCCTGTCAAATTCTCCACAAGAGCCTTAAACTCTTGGAATGGACTGAAAACCTTATCCTTATTCTTCAAGAAGTATATCCAGGTCTTTCTAGAGAAATCATCAATAAAAGTAACATAGTACTCTTATCCTCCAAGAGATTTCATCAACATTGGTCCATAAACATCTAAATATACTATATCAAGAACACCCTTAGATATGGTGTCACTCCTTGGAAAAGATGCCTTCACAAACTTCCCCAACAGACATCCCTTACATACATCATCATGCTCTATGCTCACCACTGGAACACTTTTCACCATCTCACAAAGAAATCTAACTACTCCATGATGAATATGGCCCATCCTCTTATGCCATAGTTCTCCGAGATCTCTAGGATTACTATTGCTCATGAGTGCCTTAGGAGTATCAAACTACAACCTATAAAGGTGACCACTCCTAACTCCAATAGTTATGGGTGATTTCCAATCCTTGTGTTTAATCAACACATTTGTCCCTCTAAAGAGTACATTATACCCCCTATCCTGAAGAACATATACATAAATCAAATTCATACCTAAGCCTAGCACATACAACACATCATGAAATAGAATTATTTTTCTATTCTCCCTCTAAAATTGAACAATCCCTTTCCCAACTAGGTTGAGTTTGGACATGTTTTCCATAGAAATCTGGGTGTTGGTGTCCTCCTTGTAACTAGAGAAGTACTCTCTAACTCCTATTATATGAAATTATGCCCCACTATCTATATACCAAACACACTATGAGATTGAGCTAACCATACAAGCTATGAGTGAAATTTCATCTTCCATTCCACTGGAGAGTTCTTTTGCACTTGCTAAAGTTTCCACCTGCTTCTTACCCTTCTTTTTCTCTGGGCAATCACTGACACAGTGGCCAAACTTGTGACATCCAAAGCATTTGACCTTAGAAAGGTCCTTCTTCTTCTTCTCACTCTGTGAATTTGATCCTTTGCTAGATCCATTCTTTGCTTTCCCTTTCCCTGCTAGGGAAACATTCTCTTATTCTACCTCATTTTTCTGACTCTTGTTGGCCTCATTGAAAAGACTTAGTCTAAACTCCTCTTGAGTGAAATTAATTCATAGTCGATCCCAACTTGGTAAGGTATCTTGTCCATTGAAAACTTGGACAAAGACACTCCATTGTTTAGTAAACTCATTTAGGGCTATTCTCATTAGCTCATTATCACTAGGGCTATCTCCAATAGTTGCTAACTCATCCTTGACAAGTCTAAGCCTGGTGAGGTAACATGTAACATATTCTCCCTAGTTCATTTGGGTATTCTTTAGCTTCTCTCTGAGAATCATCTTCTATTGGTGGTAGCATTCTAGTACAGATTCAGAATGACATCCCACATCTTCTTCACCATATCTAGCTCTGAGATATGTGGAACAATATGATCCTTGACACCATCAAGGATAATCCTACTCACCTTGGCATCATCCTTCTTATATGCTGCAAGCTATGTTGCATCCATTGGTACGGGTACAACACTAGTAGCATAATTCTTGATACCATTCTCTTCCAACAATAAAGAAATTTTGGCCTTCTAGACACCAAAATTTGAGGCACCATCCAATATGTCTTGATCTCTAAAACCAGCTAAAGCCATCTGAAGGGATTAAAGCAAAAATAAATCTAAAGAGATCAAACTAGGTATTTTAAACCCTTAATTTCTTTCCTAGGGAAAAAATCTTCTACCCTTAACACCACTCTGATACCATGTGAAAATTAACTAGTGCAGTCACGGATTACTAATCTCCTATCATAAATGATTATCAAAGTGTCAAAAATAAATTCCCAACTAATATCAAAAAATAACACAACTGCAACTTCACCAATAAAATACGGAAAGAAATGTGCAACATAATGAACACAATATTTTTGGACAAATTGTCCCTGGAAAAACCCCTAAGGGAAAACTAGTTCTATAGATGAGGAATTATATTAAACTTTAGAAAATCAAGAGATACAAAATTCCTTGCCTCTCGTTGGAAGAACTCTGACAACCTCCTAATTTCTCCCACTGATATTCCCCATTACTATTCCCACACTAACACTATGCCTTTGCTAACACTACAAGACTATTTGCTAACACTACAAACTTACAAACTCATTTGATAGCACTAAAAATGTTTCTCCAAACTTCTTGTTCTCTAAATGCCTCCTAGACCTCCTTTTATTCTACTCTTTTTGGTAGACCAATGACTAAGATCGATTTACAATCAATGACTGAGATATAAAACAACTTACCAACCCTAATAAAATTGGTTTCTAGTTGCTTCTAAAAGAAGTCAATTATTTAATAAATAATTGTCCTTACACTAACCAGTTTGTTAACAAAACAATTATTTACTAAATAATTTCATATGGATGAACAACTATCCAAGCTACCAAAACTAATAGAGACAATCCTCAACTTAGTTGCTTCTTTCTTGGCATTCAAGTAGGAAAATAGATATTCTATGCTTGGAAAAGATTGAGCCCCCTTGTGATTTGTATGCAAACCCCTTCTTTGTGCAATGCATGCCCAAACATATATTTCTACTTAAAACTTATGCATTTCCTTACTCCTCTACCAATGATGATAAACCTCACATTCGCTAGTAGTGCCCAAGATTGTGCCATTTCCACAATTCTCATATTAGATTTGGAAAATATTGAAGGACAACTGAAAAAAATCCATTTATTTTCTTGTGTTTATGCAGACAAATTGGAAAATTAATTTGATTATTGAAGCTCTTAGATTGTAACCCCATAAATGATAAAGCCGAGACACAACTACCTATTGGATTAAGACTACATTCCATTAGATATCATTATACATAATCTCTTCCCAAGATAAAAACATGAAAGAATGCCTTCACAAGAAAACCACTACTTAAGCTAATCTCAATAAGTCTTGGGGATCTCCCTAGTAATTCATTCCATTTTTTCTCACCATATGTATGCTCCCATACACCCATTTGATTTCTTGTGTTTGATATGCATAGTGAATGCCATAAAATGAAGAAAACATGCACCATTACCTCACACAATTTCCATAGTATACTTTTCATTACATTGAGTATCCTATTTCACATTCTAACCACTTTAATACTAATCAAATAAATATTTATCCATTCAAGTCTTTGACTTTGGCCAATTTGTAAAATCATTACTAAAATAGAGGTCATTTAGACCAATAGAATGTAATGCTTCTTATGAAGAAATAACACTTTGATGGGCTGAGTCTGACTAATTTATTTTGTGATTGTAAACAACTAACCTTTCCAATCAATCCATTGAACTCTACATAATCTCCATACTCATTTTGATCTCTTTTGGTCATCAACTGATCATTAAAATTTGCATTTCAAACTATTTAAAAGAAAAACACCCCAATTGATGAACTATTAACTTGGTCGGCTTTAAATACCGATAAAATCAACTAACCAAACCATGATATTTGGTAGATTTGACATCTAGTCAAAAAACTCCCATCTTGCAAGATTTCATATCGTGATGATATTCTGTTTAAAAGATATTAACCTTTGAAGTTATCTTTAAAATTTTATCCTGCAAATGACATGTTAGAAAAAAATAAATTGCATTCAGATTTGGCTTTCAAAATCAGTTAAACAATGACACAGGGACATGAAACTTGGGGCATTGGTAGATTTTTTACATAGAGGGTATGAATGTGAATTTTAAGCTCACAATGAATAATTGGGTGAATTTTGAAAGTGTACAAAGTTAGCTTACATGATTTGTAGAACTGGGTAACTTTGCAAAATGAAGATTTTTGCATATGGAATGGACCTAGGAAAAAGTGCAAATGGATTGATGAAAACTTGCAAACTAGCACACTTGGAATATTTTTACTATAGAACATAGAGGTATAATTGGTTTACACTCTCCATCATGGTTTCAAAGTTATAACATCTTGAATAAACTTTTCGATCATTTTGTACATTTGATTATTAGTAAAACTTAAAACAAAATGCAAATGGAATCATGTTTCAAAACTAGTAAAACAGATTCATCATAAGCTCAAATTTGGAACATAACATATCTTTGACTTTAGGAATGCACAAGAAAAATAATTTTATCAATATGATCAACTAGGTCAAAGTTATGGTCAGTCAAATAGGGCTACTGATAAATTGTCATAAAAGACAATTGGGTAGTTTTAAGTTTTCACAAATGAAACCAGTTTGTAAAACTTATCAAATGGATTCATCAAGACTTCAAATTGAATGCATAGGATTTAATTTATAACTACAAATTACTAACATGATCATTCTTCAAAATAATCCATGAACCAAAAAATACTCACTGTCAAACATGGCTTCCCAAATTTATGAACAAAGTGCATAATTATGACAAAGATGAACAACCAACTTTGAGGAAATTAAAACCCCATCAAAAAATATCAAAATGACTTGAAATATGAAACGTATCTCCTTTGACATGGATACTAAACATTCCCAAATTTTTGGGTCATAAAACTTTAACAGTTGTAGGACATTTAAATGCAAACTAGGCTTTTGGACATTGTTTGACACTTCTGCAAATAAGTGCTCCAAATGGCATCTCACAAAATGACTCCAAAATTCAAACTAACAACCTAAGAAGTATAGATATTCTAAATGAAATGTAATAAGAACTTGAAATGTATCCTATGATTCAAAATGGAAACTTGACACTTAAGCATAAAAAGCATTTATAGGGGTTCATTTTGCAAATTTCTCAAATATGGTACTCACATCTACAACATCTTGTAAAGGGATCCTCTACACATATGTGATGTACAAATATGTCTATAAAATTTATCTAGAAACTACAATACCATATCCATATATTAGTGGTATCTATTAAGGCCACATGTATCTCTCAAAGTAGGAAGCCAACCATTTGTATAGATCTCTTCAGTGAGCAGTGCAGTAGTGGATGATGCCTATGAAGATGATTTGGACTCACTAGGTCTACTCATAATACATCTACCCAATGTATCAGAAGTAATGCTACTGGTTTTGGCTATAATGATTCCTATCCTATACACTTCCTCCCTTTGAGAATCAAGAATGAATCTACTTGTAGTAGTGACCATCACGAGTGTTACTGCTAGAGTCCTCCCACCCACCAATTATTGATGAATAGGTGGAACTTGACTAGCCTTACAAATTTCATCATGATTAAAACTCTACCATGTCCTTGACCATTAAATGATGGAAGATCTAAATAGTTAATGTGGAGCTCCCAAAAAACCCAATGTAAAACATAATGGTATTTGGTCATTGTTGGGATAATGACCATGTGTTAGAAGAAATCAAGGGTATACCATATATGCAATATATGGAAGAGTGTATCACATAACCTGATATGTCCTTACTTTGAACTCCCCCTCATAATATAGAAAGACCTCTAATTTGATGATATCCTTACTAAACAAGCTCTAGGCCTACTCTAAGGAAACATCACTTGTAACCTCTTCTCTAAGCTATGAAAAAATTCTATCAATATAGTATAGTGAAAATACAAACTATGATCTAAGTTGATCAGTAAAATATTGAAGACTCATCAAAATCTTCTAACGAATATCTCTATATAGATGGTCCTAATATCTCTCAGTTTCCTATCTAAGTCACTCCATCTCTATAGACACAAATTGAAATATACTCACAAATCAGGAATGTGAGCATAGATGGGGGGAACCACAACCCTGTCTTTGTCCCTATCCCCATCCTTGTCCCTTCTCTTGATCATGTTTATGCCCATGTCCCTAACCCTATAACTTGTTGGAAATTTTTCTAAGAGGGGAGTATGGAAATGTATTGAGGTTTTCATTTATGGAAACATATCATGTATATTAAGTCAATATATTATGAAGATTAAGTTTTGGTTTGAAGATTCAGAAAATTGTCCAAGTGTTGTGAAGGATAACTGTCAATAGAGACACCTTTTTGGTTTGCAAATTATATAGATAATGAATTAGAATGTGTATAATTGAGGGAAGATAGAACACAATATAAGGATAATACATGTCAAAGCATGAGTCTTTATGAGGTGCACAAACATAGTTATTCAAGATTTACCAGTTGCATTCATGTACATGAACAAGACAGAGTGAAGGAAATGGTAATATATGTAAAGGAATTTTTTTTTTATCAAAATAATTTCTTGAATATTTAGGGATGACATCCTAGATGTTAACCCTAAGTATACAAGAGTTAGTTTTTCTTTTTGGGACATGTGTGAAGATGTGAACGCCAACAAGACATAATAACTTGGTACAAAGGACAAATTTGGGCATGCAAAGTTGTGTGATGTCTTTGGACATTGTCATATAATTTTATTATGATGCAAAATTGATGTTAGAGAAGGAGAAGATAGTAAATGCAAATTTGTGTATAGTGAGCTACAAAGGAAAAATTAGATATTATAAATATCAGTGTTGTCAAAAGGTTTTTGGATCTATGCCTTTTGTATAAACATATATCATTGTGATTGCATGTTTGGGCAGTGGGCTCATCTTGCATATATTTTGTAATTGTAATACCAACTCCTAATAGGGTTGAGGCTTCTAATAAGACCCAATCCTCCAATAAGGGCGTAGACACTATACGAATGCAATAGACTCCTAACATGGTTAGTATCTTTCAGAATATACTTTTAATTAGTGGATCATTTTATGGGTTACTTTTGATTACTTGATCATTTTATGGGTACCATCCATAGTTGGGAAAAAGTTTGTAAAATATTGATTCACCCCACCTCTCATTATTTTCTTCTTTCCAATAATTGGTATTAGGGAGCAATAAATTAGAGGATGCCTAACAACTTGAGTAAGATCACCATGGATGTAGATCAATTAAAGAATAATCTTGAAGAAGATCTTAAGGAACCTGATGTGATTGTTGGAAATATTCAAGATATGACAAGTTACTAAGAGGGGAGGGGTGAATCAATAACTTAAAATTTTTTAAGACAATTCAACACTTTAACCATATATACTATTCACCATTCATTCATCTAATCTACTGTATATGATAGATCAAGCATTCATAACACATGTGCATAGAGATTTGGTAACCCAGAAACCTTCCAAATATAAAGTAAAATTGGGGTGGGGATGATACCCACAAAACTTCTTTATTGCAGTATAAAGTTGGCCTGTTAAGGCTTACATTGACCACTTTTGGTGATCTACCCTGTTAGGAGCACAAAGGACTGCTAGGTCCATCTTGTTAGAGGATTTACAAACATACACTAAAGTATGCACTCTGTTAGGAGATTTATACTAAGACTGTTAAGTCTACCTTGTTAAAGGATTTACAAAACTGATTCACCTATTAGGATGAAATAGTGGATCTACTTACAAACTTGATTTTCTAATTAGATCCTTGAAGTATAGATCACTTCTTGTGACTGATGAATCTTTACTATCCCTTGTTGACCTTGCTAAATATTTTGCTCTGCTGCTGATTCACACTTCCACTTCAAGACATTACATATATTTCTTCAAACTCATCTTTTCCATCATGCCTATTACAACTGATAATACATTACATATATATCATTCCAAAAATTATAATTGTAAGGTCGGCCAAAACACAAGTGAACAAAACATTACTGAGTCGACCAAATAGTAGCAAACTCAGATTCACTGAACTGACTCGGCGACCTTCTGATACTCGGTGTCCACAGCATTACTCGGCATCATCATGCACTCGATAGAAGTGAAGGCTCAGTCCATACTAATCACTTGATTTAGTTCTAAATTTGGTAACCACAGGTGACTTAGTAGATGTAGTGTCACTCGGTAAAAACTAGATCCTTCATTTACCTTGATTTCACTCGCTAAACATTACACTTCCATCACTCGGTAAATGTTGCACTTTCATCACTCAATAAAAGTTTCACTTCCACCACTCAGTAAACATTGGATTTCCATGACATAGTTAGATTTCTTGATAGATACTAAGATGCTTGGTGTAAACTGTGAAGCTTGGTAGATACTGTTGGGCTACACTCCCACTCGGTAGCTTCATGAACGCTTAGTATGAACCACTAGAGTGATGAACCTACAAGGTAACCACTACAGGCTTGGTATACACTATGATGCACTCAGTAATCATTCAGAATTGAGTAAGTGTTGTCACTAATGGAAATAATAACTTAATGCCAACAATCTCCCCCTTTGGCATTAGTGATAAAACACTTAATTTTGGATTTTTAAAATTTTAAATTGATCTTTGTAGAACTGCTGCATATGCATTTCTATATATCTCCTTGATGACTTATAAAGTATATACAAAGATACTTATGTACACATGCTAACTCCCCCTATCATTTGTAGTGATAATTCTCCTCACTTATTATGCTGAATCTCTCCCCCTTTTTGACAATAATGCCAAAGGACTACATATATACAGTTTATATGACTACACCAAAGTGAGATAGAAATTATTTATGTACCTTGAGGGATGGTGGAAAAAGTACTATCCTAAGTCTGCTACAAAATTTGACAGGTGGAGAGAGCAATTTGAACTTCTACTGATAATTGAATCAAGTGATTAGCCATTGAGAAGTTCTAATCTTGGACCAATGTTTTGCAATGAAAAAGATGTTTCTACATCGTGTCCATGATAGGAAGGATCATGTGTTGGATGTCTATGAGTGTAGACTAGATCCTTGCTTCCTCTCTCAATAGTTCTGCCTGTACATCTACCAAATAGATGATTTTGGTGTGATGGGAGGTTGTGGAGGAGGAGTCCATCTTTAGCTTAGAAGAACTTGATTGCATATCAATGTCAATCTTATTTAACTTATCCTTTATTTCTTTGGTAAAACCAAAAACATCACAAAGTTTAGCAAAAAGTGATGCTGCATTATTGAAGGAATTTTCAAAATTTCCCAAAAAGGTTGACAATTCAACTTTCTTTATTACTATCTTTTGAGCAATATGCTCTAGCACTTTATTATCAAATTTCTTTTTAGCTTTCTCAATAAGTTTCTCTTGACTAGAAGAATCTTCATTAAATTTCTATACAACCTCTTCTAACTGAATCAAAATGTGTTGAGTAGAATCTACTTCAACACCTATAGCATCTATAATTATATCTTTGGCATTATCAATTATTCTATATTCCTTATCCCTTTCTGATCTTAACTGCTTCTGCGTAGCTTTCATTTCTAAGAGTTGACTAGCTAACCTCATCTCTTCAATGGTAGTAGTGTCATAGTCAATCTGAGGTATCACTATCTTGGTGTCTAGGTCAAAGTCTTCATCAATTTCCTTTCTAGTGATCAATAGTTTTAATGGATGCTTTTGTTTGACTTCTATAATGACTAGTTTGACCTTAGGAAAAGATAAAATGGTGGAGATGGAAGGGCTAGCAATAAAAACTAGGATAGGGTTCAAGGTTGGAATGCCAACAGAAGTATTGACCGGATCAAAAACTAAAACACTTCCCAAAAATGGTGTCATACTCGGTAGAGTACCCATAGTAGTATATGAACTGATTGGAATCGAGGTGGATACAGATGATGCTAATGGAAAAAAAACTGTAGAACTTGCTGGAATTGATGAAAATAGAATTATGGAACTTACTAATACACTCACTGAAGATGAAGGAGTTGAGGATGCTGGCTTGGTAGTTGAAGAAGTGACAGATAGCTCGGTAGATGAAGTGCTTGGCACCTCTGTTTCAGATACCTAGAGCTAGGAGGAGGTTAGAGAGGATTGAGAAATTGATGTGACTATTGTGCTTACAATCTCTCTTGCAGAAGCTATCTCCAAAGTAGATTTAACTGTCTTTGGTGGAGAGTGAGGAAGGGATGCAATCACTTCTGCTACAATTTTAACTGGATCCTTTTCTTCTTTTCCTTCCTCATGTGCTTCTTCCTCCTTGTCTTCTTCCTCTTTTTCTTTCATGAGTGCATGCAACTCTCTTGGAGTAACTATGATGGATGGAGTGCTATCAAAATCATCACTGTCACTACTGTCATCATCCTTGATTCCAACAGGATCAATACTGGGCTTTTGCAGATGATAGATGTTCTTCTGAGAAAAAATCATCTAACTTTGGTTCACTCTTGGCCTGGTTGTTCTTTTATGTACAAAAATTCTTTCCATCAAAAGAAATTATTGTATGGAAGGACACCCCAATGCTATATGAGATCAGTGAGCTCATAGATGAAATGTGTGAGAACTTTGAAGGCATCATGGATGCATATTTTGAGAATTTTTAAAGAAAGAATGTAGAGTAGGTTTAGGATCCCTAAACAACTAGTTGATGATTATGAGAAAAACATATGCTTCCTGGTTGACTATGATAAAGTGCATATTTAGGCAGTCAAACCTAGGATTGCATGGGTGAAACCTCTGGCATATGAGGTGAATACTGATGAAACCAAAGATATCATTAAGGCTCTCATAACGAGTCTATATATCCTAAAGCTACATATTTTGGAAACTATGAAGAAGCAAAGACAAGAATATTACACTACAACATTTGGGGTCAAATTATGATAGCAAGGTAATTTGCATGTGATTTTTTTTTTTTTTTTTTGCAATTTTCCATGACATTTTTGTAATAATAATGAAACTATCATTATTGCAATGATCGCATGATTATAAACAGAAAAGAAAAGAAAAACATTTGTCATTTTCCTCAAATATGGGCATGAAGAGGAGCTAGCTAGGGCATTGCAACTACGAGATTGTTGCGACAAATTATAATAAGGAGGTTGTAGCTAGGAGATTGGTATGACAAAGATCAATGCCACAAATTGTGCTACTAAAAAATGCATACTATTTTGTGGTATGAAATGGTATGCATACTATTCTATGTAGCTCAAAAACCCAGCTCTCTATATTCAAGATTTTTTAATACATAGCTATTTTGGCACTTCTAGAAAAAGCATGGGATTGAAAGCCACTATTAATCATATAAGCATGAGTTTTATTCTCCTACTACAAGGTTTCTTAGTCAAAAAAAACACAAATAACACCTAAAAATAGTTGTTAGTGGGTTTGCATTCAAATATTGCAGCACAAGATTGGGCGTTATATAATTTGAAAGTGGGAATGACACTCCATTGAAGTTGATTAGGAATATGTGGTTCTTATGTTCTACTAGAGACCACTACATAAAGGACATGAAATTTAAAATAACCAATATCCCCATAGTGATAAATCTTAAACTAGTTGAATCACTCCTTACCATACGTAGCATTCCAGAGATTTGTTAGTTTGTGGTGATTGATTAGGGAAGTACTATACATCATAAATTCTTTAAATTTTTTTAGGCCATGGCTGATGTATGGCTAACATATGGATAACATGTTATAACCCTAAAGTGGCATAAAAATACTTGTTAGGGATTGTTTCATTAGTTGTGATGCAAAAATTGGTTCTTATGGCAATATTGAGCTATAAGGGATTACAGATTGTAATCACTGGATCAGAATAATATTGGACTTGCTTTTTGGTGGATGCAACCTAGGGATTGGGTGAACCACGTTAAATCTTGGTGTCTTGTGTTCTTTTCTGTGTGATCTATCATTTTTTATTATTGGTTATATTTTCATTTAATTGTTATTTCTGTTCATGGTTTAGTCCTAACAAGATTGGCTTCTATCTACCCCTGAACCTTTCTTTCTTTCTTTAGCTGATTGCCCTTGCCCCTTCCCCCACCCCCTCCCCCCCAAATATAGTTGTAATTACACATCGAGTGACACAAATTTTAATCATAGTTAGTTGTGGTAGTATATAAAGATTGAGTACCAAAGTAGAGTTATTTCCTAGATAAAGATATAGGGCCTCTCTCAACCAATAGTAGAATAAATAGAGTTAGCTTCAAGATGATTTATCTAGTGACCAGGCTGAGGTGTGTAATGAGTAGGTGTGGCCCTATGGGGTGAGTTGGTTAGTTCATAGGCTAACTATTGAATGATCTGATAGAGTTCCCCATGTTGTGGCCCATAGGATAGGACAACCCCTTAATTGTCCTCAAGTGCGAGAAAAGCCTAACCATGCTACAATCAAAGGCTACCCCATCTTTCTGTTTGGTTGCTTCTAATTTCATGACTACATGGTTGTTTTTCTCACTTGAAGCTATTTTTGACATTCCTAGTGCTGGCAGATTTAAGATTCATTTTCTTCTTTCACAATTATTATCACCCTTGCCTAAGAAAAGCATTACTTTATGAAATATTCTTATGGGAATTACCCTACATCATGACCTTCTTGTAAAATGCATATAAGAATCTTCTATTGAAAACCACAAAGGATTATGGGAAATAGTTTCTTGAAACAACAATGGTCCACATGTTTTTTTTGTTTGTTTCAAAAGACTGTGTTGGGATTGAAAAATTTTGTAGACCATGTTGAGCTATCATTTTTCCTAATTCTAAATGAAAGGGATCCTTTGAAACCACTCTCTTGAAAAGACAATCAAGGATCAACTGCAAGGTTTTGGGTGATCTTCTCACCTAATGAAATCCACTCAATTGAAGATAAATGTGTATGTTCATGATGAATCCTTTGCTGGCTATGAACAATTTTGGATAATCTGTTTGATTTGTTGCTATTTGAAAAAGTAACCACAAAAGAGATATATTTTTGGTATTTTCTATTTTTATGATGAATGCAAATTAAAGATGCAACTATATGAATTCCTATTTTAACCAAGTGTTAGAAAATAAAATAACAAAGATAAGGTAACAAGAGATTAAAGAAAATAACTTTAAAGATAAATTCCTAATGGACATAAACCACAGTAACAACATGTGTGGGAATTAAATTGTCAAAAAGATTAGGTAGGAAACCAATGAAATTAGGAGCAACACTTCCTCAACTCCATTGATGCAATCGTTGATGGGAAATCAATAATAACCAAAAGATATTATGCATTTCATCAAATCACAAGGCCATAAAAAGTGCACTCATGCGAGACAAGATGCTATGCAAGAACAATAGGTGATATTTTCTCCAATTTGTTATGTTAACAAAATTTGTTAACATAAGGCAAACACCAAAACTAAACAGTCGCACAATAATAAAAACACAATAAAACCATTTGCCCCATTATTATTCATGAATATGCATTAAAGAAAATAATACACTCCAACAAGAATAACTACACTCAGAATGAGAGCACCAATAACATATATCATTGCATCAAAATAATGGCTTGGAGTACATATTACATCAATGTATTTATAAGAAATCATCTCCTCCCTATTGTGTTAGGAGTGAGACTTATTAAAAAGAAAAAACATGCTAAAAACTAATAAAAAATATCTAATTATATACAAACTAACTCTCTAAATAGTGCTAAGCAGGTCTACACCCCTCTTATATTCATTAATGGGTGCATGAGCTTGTACAAGACATAAATTAATAAAAGAATGAGAAGATAAGAAGAATGCAACTGGAAGATGATCTAGGAGTCTGTAGAAGCTATAAAAATGGAAGCTCAACCTTCTCTAGGAAATTTTGGGAGCTGACCTGTCATCAAAATGCATTTCTGGTGCATGAAATGCTCTAAATTAAGTTAACTGTTGGCACACTGCTTCTTACTCAAAACTGTAAGCACACCTTTGTGAAAAGTGCATCTACGCATCTATGCACCTGCATACCTTGGTGACAGGTTCCAAAAATCCAAAAATCTTCTAAGTTTCAAAACTAAATTTCCAATTTTTGAGTTTCTTCCCCTTTATACCAAAATGATATTGAGATGTTTTTTCTTAAACTTCTCTATTATTGCTGCCACTTGGGCAACCTCTAGAAAATCCAAAGCTCCATATTTATCCTTTACTAATTTTTGGTAATTATTGAATTCTATCAATGTTTTCACAAAATCCTCAAGCTTGGTATTCATCTCCAATAATACCTCTTTAGTCTTGAATGCCTGTCTTATGTCTTCATTTGACGAAGCATCTTCGAATTTTCCATAGAATTATTGGACCATTTTTTACATAGTAATAAGTTTGGTCTTAGCGTCATCTTCAAAAGTCTCAAGGAAAGTGGTATTGTAGTACCTTTCTACTTCCAAAAATTGCTCTTAAGTCTAATCCTTAATCCTCTGGATCTCTATGTGTAATCCTTCCATTGATTATTGCCAGTTGATATCTTCTCAATCCAATTGTCGATCTTGTCTAGCTCCTCAATAGTATATACTTCCATTAGCATTTGATACCTTTGACCTTTGATTGATTTTAGAGCCTGTAGGTCATTTTCCTAGATATTTACTTCATCTATTAGCCCAAAATCTTGGTTCACTATGGAAATCAACTTGTCAGCTCCTAACTAGATATGGCGTAATAGGTTCAAATTACCCTATATTATCTACACACCTTTCTCTTCAAAATTATTATGCCATTGTTGACATGCTTCCAAAAATGGATCTAGCTATGCTACCCCTATTTATCTTCTCTCCAATTCTTTTACAAGAGTGATCTTTGGAGTTTCCAAGTTGATTTGGCCCAAAAATTCATGCAGATAGCCTCTTAATATCTCATTTTTCTTCTACAATTCTATCAACTCAAACTCATCCTAGTCCATATGCCTGAACACCTCTTTCATAGCTACAGTGATCATCATTTTGGATGTGTCAACTTTCGGTCTTCCCAACATGAACTCCTTGATTTGGTAGACTTTATGAGTCAGTTGTTTGGTATCAATGTGTGGAGAAGGAATGACTATATGTGCAAGCAATTTCTGATCTTGGTTCTTCATTATGAAGGCGAGTGTTTGTGCATCACCTGTAGGTGGCACAGGCTTCTTGATTGATGTTACTAATTCCTTCATTCCCTCCTCAATTGTTAGGTCCAACTACCTCTTTTGGAAAAAAATAACCTCCCTCTTTAGCCATGTCAATGTGGTGCCCATGGGAGACATGTACTTAAATAAAGAGGTTGGTTCTACTATAGACTCCTTTCCCTTATTAGTCCTCTCTAGATTCTTCTCTTGTCAAGAAAGATATTCAATTTGAGTCTTTATATCTAGTTGGGCTAAGGTCCTAGCCTCTGTATCCTAAGGATTTTGTTGAGGATCTCTAAGTATTTTCCCTTCCTTAGATACTTTATTAGAATGCAGCTACTGGGCTCCCCTTCCTTGATTTCTTGTTCTACTTCTTGTGTAGGATTGGGAAGTGGAGTCACTAAATCTTTATCCAAAAATACCAAATCCTGAGATGGTGGTGGTGGAATTCCTAGAGGTCCTTGAGGTAGAGGCAACAATTGATTCTAGTCCTCTCCTAAGAGTTCACTTGTGGGAGTATCTCTTTTTTTCTCTCCAACCATCTCAGTGCCCACTAGCATGAAGTCAAAGTCAGAGAGGTCAAAGAAATAAATTTTGTGCCCTTCCATATCATCTATCCATTTTTGTCTCTCATCTTTTATGTCGATACCTAGATAGGCTCTATTGGAATAGATGGAGGTGTCATTATGGAGCTTCTTCTCCTCTCTTCCTCTATGGCTCTAGCCAATTGGCTCCTTTGTCTTAAGGGGAAAAATTCACTTTGATCCCCTTCTTCTTCTTCTGCCTCCACTTCTAGGTATATCTTGGACACTTGTGGGGACAAAGTCTTTTTATCCTTTAATCTCTTCTTCCATGTTCCTGCCATAGTTGATTCAACCCTTTACTTTTTAGGATACGAGTGGGAGGATTATTCCTCTTCTGTTGTCATTTGTGGTACCCTCTACTCCTCTACCTATTTTTCCTAAGGAGGCAGTTGTGGCTCTTATCTAAGCTCTTGAGCTTTAGGCTCAACTTGAGGCTCTTCTTATTTAAGATATACCTATTCTTCTTGAGGCACTTGGGTTTGAGCCATTTACTTCCTAGCCTTTGAATGTACTCTTTTCCTCTTGTTGGTGCCCTATTCATCCCTAAAATTACTTAACCTTCCTCTCATGCTGGTGTACCATTTCTGTCCTTACAAGGGATTGAGTAGGGAAGGTTGGTTCTGTGACTAACACACCTTTTCCTTTGATTGGCCTTATTGTGGCTTGTAAAGGAATAGCCCAAGGAACTGGATCCATTATGAAATGTTTCTTGATCCATTCCTTTGTCAATTGGACTATATGCTTGGCTTGATAATTTATATCTACGTTCTCATCTCTCCCTATTTTTGCATTCATTATTTTCCAGTCATAGATCTTGTCCCTATTGTATAAAGGATCCATGATTCTGTAGTATCTTTTTCCACAACCTTAGAGGAATCTTAATCTTCAACACATGTTCTACTAAATATAGAGTAATCCTAAAATAGTCCCTTTTATAGACATCATAGTCATCTACTACATTCATCTAGTGGTTTTCTATTACATCCTCATGCACAAATTCTTTTTCTGCCAGGTAGTATGGATGACTGAATAAGAGATTTGTAATCTGCAAATGAGTAATTTTGTTATTAGATCAAGTCTTACTATTACTTTCTAACAATTGTATCAGTCTAGATAAATCCTTTAGATTAAGGTTGAACTAACAATCATGAGTAAATCCTTTAATAATTAACATTCTAATGGAATGTTCTAAAGTCTTCTAACAAGGCTCACTCCTAATAAGGTAATTGATATCCTTTAATCAAGGTCACATTTAATAGTGTGCATTGTGACCTTTAACAAGGCTGGCTCCTCATAGAGCTCACTTCAGAAGAGTGAAAATTGGTAGCATGTTACTGGTGGTTTTTCCCAAATTGGATTTTCATGTAAGATCCTTTTGTCAAATTGTGTGAATAATTTTTTGACATGTCATGTTTACATTTCTGTAAAGTTCATCTGATCTAGGATGGTAATATACTATGGTTTGAGATATTGGATGATCAATGCATACACATGTCTTTGTTAAGTACTAAAATTTTTTATCTATACATTTAGACTTTGGATAACTAACTCAACCCCCCTCAGTTATTCTAAAGCATTCCAACAATGTTAGAAAAGAATGAAATGATCAATTGACAATTGTTGCAGTATGTTCTACCCCTATCGCCCCCAAAAAACTTCAACAATAATATCAAACAAGTGATATATGATCTTGGAAAATACATGAGGTAAGCAATGATATTTGTTCAATATATAAAACAAGTAATATATTGTAAAGTATCATATTTATATGTTTTTGTTTCTTGAATCCCTTGTAGTGGTTTTCATCTAAAGAAATCCATAAAGAAGATATAAAATATTGGAAGAAAAGAATTTTTCTACTAACGTGTGAAATGAAAAGTGTTTAACTTCAACTTTTTTCAATGCACAAGAATGCTACCTCATACATCAAGTTGAGGAGACTTAATTGTGTGGACCTGTACAACCTAGGTCAATGTGGATGGTTGAGAAATAGTTGAAAGTTTTGAAGGGTTTGGTTTGACAAAGAGAACATCTTAAGGGTTCTATAGTTGAGGGATATTGATGAAGGGTGCTCCCCTTAATACCATAAAATCATAATAGAAATAAGGGAACAACACAAAATGCGAGAACAAAATATGGACTTCTTATTTCTGCCACAAATGTGGAATTATTAAATTCACAAGTACAATATGCTAACCCACATGGATGCCTTCATTACAATAATCTGCAAGACAAGCTGCGAACTATCACCTAGAGTTGTCCTAGATAATGCTTGGGCATTTCTTAAGTAGGCAATTTTATGCGACCTAAGAATGTTCTAGACATTGAAACTTAATACCTAGGGCTGATAGGCCCTAATAATACATATAGAGTCACCCAAATACATCTTTGACAATTATTTTAGATATTTTGGGTAGCCCAACTTTGAAAGGCCATAACTTACAAACTGTTGCTCTAATTGGCTATTATAACCTCTTTTTGGAAATGCCAACTCTTGATCTACAGGCTCAGAATGGCGCCAATGCCCTTCTATTGAGTTTTCAAACCTCATTCAGGCACTCTAAGGCCTCCAATGGTGAGCCTAAAGATTTTTCTACAAATTTTTCCATTAAAAATTTGCAATAACTTCTCTGATACTTATGCTTGAGCAATGATATTTTTATGATAGGTTTAAACTCTAAAATGAACCTTCCTATAGAAAATGAGAACATTTTGAGCTCATGTGACAAACTCACTAAAAATAAAAAGTTTCCATAAATAATATCCATCCTATCTACTTGTCCTTATTAAAATAGAGAAGACTGAAAATAAAATATTTTTGGGTGATGCAAGATTGCTCTTACACCTAGGATACTCCTACATCATACACCAAGGGTAATTTGAGAAGTGACCCCATCACATCTTAGGTGTTTAGAGGAAAAATAAGATGGTTAACCTCCTCCTTTGCTAGCCATGATGAATCCATCACTGCACTTTTGTAACTTCATCTCCATCACCTCCTTCGTAATACTCTATCAAACGTAAAATGTTAAATACTGGTAAAATATTCAATTCAACAGGAAAGTCCATTTCATAATCATTTCCAGAATCATGCCTTTTCACTATCTTGCATGATCCAAATTTCTTCATCTTCAACTTATTATATGTACCCACTAGAAAATACTCCTTTCTCAAATGAACCATGACTTCATCTCCAATCTAAAATTCCTTATATCTCCTTTTCACATCTACCTTAGCCTTATACTATGTATTCATCTTTATGATGTGCTTCCTCACCTCCTCATGGATTTTCTTCAAATGTTTAGCAAAATATTCTGCTTCAACACTACTTATCTCTCCTTTATCTGATTGCCTCAATTAAAAAGCATTTCTAGGACTACTCCCATATACAATTTGGAATGGTGATTTACCAGTACTTGATGTAGGGTGCTCCTCTTAGTACCATAAACTCATAACATAAATAAAGGAACAACAACAAATGCGAGAACAAAATATGGATTTCTTATTTGGGCGACAAATACAAAATTATAGAATTCATAAGTACAATATGCTAACCCACATGGGTGCCTTCATTACAATACTTTGGAAGACAACCTGCAAACTATTCCCCAAAGCTATCCTAGACAATGTTTGAGCCTTTCTTAAATAGGCAATTTTATGCTACTAGAGAAGGTTCTCGATGCTCAAACTTAATACATAGGGCCGACAGACACTAACAAAACATATAGAGTGAGCCAAATACATCTTTGACAATTATTTTGAAAGTTTTGGGCAACTCAACTTTGGAAGGCCATAACTCATGAACTGTTACTCTGATTAGCTATTATAACCATTTTTTGGAAATGCTAGCTCCTAATCTACAACCTCAAAATGGCAGTAGCACTCTTCCATTGAGTTTTTGACCTCATCCAGGAACTCTAAGGCCTCCAACGGTGAGCCTGAAGATTTTTTTGCAAAATTTTCCACCAAAAATCCTTAATAACTTCTTCGATACTTAAGCTGGAGAAATGTGATTTTAATGGTAGGATTACATCTTTAAAATGAACCTTCCTATAGAAAATGAGAACATTATGAGCTCATAGGACAAAATTACTAAAAATAGCAAGTTCTCATAAATAGTAACCACCCTATCTACTAGTCCTTATTAAAAATGTAAGATTGCCCTTACACCCAAGATGCTCGTGCATCAGACAACAGGGTAATTTGAGAAGTGACCCTGTCATGTCTTAGGTGTTCAAAGGAAAACTAAGATGGTTAACTTCATCCTTTGCTAGCCATGATGAATCTTCAATTGGTCTCTATTTTCATTTGACTAGATATTCCTCATAAGTTCTATTTTTGGTATTTTATCCAACATGACTGTCTAGTATCTCGTCAATCTCCTTTATAGCTGAATTAGCTACTAGAATGCTTTATTATGCTTCTGCAACTTCATCTCTATCACCTCCTTCATAATACTTTATCAAATCTGAAATATTAAATACCAGTGAAATATTCAATTTAGTAGGTTACTCCACTTCATATGCATTTCAACAATTATGCCTTTTCACTATCTTGCATGGTCCAAACTTCTTCATCTTCAACTTATTATATGTACCCATTGGAAAATGCTCCTTCTCAAATGAACCATGACTTCATCACCAATTTGAAATTCCTTATATCTCCTTTTCACATATGCATTAGCCTTATACTATGTATTTATCTTTATGATGTGCTTCCTCACCTCCTCATGGATGTTCTTCAAATTTTCAGCAACATCTTCTACTTCAGCACTACTTATCTCGCCTTTATCCAACCGCCTCAATTTAGAAACATTTTTGGGACTACTCCTATATACAATTTGGAATGGTGATTTACCAATACTCCTATTGATAGAATTATTATATGCAAATTCCACCTATGGTAAAATCATATCCCATCCTTTTGGTTTATCTCCAACCAAGCATCTTAGCAAGTTTTCCAAACTATGATTCACAACTTCTATCTATCCATCAATCTATAGATGATGTGATGAACTGAACTTCAAATTTTTCTTCAACTTCTTCCACAATGTATGCAAGAAATACCCAACAAATTTGGTATCTCTATTTGAAACTATACTCTTTGGCAGACCATGTAATCTCACCACTTCTTTGAAAAACAACTTTGCTACATGAACAACATCACTAGTCTTCTTGCAAGGAAAAAAATGTGCCATCTTTGAAAACATGTGAACCACCACAAAAATTAAATCATGCCCATGCTATGTCCTCAGTAATCCAAGAACAAAATCCATGCTGACATCTTCCCACGACTTCTCTAGTATAGGTAATGGCTGACACAACCCTATATTCTGCTTCATTCCTTTCACCATCCGACATACTCGACAATGTTATAGATACTTCATCACATCTTGCTATAACTATGGCTAGTAATAATATTTAGCAACCAAAGCTATATTTTTATCTTTGCCAAAATGTCCAACCAATCCTTCACTGTGCTTCTCGTTGATGAGGTTTTCTCTCATTGAACTTTTGGAAATGCACAACTAGCTTCCATTGAACAAGATACAATCCTGGATTATAAACTCCAACCACTTTTTCCTATCAAGTAATAGTTTTTGTACAAGCCTTCCACACTTCACTAAAATTAGGATCATCTAGATACAAAGTACTAAGTTCCTTGAACCCAACCACCTCTATCTACATTTCTGTCAACAAAAGTTGTCTTCTACTAAGAGCATCTACAACTCTATTAGACTTCCCACTCTTGTGTTTCAAAAAAAATTATAAATCTGCAAAAACTCAACCCACTTCAAATGCCTTTAGTTCAATTTTTCTTGACTATTCAAATATTGCAAAGCTTGATGATCAGTATACAAAAAAAAATTCCTTAGGAAGAAGATAGTGTCTCCACTTCTTCAATGCTTGAACTATAGCATAAATTTTTTGATTAAAATAGCTCCTATTATAGTACCACTAGCATCACAGTCTACTTGAAACACCTTGTTAAAATCAAGAAGTGCTAAAAGCAGGCTACTCAATAACTTTATGTTTCAACAGATTAAAACTCTTATCTACTCCTATAGTCCACTTAAACTCTTTGCTATCCGCTCTCATTATTTTAGTCAAGGGTCCACAAATACTACTAAAACATCTTATGAACATTCTATAAAGTGTAGCCATTCCATGAAAAGATCTTACCTCTGTCGCACTCCTTGGAGCAGGCCATTCAAAGATAGCCTTCACATTTTCTGGATTCATTTTTAGACCTTTTCTTGAGACTACAAATCCCAGATACATCAAATCTTTCTTTACAAAACTATACTTCTTCAAGTTTATCAACAACTTTTCTTCCCTCAACTTATCAAACACCTTGCAAATATGAATCAAATGCTCCTCCAATGTCTTACTAAAGATCAATATATCAGCTAGGTAAAAAATGAAAAACTTACCTAGAAACTCCTTCAATACCTCATTCATGAGCCTCATGAAAGTGCTCAATGCATTGGTTAGCCCAAAAGGCATGAATAATCACTCATATAGTCCTTCCTTTGTCTTGAAAGTAGTCTTCCACTCATCAACTTCTCTACTATGAATTTGATGGTACCCACTCTTCAGATCTATCGTTGTGAAATACTCAGCTCCGCTCAAACAATCTATAATATCATCCATCCTTGACAATGGAAATCTATAATTTATTATGATCTTATTGATAATGCAAGAATTTATGCACACCCTCCATTCTCCATTATTCTTTGGTGCTAATATTGTTGGTACAACACATGGACTCAAACTCTCTTGAATTAACCCCTTCTACAACAACTCATGAACTTGCTTGTTCAACTCTTCACTTTCTACTGCTATCATTCTATGTGTTGCCTTGTTTGGTAAACTAGCTCCTGGAACCAAATCCATCTGGTGACTAATTTTCCTCATTGGGGGCAATCCATTAGATACATTATTTGATACAATAGCATAAATCTCTCCCAACATATCTACAACTTTTTTAGGTACCTCTTCTTCTTCTTTACTATCTATAGGAATTATAGAAAAACACATATGCTCATGCTTCATACCTTTAAGAATATCTTTTCCATCAACAAAACATATTCTGGCAGCACTACATAGCTTTTCTTCTTTATCCTTCAATGACTAAAACTTATGTTTCACTCCATCCTTAGTTAGAGTGTAGGTATTTGCTCACCCATCATGTACAACATGCCTGTCAACCTGCCACAGCCTACCCAATAACATATGACATATGTCCATAGGTATGATATTGCATAGTACCTCATCTTGGTAGCTTCCAATCTTGAACTTCACTGAGCACTGCTCATTGACCATGACCTTGTGGTCATCTTACACCCAAGCAATGCGATATAGATGTGGGTGTTTTTGCCTCTTTAGCTTCAACTTGGTGACCATTATTTCTAACACCAAATTATTAGTACTTCCACCACCAATGATCAAATCACAACACTTATCTTCACATCTACACCTTGTGCAAAACAAGCTCCTTCTTTTCTCAGGTTCATTCTCACCACTCAGTAGGACTCTTTAGTTAACTAGGGCTTCTCCTCTTTCAACATCTTCAGAATGTGAGGATCTGACATCTTCATCAACATGTGCAACTCTTGCCTAGCTTTCTATTCTTTGATCTATCCTTCCTTGGCACTGGGTACATTCAAATGCTCTATGCCCTTCTTCTCCATAGTGAAAACATTTCCCATGAAAGCCTCCTCTTCTAGATCCTTTTCCTATACCTCTTCCTCTCTGATCTCTATTGTTCTAATCATTGAAATGATTGGAAATATTTCCCCTCTATTTCTAATTGCTACTTCCAGCCTCATTCTTGTTCTTTTCATAATCATTATGACCACCATAAGATCATCCACTTGATCTTCTACCATGACCTCTTCTACTATTCTTATTGTCAAACTTCTTGTTTAGTTTCTCCTCGACTCTTAGGAAAAATTGGTATGCCTCCTCAATAATATTCCTTCAAACCAAACTCAACTTGTCCTAAATTTTAGCCTTAACCCATTAAGATAATGTGTGACTTTCTCCTTATTAGCTTCTACATGGCCGGTTCTAATGAGAACTCATTTGAAGTCTTTGGTATACTCTTGAATAGATTTTCCCACTTGCTTCAACCCTCGCATCTTCTTTAATAGATCAAGCTCATAATCCACATGAATGAATTATCACTTCAGTTTATCTTTCATCCAATCCCATCTTGTGATTTTGTCCTTTCCCTTTCTATTTTGCTCTAACTAAACCTCTTGCCACAAAATCTTTGCATGTCCTTTCAATTTTGCCTTTGCAAACTTGACCCTATCAAGATCATCAATATCTTCATACTCAAAGTACTCCTCCAATTCATTGATCCAATTGATTAGCTCCTCTAGGTTAAGATTTCCCAAAAATGTGGAAACCTCAAACTTAGGCCATTTTCCAATCTAGGAGATGGCCCTAAAAAGCATCTCTTCCTCTAGATTTAGAACTGCCTCTATTTCAGCATTTTCTTCTACTTCATCCCCATCATCACTTTCATCTCTTATAGGAAGATTTATTCCTCTTTGCATTTTTTCTTTCAATGCTTACATTTTCCTTTCGAGGGATTGCAAACCCTTAGGTGTAACACATACAACTCTTCTACCACACTCTCTTCGGGGAGGCATTTTTTCACTTTTGTTGAAACCCTAGTGTAAACTACATCACAATCGATAGTCGTCATACACACTTAGCCCAAACCATGGTCTTAGTGTAAACTAACTCAGAATCAGCGATCTATTCACACACTTAGGAACTCTAGCTCTGATACCACTTGATGTAGGGTGTTCCCCTTAATACCATAAACTCATAATAGAAACAAAGAAACAACAAAAAATGCAAGAAAAAAATATGGACTTCTTATTTATGCTGGAAATGTGGAATTACAAAATTCATAAGTATAATATGCTAACCCACATGGGTGCCTTCAGTAGAATAATTTGCAAGACAAGCTATGAACTATTTCCTAGAGCTGTCCTAGACAATGTTTGAGCATTTCTTAAATAGGTAGTTTTATACCATCCAAGAAGGTTCTAGATGCTCAAACTTAATACCCGGGGTCAACAGACTCTAAAAGAACATATAGAGTTGGTCAAATACATCTTTGACAATTATTTTGGAAGTTTTGGGCATCCCAACTTTGAAAGGCCATAACTAACAAATTGTTGTTTTGATTGGCTATTATAACCACCTTTCAAAAATGCCAGCTCCTGATCTATAGGCTCAAAATGGCACCAATGCCATTCCTTCGAGTTTTTAGACCTCATCCAGGCACTCTAAGGCCTCCAATGGTGAGCCTGAATTTTTTTTTACAAATTTTTCCACCAAAAATATACAATAACTTCTCCGATATTTAAGCTGGAGTAGTGATCCTTTTATGGTAGACTTATATCTCTAAAATGAACCTTCTTGTAGAAAATGAGAACATTTCGAGCTCATATGAAAAACTTGCTAAAAATAGCAAGTTCCCATAAATAGTAATCACCCTATCTACTAGTCTTATTAAAATAGAAAAGATTGAAAATAAAATATTTTTTTGGGTTATGCAAGATTGCCCTTACACCCAAGATGCTCTTGCATCAGTACTCTTATTGAAAAAAATATTATATGCAAAATGTTCCTATGGTAAAATCATATCCCATCCTTTTGGTTTATCTCCAACCAAGTATCTCAGCAAGTTTTCCAAACTATGATTCAAAGTGTCTATTTGTCCATCAGTTTGTGGATGGTGTGATGAACTAAACTTTAAATGTGTCTTCAACTTCTTCCATAATGTACACTAGAAATAACCAAAAAATTTGGTATCTTGATCTAAAATTATACTATTTGGCAGACCATGTAGTCTCACCACTTCTTTGAAAAACAATTCTACCACATGAACAAAGTCACTAGTCTTCATGCAAGGAATAAAATGTGCCATCTTTGGAAACCTATCCACCACCACAAAAATAGATTCATGCCTGTGCTATGTCCTCAATAATCCAAGAACAAAATCCATGCTAACATCCTTCAATGGCTTCTTTGGTATAGGTAATGGCTGATACAACCCTATATTCTACTTCACTCCTTTTTCCATCTGACATACTTTGCAATTTTTACAAACTTCTTCATGTCTTGCGGCAACTGTGGCCAGTAATAATTCTCAACATATAAAGCTATGGTTTTATCTTGGCCAAAATGTCCAGTCAATTATCCACTATGCTTCTCCTTGATGAGATTCTCTCTCATTAAACTTTTGGGAATGTACAACTAGCTTCCTTTAAATGACATACTATCCTAGATCATGAAATCCAACCACTTTGTCCTGTCAAGTGTAACAGGTTTAGTACAGGCCTTCCATGCTTCACCAAAATTAGGATCATCAAGATACAAAGTACTAAGTTCCTTGAACCCAACCACCTTTATCTACATTTTTGTCAGCAAAATTTTTCTTCTACTAAGAGCATCTACAACTCTGTTAGACTTCCCACTCTTGTGTTTCAAAAGAAATGTATAACTTTGCAAAAACTCAACCCACTTCAAATGCCTTTAGTTTAATTTTCCTTGACTATTCAAATATTACAAAGCTTGATGATCAATATACAAAACAAACTCAAGAAGAAGATAGTGTCTCCACTTCTTCAATGTTTGAACTATAGTATACAATTCCTGATCGTAAATAGAATATTTAGTTTTTACATCATTTAACTTCTCACTAAAATAAAAAATAGGTCTACCTTCTTGGCTCATAACAACTACTATTGCAATATCACTAGCATCACAATCTACTTAAAACACCTTTGTCAAATTAGAAATTTCTAAAATAGGCTACTTAGCAACTTTCATTTTCAATAGATTAAAACTCTTATCTACTCCTACGATCCACTTAAAATCATCCCTTCCTGTCTCATTGTTTCAGTCAAGGATCCCAAAATATTGCTAAAACCTCTTATGAACTTTTTGTAAAAACTAGCTAGTCCATGAAAAGATCTTATGTTTGTAACACTCCTTGGAGTAGGCCATTCAAGGATAGCCTTCACTTTCATTGGGTTCATTTTTAGACCTTATGTTGAGACTACAAATCTCAGATACACCAGCTCCTTCTTTACAAAACTGTACTTCTTCAAGTTTATCAACAACTTTTCTTCCCTCAACATATCAAATACCTTGTGAATGTGGATTAAGTGCTCCTCCAATATCTTACTAAAAATCAAAATATCATCTAGGTAAACAATGACAAACTTACCCAGAAATTCCTTCAGTACCTCATTCATGAGCTGCATGAAAGTGCTAGGTACTGTAGACACCTAAATTTGATTACATCACTTTGGTAATCCTATTTAGTTATCTCTAAAAGCATCATTAATTAAATTCTTATTTAATTAATCCTTTTCCATCTCTTAGCTGATTAATTTAATTAATCATCTATAGTCCTAATTGATAAATCAAATAACCTATTATTTATCAATCAAATCCTATTCTTCTATCTAATTTCAAAAATCCCCATTTATTAAATAAATCTATTTGATAAATAAAATCCTCAAATCTAAAAACCCCTAACTTATCCTTAATCCTCCATTTAGCCTAATCCACCCCATCCACCCATACTAACCAAGCTTAGCCACTAACTCACCCACCCTCATTAATGCCATCCACTTGCACATCTCTAACATCCCTAATCTAATCCTAAACCCAAGCTTAATCCACCCCCTAATGTTGTCACATTCCCTAAATAAGATTAAGAATTTCCTAAACCAAATCAAAGTCTCCCCTCAAAAATCCCAACCACCAAGTCATGAGTGCTCTTACAAACCATAAAAGACTCTTACAAGCCCACTCATGACTCTTACATCCATCTTCCACACTCTTCCCTCTTCCACACTCATTCCTCTTACATCTCTCTTACATACTCAACTCCACTCATCATGCCTTTAACCAACCCTTTACCCTACCCTCTCACACTCATCCTCCTTGTGACAAGTGTCACCTTCCCATTGGTGCTAAAAAAGCACAATCCATGTGCTCTCCTTTGAGTGCATCCTAACCCTCCTTAAGCCTTCATCTCTCCTTGCATCTTAGCCCTCCATCCCTCAAGCCCTTAGCCTATAAATTGAATCCCATCCCAAGCCATTCCAATAACAATCCTTGAGCTAAAGTTACCATGCTATTTTGAGAACCAAAGTCATCAATCTTAACCTTATAATGCCAAATTTAGAGCTCACAAGGCTACCAATTTTCTATTACCCATCTCCACCATTGAAGCAATTGGGCAAGCAATTGAGCATACATCCACATCAAAGGACACATCTACAAAATCAAGAAAGCATGGAGAGTTTTCTCTTTTGAGGTTTGCACTTCTTGTTTGCTTTTCTTTGTCTAAACATATATGTGAATTTAGTTTTAGTTTGTGAATGTTTACTTTATTGTTAATGTTCTTTGCACACTAAGATCTAGTTCTACATTTTGGCACGCTCGGTGGGACCCCGCTATGGGTCATTTTTTTCATCCATTTCAATCTACATGTTGCTTTTAAAAACTAACAATCTAATGGTTTGTTATTGTTTGAGTTGTTGCAAGTTGTGTTTGATTGTTTTTGTAGGTTGAAGGATGCACTAAAGAGAAGGACGTACCTTTTAAAATACAAAAATAACCAAGAAAATAAAAAAAAATTGGAAAAAACCCGCGCCTGTCGGTTCATCACGCGTAGTGTCATCTTCGCAAACTGGCGTCTCCGCCTGTCGTCTGCGCAGAACGTTGTCTAAAAAAGCTCAATTATCATCTTGACACACTCAAAATGTCATCTATGAGTTTTGGCATCTTTTCCTATTTTCTAGTAGTTTGCGCCGAAACCTAAATTGTCGTCTGCGAATTTTGGTGTTTGCGCAGATTAGCATCTACGAGTTTTAGCATCTCTGCCTGGCTTCTGTCATCTACATTGCCTTCAAAAGCTCAAACTGTCGTCTCTGCCACCGCCAACAGTCAATTGTCGTCTCCACCTAACAGTTGTCATCTCCGCTGCTGTTAGCAGTCAACTGTTGTCTCCGACGCTGCCAACTGCCTTCTTCATCAAATTGTCGTCTGCAAGTTTTGGGGTCTACGAGTTTTGACATCTCTGTAGTTTGGCTGCATTTTTACATGTAGGAAAAACAACAAAAAAAGTTAAATTTTTTTTTTCCATAGTTAAGCTTTCATTTTGGAAGATTTTGGGTGACTAACTAAATTGCTTTTTTTTTTTGTCTCATTGCAGGTTGGAGCACATATGAAACCACTAACCATGTTTTTTGCAGGTTCTCATGTTGTTAAAAAATGAACTTGAATTCTTAATCATTTGTCTTTGAATGCATGTTGCTAAAATGAACTTGAATGTTTAATCATTTGTCTTTGAATGCATGTTGCTAAAATGAACTTGAATGGTTAAACACATTTTTTATTGAATATATGTTGTTCAAAATACACTCTTGAATGCCATGGATTAAAATCAATTTTTCTTGGAATGCATGCTTAAAACAAACAACTCAATCTTGAATGCAAAGGATCAATGAATCAATGCAATATCTCACACTTCAATTTTTGGTGCATTAAAAAGAACAAACAAATCTCTCTTTTGCATGCAATTTAGGAAAAGTTTGATTTTTGGACAATTAAGAAACTTTGTTAAGTTAAGTACAAATTTGCAAAAATCAATTTGAGTAGTTTTTTGGACTCACCTCTTTTCTAATCACCCATCAATTCAACCATTGGTTGCAATCTCAGTGTCATTTATGGGGATGGGTCTACTTGAAAAAGGTGTTAAATGTTCCACAATCTAACTAACTTACTTGGTCTTTGAACGTTTGCTTTAACTTTATCAAAATTTTTAAATGACCAAAACTTTAGATTAAATCGATCACACTTCAAGTTTGGGCACTAAAATTGAACAACAATTGACGTGGAGAGCCTCCGGGCGCGTGCTTCAAATCGAATCTCACACACTTTTGTTTTGGACTTAAAACAAACTCACACTCAATCTTGAATGCCTTAAAGAAAATTAATCAATACTTGACGTGGAGGGCCTCCGGGCGTGCGAGTTTGCTTTTGTTGACCCTAACTCTTCTTCTTTTTTGCATTCTTCGATCAATTTACTTTTGTTGGTGCTTCAAATTGGAATTGAACATTGTTTCTTAAACATGAGTGCTTGCAAAGTCTAGATTAGCACACATAAGAGTCAGTTGGTAAAAGAACAAGCGCATTTTTTTAGCCCAAGGTCATCCAAGTCTTCTCTCCCCTTGTCGTCTTTTGAGGCCATCTTGGGTGCATAAGATTAGGATCCAAAACCTTGTTTCTTTTTAGGAGGCCTGCTTGGGGATTTCATCACCCCTTGGATGACCTCAACTCTAGCATTCTGACGAAGTATAAGAATCGGGAGGTGAATCGAAAGACACCTCTCTTGGGATCAAGATTTTGTCACTTGGGCTAAGCCTTAAGGAACTTTATATCCTTGAGAAGTGAAAGAGGAGAAGTGGGTTACCGCTCCATTTATCCCACAGCCAGCTTATGTTCCTCAATCCTGACCTCAAATCCCATATCAACAGCAAGCCTCATAGCACATGCAGCAATATGTGCCACCTCCCCCTCAGCAACCTGTCATCCACCATGCAACTGCCCAAACAATGTACAATCCCTATCAGCAAATCCCTCACAGCCATCCATATTCAGTGGCCCCATCTAGCGCATACCTACCTCAAGGCACTCCTACATTGGGGGCACCCCAGCCATCACCTATCAATTCAGAATGGGAGCAAATGAAGACAGCTCTGAAAGCCATCCAAGAAGGGAATGATCTGAAGACATTCAAGTTTGAGAATGTGTGTCCTTACCCATTAGACAGAGCCATTACCATGACACCATTTCCCAAACACTTTGAGGTACCCAAATTTGACAAATTTAGAGGAAAAGGAGACCCTGTCACACATATCAAAGAATTTTACATGCACTGCCAAGACATGGCATACAATGATGTCTTCCTCTTGCACCTTTTTTCCAAAAGCTTGGCTGGACCAGCTCTTGAATGGTTTTACAGAATCCCCTATGGAACAATTAAAAACTTTGCTGAATTATCTGAGGCATTTGTAGCCCAATATGCCCATCTTGTTGAAACAGAGCTATCAATAGTTGACCTTGTCCACACAAAGCAAAAAGGTGGAGAAAGCCTTGCTGAATACTTGCAAAGATGGAAAACCCTTACCACCCACATATCCTGCACCTTTCCAGAGCGCCATGTGGTGAAAATATTTATTGATAATGCCCATCTCAGCTTGGCTCACCACATGACCATGAACTGTTTGCAGACCTATAAAGATATCAAAGAGAAAGGAATGATCCTTGAACAAGGACTCATTAAAGATGGTGTGGTCAAGATTTACAAAGAGGCCAACCAAAATCAATCACATTCCAATGACAAGTCTAGGTATTGGAACAAAAATAATCATGTTGCAACAGATGGGGTTACTGACACCAGACATGTGAATACTGTTGGTCCTTCTCAAAACTAGTCTAACCCACCATATCAACCAAACAACCAACAAGCTATCAATTACAACCAAGAAAAATAACCAAAGCTATCAAAACCACAATACAAGACCCAACTTTCAAGGGTCTAACAATCAAGCTAATGCCATCAATGTAGCTATAGGGCAAAAACCTAGATTCCAACCCACACCTAGAAACTATACACCCCTTGGTGAGCCATTGGATGTTATTTTTGAGAAATTGGCTAAGGAAAACCTCATCAAATTTCCTCCTACCCAGCAAATTGATCCAAGCCAATCCAAAGCTGCATGGTACAAGGACAATGAGTATTGCAAGTTCCATAGGGTAAACGGTCACACCACCCTCAGATGCATGAAGCAAAAAGATTATGTGCAGGACCTCATTGATCGGAAAGAAATCACTGTATATCCAAGAAAGAGCCTTCTATCAATGTTATCAATATTCGAGGAGCAGACAATGAGTGTTCAGTTACCACTTGAAGAGCGCGATTTAACATTGCAGGCCCACTAGTTTCATCAGCACCATCAGCTCCATCAAAAAGTTGGTACAATATCTTGGAACACCTTGGGAACATGCCAGCCCAAATCTCCATTTTAGACCTTCTCCGCACTAGTCCTATGTACAAAGACATCCTTGATAGTGCTCTCATAGAATCCTGTGTCCCTTCTGATATCAATGCTATTGATTTTTGTAATCTCGTTGGACACCTATCCTCCTCATGTGCCCTATCATTCAAACCCACTGACATACCCGCGATCGAGCCAGATCACACCCTTCCGCTTCGCATAGCCATCATGGTATCCAATTTTTCTGTGAAAAGAGTAATGATAGATAATGGATCAGTCTTGAACATTTGCACCCTAAAATTCATAAAACAAGTTGGGTATACTGAGGCAGATATGATCAGTGAAGTTATCACCATCAAAGCTTATGATAACTTGGAAAGAACCACAGAAGGAACTATTTTTTTGCCTATCAAGGTTGGGCCAATCATCCAAGAGATAGTTTTCCATGTTGTTGATCTAAAGCTACCATTTAACATCCTCCTTGGTCACCCATGGATTCATGCTATGAAGGCTGTTCCATCCACCTACCATCAGTGCATCAAGTTTTCGCATCAAGGCACTGAGGTAACCATCCATGCCGATCTAGAACCCTTTGCTTACTGCAATGCGGTTGAAGCCTCATATACAAATCATTGTCCTAGAATAGACATTGGCATAGCCATCGCCAGCTCATCCCACACTTATAATGACACAGAAACCATCCTCGCCTCCACCCTATCTATCGTAAAGATCAACAACAAAGGCTATGGAGAATATAGTTTGTCATATGCATTTGCTGTCAGAGCAATCCCACTTGATCCACATACCCATGGATGGCCTACATATCACAAAGCTAAGGAGATTCCACCTCCTCGATACAAATAGTTTGGCCCAACAACCTTTGTATCCTCAAAAACCCCTCTTCATGAGGAGCTCATTCCAGATATCAACAATTGGTTACATAAGGATGCACCTCCAAGAAATCAAGCACGCCTTGACCACTTCAGCCAGAAGTATCCCCAAGAACATAAGCTCATCACTAAAAAATGGAACTATCAAGGAGGTGGTCTAGGACCAGAAGAAAGGGGCATGCAATGTCCCATCAAAGCACATAAGTGGGAAACGAAGTTAGGTCTTGGCTTTGGCATACCCACAACTGGGGGCACCAACAAGAACAGTCACACTTTTTCGAACATTCATCACGACCTTGTTAAAATTGAAGACATTCCTAAGGAAATTGAAAAGAGAGCCTACAACGATATCCCAGACCAAATCTTCCTAGGAGACTCTATTCTCCGAGAACTATCCATCCATCTCATTGACCTACCACTTGCTCATCCACAACTCATAGATTGGGACCAACCAAGCATCATACACATTGATGAGTTTGCATCAGAGGAAGCACTTCTAAGATTCATGGGAGCTAAAACACCTCACAAGAAGACAAAGCCAGATTCTGCCTATATCTATAAGCTAGATCCCAAGGGGTATTTTGGAGAAAATCCCCAACCTAGTTCTGATACACCCAAAACTGGAACTAAGGTGAATCTGGGACTAGCTAAGGCAATGAAGAGAACCCCTAAGGAAGAAAATCCAGAGCCACAAGCAGAACATGAAGATTTAGTATTGCCTCCTCAAGATAATCTACCAGAGGTGTCATCTATTCTAATAGAGGATACTAGAGAAGTCAACATCGATTCTTTAGAGATCCCCAGACTTGTTCACATTGCTAAATCCCTATCACAAGACCAAGCTGATCTCCTCTTTGAGGTCTTAAGAGAGAACATTGGCTGATTTGCATGGTCATATCAGGACATGCCAGGGTTGGATCCAAAGCTTGTAGTTCACCATCTTGCAGTCGATCCAAAGATTGAGCCCATCAGACAAAAGCTTAGAAAAATGCACCCTAAGGTGGCATTACTGGTCAAAGCTATCTTAGACATGCCTCCTCCCCATACACTGCAACAACTTCGCTCTCTTCAGGGAAAGCTTCAATCCGTCTGGCGCTTCATCTCCCAGCTTGCAGATAAGTGTACACCATTTTAACATTTACTAAAGAAGGACGAGAACTTCAAGTGGGATCCTTTATGTCAGTGCAACTTCGATCAGCTCAAGCAGTATCTAGCCAATCCCCCTATCTTAGTTCCACTAGTTCCTGGTTGTCCCTTGATTTTGTACATATCAGCAACACCTACTACTCTAGGGGCACTTCTAGTACAACTTGATGACTACGACAGAGAAAGAGCCATCTACTATATTATTAGAACCCTAGTTGGTTATGAACTCAATTACACTCCTATGGAAAAAGCTTTTTTGGTAGTTGTTTTCTCAACTCAAAAGCTTTGCCACTACATGCTAAGTCATACCATCCAGCTAGTCTCCAAGATTGACCCTCTCAAGTATATGCTCTCCAGAATAACACTCACAGGTTGGCTAGCAAAATGGGTTATGCTACTAAGTGAGTTTGACATCCAGTATGTGGATAGAAAGGCAATCAAAGGGCAAGCTATAACAGATCACCTAGCTGATGCACCTCTGGTAGATGCATATCCTTTGCTTACCGAATTTCGAAACAATCGTATCTGCCTAATTGAAGAACAACCCCCATGGAAACTTTATTTTGATGTCTCATACACGTCTCATAGATCAGGGATAGGAATATTGTTGGTTACACCTCAAGGAGATTACATTCCAAAAGCCTTCAAGCTACAATTTCCTAGCACCAACAATATAGCAGAACATGAAGCTCTTATAGCAGGATTAAAGATAGCTGCAGAATGGAATATCACTAAGTTACAAATCTTTGGTGATTCTCAGCTCATCATCAAGCAAGTCCTAAATGAATATCAAACCAAAGATGAAAAGCTATTACCCTACAAAGAGCTAGTCAATCAGCTAACCCAACATTTTATAAAGCTTTAGTTTACACAAGTGCCTCGAATGCAGAACAAGGCAGCAGATGCCATGGCCACTATTGGCTCACTCTTGGAAATTCCCCAAGAAGCTACACAGTATGAGTTTTTAGTCGAGCAGCTCCTCACACCTGCTTATGCGAAAGAGGATTCAAACTGTGTTTGTATCTTGGTTGGTCCCCAATCCCCTTGGTACCATGAAATTCACGCTTACTTACAAGATGGTATCATATACCCTCACCTCACACACACCCAATTCCATAACCTTATTCGAAAATCATCCCGCTATGTTATCATAGCCAATACCCTATATCATCGGGGTTATCATGATACTCTCTCTCGATGTTTAGATGAAAATGAGGCCACAATGGCGTTAAAAGAAGTACACTCTAGACTTTGCGGTGCCCACATGAGTGGTATTGTCCTAGCGTGAAAAATCCTTAGAGCAGGCTATTATTGGCCTACCATTGAAGAAGACTCCTATGATTTTGTCAGAAAGTGTCTCCCATGTCAGCAGCACACAAATCTTGTGCACGCTTCAGCACAGGATCTACAGCCTATTGCACCACCTTGGCCTTTCGCTTGTTGGGGCCTTGATCTAGTTGGAACTATCACACCTCTCTCATCTGATGGACATAAATGGATAATAACAGCTATAGACTATTTCACGAAGTGGGTGGAAGAAGTCCCCCTAGTCTCAGCTACAGGAGTTCAGGTCTCCAAGTTTATCTTGTACCACATTGTTTGCTGCTTCGGCATCCCATCCACCATCTTCACCAACCACGGAGGTAACTTTGAAAATCTCAACATGGAAGAATTATGCACTTCCCTCTGCATCCATCACTGCTTTTCTAGCCCATATTTACCACAAGGTAACGACCAGGTAGAGGCAACTAACAAAACCCTCCTCAAAATCCTAAAGAAAGTTGTCAATGATTCCGGCCACGATTGGCACCTAAAAATAAATTTGACTCTATGGGCCTATCGAACCTCCTTCTGTATATCCACAGGAAAAACTCCATATTCCCTAGTCTATGGTGCCGAAGCGGTACTACCCATAGAGGTTGAACTTCCCTCATTGCGCATATCTTTGCGAGGGCAAATATCAGATGAAGAATACAGAGTAGCTCGGCTCACCCAGCTAGATCTCTTAGACAAGAAGCATCAACAAGCTTATGATCATCTCACAATCTATCAAACTCGTCTCAAAAGAAATTTCAACAAAAAGGTGCTCCCATGACACTTTCAGCTAGGTGACATGGTCCTCAAAGAAAACATGAAAGTCCAAGCAGATCGAGAAAAGAAAGGCAAGTTTGAACCTACATCGCTCGGTCCTTATGTTGTCACTGCATCCTTTGGCTCTGAAGCCTATCAGCTATCTACACCAGAAGGACAACTCTTGAATGATCCCACTAACATCATTCATCTCAAGAAGTTCTATGCTTGAAGATCCTTGGTATACCCACTTTTGAAAAAATACAAAAAAAAATAGTAAAGAGAAATAAGCGTCCAATGGTGAAAACTTGGCAATTCAAGCGCCTTGGATAGGTACCTTGGTGAAAACCTAGTAATTTAGGCACCTTGTGTACTAAAGACTAATCCATTATCTATCACTATCCTATCCCTCATCCATCCACCCACTATCCCATAAACAACCTGCTTGTTCCCTTGGTGTTCCAAACAAATATCCAAAATCTGATGAAGCTTGTAAATACCTCCTGTACAGCTTGTAAATCTTGTACCTTAGATTGTAAATCTTTTACCAAAGCTTGTATTATACCTTGTAAATCTTGTACCATACCTTGTATATCTGAATCTTGTCCAAAGCTTGTACCATATTCCAGCTTGTAAATAATCTTGTATCCTAGCTTGTATCCTATTAGATGCACACAAAGAACCCCATTTTCAGTTAAGCTTTTCACAAACCATCTACCTATCCACCTATCAACTATTATAGACATCCCATCCTTCACAAACATTTCCATCTCACAAAAAATCAAAACATGAACAAACTTGTACATTTGTAACATATCTTGGTCTGTCAGCTTATACATCCTCTTTAGCTTAGTACCATTGTATCTATTCAGCTTTTGTGTCAGTTCGTCCTTGATTAGCATCTTGCACACATCGTACAACCCTTGGTTAGCTAGTTCAATGCATCCTTTAGCTAGATTTCCTATCACCAAAGTGTTATCCTTCTTAGTTCAGCTTGCTAGACGCATCACTCATCCAAATCCATTAGCATAGGTGCTCTCCGATAGATCCTTGTAGGATATAGCTTTCCTCATGTATGATCTTGGGTCGTTAGTACCTAGTCCTACCCATCTCGTTGGCAAACAGTTCTCTTTTGGATTTTTACTTTCTTTTGATTTGGGGATCTTCCCTTTTGGGTCTTGAAAAAATATTTTCCAAGCAATCTCCTTGTTCCCTCCTCAAGGTTGCCATGATCTTCCATATCATGGTATGCTACGAATGGGGCAATTAGAGCATAAGGTCTTGATCATGTCTTTGCTTGTTTTCTTTTTCTGCTTTTGGGTTACCTAGTGTTGTTTCCATGCTGCTTCCTCTAGGATTCATGTGTGATACTGGGGCAATCCTTGCATGTTTGTTTTGAGTCAGTCCTCTGGATGGTTGGTGAAAAGGCCTTGATGTTCTTGGTAACCTTGGCAATTAACCAATAGTCCTATAGCAAATCTAGTGCTCAACTACATGGTGGTACTTCTCTTCGAAGTATCCCCCTGCTCAAAAAGCTTCAATGGATTCCCTTCATCTCCATTATCCCCTATCCATATCCAACACCTATCTTAGCTTATGCATTAGTATCTCTTTGAATCAATCCTCACGGTTAGCTTTAGGGATCCACAATCCTAGTCTTAGGGATCCACCAATCAAATCAATCCACCAAGCCTCATCTTTCAAGATCCACAATCCTAGTCCTAGGGATCTCTGAAACCCATCTTCCGTCAATCTGACTCTTTGAAATCCTGTTGCATTAGCTTTAGCATTCCATCATCCATCCTCCCCCCAATCCTAGAAAGTCTTAAGATTTCTTTACTCTTGTGCCTCTAATTTCCCTTTATCATTCTCCCGTAGTGAGAGTTTGAGCTAATTCAGCCCCTTCTCTTTGCCAACCTGTGTCTTAGCTCATCTAAATTTCTTGTACTTTTCAAGAAGTCGTCAAGCCTCATTTCTCTCCCTGTCGCCTTCTTGAGGGGGCATCATCTAAGTCTAGTCTCTCTTCTTCTTATCCGAGACTGGGGCAACCTTGTTGCTAAAACATCTTCCTCGTGTCGTCTTCATTCAAACTTCTTTGAAATAATGTTGTCTCAACACTATGTCAAAGAGGGGCAAAATGTAGACACCTAATTTGATTACATCGCTTTGGTAATCCTATTTAGTTATCTCGAAAGGCATCATTAATTAAATTCCTATTTAATTAGTCCTTTTCCATCCCCTAGCTAATTAATTTAATTAATCATCTATAGTCCTAATTGATAAATCAAATAACCTATTATTTATCAATCAAATCCTATTCTTCTATCTAATTCCAAAAATCCCCATTTATTAAATAAATCTATTTGATAAATAAAATCCTCAAATCTAAAAACCCCTAACTTATCCCTAATCCTCCATTTAGCCTAATCCACCCCATCCACCCATACTAACCAAGCTTAGCCACTAACTCACCCACCCTCATTAATGCCATCCACTTGCACATCTCTAAAATCCCTAATCTAATCCTAAACCCAAGCCTAATCCACCCCCTAATGTTGTCACATTCCCTAAACAAGATTAAGACTTTCCTAAACCAAATCAAAGTCTCCCCTCAAAAATCCCAACCACCAAGTCATGAGTGCTCTTGCAAACCATAAAAGACTCTTACAAGCCCAATCATGACTCTTACATTCATCTTCCACACTCTTCCCTCTTCCACACTAATTCCTCTTACATCTCTCTTACATACTCAACCCCACTCACTATGCCTTTAACCAACCCTTTACCCTACCCTCTCACACTCATCCTCCTTGTGACAAGTGTCACCTTCCCATTGGTGCTAAAAAAACACAATCCATGTGCTCTCCTTTGAGTTCACCCTAGCCCTCCTTAAGCCTTCATCTCTCCTTGCATCTTAGCCCTCCATCCCTCAAGCCCTTAGCCTATAAATTGAATCCCATCCCAAGCCATTACAATAACAATCCTTGAGCTAAAGTTACCATGCTATTTTGAGAACCAAAGTCATCAATCTTAACCTTATAATGCCAAATTTAGAGCTCACAAGGCTACCAATTTTCCATGATACATCTCCACCATTGAAGCAATTAGGCAAGCAATTGAGCATACATCCACATCAAAGGACACATCTACAAAATCAATAAAGCATGGAGTGTTTTCTCTTTTGAGGTTTGCACTTCTTGTTTGCTTTTCTTTGTCTAAACATATATTTGAATTTAGTTTTAGTTTGTGAATGTTTACTTTATTGTTAATGTTCTTTGCACACTAAGATCTAGTTCTACAGGTACATTGGTTAGCCCAAAAGGTATGACTAACCACTCATACAGTCCTTCTTTGGTCTTGAAAGCAGTCTTCTACTCATTTCCTTCTCTAATATGAATCTATGGTACCCACTCTTTAGATCTATCTTTGTGAAATAATCAACTCCACTCATACAATCTATAATATCATCTATCCTTGGCAATGGAAATCTATACTTGATTATGATCTTGTTGATAGTGCAAGAATCTTTGCACATCCTACATTCTTGATTGTTATTTGGTGCTAATACAATAGGTACTATAAATGGACTTAGAATCTCTCAAATCAACACCTTCTATAATAACTCATGAACTTGTCTATTCAACCCTTCAATTTCAATTGGTGTCATTTTGTGCATTGCCTTGTTTGGAAAATTGGCTCCTAGAACCAAATTAATCTAGTGACTGATCTTTCTCATTGGGGGCAATCCATGAGGTACATTATTTGATACAATATAGGAAAACTCTCCCAACATATCTGCAACTTCTATAGGTAGCTCCTCTAATTCTTCTTTACCATCTTTTGGAATTATAACAAAGCACATATGGTCATGCTTCATACCCTTGAGAAACTCTTTTCCATCAACAAAACATATTCTAGCATCAGTACATACCTTTTCTTCTTTCTCCTTCAATAGCTTCACCTTATGTTTCACTCCATCCTTTGTCAAAGTGTAGATATTTTCTTGCCCATCCTGTACAACATGCTTTTCAAACTACCATGACCTACCCAAAAAATATGACATATGTCCATAGGTATGATATCACAAGGTATGTCATCCTAGTAGCTTCCAATCTTGAACTTCATTGAACACTGCTCATTGACCATGACCTTTTCGATCATCTTGCACCCAAGCAATATGATATGGATGTGGGTCTTTCTGCCTCTTCTCCTTCAACTCGGTGACCATCATTTCTGATGCCAAATTGTTAGCACTTCCACCATCAATGACCACATCATAACATTTATCTTCACATCTACACCTTTTATGAAACAAGCTCCTTCTTTGATTAGGTTCATTCTCACCACTCAACAAGACTCTTTTTTTAATTAGGACTTCTCCTCTTTTAGCATCTTTAGAATGTGATGATCTAGCATCTTCATCAACATGTGCAACTCTGGCCTGGCCCTTCTTCTTTATAGTGAAAAAAATTCCCACGAAAGCTTCCTCTTCTTGATCCTTGTTCTCTGCCTCTTCCTCTCTAATCTCTATTCTTTTGATAATGGAAATGATTGGAATTGTTTCCCCTCTAGTTTTGATTGCTACTTCTAGGCTCATCCTTATTCTTTTGATCATCATTACGACCACCATAAGATTGTCCACCAGATCTCCCACTTCAACCTCTTCCACTATTCTTGTGTTCAAATTTCTTGTTTAGTTTCTCCTCAACTCATAGGGAAAATTGGTATGCCTCATCAATACTACTCATTCCAACTAGACTCAGCTCATCCTAAATGTTGGACCTTAACCCATTAAGATAAAGGTCCACTTTGTTCTTATCATCTTTTGCATGGTTAGTTCTAATGAGAACTTGGTAGAAATCTTTGGTATAGTCTTGAACAGATTTTCCCGTTTGCTTCAACCCTTGCATCTTCTTCAATATATCAAGCTCATAATCCACATGAATGCATTTTCACTTTAGTTTAGCTAGATCATCTACTCCCATCTGGTGATTTTTCCTTTTCCTTGCTATTTTTCTCTAATTGAACCTCCTACCACTAGATTTTCTCATGCCCCTTTAGTTTTTACTTCACAAACTTGACCGTATTAGGATCTTCAATATCTTCATACTCAAAGTACTCCTCCAATTCATTGATCCAATTGATCAATTTCTCTGGGTTAACATTTCTTGAAAATGTGGGAACTTTGAACTTAGGTCTTTTTTCCAATCTTGGAGGTGGCCTTAAAAAGCCTCTCTTTCTTTGGGTTTAGAACTGCCTCTACTTGAGCATTTTCTTCTACTTCATCCTCATCCTTGCTTTCATCTCGTAAAAGAATATTTATTCCTCTTCACATTTTTTCTTCCAATGCTTGCATTTTTCTTTGGAGGGCTCTAAAACCCTTAGGTGTAACACCTACAACTCTTCTATCATGCTCTCTTTGTAGAGGCATTTTTTGTGCTTCCACCATAACCCTAGTGAAAACTACCTCACAATTAGTGATCTATCTACACACTTAGCCAACCATGATCCTAGTGCAAACTCCTCATAGTTGAAAATCTATCCACACACTCAAGAACTCTAGCTCTGATACCACTTGATGAAGGGTGCTCCCCTTAATACCATAAACTCATAACAAGAACAAAGAAACAATAGAATTGCGAGAAAAAAATATGGACTTCTTATTATCGCCACAAATGTGGAATTATAGAATTCACAATTACAATATGCTAACCCAAATGGGCACCTTCGTTATAGTAATTTGCAGGACATAGCTATGAACTACTACCTAGAGTTGTCCTAGACAATGTTTGGGCCTTTCTTAAATAGGCAATTTTATGTTGCCTGGGAAGGTTCTAGACATTAAAACTTAATACCTAGGGCCAATAGACCCTAGCAATACATATAGAGTTAGTCAAATACATCTTTGATAATTATTTTAGGAATTTCAAGTAGCTCAACTTTGAAAGGCCATAACTCTTGAACTATTGCTCCACTTGGCTATTATAACCACTTTTTGGAAATGCCATCTTTTAATCTACAAATTTGTAACCACACAAGTGCCCTTCTGTTGAGTCTTTAGACCTCATCTAGGCACTCTAAGGCCTTTGTTACCCATTTTTGCCTCTCGTCGAAAAATTTATATTCAAATGCTTGACCCCACCCAACAGCTACTTCCCATCTTTACATTATTTTAATGCTCAATAAATATTGAAAAATGAACAAAAAAACCTTATTTTATTTCCTAATTTCCTAAATTTGCTTTGGTCAGCCCGCAACTTTCCACATTGTCAAGATCAAGCCAAATCTGACGACATACATTTTCTCACATTCTCCAAATGCATAATATTTAAACATTGCGAGAAAGCCCCTTTATAATGCATGGCAGGTTGGTCTATTTCTCTTGTGGGCCACAGAGGGCACTAACATGTGGCTGATGAGCTGGCAATTCAATTGGTGCCTGCTTTCCCGCATTCTGAGCCTCGTTAGACCTTTTGACAATGCGGGCAAGAACTTTGGTAACACACATCTAGATGATGTCACAATGAATATCCATAAAGGTATAGGATGCACATGTTACAAGCACTGTCAGATCTCCTAAGATCAATGGCTGGCGCATGCCAGCAAGAATAAGATGCAAGGAAGATAAAAAAAAAGTGGGCATGCCCCCTTGTGACGCATGGCTAATGTGACATCATGGGCCTACTTTTCTCAGAGAGTAATGATAGCTCATCCTCTATGGTAGTGGTCAGGTGAGTTAGAGTACGAAGGTAAATCTCATTGGCCCATCTAGTTGACCAGGTATGCAGTTTTGTAGGGTTTTGATCACCGTAGATTCAAATAAGATCAACGGCTGGCGCATGCTCACAAGATAAAGCCACAAAGAAGTTAAGGAATATGGGCATGCCCCCTTGTGACACCTATCCCATGATGTCCCATGTTCCCAGTTTTACCTCCAACTGTTAGATCTTCACAGATCCACGATCGAGGCTTCCTTGCATTATCAAGATGTGAAGACTTTAAGAAATGCGAGCAAGCACCTCACTGCCGCATGTCTTTGTGGAACCTATTTCTTGTGTCGGTTGCCAAAGTGCTGCTAGGGTGGTTGTTGAGTCAACTGTCAAGTGTTTTGTGGGTCCAAAATTTTGAAGAGCAAGCACAATATACGGAGAATCTTTCCCGATCGTTGATCTTCTGTAGATCGACGATTAGCGCTTGCCCATAATATGGAATTACATGGAGATTAAACATTGTGGGAAAGAAATTGAAGGACATGTGTCCTCACAAGCTTGGGGAGATACGTTGTGGCTATGTATTGATAGTTAGGTGCTGGCAGTTAATGTGACCATCGCAGATAAGTTGGGAGGTGGCGCAGTTAGTTAGTTGGATGTGGTCAACCATGGGAAGACCTTGCAAGGTGGTAGAAGGATAAAAGACCATTGGACCACATGGCTCATTCTGCTTATAGGATTCATTTGACCTACTGACTTTTCTAATCCACAAGCTAGAACAGGTGAGATCAAGTTTTCCTATGCGATCTAATCCTTGTGATCAATGCCAACCACTTTGGAATGAATGCTACCTCTAGGAGAACACTCCACCACCTCTGATCTGATCCATCTACTTGGTCAGATGATTTAATGGTGCTATTTCTATCTTCTCAAGACTCTGTTCCAACAAGATTAGATATCATTGCATCTGGATCTCCATGATTATTCTCTGTAGGACTTAATGGAAGTAGTTGTAGAGTAATATCAGTTGAGAAATGTCTCAGTTATGCTTGAGCTATAAAGGAAAATTTTGTAGATTTTGTTAAGGTTGATCCTTCTCTGACTTCTCTGATATTGCTCTATAATTTCATGTGTAAATTCCCTTTGCCTCTGAACTATATGACATTCTGCCTTATCTCCTTCAACCATTTATGTAAAGTGTGAGAACTATTTACCTCTCATTGGTGTTTTGTAGATATTTTTAATTTGTGTGACTATATCTCTTCTGGCCTATGAATGATATATAAGTGAATCTTTTCTGTCCTTGCATCATTCATTTGGGTTTTCTGATCTGTGTGTGGTTGTTAGATTAAAGCAAGTCTAAATGTGTATATTTTTTGGTGTCATGATGGTTTAATAGTGCATGTATGGGTAGAGATTGGTCTGAACACTCTATTTTGGTGCATCACCCCCTTCGATTAGAATAGGTAGATTTTCTTTTCATGTATTCCTTCTCCCTTTTCCTCTCCAAAAATAGTTAGGTGCACCTTGATAGTAAGAGGAAGCGGGCCTTCTTCGGAGATTCAACCTCATAGTTCAAGTTCCACAGCTTGGAGGTTGTTTCCATGTTTCACAAGGTTGTCCTTAAGTAAGACTTTAGACAAGGGTGCAAACCTCTATGACAATAGCCTCCAATGGCGAGCATGGAGAGTTTTCTACAAAATTTTCCACCAAAAATCCACAATAACTTCTCCGATACTTAAGCTAGAGAAATGAGATTTTTATGGTAGGCTTACAACTCTAAAATGAACTTTTATGTAGAAAATGAGAACATTCCAAAATCGTATGCCAAACTTACGAAAAATAGCAAGTTCCCATAAATAGAAACCACTCTGTCTACTAGTCCTTATTAAAATTGAAATGATTGAAAAGAAAATATTTTTGTGTGATGCAAGATTTCTCTTACACCCAAGATGCTCCTACATCAAGGTCTTTAATTAGGTATTTTAAGTTATGGACCATCAGAAAGATTGTATCTTTGACTCTTGTAGTAAATGGTAATGTCCTTAGTATGCAAGGAAATCAAGACTTGACATTCTCTCATCCATAATAACTAGAGTTCTAATGTTTGCGATGGTATATAATTTTAAAACATAATAGAACTATTAAATAAATGCAAACTTGGTGTATTTTTTTGGCTCTACCTATTGTCCATGCATATAGAACACAGCTACATGTGCATTCTCAATCTAGAGTGGCTGAATCTTATGTTGGATGTGACTCTAATACCGATTGGAGAAGCTTACTTGGCTATAGAATCACATGCTAGGAAGAACATACCCAGATTCACACATTCTTTAGACTTAGGATGTTTTTTCTAGTCACCACTAAATGATGTTTTATCAACTTTGATGTGGCTAGAAGTCACAAGCTTATTGAATCAATGGTATGATGTGATTCACACCTACAATTTTGTATTAGAGAGTTTAGTTAATTCCTAGGGTATTTTTGCAAACTATACATATTCTTAAACTTACTTTTGGGCTCTGGAATTTTTAGAAAGTAAATGAATAATTTTACCTGTTATTACAGACTAAAGGCTAACAAAGTGATTCAAGATGATTCCATAGACTCCATTCCCTACATGATTTTAAATATTTATAATGTAATGTACATGGGCATATGTTTTGGAAATTACTACTCGTGAATATGTTGGATTATAGCCATCCCATTTTTAGGATTCAAGATATGTGATTCATGCCTTGCAGTTCTGCTTTGCAAAAGTCAACATCACAGGAGGTAAACATCAATTCTATGCAATTTTTGAATTTTGATATGCCAACACAAGTTCTCAACTATATGTATTATGAACTAATAGTTTAATAGTAAAAAGATGAGGAAAAGTTTACCAAGTTGTTGAGGACTACAAAGAAAACACCTAGCTTGTACTTTTCATATGATGTAGATTTAACTCTAAAGTAAAGTCACAGTTTGCTCATATTAATTGTTGGATAATATTTTGGGTGTATGAAAATTATTTGAGCACTATGTCAATATTGTTTTGTTATTAAAAAGTATCACTACTTATTTGCTTGTATGTGCAATGTTGGTTCTGAAGTGCACATAGATTTGACAATTTGAAAATTGAGTCCAAGTTGTTGCCACTTTGGAAGCAGGTATGGAGTTTTAAATCAAAATTTCAAGTTTTTACTCAAATAAATCCCCATTTAAATTTTTTTCTTTCAACATTATGATTTTTTCATACTTATGGTAAATTATAACTTTTCCTTTACATTGTAGAATTTATTTGTAAGGATCCCTTTTGAGATGTTACATCCATTCACTCAAAATTTTTTGTTTTTACATTGAGGTTATTATTGCCTTTGTGAAGGATACTTATTAGCATGATAAGAACATGGCTTCCAAATTCATTTCAAATAGAGTCTATGGAGATTGATGCCTAACATTAAGTTAAACATGAGCTTTCAACCATAGTTCAAAATATTGTTATCGATAACTTATTGCCAAGGGAAAAAAATATCAGCAAAATATTGGTGATAAATTGGCAACTTTTTAGTCAAATACGAAAACTTAAAAAATTCCTTATATTTAATTTGAAATGAATTTTTTTGCAAAATTCAAGGAGAAGATGCATCTAATGAGTCATTAAATGAGTAAAAAAAAACAAGCTAAGTGTATATATATTTAAATGCATTTAAGGTACAAAATGACATCCTCACGTGTAATGTTGATGACTGGTAGCAATAGCCTAATAGTCTTAACACTGAAGAAAAATATAAATAATAAACTATCTTTGTAAAAGTATAAGTAAATACAAGTACAACATCAAAATGGTCTACATCTTCCACATTCACTTTCCAAAAACTCTTGTAAAAACTATTGGAATGGTAGGAGGTTTAGTCCTAGAAGTCCATTGTGTCTTTTCCTTCTCCTCTACACAACTAGCTTTGGTAATGAATTTTTGGTAGTGTCAATAGATCATTCTAGAGTATAATCGTCATAGTAGAATAATAAATGCATTGGCCTAAACATGATAAAGGGATATTCAAGAATTTGTTTGATGCAACATCATCCTAAGATTTAAGGTTTTAGAAGTGTGGTGTGTCTACTTAGCTATATTTACTCTGTAAAATACTAAAACAAAAATAGTTTAAAATTAAACTGCTATTATCATTTGAAGCATAGAAGATGACACATCCATTTTATATTGAATAATTTAATATTAAACTACAAAATAAGGTTTGATCATATTTGTGTACACATTTCCACATTATATAGCCTATTAATAATATCATTTTACATATATTTTCAATGTCAACCAACAAAAATAGATTGAAAATGAGATGTTTAAGAAAGAAATATATATACACACATGCACAAGGGGATATTTTGTGGCACATTCATGAAGATTAAATACATAAATTTTTGAAAAATAGAAAGATCAAACATATTCATAATAATATGAATTGAGACTAGCATTGATAGCATTTAGGAGTGAAATGATATAAAAAACAACTCATAATCAAAATGCTCAAAGACAGTCAATAAATAGAGGGATTACACAATGTGCAACCCTTACTTTTTATTTTTATTAGACACTATCCTTTTTCTTTTTAATAGGTACTATGATTTCACATACTCAAAACTATATAAGTGGAAGACTATAATATTATGCCTTCTAATTGGATGGTACAATGATTTCACATACTCAAATTCATATAATTGGAAGATGATAATGTTGGAATAGTTTAAAATAACTGAGAGGGGTAGGGAGAATCAATTATCCAAGGTCCAAATGTATAGATAAATTTTTTTAGTACTCAAAAAATATACGTGCATACATTGATTAGATCATCCAGTATCTAAAACCTTTGTATATTATTTTCCTAGGTCAAATGAACTTTTTCTTGAAATGTAAACATGAAACATCACAAATTCAATCAGATAATTTGACACAAGGATTTAACATGGAAACCCAATTTGGGAAAAATCACCATTAACATGCTACCAATTTTCACTCTTCTTAAGTGAGCTCTGTGAGGAGCCAACCCTATTAAAGGTTACAATGCACACTGTTAAATGCAACCTTGATTAAAGGATTTCAATCACCCTATTAAAAGTGAGCCTTGTTAGAGTACTTTAGAACATTCCATTAAAATGTAACCTGATTAAAGGATTTACTCATAACTATTAGGTAAATCTTAATCCAAAGGATTTATCTCAATTGATACAATTTCTAGAAAGTAACAGTAGGAATTGATCTCATAACAAAACAACTCACTTGAAAATTTTAGATCTCTCAATCAACCCTCCATTTTGCTTGGCATTCATTCCCCTTCATCTCTAATTTCTTGGTCACCTGTCAAGCCTTCACCTCCTTAAGCCTTCTCTCTTAGTATGCCAATAATAGGTTCATTCCTTTAGCTACCATATGAAGCAACACCTTTAGACTCTAGAATCCAATCTTGGACTTCAACTTTTTTCTTTTGGCCTTGTATCTCCTTAAATAGAGAATTCTAATATTTTTCCTCTTAACTGTAATCGTCCATCTTAGCGTTAGGTTAGATTCATCGAATCATCCCTTATTTCCATAATGTTTCCTCTAGAAACTTCTCTTACAATCCTCATCAAATTCATCTTCAATTGGTTTATCTTGAATTCTATGCCACCAGCTCATCAAGCTTATCATCAACATGATTCACATAATTCAAGAAATCAAATTATGTCAGATCAGATCTATAATATCTTCATTCAAAATCTTTTTTGTTGTCACTCAATAATAAATGATGTCTAATGCTCGGTCAACACTAGGTTGCTTGACATAAACTAAATCTTGCTCGATCAATACTACCATTTTTGACCCTCAACACATACTAAATTTTTCTTTTCTCAGCACATAACCATCTTTCTTCTTAGCCTAAACTAAATTCTTGACTTACACTAGTTTCTTAGTTATGCTTGGCAAATAATTCTTTTTGTATAGTCTTCTTCTTATCTTGGCTTCACTGTCCTTTCATTGTAGCCTTAAGTAGATAAACAACACACTATATCATCAAAGTCTTACTTGGTCTTAGTGCTCCTTTATACACCATATAAATCAACCTTTCTCTGGGTACTTTTGTTATCCTTTCTGTTCAAATCCTCTTCATCAATTAGTCAAATGATAGAATTTTGACCAAAGTTAGCAATTGTCTTACTAGCAAGTAGTAGGTTTGACATCAGTGACAAAATAATGATTATTCCCATGATAGCCTTATATACTTTAATAATCTTCTTTTTCAACACGTAATATGATTTCATGTAATCATAATCATTTTGGCATTAGGACTTCTCATAAATGGAATCACTAACCATATTATATTAATCTTTTTCCTTTAGATAGTATAATGTAGATAATTGTATGATAGTTCACCATTCATTAAGTAAGTATTAAGAGAGATGATTCTATGCATCAATAACAAATATGGGTGTTGTAAATATGATGGAAACAATTATCTAAAACCTTATTTTTTGATGGAAGAAGTTTTTAATTTCTTCATTGAAATGTTCAACTTAAATTTTTGAATCTACATTGAAGTCTAGAGTAGCAAAAAGGATTGTATGATGATAATGTCTCATTTGACATTATATTTTTCCAAACTACTCATTTGATATAGTTTTTCTCAGAAAAATGTTGTATGATCATATTCATAATTTTAAAGCTATGTTAGAGTCCTCAATTAGTAGTTGACTAGAATGTTAGAAAATAATTAATTAGATTCACCTTAGAAGCCACTAATTTCCACAAAAAATAGTGTATGTATCAGGTACATAAGTGTTTCCTTTATTAGAAAAATCTATGAAAGATTGGTAAGACTACTATTGGTATTCCCATTCTAGATTAGGTACTAACATTTTTCTATAAATAAGGTTTCTTATTCCTTTTAAACATCTAATCTTCATGTATGATTTTCATTTTTCTTGTAAGTACATTTAAAAGAGTTGTTTACATGACTATTAGATGATAAAATGAAGTATTAAAATGAATAGCGATAAGGTTGTTATCACAGTCATGAGTCATGGAAGAATTTGAGAAATAGTGGAGAAGGACAACCAAATAATGAGAAAAAAAATGATTTTCCTAGTTACAAAATGAAGTGAAAGTGTAAACAAAACCAAAAATGGTGATAAGTCATTGTTGCAAGACAATAATATCACATGAAGTTCAAAGATAAATGAGACAATGATTTCAAATAAGGGCATGTAAATAATTCAAAGGAATCCCTATTATAGTAAGAGAAGTAAAAAAAAATGGAAAATAGGTTTTGTTCAATGCATTAAAAATAGTAAATGCATATGATAAAACACAAACTATTTTCTTAGAATCTGACAAGAATTTACCTGTCATAACTGATACTGTTGAATGTTTCTGCTAAACTAATGGAATAACTAATTTCACATTAAATAATATGTTGCTTAGTTTTTGACTTATCCTTGGTGAAATCTGGCTTGTAAATCTACTAGAAATTTTTACACTAGGTGTTTTTGAATCCTTCTCTCTTACTGATGAAACATATTTGTTTTGTAACTCACATAGATTTTCCTTTATAGAAGTCTACCCTCCAAGATTTGTAGAATTGGATTTGGGGCTCGCCAAAGCTTTCTTTTTTAATAGATCTAGTGTTCTTTCTATGGAGCTAGTGATGATCCTTTGAAAGAAACTTCTAGTTGGAGGAGTAGCTATGGGTGAATTATGTTTTGCTAAGTCTGTCAAAATATTCTTGGTAGTGAGAATGTTTTCCTTAGTCAATGAGCTAAATAATTTTCAAATTGTATTCATTACAGTATGATAATCCATATTCTCCTCCTTTATCAAGCTTTCCTCCTCAATAAGAAAACATTCAGTATGCTCTTGAACTTGCTTTGCAAACAAATTGGAATCCGTGTCTAGGGAATTTGTGATAGTTCTGTCAAATAATATTCTACCTATAGGGGTAAATAAATTTGAATAATCAATATCTAATGGATATCCCTTCCCCCAACATTTGATGGAGTTTTTTGACCAATCAGTAGAGTCTGATGAACGATAAGCCTATCACATATCTAATGGTGTGTAATTTCTACATTTCAAAATTTTATTTATTGGAGTGAATGAATGAAGAGAATTGTGAAAATATTTAACTTCCTTATCCCCATTCACAAGGTTATCCATTTCTCAACACTCTATAGGATTTCCTACTATTGTATAAGTCTTCCCCATTTTGAATCCTGTGATATTTATATTTCATATAGGGACCCTAATCTTGTGCTTGGAAAAGGATTGTCATGACTAGTTGAATCAACAACATTTCTTGTAGAGGAAAACCTATGGTAAGACTCCATCATGCCTTGCATACCTAGAATGTCTCCAAAACCTTTTGCAAGTCTATCATTTGCAACTTCACATTAATAATCGGCTCCCAAACTAGACTATAATCCAAATTGATTGGAAGATTTCTTATTAACTAAAAATGACTCAATTAAACCACACTGACCCAATATTGTAACCAAATTTCTTTTCATTGAAGGTGTCCTTTCAATGTCACATTTGTCCATGCCACCTAGCCCATTCTAGAAAGAGAAATCTACGACATAGCTCCATGTAAATCTCATATCTCTTCACCTTCTTTACTCCTATTTGCATATGACAGCCAGAGCTTAAAGCCTCTTTGATAGTAGAAGAATCCTAGGTGTTAAAAGATTTTTTTATAAAAATAATTTGACTAGCCATCATAATTATGACAACTTGTTCCAATGACTGGCCATCACTTGCATAGAAAAATAGTTGAAATAACATCACAATTATGATGACAAGTCCCAATGGATGAACACCACTTCAATAACACAATTGTCACATTGATGTCACAATTTCTAAAATGGACTAGAAGCTGAAGACATCATAATTATGATGCTTACTATCACAATTGCAATGTCATGAACATGAACTCTTGTCCCTTCCTTCTTCCAAGTTACGACAATGTCATCCATCACTATTATGTTGGATACCCTCAATGTCACAATTTTTGACAACAAAATACTGATGACCGTATGATGGGAGCCAATTTGTGGTTCTGTTAGTAGGGTGATGGGTAGGCATCATGTTACCTAGGGTTTTGGAACCCTAAAGTATCTTCCTCCCACTCAATTATGTGAGAAATTAAAAAAGAAATTTTAAATTTTAAATTATTTTGCATTCATATAATATTTATTTCTTCAAAGAAGTTAAATATTAAAGTGCAAAGTAATTAGTTATTAAATAATTAATTTCTCTCCTAATTCATTCTAGAAAGAATTAATTATTCTTTCAACGTATGTGCCCATTATATATATATATATATATATATATATATATATATATATATATATATATATATATATATATATATATATATATATATATATATATATATATATATATATATATATATATATGAAAAGGAAGTGGGCAAGTTGATAGATATAAAATAAATCAATTCTTTAAGAATTAATAGTATTGTAAAGTGCAAAATAAATATTGCACTTAATCATAGAAATAGAACTGGGGGATAAGGAAAATGCTCAAAAGAATTTGAAATAATTAATTCTTTAGAAATAATTAATTATCTTTGTGAAATGAAGTTGTAAGAGGTTTTGAGAATTGATTAAAGTTAAAATGTGATGTAAAAATAATTAATTCTTTTATAAGAATTAATTATTATAATGTCGAAGAGGACAAAGAGTTTGGTAAGAAGTTGGGGTAGTTGCCAACTTCTTTGAAAATTTATTTAAAGGGGGGAAAAACATTTGAAAAGCTTCTTCTTTTCTAGTTGAGAAGTTCTACAAGGATTACAAGGAGAAGAAAGTGCTAATTTGTACTAGGGGAAAGATATTCATTTGATGTAGATTGATTGTAATAGGGGGATAGAACAATACTATTATTGTTTTATCATGTTTCTGAAATAAAGAGGTATATGCATGTGTTTGGTCTTGAGGTCATGTACATTTGTATTTCTAATTTGGAAGGATTCTGAGTCCTTTTATTTTTGTTTTAGATGCAGTTCTTTATTACTACATTGAATGTGATAAACATAGTCTTGTGGTTATGTATTCATGCTTTTGTATGAAGATAAGTTAATAGCTTTCTCTCTCTCTCCCCCCTTCTCTTTTGTAATGTGGAAGACTTGGTAAATAGTCCTATAACTGTTTGCTAGTTTTTCTCTCATTACCAACTTATTAATCTTATAATCACATTCATCTCATGTTGATGGGTGGATGTTAGAATTCCTTTTGTGGCTTCAGGTTAAAGACATAACCAGATTGTTGGTCTTAGATTGGTTTTGAAAATTGAGTGTCATCAAATTTAAGAAAATCCTAAGGTTGATGCCAAGTATAATACAGATGCTGAGCTACAATATGTGCCGAGTAAACTTTATGTGCCAAGCAAGTTTCAAGTACTGAGTGATAAGTGATGCCGAATGATAAGTGATGCCAAGTCACTGTAGGTACCAAGAAAAGTATAGATGATGAGCAAGACAAAGTTACTATACAAGCCGAGCAAGATAAAGTTCTTATATGTGCCAAGATCAACAATTAGTAAGTGTTGAGTAACATAGAATCATCATATGAGTTTGTGTCTTCACAAACTCAGATGTAAAACATTTTTGAGCCAACTCAAGATGAATCTCGAAGGATCTAAAAGATAAGATTGAATATTTTACATTCCCTATGTAATCAACATGCAACCAATATTAAAAATGGAGAAAGCATGAAACCAATAGGAAAAGTATAAAGATTTGAGGTGGAAAATATTGATGAATATTGATTGTAGATTCGTACCTAACCCTAAGTCTTTGATCGGGACACAACCCAAGTACAAAATGGACACAACAGAAAAGGGGAAATTATATTAATTGAAAAAATAAGCTAGTACAAATAGTACAGAGAAAATAAACTTCAAAATATGCCCTAAGGGCTTACAATATCATAAATCTGGAGATAATTTCTCCTTTCAGTACCTCCTCTCAAACTCCACTCCGAACTGCCTTTTACAATGCCAGAAATCTCCTTAAATAGACCCCAGAGGGTTAAGGACTAGGAGTACATTCTAGAAAGTGCTAGTAGGCATCCACTAACCAAATAGAAGGTTCCAAAAGCTATGTTAGAAGTCAACGCAAATCTAGAAGAATCTAAAAATGGTAACCAAACTTTTGGGAGGCATAACTTTTGAACTGTAGCTTCGATTGACGAACCGTTTACATTTTCAGAAAGCTCTCAAAGTGCTCTATAGCCCTATGGACCAGCTTCACTCGTCCCCCATTTTTTGGCCCTTTTTGAGGTCATTTAATGCCCCTAACCTAACTTTGAAGCATTCTTAGGAGGTCTCCACAACCCAAAAAATTGCAATAACTTTCAAACCGTGGGGCCTTTTGACCTGATTCTTTTTTTGGAATGCTCTAAATTACAATTAAATTCATCTAGCCAATTTACACCTCCTAGTTCACCAAAATTATGGCTCAATTACATACTCCTTTTTTTAAGGATTTACACGAACATTGATAGTGGAACTGTGAGAGTTGGAACCTTTATTTGGCCCAAATGGGTATCCAAAAATAAAAACACATGAAACATAAACTAAGTCTAAGTATTTTTTTTTTGGTGACACAGGATTACCCTTATACCTCTGGATGCTCCTGCATTAGACACCTAGGGTTGATTGAAAAGTGACCCTGTTACTTTATGAATGGTAGAGGAAATAACAAATGGGAAACCTCAACTGCTGAAATCCAAGTTGAGTCCTCGATCGACCATCCTTTCCACTTCACCAAATACTCTTCATACTGCCTATTTCTGGTACTCCTACCCACACGATGATCTAGAATGTCTTCTATCTCTTGCTTCTTAGAAGCAGGAATTGGACATGGCTCTAACACTGGCTCGTCATATGCACCATCATCATGATACTCTGTTAAGTTTGCAATGTTGAAAATAGGAGAAATATGAATACCATCTGACAGATCCACCTCATATGCATTTCCAGAGTCATGTTTCTTCAGAATTTTGCAGGAGCCAAATTTCTTCATTTTCAGCTTGTTGTAAGTACCAGCTGGAAATCTTTCTTTTCGTAAGTGCACCATGACTAAATCTCCTACTTGGAATTCCTTATGTCTTCTCCTTTGATTAGGCCTAGCTTTATACTCTTGATTCATCTTGGTAATGTGTGCTTGAACCTCCTCATGTAGATGCTTGATATGTTTAGCAAATTCCTCAACTTTAGCACTTGTCCTCTCCCCTTGTTCTATCTTCCTCAGCTCTGGTGCAGTCCTTGGGCTACTCCCATATACAATTTGGAATGGTGATTTTCCAGTACTTCTATTTACATAGTTATTATAAGAAAATTCTGCTTGTGGTAGAATCAAATCCCATCCCTTGGGCTTATCCCCAACTAAACATCTCAGCAAATTGCCCAGACTTCTGTTTACCAATTCTGTTTGGCCATCAGTCTACGGGTGATGCGTGGAACTAAATTTTAGGTCTGTTCTCAACTTCTTCCACAATGTCCTCTAGAAATACCCCAAAAATTTATTATCTCTATCAAAAACTATACTCCTTGGGAGACCATGTAGTCTCACCACCTCTTTGAAGAACAAGTCTGCAATATGGATAGCATCATGAGTTTTGTGGCATGGAATGAAATGTGCCATTTTGGAGAACCTATCAACCACCACAAATACTGAGTCATTACCCCTTTGTGTCCTCAACAATCCAAGAACAAAATCCATACTTATGTCCTCCCATGGGTTTGATGGAACAGGAAATGACTGATATAGTCCAGTATTGTGGCTAAATCCCTTAGCAACTTTACAAACTTGACAACTCTGTACAGAATTTTTCACATCTTGTGACATTTGAGGCCAAAAATAATGTTCTCTCAGAATGGCAATGGTCTTATCTCAACCAAAATGTCCTACCATCCCTCCACTGTGTTTCTTCTTAATCAGATTTTCCCTCATGGAAATCCTTGGAATGCACAATTGACTACCCTTAAACAACATGCCATCCTAAATCAAATAGTCTAACCACTTGGTTCTATCTACAAAAATAGGCTCTTTACAAGCTTTCCATGCTTCAGCAAAATCAAGATCCTCAGGGTACAAATTCTTGAGTTCATCAAACCCAACTACTTCAACCTGCATTACTGTAAGCAACAACTGTCTCCTACTTAGTGCATCTGCAACCCTGTTAGATTTTCCACTTCTATGCTTCAACACAAATGTATAGCTCTGCAAGAACTCTACCCACTTCATATGCCTCTGATTCAATTTACCTTGGCTATTTAGGTACTATAATGCCTGATGATCAGTATATAAAACAAATTCCTTTGGCAATAAATAATGCCTCCATTTCTTTAAGGCCTGACCTATTGCATAGAACTCTTGATCATAAATAGAATACTTCTTCTTTGCATCATTCAATTTTTCACTACAATATGCAATAGGCTTACCTTCTTGGCTTAATATAGCCCCAATAGCCCTACCACTAGCATCACAATCCACCTGGAACACTTTTCTAAAATTTGGAAGTGCCAACACAGGCTGTTCTGTCACCTTCTTCTTCAGCAATTCAAAACTTCTCGCAGCTGCTGCAGTCCATTTGAACTCTTTTCTATCCCCTCTTATTGTATCAGTTAGGGGTGCACATATGCCACTGAAATTCTTAATAAACTTCTTGTAAAAACTAACTAGACCATGAAATGATCTTACCTCAGTAGCAGGCCTTGGAGTAGGCCATTCCAAGATGGCTTTTACCTTCTCTGGATCCATTTTGAGACCTTCAGGTGATATAACAAACCCCAAATAGACTAACTCCCCTTTTTCAAAGATAAACTTCTTCAGATTAATTAACAGTTTCTCTTCCCTTAGCCTTTCAAGGACACTACGAATATGCAATAAATGTTCTTCCAAAGTCTTGCTGAAAATTAAAATATCATCCAAATAAATAATAACAAATTTTCCCAAGAACTTCTTAAGTACCTCATTCATGAGCCGCATGAATGTGCATGGGGTGTTCCTCAATCCAAAGGGCATGACTAACCACTCATAAAGACCCTCCTTGGTCTTGAAGGATGTTTTCCACTCATCTCCTTTTCAAATCCATATTTGGTGATAACCACTCTTCAGATCTATCTTTGTGAAGTACTAAGCTCCACTCAAGCAGTCCATAAGATCATCCATCCTAGGCAAAGGAAACCGATACTTGATGGTGATCCTATTTATAGTTTGAGAATCTGTACACATCCTCCACTCTCCATCCTTCTTTGGTGTGAGTACTACAGGTACTACACATGGACTTAGGCTCTCCCGAATCAAGCCCTTCCTCAATAGCTCCTGAACCTGTCTATTTAGCTCCTCTGTTTCAGTAGGAGTCATCCTGTGAGCAACCTTGTTAGGCAAACTAGCTCCTGGGATTAAATCTATCTGATGACTGATTTGCCTTACTAGTGGCAATCCATCTGGAACATTATCAGAGATAATATCTCCAAACTCACCTAGTAAATCTGAAACTTCAAGTGGTATTTCACTACTACCTTCTTTATCTTTCCTAGGAATTAAAGCATAGCACATATGTTGATGTTTCATGCCATCTAAAAACTTCCTTCCATCAATAAGACATATCCTAGCACTGCTACATACCTTTTCGCATTCCTTTTTCATGGGCTTCAATTTGTGGCAAACTCCATCCTTTGTTAGAGAGTATGTGTTTGCATGACCATCATGTATTGCATGCCTATCAAACTACCATGGTCTACCCAACAATAGATGGAAAACATCCATCAGAATAACATCACAGAGAACTTCATCATGGTAACTCCCAATTTTGAATTTTACTAAACATTGTTCACTTTCCAAGACCTTATGATCATCTTTTACCCAAGAAATCCGATAGGGCTGGGGATGTTTCTCCCTCTTGAGCTTCAACTTAGAGACCATCTCTTTTGATACCAAGTTATCAGTGCTACCACCATCAATGATCACATCACAACATTTATCCTCACACTTGCATTTGGTACAGAACAAACTCCTCCATTGTCCTAGTTCAATCTCACCACTTAGTAGGACTCTTTTATTTACCAAGGTCTCTCCTCTTTTTGCATCCTCTGAATGTGATGATTGTGCATCCTCATCCACATGAGCAACCCTAGCTTGGCCCTCAGCTCTCCTATCTGTCCTTCCTTGTCGTTGAGGGCATTCAAAGTCACAATGACCTTCTTCATTTCAATAGAAATAGGTACCACAAAAGCCTCCTCTTCCTTGTCCATGTTCTCTACCTCTTCCTCTCTGATTTCCAAAGTCTTGATCATGGGAGTGGTTGAAACCCTCATTCCTCTAGTTCCTGCTAGTAACCTCATCTTCATTTTTCTTTTGGGTTTCATTGTGGCCTCCAGATGACCTACTACTTCCCCTTCCTCCTTGATCGCACCCTCTTTGTCTTCCTTCAAACCTTTTATTCACCTTCTCTTCATCTCGTAGGGCAAACTAGTATGCCTCTTCAACGCTGATCATTCTTACCAGACTTAATTCCTCCTAGATGCTAGGTCACAACCCATTGATATAACAAGCAACCTTCTCCTTATTTTCTTCTGCATGCCCTACTCTAATCAAGAGTCGATAAAACTCCTCTATATATTCTTGGATTGATCTTCCTGGTTGCTTTAACGCATGCATCTTCTTAAACAAATCAAGCTCGTAGTCCACAGGAATGAACTGCTTCTTCAATTTGTCCACCAGGCGATCCCACCTTGTGATCTTCTCCTTTCCTCTTCTATTTCTTTCCAGTTGGACCTCTTGCCACCAGATTTTGGCATGGCCTTTTAGTTTGGCCTTTGCAAACTTAACCCTATCTAGGTCCCTAATATCCTCATACTCAAAGTATTCTTCCAGTTCATTGATCCAATTGATCAACTCATCTGGTTTCAGATTTCCTGAAAATACACCCATTTCAATTGTAGGTCTCTTCCCAAACTTAGTAATGGCCCTAAAAAGCCCTTTCCTCTGCATGATTCAGAACTTCCCCATCAAATTCCCCTTTTGGTCCAATTTCGTCTTCTTCGTTGTCATCTTCACTTTCATCACCTGCAGCCATAGTTGTTCCTCTACGGAGTTCCTCTTGTAATGCTTGTACCTGCCTTTGGAGGGCTCTAACCTCCTCAAGATTAATAGCTCTAGCCCTTCCACCATGCTCTCTTCATGGAGGCATCTTCTTAACTCAAACCCACAACCACACAGTCTTGGTGCAAACTGCCTCATAGTCGGCTCTCTGTCTACACACTTAAGAAAACCAACTCTGATACCACTTGATGGGGACACAACCCAAGCACAGAATGGACACAACAGAAAAGGGAAAATTATATTAATTGAGAAAATAAGCTAGTACAAATAGTACAGAGAAAATAAACTTCAAAACATGCCCTAAGGGCTTACAATATCATAAATCTAGAGATAATTTCTCCTTTCAGTACCTCCTCTCAAACTCCACTCCGAACTGCCTTTTACAATGCTAGAAATCTCCTTAATTAGAACCCAGAGGGTTAAGGACTAGGAGTACATTCTAGAAAGTGCTAGTAGGCATCCACTAACCAAATAGAAGGTTCTAGAAGCTTCGTTAGAAGTCGATGCAAATCTAGAAGAATTCAAAAATGGTAACCAAACTTTCGAGAGGCATAACTTTTGAACCGTAGCTCCGATTGACAAACCGTTTACATTTTTAGAAAGCTCTTGAAGTGCTCTATAGCCCTATTGACAAGATTTTCTCATCCCCCATTTTTTGGCCCTTTTTGAGGTCATTTAATGCCCCTAACCTGACTTTGAAGCATTCTTAGGAGGTCTCCACAACCCAAAAAATTGCAATAACTTTCAAACTGTGGGGCCTTTTGACCTTATTCTTTTTATGGAATGCTCTAAATTACAATTACATTCATCTAGCCAATATACACCTCCTAGTTCACCAAAATGATGGCTCAATTACATACTCCTATTTTATTTTGAGATTTACACGAACACTGATAGTGGAACTGTGAGAGTTGGAATCTTTATTTGGCCCAAATGGGTATCCAAAAATGAAAACACATGAAACAGAAACTGAGTCAGTATTTTTTTTTGGTGACACAGGATTGCCCTTATGCCTATGGATGCTCCTGCATTAGTCTTGAAGCCTTTATAAGGAGGTCAATACCGCATAATTCAAAGTGTACATGTGTGTGAGTCAAGAGGAAGAGTAAGAGATTGTGTGGAATGCATAAGTAAATTCTATTGAAGTTTTTCAAGGGTTGAAAAAGACTTAGAGGAAGAGCAACACTGCAGAATCAAGTTGATCAGAACAGGGCATTAGGACTATGAACATAGTTATATCAGATCAGGAAGGATCAAAATAGATTGAGTAGAACAAGGATTTGGAATTAGCAATTGAGGATTGTGAGTCAACAAATCAAGACATTCTACTATACTTTCTTACCATTGTATTAGGAGAATGAAAAATCCTTTGAAGATAGGTTGGCTTAATAGCTATTTTGTAAACATTTAAAAAGGTGCTAAATCCTTTAACAGGGTAACATTCCAAGTGCGTGTTTGAAAATCCTTTAGACAGGTCACTTTTAACAGGGTGTAAAGCTTTTAATAAGGTAGGCCTTTCACAGGGTAGACCATTGTTGATGGTCAAAATTTATAAACTTAATCAGTTACATATTGCTATAGTGATAAGTTGTGGGTGTCATCCCCACCCCAGTTTCACCTTCTCATTTTGGAGGGTTTATGGGTGACCAAAATCTTGTGTTATCTATTTTCATGCATGTCTTTACTGTCATGTTTATTAGATGTGTTAGATGCATAGATTGATTTTATTTAAAAGTTTTAGAGGATAAAATTTTGTTACTTTTGATTCACTCCCACCTTAGAAGTAAATCTTCCCACTTGTAAATTCCAACAATTGGTATTAGAGCCTAGTTCTCATAAGGAGGAGCCTTTATAGCCTGGAGAAAAGATCTAGAAATGGAAGTCTACAAACTTGGGAAGATAATAGAGAACCAAGTAATTGAGATATAACTCATCCTACATTCTTTGGAAGAAGCCAAGGAAGAACTGAGGAACTCATTAAAAAGAAGAAGAGATATTGCCATAGCTGAGAATGATACATAGTACAAGGAGATTGACACCTCAAAAGTATTTGCAAATGGAGATTCCAAAGAGTTTGATGCAACAATAGAAAACCTGATGGAGAAGAATAGAGCTCAAGCAGAAGAGATCAGAACTCTCAAGCTTGAAAAAGAATCTCAAGCCATGATGCTTTGTGAAGTAACTAAATAGAAGAAAAGAGCCATTGAAGATAAGGCTATGATAAAAGAAGATGAAAAAAACCTTGCCAATATAGTGGAGGAAAAGTCAATTGAGCTTGCAATAATTTCCAACATGTAGCTAGACACCCTAAACCAGATGATGAATGCACATCATGAGTTGAATGTCAAGGACATTGAGATTTCCACACTAAAGATGTAAAATGAACAATTACAAAATGATTTTAGAAGAGAGAAGGAAATCGTAGAAAGCTTGAAAAAGCCTAATGAGGCTATCAAGTACTTTGAACAACTATTGAAATCACCAAGAGCTAGCAATGACACTTTAGGACTAGGATACACCATGAACTAAAAATGGAGAGTCATTCAAGACTGTAGAAGAAAGAGGTGATAAAGTTAAGAACACTAAACCGACTTGTCATTTTTGTGGTAAAAAAGGACATACCTCTATTGTGTGTAGAAGCAAGATTGCTAATTAGCATGACAAACCTAAAAATATGGGTCACTGTCACAAGTACAACAAGCAAGGACATCAAGCACATGATTTTAGGACTCAAACCATTATAATTCCAAGATTTGAAGGTCACTACTACAATTGCGAGAAGTATGGACATATAGCTTTTGAGTGCAAATCAAAGCCTACGTGGACACCTAATTTACTAGCAATGGCAAATCATTATAGAAACCACTACAATTCAAACTACAAAACTAGGCATAGCTACCACTACTATCAAGAATATGGACACATCCCTAAAAATTGCATAAGAACACATTTCAAAGGAAACTACAATAGATGGCTTAGTCAAACTACATGCTTGAGTTGTTTAAAGACTAGACACATTAGCATAAATTGCCCAGCAAGGTCAAAGGCACCCATCTTAGAGTTCAACAAAGGAAAATAGAAGGTTGATGTTGAACACATCAAAGGAGAGATGAATAAAAGATGGAAGAAGAAAGATGGAGGCAACACATCCAATGGAGGGATCACTTCACCTAAAAGGTCAAGTGGTCACACTTCATCCAATTAAGAAAAAGAAGGTATGTGGGACTGATATACAAAGCTTTATCATACATTAGTTCCAAGTCAAGCAAGTACTAAAAAGGAGAGATCAACATGAATATAGATGCAAGGTTAAAATTTCAAGTTTTTACAAGTGTTGCCAAGTTACCTTTAGATGTCAAGTAAAATTCAAGTACATGCCAAGTTGTATGCTAAAATCAATAGAAGATGATTAGATAGTTGTAGCCAAGTGAGGGAAATTTTAGTTGAAGACAAGTAAGGGAAAATCCAATATATGCTGAGTAGTGGAAAGACAATGGAAGCTGAGTAAAGTAGAAAAGCTTAAGGAGCCAAATGGATAGCTATAAATGCACTAAGCATTAAATGCTATGAAATAAGGGTATATGATCACATTTTGGATCATTTTGTACCATCATGAAAAAAAAGAGAAAAGATGAGAAAAGAGAAGAACAATTTCCAAGCAGAGTTTGAAGCACTTGAGCAGATTTCTACAAAGATTCAACATAGTTTCATCAATTTCAAGGTATTTATACTAGTGCCAAGCTATACAGTTTCAATTTTTTTGTGTGTTTAAACTCTAGTTCAAAGAAATGGCCTCTAGTTCTAGGAAACCTTAGGAGAAATATCTATTTGAAGTCCAATTAGTGTCAAATGAGGTCAAGCAACTTGACTTTCAACCTATCCTTGAAGTTGCATACAAAAATGACCCAGCTGGAGCCCTACCCATAATTCCTCCTTAGGTAATAATGGTACAAGATGTTAGGAGATACTAAAACTATAAGATAGGTGCCATTGGAGATATGGAAATTAGAGAAGCCTATTACAGATTGTGTGAAAATGGAGTCTTGAAGGAAGACTTTCAAATCATTGAGAGGAAGGGCTTAACCCGTGCCCTAGAGTTCCTGACTTTCTTCAAAACTAAATGGATTAGAATTTTGTTGAGTAGGATTCATGATGGTAGTTTGTGGTTAGAAGATGACCTATTCAAGATATCAAAGAGGATTGTTCACAGGGTAACAGGGTATCCAACCCTAGATTGGCCCAAAACCCTAAGAAGTGACTCCAAAGAAGCCATTAAGAAAAATACAAGAGCCAAGTGGAACAAGAGATGCATGACCATAGATACTATTAAGGACCCTCTTGTTGATTTTGCTATCAAATTCATATCCCACAAGTTGTATCAATCTAGTAGACTCAACAATGTTCCATGTATTGCAATAGATGTTGGCTATAAACTAGTTAAAAAGGATCATACCTATGACCTAGCAGAATTGCAATTACAAAAAATCAATGAAAAACTTAGAGCTATAAGGAGAATAAAGGGAGCCCAATGTAAATTTGGTGCAATTTTTATTTGTATATTTTTCTATGTACAAAATGAATTTCCATCTTTTGGAAAATTTAGCTGGAAAACAACTAGGTCCATTGTATCCTAGGTGAATGAATATATTGAACAAATGGGGGAAAATTTTGAGACATTAATGACTAGCTATTTTGAAGATTTCAAGTATTCAATGAAGCAGAGACTTAGGATTCCAATCTCACTTGTGAAGCAACACAAAAATAATATCTATTTTCTTATTGACATTGATTGCACCTACATTCAAGTAGCCATACCAAGGGTAAGATGACTTAGACCTCTTAGTTATGAAATAAACATTGATGTGGCATCTGTAGCCATAACAACATTGTTAGCAAAGGAGGTAGACAAGAGTGCCCCACATTTTGGCACATATGATGTGGTGAGATCAAAGGTGGATATGGAGTTAAAGACAACTTCTACACTTAAGAAAAAGGATAAATTAGTAAAGAAGCTCAAGGCCAAATTTGGAGAAGGCACAATAGAGGTAGAGGAAGAAGAAGATGAAGAAGAAGATGAAGAGGAATATGGGCAAGGGCCACTAGCATTAACCCAAGGCATGGGTGAGGATGCTAAAGAAGAAGAAGGTGCCTAACAAGAAAAAGAAGCACCTAAAGCATAGCCCAAGAAGAGGAAAGCACAAAAGCAACCAGCTGCATAGCCTTAAGAGAAAAGGAAGGCTAAGCCAAGCCCAACTAAACCTACCACAAGGGCAGATACAAGGGCAACAACTAAGGTGGAAAAAGAATAAGAAAATAAGAAAGCCATAGAATAGTGAGGGCTAGTAGAGAAAAAGAGGAGAAAATATGTGGCACCTCTAGAAATAGATAAGGAGAGGACATAATCTGATGATAATGAACAATTTCAAGTGGTAAGTCACAACACAAAATCAGATTTGGAAATTTTTTGTGACAATACTAGGGATAATTCAAATTTGATTGGATTGAAAACTATTGATTTCAATAAGATAAGTAGAGAGGAGAAAAACATAGTGGAAGAGTCGATTTGAACTATGATGGTCAAGTTCAAGAATACTCCACTTGAATTGGATAATACTATGCTTAAGGAGCTATATAGAATTGTAGAAAATAAATGGTATTATTGCCTAAAAATGGAGAAAGAAATAAGAGAGTTAGCATTGGCTCATGTAATGCCTAACCTCACCAAAGGTCAAATAAGCAAGGCAAGCAAGAAACATGGGAATAAATTTCCACCCAAATACATAGCGTTCAACATTCTACAAAATAAGATTGAGTATGTTGCAAAAAATTCCATACAAACGTGGAAACTGATTTATGGGTTGAATACAATGAAGGAAGGAAAAGAAGATCTCTTTGAGGGAAGAAATAATGATGAGGAAGAAGAGGAAAATGAAAAGGAGGAAGAAGGAGAGAAAGAAACGGAAGAAGTTGCAATAAAGAAAGAAACATAGAAGGGTGATATGGCAACATCTGAAGAGCAAAAACAAGAACAAAGTGTGCAAGACACATAACTGCCACCAGCTAGTCCTCCATATGCAACACCTACACCTATAGAGAAAATAATTGTAAAAAATATTCCTAACACCTTTGGTTAGAACATTAACCCATGGACTACATAAGATCTCAAAAAGATCCTTCACCATACTACTTTGCAAGCACAATTGTGCACTAATCTAGTTTTGGTGAATGTAGAGGAAATTCAGAAGGCAATAGCTAAGATAACCAAGGAGAAGGTGTATCCACAAGTACCACCTTCATAAACTCCAATAGCTACAAGTGGTCAACCATAAGAGCAACAAGCACAAGATGCATCTGCAAAGGTTGATTCCATAGTGATAGTAACTTCAACTACTAAGGAGCAAGCAAAGGAGAAGACATGATAGAAGGATACCTCTGATCCTACAACACAAAGTCAAGGTGCACCTCCTTAGATCACTATCATTGACCAAGGAACAACTAAAGAGGAGAAGATCCCTAAGGAGAAAGAACAAGAGACAATAAAAACATTGGTCAATTTGCCTACTACAAGGACTCCTAATAAGAAATTGAGCATTGATGTAGTACCATTGCAAATATCAGCACTAGGCTCAAGCTCTACTAAGGTAGCAAGGGTACTTCACTATGGAGACCTTGCACTTGATGAGGAGATAGTCATAGCAAGCTATGACTATAAAATAATGAATATAGCATAGATCAACGAAGTGCAAGAGGCACTGGAGAAGAAGAAAAAGTAGGAGATACTAAGCAATGAGTATAGACAAAGGCAAACATTAATAGAAATTAAGGACATCTTTCTAGATGCTTTCAACCTACAATTACCTAATGAGACAAAGCCCATCATGGAACAACTATCCAACGTAGTGGACCAGGTACAAAATGAAGACCTAGACACAAATGTCAAATTACTTAAATAGTCTAAGAAGAAATTTTAGATGAAGGTTAATGAGAAAATATTTGGTGAGATAGCACTAACATAGGTTGTACTGGCTAAGAAGGTTGAGAAGGTGAAAGCAGTACTTGGGAATATATTCTCACTATACTCCAGACTATGTGATTCGTCATACTTCACATAAGAGACCAACCAGAGGATATTGAGCTTGGAAAGGAACCCCAAAGTATTTAGCACACAACTACCAAAGGATCCTACTCAAAGTGAGAAGAATTTTGCTACAATGCTTCACACCCAAAAGGAATTAGCTATACTCACAATAGATGAGGCTAACACAAAGGCCAAATTGATATAGATACAGTCTGCAATAAACCCTCACACGAAAGTTTTGCATAAAGAAATGGCCTATGCAGAGAATGTTTTGAAGAAAGATTCCAATCTTTCTAAATTGGAAGTCCTAGTACACCTTGTAGTAGAGACAACCACCCAGCTTAAAGCACTAGAAATTGCCTTAGACAATTGGGATGCTTCTTTGAAGATCATCATGGAGGTAAATAAATCCATTTTGGCTAAATATTCAATTCATTCATAGAACCCTTTGACATAAGTGTCAAAAAGGGGGAGATATAATAAATTAAGAGGAGATTTAGTTGGGGGAGGTACCTAAAATACAAAAGACCCAAAGGGGAAGATTTTTTTTTTTGAGGAGAGATATGGATACACAGTGAACATTATACAAAAACTACAAGGGAAGATGTGTGAAAGGGGGAGCAGAAACAAAGCAGAAAGAAATAGAGTAGACAAGGAAAGAAAGAAATAGAGTAGACAAGGAAAGGAATGAAAAGGTAGAGATAAAGAGTATCAACATGAGACAAATCCAACTTAATGAATTTTGGATATAGAAATGGCACATCAACTCAGGGGGAGTTACAAGTTTTTGAGGTATATAGTCTTCTACAAAATTTTGAACAAGTTTTTGAAGTTTTGTACATATGACAAATAAGTTGTATATTATACTAATAGAGATCATATTCATAATTCTTAATTAAGTGTTTTTGATACTCATGTTTAAGGGGGAGATTGTTGGTCTTAGAGTGTCAACACACTTAAGAAAATCTTAAGGTTGATGCTGAGCATAATATAGATGTCATGCTATAGTATGTGTTGAGCCAAAAATTCAATAGGTACCGAGTAAACTTCAAGTTTTGAGCAAGTTTCAAGTGTGAGTGATAAGTGATGCCGAGTGACAAGTGATCCCGAGTCACTCTAGGTGCCGAGCAAAGTATAGATGCCAAGTGAGACAAAGTTACTATAGGAGCCGAGAAAGATAAAGATCTTATATGTGCTGAGCATCAATAGTCAGTAAGTGTCGAGTAACATAGAATCAACATATGATTTTGTGTCTTCACAAATTTAGATGTAAACCATTTTGGAGCTGACTCAAGATGAATCTCAAAGGATCCAAAAGATAAGATTAAATCTTTTACATTCCCTATGTAATTAGCATGCAACCAATTAGAAAAATGGAGAAAGCATGCAACCAATAGGAAAAATATAAAGATTTGAGTGGGAAAAGATGGATGAATATTGATTGTAGATTTACACCTAACTGTAAGTCTTGAAGCCTTTATAAGGAGGTTGATACCCCATAATTCAAAGTGTGTGTGTGAGTCAAGAGGAAGAGTAAGAGATCATGTGGAATGCATAAGTAAATGCTAGTGAAGCTTTGCAAGTGGTGAAAAAGACTTAGAGGAAGAGCTACACTACAGAATCAAGTTGATTAGAACAAAGCATCAGGACTATGAACATAGTTATATCAGATTAGGAAGGATTAGAATAGATTGAGTAGAGCAAGGATCTGAAATCAATAACTGAGGATTGTAAGTAAATAGATCAAGACATTCTACTATAATTTCTTACCATTGTATTAGGAGAATGAAAACCCTATGAAGATAGGTTGGCTTAAAAGTTATTTTGTAAACCTTTAACAAAGTGCTAAATCCTTTAACAGGTTAACATTCCAAGTGAGTGTTTGAAAATCCTTTAGACAGGTCACTTTTAACAAGGTGTAAAGCCTTTAATAGGGCATGCCTTTCACAGAGCAAACCATTTTTTATGGTCAAGCCTTGTAACCTTAATCAATTACATATTGATATAGTGATAAGTTGTGGATGTCATCCCCACCCCAGGTTTACCTTCTCATTTTGGAGGGTTTCTAGGTGACCAAAATCTTGTGTTATCTATTTTCATGCATGTCTTTACTCTCATGTTTATTAGATGTGTTAGATATATAGATTGATCTTAGTTAAAAGTTTTAGAGGATAAAATATTGTTACTTATGATTCAGCCCCCCTTTTAGCAACAAATCTTCCCACTTGTAAATTCCAACATAGATATCACATTCATTGAATATCTTTTATGAGGGAGCTGTACCTCTCAATTCAGAGGAAGATTATCAATAAAATGATAATCTATCCACTTGCTAGTGCATTTTGTTCTTCATTTGAAGCATAATGAGTCATTATTTGTAATTCTATCCAAAGGAAAAAATTGTTTACTAACACATCACAATTGTGATGGCCTACCATTGCAATTTGGGTCCAAATGAAGTAGTGGATCACTTGAGATTTAGATCCCTCAAATCTTGAAAAGAGGAAAGAAAAGGTTAGAAAACCATTAGAAGAAGCTTGCCAAATCAGATTCCCCTCTCATGTTTACTAAAGGTAAAGGTGATGATGTAGAAGAGGAAGAAGAAGAGAAAGATGATCAAGAAGAAGAAGAGGTAGAGAAACCTCCAAAGAAGAAGGTAAAGACACCATCAAAGAAATCAACAAGATAATCTATGCCTATGATCACTGCCACCAAACCTAGGAAGCTAAGAAGAAAATTTAGGCTTAAGGATGATGATGATGATGCAGATGAAAAAAAACCCCCAATAATCTCTCTGAAGAAGCCACCACCTACCTTTGAGAAATACTTGAAAACAATGAGGGAAGGAATTGGGATGGTAGGATTCAAATTCTTTAAATATGATTCTAGAAGTAAAGAGGAGTAGAAATAGATTGAAGAAGCATTAGTTGAGAAAATGGATAGATGGAAGTATGAACCCTTTGAACTCAAAGGGCATGCCCTTGAAGCCCTATTAAAGGGTGTCTCTAACCATTGGGAAAATGAAGTAAAGATATAGAAAGACATTAGAGAATAAAATTGAAGGAAAACAATGCCAAAACTCTCTAAAAAGGAAATAAAGGAGGCAATGTCTAAGCATAAAAGCAAACAAACTCCTAGATTTAAAGCTTTTAAAATTTTGTAAAATAAAATAGTGGATATTATGTAGTCCAAATCCATTATGTGGAAAATAATTTTTGATATTAAAGAAGAGGGATATCTACTAGAGGTTCAGACTATTGAAGAGTATGATCTTAAGAAAATTGTAGTAGAGGTCATAGAATCTCTCCCATCAACCCCTCCTAAGTTGGAACCTAAGCTAAAGTCTACCAAGTCAAACCCATTTTAACCAAGAGGTGAAGTGAAATGATTGCATATTCGCTAACTTCCCTTCCAATGGTAACTAAGAAATAGGATCCCAAGGTATCAACCAAGGAAAAATTCAATTAACAAAGGAAAAGAAATCACATCTTCATCAGGGACCAAGGACAAAGGTAAGGGAAAGATTGTTGATGATATTGATCTTGATGAAGAGATTGTATTCCAAATTGGGACCAATATAATCTGTATGCTTAGAAAATGAACATATTGGGAGAACTATGGAAGAAAATATACAAGCAACATATGCTAAGGGTAGTAAGGGATAGAAGCAAAGTCGTTGAGGATATGAAAGAAATGTTTATGGATGCACTATCTATTGAGGTAAATGAAAAATCTCCTATCATTGAAAAAGTAGTTGAAATTGTACATAAGTTAAATGAAGATACAAATGATTAGAAAAAAATTCTTGAGAAGGCTGAAAGGAAGTTTTAAAATAAAATGCTAGAAAATGTAGCAAAGAAAATAGCTATTGATCAAGTAGAATTGTCTGCTTTAATTTGTGCTTTAGAAAATGTTGTGAATAATGTTGTATCTTTATTTGTAAACTTGAGTGGTACAATTTTTTTTATAAACAAAATCAAGGACAAAATGGCTAATATTGATATGGACTTGAAGGCTAGTGCCAATCAGTTGGCACTCAGCCCAAGTTCCAATTCAAATCATTTTGTAAAAGTCATACTTTTGACAGATCTTTAGATATAACTATTAAGAGAAGAGGCCATAATAAGGGCAAGGTTGGTAGAAATTCAAAGTATGATGATTCCCCATATGAATATTATGTAGAAGAGAATGGACCATGCAAAGAAACTAGTTAAGGACATAAACCTTTTAGTGGTAGAACACATGTTGGAGTTATTAGCATAGCTTCAAATTAGTCTACACATATTAAAGGTGCTACAAGATACCTGGGATAAGACATTGTCTTTGATTTTGAAGGTACATCTGTTAGAATATTAGGAAGATTGTAGGAAGCATGAATGTTGATGATATTCCTATGGGGGAGTATTACTATGATGATATGTTACATTCATGACTAAGTTTGTCATTGATGTCAACATAGTAGTTTTATGTGGTATTTGACAGATGAAAAATAGAAAGATCACATTGGTAAAAATGATTGGTTGAATATTATAACTACCTAAGGTTATGCAAGATGCTTCTAAGTATCAAGTATATATAGTTAACATTGAAAGAAGAAAGGACAAGTCTAGAAGAAGTTATCTAAGTTTTGGTGATGACTATTCTGAGATAGAGTTTATAGAGGCATGTTCTAGTAAACTTGTTATATCCCTTAGTAGAGTTAATATATTGAGGATCACAGTTGAAGATATGAAGAAAACATGTTGAGGATGATGTGGCTAAGCTCACTCATTAGAATATTACATGTACAAAAAGTTATTCAAGTTGCAATGTAGAAGATTAATGTTATCACTAATTGTAACATGTTCTTAGTGTGGTCCTATAATAATTAATTGAGAAGGTCTAATAGCTAACTCATGGAATTGTTTTAAGGAGTTGGTATAAAGGAAGGACATTTTTCTTTATCATGGTATGTGATGAAGAGAGAGAATATGATTTGATGACTGATGATAAGCAATAGAGAGTGTAGAATGTGAAGTTGAGAAGAGCAGTGTAGAAGTGAAGGAAACTTCATTGTCAAGGTTTTTCTAAGTGATCCAAGCTTTGGTATTTGGATCTGAGGTTCATGAACTAGTCTACAAGTTCTAGCAATGATTGTCTAGTTGATAGGATAGAGAAAAGAGAAGAGGAAAGAGGAAGATAATAGTAAATTACTTGTTTGAGTAGTGAGCTCTTCTTGTAGTTGAAATTGCATGTTGGGGTAGTGGGCTTTTCTTGCATACATTGTACTACAACTTCTAATAGGGTTGGAATCTCCTAACAGTGATTCAAATTCTCCTAACATGGAATCATTGTACTAAATGTTGTAATAGACTCCTAAAAAGGTTTATCCTGTGACAAGGAATATTTATATTAGTAAATCATCTTGTGGGCATCATTCCCATCAGGTTTTCCCTCTGATCAAGGGTTTCCCTAGTCAACATATTTCGTGTAATTTTCTATGTGCATTTTATTATGGTTTCTATTTACTTTGGTTGAATGGATAGGTTTGGTTAAAGAAGATAAATGTTTTAATTGTTGGATAACTGATTCACCACTGCCCCCCACCCCCCAGTTATCTTGCTGGACTATTGTTTCTAAGAACATCATGATTTCCTCTCTCATTTTGGCATAACCTTTTAAAATTTTGGCATTTGTAAAAAAAACAAGGGGGAAAGTTTATATATCCTTAATAGAGGAAATATATACAATAGAAGAAATGTAAAAACAAGTTTAACAAAAAAAAGATTGAAAAAATAAAAAATATAGTTCTGAGTTCAAACCAAGTAGTAATGTTTCCAGTACAAACTGAGCTACATAACATAGCACACTCAAAGGGGAAGTTTGAATAAAAGATTTTGATTTCATATTTTTTTGCATGATAAGTGTTTTTGTCACTAATTTCGAAGGGGGAGATTGTAGACCCTATGGTAAGAAATATTGTCAATTAGTGCCAAAACACTTAGTCATTATGAGATGTCAGTAATGACCAAGATACCAAATAGAAGAGTTAACTAAGCTCATGTATAGTGTTAACCAAGAAAGTAGCAAGTTGTAGTGTCAATCAAGTTGATAGTATCTACCAAGATGTATGATGGGGACACAACCCAAGAACAAAATGGACACAATAGAAAAGGGAAATTATATTAACTGAGAAAATAAGCTAGTACAAATGGCACAAAGAAAATAAACTTCAGAACATGCCCTAAGGGCTTACAGTAGCATAAATCTAGAGAATATTTCTCCTTTTAGCACCTCCTCTCAAACTCCACTCTGAATTGCCTTTCACAATGCCAAAAATCTCCTTAAATAGACCCCGGAGGGTTAAGGACTAGGAGTACATTCTAGAAAGTGCTAGTAGGCATCCACCGACAAAATAGAAGGTTCCAAAAGCTGCGTTAGAAGTCGGTGCAAATCTAGAAGAATCCAGAAATGATAACCAAACTTTCGGGAGGCATAACTTTTGAACCGTAGCTCTGATTGACAAACTGTTTACATTTTTAGAAAGCTCTTGAAGTGCTCTATAGCCCTATGGACGAGCTTAGCTCATCCCCCATTTTTTGACCCTTTATGAGGTCATTTTATGCCCCAAACCTAACTTTGAAGCATTCTTAGGAGGTCTCCAAAACTCAAAAAACTATAATAACTTTCAAACCATGGGGTCTATTTACCTGATTCTTTTTTTGGAATGCTCTAAATCATAATTACATTCATGTGGCCAATTCACATCTTCTAGTTTACCGGAATGATGGCCCAAATACATGCTCCTATTTTTTTGAGATTTTCAAACGCACTGATAGTTGAACTATGAGAGTTGGAACCTTTATTTGAGCCAAATGGGTATCCAAAAATGTAAAGAAATGAAATAGAAACTAAGTCTAAGTACATTTTTTTTCGGTGACATAGGATTGCCCTTATACCTCTGGATGCTCCTGCATCAGACACCTAGGGTAGATTGAAAAGTGACCCTGTCACTTTATGGATGGTAGAGGAAATCCCAAATGGGAAACCTCAGCTGCTGAAATCCAAGTTGAGTCCTCGATCGACCGTCCTTTCCATTTGACCAAATACTCTTCATGTTGCCTGTTTCTGGTACTCCTACCCACACGATGATCTAGAATGTCTTCTATCTCCTCCTTCTTAGAAGCAGGAATTGGACATGGCTCTAAAACCAGCTCCTCATCTGCACCATCATCATGATACTCTGTTAAATCTGCAATGTTGAAAATGGGAGAAATGTGAATACCATCTTGCAGCTCCACCTCATATGCATTTCCTGAGTCATGTTTCTTCAAAACTTTGCAGGGGCCAAATTTCTTCATTTTCAGCTTGTTGTAAGTACCAACTGGAAATCTTTGTTTTTGTAAGTGCACCATGACTAGATCCCCTACTTGGAATTCTTTATGTCTTCTTCGTTGATCAGCCCTAGCTTTATACTCTTGATTCATCTTGATAATGTGTGCTTGAACCTCCTCATGTAGACGCTTGATGTGCTCAGCAAATTCCTCAGCTTCAGCACTTGTCCTCTCCCCTTGTTCTATCTTCCTCAATTCTGGTGCAGTCCTTGGGCTATTCCCATATAAAATTTGAAATGGTGATTTTCCAGTACTCCTATTTACAGAGTTATTATAAGAAAACTCTGCTTGTGGTAGAATCAAATCCCATCCCTTGGGCTTATCTCCAACTAAACATCTCAGAAAATTGCCCAGACTTCTATTTACCACTTCTGTTTGGCCATCAGTTCGTGGGTGATGCGTAGAACTGAATTTCAAGTCTGTTCTCAACTTCTTCCATAATGTCCTCCAAAAATACCCCACAAATTTAGTATCTCTGTCAGAAACTATACTCCTTGGAAGACCATGTAGTCTTACCACCTCTTTGAAAAAAAAGTCTGCAATATGGATAGCATCATGAGTTTTGTGGCATGGAATGAAATGTGCCATTTTGGAGAACCTATCAACCACCACAAATACTGAGTCATTACCCCTTTGTGTCCTTGGCAATCCAAGAACAAAATCCATACTTATGTCCTCCCATGGCCTTGATGGAACAGGTAATGGCTGATATAGGCCAGTATTTTGACTAAACCCCTTGGCAACTTGACAAACCTGACAACTCTGTACAAACTTCTTCACATCCTGTGTAATTTGAGGCCAAAAATAATGTTCTCTAAGAATGGCAATGGTCTTATCCCGACCAAAATGTCCTGCCATCCCTCCACTATGTTTCTCCTTAATCAGATTTTCCCTCATGGAACTCCTTGGAATGCACAATTGACTACCTTTGAACAACATGCCATCCTGAATCAAATAGTCTAACCACTTGGTTCTATCTACAGCAATAGGTTCTTTATAAGCTTTCCATGCTTCGGAAAAATTAGGATCCTCGGGGTACAAATTCTTGAGTTCATCAAACCCAACTACTTTAACCTGCATTGTTGTAAGCAACAACTGTCTCCTACTTAGTACATCTGCAACCCTGTTAGATTTTCCACTTCTATGCTTCAACACAAATGTATAACTCTACAAGAATTCTACCCACTTCATATGCCTCTGATTCAATTTACCTTGGCTATTTAGGTACTATAATGCCTAATGATCAGTATACAAAAAAAATTCCTTTGGCAATAAATAATGCCTCCATTTCTTTAAGGCCTGAACTATTGCATAGAACTCTTGATCATAAACAGAATACTTCTTCTTTGCATCATTCAATTTTTCACTACAATATGCAATAGGCTTACCTTCTTGGCTTAATACAGCCCCAATAGCGCTACCACTAGCATCACAATCCACCTGAAATACTTTTCTAAAATTTGGAAGTGCCAACACAGGCTGTTCAGTCACCTTCTTCTTCAACAATTCAAAACTTCTCATAGCTGTTGCAATCCATTTGAACTCTTTTCTATCCCCTCTTATTGTATCAGTTAGGGGTGCACATATGCCACTGAAATTCTTAATAAACTTCCTATAAAAACTAACCAGACCATGAAATGATCTTACCTTAGTAGCAAACCTTGGAGTAGGCCATTCCAAGATGGCTTTTACCTTCTCTGGATCCATTTTGAGACCTTTAGGTGATATAACAAATCCCAAATAGACTAACTCCCTTTTTGCAAAGACACACTTCTTGAGATTAATTAACAATTTCTCTTCCCTTAGCCTTTCAAGGACACTACGAATATGCAGTAAATGTTCTTCCAAAGTCTTGCTGAAAATTAAAATATCATCCAAATAGACAATAACAAATTTTCCCAAGAACTTCTTAAGTACCTCATGCATGAGCCGCATGAATGTGCTTGGGGCGTTCATCAATCCAAAGGGCATGACTAACCACTCATAAAGACCCTCCTTGGTCTTGAAGGCTATTTTCCACTCATCTCCTTCTCGAATCCATATCTAATGATAGCCACTCTTCAGATCTATCTTTGTGAAGTACTGAGCTCCACTCAAGCAGTCCATAAGATCATCCATCCTTGGTAAAGGAAACTAGTACTTGATGGTTATCGTATTTATAGCTTGAGAATCTGTACACATCCTCCACTCTCCATCCTTCTTTGGTGCAAGTACTGCAAGTACTACACATGGACTCAGGCTCTCTCGAATCAAGCCCTTCCTCAGCAACTCCTGAACCTGTCTATTTAGCTCCTCTGTTTCAGTAGGAGTCATCTTGTGAGAAACCTTGTTAGGAAAACTAGCTCCTGGAATTAGATCTATCTGATGACTGATTTGCCTTACTGGTGGCAATCCATCTGAAACATTATCAGAGATAATATCTCCAAATTCCCCTAGTAAATTTGAAACTTCAAATGGTATTTCACTACTACCTTCTTTATCTTTCCTAGGAATCAAAGCATAGCACATATGCTGATGTTTCATGCCATCTAAAAACTTCCTTCCATCAACAAGACAAATCCTAGCACTGATACATACCTTTTCACCTTCCTTTTTCATGGGCTTCAATTTGTGGCAAACTCCATCCTTTGTCAGAGAGTATGTGTTTGCATGTTCATCATGTATTGCATGTCTATCAAACTGCCATGGTCTACCCAACAATAGATGGAAAACATCGATCGGAATAACATCACAGAGAACTTCATCATGGTAACTCCCAACTTTGAATTTTACTAAACATTGTTCACTTACCAGGACCTTATGATCATCTTTTACCCAAGAAATCCGATAGGGTTGGGGATGTTTCTCCCTCTTGAGCTTTAGCTTAGAGACCATCTCTTTTGATACCAGGTTATCAGTGCTACCACCATCAATGATCACGTCACAACATTTATCCTCACACTTGCATCTGGTACGAAAAAAACTCCTTCGTTGTCCTGGTTCATTCTCACCACTTAGTAGGACTCTTTCATTTACCAAGGTCTCTCCTCTTTTTGCATCCTCTGAATGTGATGATTGTGCATCCTCATCCACATGAGCAACCCTAGCTTGGCCCTCAGCTCTCCTATCTGTCCTTCCTTGTCATTGAGGGCATTCAAAAGCACGATGACCTTCTTCATTGCAATGGAAATAGGTACCACGGAAGCCTCCTCTTCCTTGTCCACATCCTCTACCCCTTCCTCTTTGATTTCCAAAGTCTTGATCATGGGAGCAGTTGAAACCCTCATTCCTCTGGTTTCTACTAGTACCCACATCTTCATTTTTCTTTTGGGTTTCATTGCGGCCTCTAGATGATCTACCGCTTCCCCTTCCTCCTTGATTGCGCCCTCTTTTTCTTCCTTCAAACTTTTTATTCAGCTTCTCTTCAACTCATAGGGAAAACTGGTATGCCTCTTCAACGCAGGTCATTCTTACGAGACTTAATTCCTCCTGGATGCTAGGTCGCAACCCATTGATATAACGAGAAACCTTCTCCTTATTTGCTTTTGCATGCCCCACTCTAATCAAGAGTCAGTAAAACTCCTCTGTATATTCTTGGACTGATCTTCTTGCTTGCTTTAACCCATGCATCTTCTTAAATAGATCAAGCTCGTAGTTCACAGGAATGAACTACTTCTTCAATTTGTCCACCATGCGATCCCATCTTGTGATCTTCTCCTTTCCTCTTCTAAGTCTTTCTAGTTGAACCTCTTGCCACAAAATTTTGGCATGGCCTTTTAGTTTGGCCTTTGCAAACTTAACCCTATCTGGGTCCCTTATATCCTCATACTCAAAGTATTCTTCTAGTTCATTGATCCAATCGATCAACTCATCTAGTTTCAAATTTCCTGAAAATATACCCACTTCAATTGTAGGTCTTTTCCCAAACTTAGTAATGGCCCTAAAAAGCCTTTTCTCTACAGGATTTAGAACTTCCCCGTCAACTTCCTCTTTTGGTCCCATTACTTCCTCTTCATTGTCATCCTCACTATTGTCACCTGCAGCAACATTTGCTCCTCTACGAAGCTCCTCTTGCAATGCTTGTACTTGCCTCTGGAGGGCTCTAACCTCCTCAAGATCAATAGCTTTAGCCCTTCCACCACACTCTCTTCATGGAGGCATCTTCTAACTCAAACCCACAACCACACAGTCTTGGTGCAAACTGCCTCACAGTCGGCGCTCTGTCTACACACTTAGAAAAACCCACTCTGATACCACTTGATGGGGACACAACCCAAGAACAGAATGGACACAATAAAAAAGGGAAATTATATTAACTGAGAAAATAATCTAGTACAAATAGTACAGAGAAAATAAACTTTAGAACATGCCCTAAGGGTTTACAATAGCATAAATCTGGAGAATATTTCTCCTTTTAGCACCTCCTCTCAAACTCCACTCCGAACTGCCTTTTACAATGCCAAAAATATCCTTAAATAGACCCCGAAGGGTTAAGGACTAGGAGTACATTCTAGAAAGTGCTAGTAGGCATCCACTAACAAAATAGAAGGTTCCGAAAGCTGCGTTAGAAGTCGGTGCAAATCTAGAAGAATCCAAAAATGGTAACCAAACTTCTGAGAGGCATAACTTTTGAACCGTAGCTCCGATTGATGAACCGTTTACATTTTTGGAAAGCCCTCGAAGTGCTTTATAGCCCTATGGATGAGCTTTGCTCCTCCCCCATTTTTCGACCCTTTACAAGGTCATTTATGTTAGAAATGATTGAATTGATAATAAGAGTTGTTGGAATGATAAAGAATGTTCTCAATCATTGTTTTGTCATTGATGTCAAACTTGCTACTTGCAGGAATGAAAATTGCTTTAGTGATCCAAATACTATCAATTAGTTGGTTGACAAGGTGGTGGCAATCAATAAGATGTAACTAGAACACCTAGAGAAAGGTTGAAGTAATGATGTTGTAATGAAGTACTAGGATCAGCTAAGCCATTGATGAAAAAATGTATTTGATAACATACTATAAGATACAGAAAAAAGGGCACACTGAAACATATTAAAGAGGTTAGGTGTTAGCTAAGTCTTTTACAAAGCTCAACTAAGAGAAGGTGCCGAGTATATCATATAAGCCGAGTGATCTTCAGATACCGAGTAAAGAGTAGGTGCCGAGTAACATAGTTTTCTGTAGGTGACGAGTAACACAGTTTTCTGTAGGTGCTGAGTAACACAGTTTTTTGTAAGTGTCGAGTAACACAGTTTTGTGTAGATGCCGAGTAACACTGAGATGCCGAGCATCAGTAAAACAAATAATGTCGAGTTGCTGCATTATTTCGAAGATCGAAGATTCACCAGAACTAAGCTAACAAAGTTATTACTTAGAAGTTTGTAAATTAAATAGAAGATAAGAATGATGAGCTGGTGGCACAAAACACCATGTAAAACATTTTTGAGGATACAGCTGGCGAAGTTTCTAGAAGAGAACAAGATATGGGGTAGATACATTGTATTTTACCTAATCCATATTGAAACCCTAAAAGTGAAGAGGGAGAATTGAGCGGCAAAGGCATATCAGATCTCTATATAAGGAGTCATTAGTTAATGAAAAAAATTAATGAGATAGGGGTGGTCAAGCATGAAAGTGTAAAGTGCTAAAGAAGGTGGAAAAGAGGAAAGAGAGCATAGTTACTCTGTTTCAGTAAGAAGACCCCTGATATGGATGCATTAGTACAGTGAGTTAGAAGACTCAAGGAGACGAAGCTTGAATAGATGACAAGCAGTCAGAGCTGAAGAGATAAAAGCCAAGCATAAGGACTAAACTAAAAGTGTGATCTGAAATCTGCAAAGTATGTTGTAAGTTATATCAGATCAAAAGTTCATTGTTGTTACTTTCTAGCAATTGTAACAATTAGTTTAAATCCTATGGAATTAGGTTGGTTTGATAGCCATGAGATAAATCCTTTAACAAGGTGACATTCCCAGTGAATGTTCTAAAGTCCTTTAACCAGGCCCATTCCTAACAGTTTGGTGAAATCCTCTAACAAGGTCACATTTAACAGTGTGTTGTAAGCCTTTAATAGGGCATGCCTTTAACAAGGCATCACTTCAGAAGAGTGAGAATCAAGTAGCATGTTACTGGTGGTTTTTCCCAAATTGGGTTTCCACATAAATCATTGTGTCATGTGTTGATCTTGCATGTTTTATCTTTGCATGTTGATTTACTGTAACTTGCTAATATGATTGATTTAAGCTTGGATGGTTAAAAGGTTTATGAGTTCACTACATTTGGTGAAAAAAAAAAAAAGTTTTATTAGGGCATTTGGGACCTTGAATAACTGATTCACCCCCCCCTCTCAGTTATTCTAAAAGATTCTAACAATTTAATGCCCCAAACCTGACTTTGAAGCATTCTTAGGAGGTCTCCAAAACTCGAAAAACTGCAATAACTTTCAAACCGTGGGGCCTATTGACCTAATTCTTTTTCTGGAATGCTCTAAATCATGATTACATTCATCTGGCCAATTCACACCTTCTAGTTTATTGGAATGATGGCCCAAATACATGCTCCTATTTTTTCAAGATTTTCAAACGCACTGATAGTTGAACTATGAGAGTTGGAACCTTTATTTGAGCCAAATGGGTATCCAAAAATGTAAAGACATGAAACAAAAACTAAGTCTAAGTACATTTTTTTTTGGGTGACACAGGATTGCCCTTATACCTCTAGATGCTCCTGCATCAATGTAGTGTCAACCAAGTTGACAACATCTACCAAGCTCCAGTATAAACATAGTCAACTTACAATTCTTGTTTTAGAATGATAACCAAGAAGGAAGATAAGTGTGAACTGAGTCAAATAAGTTTTCTCAGTGATCAATATGCACTGAGTATCTAGTATCAACTGAGTGCCAAAGTTAGCAGAGTTGACATTGTTGCTCGAGTGTCTTTAGTATCACCCAAGTAAGCTACTAGACCCGAGTCTCAGCATTGAGCCAACTTGGTAATTATTTTTAAAAATATTGAAGTTGTAGCCAACTTGTTAATTGTTGCCCACTTTTCACCCTATATCCATTTTGCAAAAGTGGAGAGTTTTGTGTCTTAGTTTGGTCTAGGTATGTCTGGGTCTACATTTTCCCCTTAGCTAAAAAAGAGTTTCCATTGGATTTTCCATCTTTCCCTTCTCCCAAATTTTATGGGCAGGTGGGTTTTCCTTGATGTTGTGAGTCTATGGGTAGCTTAGTACCTAATTCAATTGAGATTCTTGCAAGTTGTAAAATTAATCACAAAGTTGAATTTTTTCATGGCTTATCATGTTTTTCCTAGGAAAGAATGAAGTTTGCAAAAAATTGAGAATTGCCTTCTCCTCAGCAGGTTTTCAACCCATGAAGGTGATTTCCCACAAAGATTAACAAATGAGGCTTACACATTCAGGTAAGAAGGTAATGAGTTTCTTTATGAAGAATTTGCATTTTCATTATAGTTTTTTTCCTTGGGAAACATTTGGGATTCATCATGATGCTTAGAATTATCCTTAGTGGAAAACCCAAAAATGACTTCTCCTCGACGGGCTTTCGACCCATGAAGTCCATTTTTTGCCAAAGGCAATTGTGAAGAAAAGAGATAAGGAAGTGGGTAACCTTTGACTTTCATATTCCTTTTGAGATTTTCTGAACCTAGAAGAATGCTAACTCAAAAGGTAAAGTGTAAATAAAGCCTGGGCAGAAAAATAGAAATTGCCTTCTCCTCGGTGGGTTTTCAACCCATGAGGGCAATTTTCTACATTCATAAAGAAATCAAATTTATAAGTAGATTGGGCTCATGAATTACACATAAAGAATCTCAATATGTTAATGGAAATAACCTAACCACTGTTGGAAAGGTAAAATGAGCAGATTACTACTAGGTGGATATTTCCTTATAGAGTACTCTGTTCTTAATGCTTTGAAACTGAATGGAAAGTGGAAAGATAAATATGAAAAGAAGGAAAGTTACTATTGGGCTAATAGAAATAGTGAAAAGACATTGAAATTTCCATTAGAGATTCCCACATTTACTAATTCAACAAATTTATCCTTTAATTCATTTGTGTGGCATGGATCCTAAAGATTAACAGATGAGTTAGGATTTCTATATAGAGGGAAACATAACAATTTTTCAAACTACCACTTTTTCTCGAACTATTATGCTATTAAATTGCACAATGTTTTCAAATTTCTTGTGCTTGTGAGTTCATCCTTTGTGGCTCATCCAAATTTAAAGTTTTAATTTACTTCTTTCTCAAACAGAATGGCAACTATATTTGTACAATTTGATGGGCTAAATGGGATTAAGTCCACATTGCAGCACTTCATAGATACCTCACTCTGCTTTTATGATATACAAGATTTCCAAAGGAGACTAAGGTTGGAGCCAATTTATCCTATAATTGAGAAGCTCTGAGGAAGTGGACTAGTGGAGGTAGCTAGTTTTTGGGTGGCCATCCAAGCTCCAAAATTGATTTATGAATGCATAAATTACTACAATTTGAATACCAGGTAAATTCTACTACCTGATCATATAGTTCTAATCTCCATCGATAGGAAAACTGGTGAATTTCCTTTGAGTCCTATAATGGAAGGAGTTTTTGGAATTGACAGTAGGAGGAGTAGTGTCTGAGTTCTCCTTGAAGAAGATGGTGTGGAGGAAAGAAATCATGTGATCTTGGTTTCAAAATCTACGGGGTGCCAAGAGTAAGGTTCCCAAAACTCTATTTGGTATTGATATCAAGCTTGAGATTGTAAACATTTTGGTTCTCCTACAAAGATTGAAAGGTGAGGTAGAGGCTCTCAAATTTTTTGAACAATATTTCTTTTTGGTACAAATTATCTATTCAGATATGTATAATATTGATTGGGACCATGAGGTAAGTGAGCATCTATCTAGAGCTCTTAGCATCATGAAGATTTACAACACCTTTTATATGTCTTCCTTTTTTATTTATATGCTAGCATCTCTATAGTTGTGGCTAGGCTTTCCAAGAATAGAAAACTTTCTTGATGATGTGAAATGTTATGAATTCTATCCATGTTTACAATTGTAGAATAGTTATGTAGATTATGTCAAGGTTAATGATGCATTTACAATGAGAATTTGTAGGGAACTCCAAGGATGCCTAGAGAGGAGGTTCAACCTAGAGGTAATGGTGGCTATTAGTCAATTCAGGAACTATTTTATCTAGTTCTCATCCTTCTCATATTTGTGTCTTGTAGCTTTCAATGGATTCCCCTTGAAGTTTCCCAAGTACTCAAATGAAATGATCATGTTGATAGAGATTGTAATGCAGGTGGTGTAGGTGAATGTGTTAAGTAGAAGCTTGAAGAAGAAAGGGTATGAATTCCCTATGAGAGTTGGAGCTTACAGTTGTGAGTCCTACTTCAATGCAAAGAATATGCTCAATGTAGTGCCTGCCCTTGTTTACATTTTTCCAGACACATTATTGTTATTATTGTCAGACTATGTTAGACTAGTTTTATGTTGATGATTAGTAGCATTGTTTTGAGACTATCAGACATTATGTCCTAGATTCAGTTGATGTATGATGAGATTACTTAGACTCTATGTATGCATGATGATTATTACATTGCTTTCCATTATTGATGATGATTAGTTAGATGGTTATTTTCAAATGTGTTTTCTTATGGATACTTACCCCATACTTGCATGTGTATGGTGTGCATGTTTGTTCTTATGTATGACATTTTTGATGTGGTTAAGGAAGGGAGTCGTAGTCACCTACTAGTCAGGATCTACACGATGCAGCACTTCCTACCATTGCTTGTTTAGCTTAGCATTATATATATTGTATGTACATGCATGGTTTTTATGTAGGTTGTGGGTACCGAGTATCGACTTCCCTGAATTGACACGATGAGCATACTCTACCGCACTGTCTCAATGGTAAGAGAGGGGAGATAAATTCTCAAGTCCAAATCCTTAATGCCTAAACCATTTTTCCTAGTGAGGTAGGACAAGTATATGGATATTTTACCTTCTGAATGTGTCGAACGACATAATTCACGATTTTTAACCCTTTAGACTGATTTTGTATGAATTGTTCTATGATGGGTTTTCATATTTTATCTTGGAGGTCCATGGTAAATTTTCTATTAATTAAGTCTTAATAAATAAATTTAATTAATAAATTAATTATTTGGAAAAATTAACATAATACCATGATCTTTGATATTTTGATTATAATTAATTAAATAAGAATTAATTGAGAAAAATAATTAAATAAAAAGAAATTAGAAATAAAAATAAAAATAATAAAAATAATAATAAAGTAATAAATAAATAATAATAATAAAATTTATAAGAGAATTAGAATAAAAGTTATAAGCTTGCATAGGAGTAAACGCACCTCTTGATTGCACATATGTCAACAATACAGGAGTTAGTGCACCAATTAAGCACATGGTGTCTACAACCTTATGACTCATCTAGAAGGTTTGAAAAAACTCATGCTTAGTTGTCAACACCTTCTGATTATTTCTAGAGACATTCTAGGTGCTTCCTGAGAATTCTTTATATTTAGGCACTCCTAGAGGCTTAGGGAGAGCATTTGGAGAGCGTGTTTGGAGGATCCGAGAATGTGGGAGAAGGAAGGAGCTTGCTCTGTAGTTTCTAAGGAGAAGCGAATTAGCATCAAAATCCGGGTAGACACTTGTGATTTTATCTATGATATTTCCGCTTCTTGCACTTCTTGTCTTCTTTGTGTCTTATGAATGCTTTATGAGGATATCCATATTTTGGTTATATGCATTTTGTCATGGGTAGTTAAATTCTATATGAGAAACTTTTGTATGCGTAGATCCGATGAAATTTTGGGGCTACGGTTAAAATTTATAATCAAACCTATTAGAAAAAAATTATTGAGTAAATTTAGAGAACAATTATCTCAAAGGAAAATTCTTATGATTTAGAAAGCCCTTTTATTTTAAAAATTATGTATTTGTTCTATTTTAAGAATTATACAATTTTTCATACATATATGTGTGTGTATATATATATATATATATATAAAAGAAAATCGTTGTTAAATCGTAGTTGAAAAAAAATTAAATTCGATTTCGCAAATAGAAATTTGTTTTGAAAGAACGATTTAAAAAAATAAAATATATAAGTTGGGGGTGGGGGGGATGAAACCTGCGCCACCATACCCACTGCCATAGTAATGTAGCTGCCATCGCAGGTACTATGATGGCAGGGGTACTTGGTACCCGCTGACGTCGCAGGCCCTGTGATCGCAGGGTCCCTGTGTACCGCGGGAGTTATATATGTATAATGTTGCTTGGATATGTAGGTTGTGAAATACGATTTTTTCATTTTGATTTTATAATGTTTTTAAAATGTTATTGTTATTATTAAACGTTTGTAATTATATATATATATATATATATATATATATCTATGTATATATATATATATATATATATATATATAAAATATATATATATATATGTATATATGTTATTAATAATAAATAATTATTATATTTATAAATGATTTGTATTAATAGATCATTTCTTTTAATAACAAATTATTTTATAATATTATAGTTGAACAATATAGGTTCAATTTAATTATTTTAATTGACTTGTATTATAAAGAAAAGAGGATAATGAAAAGAACTGGTAAATTTTCATTTACTATTTAAATTTGATGGGGGTCATTTTCAAATAATGTTTATATAAACAAAATGTCATTTGAATATTTGGAAAATCGATTCTGGAGTTATGTGAAATTTTAATCAACATATGGGTTAGGAAAAACATACAAAATATTTCTCCATTCAATATCTAAATTTGAAAACGAAAACTGAGACCACATTTTATTCAACTATGGAATTTTGGCAAACCAAAACATGTGCTTGCATTATGTTTATTCTATGCTTCTTGTTTTGGGTTTTTGGGTTGACTAGTGTTGACCAGTTATAGGATGTCTACTAGAGGCTCGAGGGTTATGATTGTGATATCATGACGATGTCTTTTGATTTCAATCTTTATAAACCCAACCATGGTTATGTGATGGTATGCTCTATGAGATGTTTGTATTTATTGAGTGTTAATGCTTTCATGTCTTCTTGTGTGAAGCTAAAATTCATATGTATGTGACAATTGACTTAACCATTTTGAGTCATTGATCAATTATACTTGAGTTACTTTTCAGTCATTTGATGGAATTGAAATTGTTATCTAATCTTGATGATGTCATGTTGTGACATGTTTTGACTCAACCATTTTGGAGTCTTCGATGAGTATTATTTTGAGATACTTTTGGTTGCTTATTAAGAACCAATGATTATTGTGATTAATAGGGATACCTTCAGTTGCCAATAGAGAACTATTGCGGTCATGATTATCTATGATATTTTTCAGTTCCTCATGGAGATTTGATGTTTATATTGTGGATTATCTTTTTTGATTTTGAGATTTATGATTCCATGAGCTTATGGTAGGTTATCTACTTGTAGTGTTAGGAAGTGGCTTGCAATGGGGGCCAAGGTCCTATGAAGCTACCAAGGTAACTCATTGTAAGTTGTTTTAATAAGTGAAAACATTCACACCTAATACTGACTTAATGAACCTAAAAAGATAATTGTTTTGTTCTTGCCCATGCCTCGAGTGCTTGTACAGACTAGGATGGGACTAAAGAGAATGCTTGGTTGCAACCTTGCATTCCATAGTATTCCTCGTTTGTATGAGAGGATACTAGTGGCCGCACAGGGATCACTAGGGGGTCGAGGTCTATTGGGAGAGTACCAGGGTAATTCTAGCGTGATCCGTGTGATGACACTTTCCCGCTTGCATAGTAGGTTTCCTACATGTCATTGTTGTGCCTCTGGAATTAGATGTCAGTTTGTGATTGGAACCTTTGAGTTAGTATGCTTTTAGGATTCCTAGACTTAGAGAGTATTTGTGCTTTATGATAGTGATTTACTAACTTGTTTGGTACTTGAGATTATCTCCTTAGTGTAGTGGGATGGACCATTTAGGTACAACATAGTTAGGTGATAGTGCTTTATTACTCTTATCATTTGAGATCCGTTTGAGACACTGTAGCTGATGCATTCATGATAATGATGGTGGACATGTATCCTTATATTGATGATTTTCATATGTTGGATGATGATATCTTATGCTTTACTTTGCATGTTAGATTCTTTTTCTGCATATGATGTAGTATGATTAGGAGTGACATTCTTACTATGTTAATACCGATGATCTCTTCGATGATTTTGAATGTTACCCACGGAGGGATGGCTAGGACCCACGATGGTCTAATGATGCTATTAACGGTTGGGAGGAACCATGCGCTTAGTTAATTATGTTTGATTACTTATGGTTATCTCTTATGATGATGTATCATGTATGATTTGTGGTTTCATTTTGTTAGTTTAAAGAATAATTTTGACAACTAAGTCTCAATACACTTAACCATTTTTCCACTAAACAATGCCAAGCTATATCAAGTGCCGAGCACTAACAGTAGGTGTCAAGTGTTAACAAGTGTCGAGTAATAGTAGGTTCTGAGTGTTAACAAGTGCCAAGTAACAGTAGGTGCTAAGTGTTAACAAGTGCCGATTGTTAACAAGTACCGAGTAACAGTAGGTGCTGAGTGATACAGTTTTGTTTAGGTGCCGAGCTATCCAGAAACAGCATGTGCTGAGCATCAGCAATGCTTCAGGATTTGAGTAACTCAAGATATCAGCATAAGAGTTTGTGATTGCACAAACTATGATGTAAACTATTTTTGTAGCCGACATAAGATAAATCTCGAAAGATATAGAGGTAAGAATGAATCTTTTACATTTCCTATGATTTTTGCATGCAGCCAATTGGAAAACTTGGAAAGGCATGCAACCAATCAGCAAAAGATAAGTATTGACTGGGAAATTGAGATTCAATGTGGATCGTAGATCCATATCTAACCCTAAGTCTTCAAAGTCTTCTTAAAGAAGATGAAAGGTTCATTGAAAAAAAATGAGAGGAATCGAGCAAAATTAAAAAAAGAAAAAAATAGAATGGTATTTGGCGAGAGGAGACTTAGAAAGTAAGATCAGCAATTCATTAATCAGTTGATCAGAGCAAAGCAAGGTAGACAAACAAAAATCAGATCTTAGAGGATTAAAATTAGAGAAAGAGCCAGAACAAGTTCCTACATTCAGTAATCAAGGATTGTAAACAATCAGATTTATAATATCTAATACTCTCTTACCATTGTATTAGAAAGAAAATCCTATGTAGATAGGTTGGCTTAACAAATATTTGTAGATCCTTATCAAAAGGTGATTAAATCCTTTAACATGGTGACACTTCATGTTAAGTGTTTGAAATCCTTTAACCAGGTCACTATTGACATAGTGTAAAGCCTTTAATAGGGTAGGCCTTTAACAGGGTAGACCATCAGAAATGGTTGAACAATATTGCTGCAGTAATTTTTGTGGGTATCATCCCCACCCTAGTTTTACCTTCTTATTCCTGGAGGGTTTCTAGGTTACCAAATTCCAGTGTTATGTGTTGTTGATGCATGTGTTTAGTTTCATGTTTACTTGATGTATTTACATGTATGCAATTTATTTCCACCTAAAAGTTTTATTGGCTAAAGTGTGATACTTCTGATTCACCCCCCCCTCTCATAAGTACTCTTTCCATATTTGAATATTCCAACAATTGGTATCAGAGCTAATCCAGGTTCTCACAAGGAAAATCCTAACAGCTTGGAGGAAAAGATCTAAAGATGGAAGCTTTCAAACTTGGAAAGATCATTGAAAATTAGGTGATAGATGTGCAACTTGCTCTGCATAGCTTGGAGGAATTTAGAAACAAGTCGAGAAATTCATTAAAAAAAAGGAAGGATCTAGCCATAGCCAAAAATGAGATAAACTACAAGGAGATTGATACCACCAACATATTTTCCAAAGGAGATACTAAAGAGTTTGATGCATCAATAGCAGAACTGATGGAGAAAAACAAAGCTCAAACAGAGGAGATAAGATCTCTCAAGATGGAACATGAATCATAGGCCATAATGATATGTGAAATTACTGAACAAAAGAAAAGAGCAGTTGATGATAAGGTCATGATGGAAAATGACAAAAGAAATCTTGCAAACAGACTTGAAGAAAAATGTACTGAATTGACAAGGATCTCAAACATGCAGATGGATACACTTGCCCAAATGATGAACCTTCATCATGAACTCAATATGAAAGATATTGAGATCTCTAATTTGAAGATGCAAAATGAACAAATGCAGAATGAATTGAACAGAGAAAAAGAGGTGGCAGAGAATCTCAACAAGTCAAGTGAAGCCATCAAATATTTTGAGCAATTACTGAAATCTCCAAGATCAACCCATGATACATTAGGACTTGGATACAACATCATTGAAGTTGGAGAATAATCAAAGAGTGCAGAACAAAGAAGTGATAAAGGTAAAGATGTTAAACCTACATGTCATTTCTGTGGAAAGAAAGGACATACATCTAATGTATGTAGAAGCAAGAATGCCCATCAGCATGATAAACCTAAAAGTATAAACCATTTGTCATAAATGCAAGAAGCAAGGTAATCAAGCATATGAATGCAGAACCAAAACTACTAAGACATCAAGATTTGAGGGTTACTATCATAATTGCAAAAAATATGGACATAGAGCTTTTGAATGTAGATCAAAGCCTATGTGGACATTAAATCAACTAGCAAAGACATTAAACCATGAATTTTGGGATTACAACACTAGGTACAGTTGTCACTATTGTCAAGAATATGGACATACACCCCAAAATTGCATAAGAATGCATTTTAAGGGAAACTATAAAAGATGGTTGAGTCAAACTATATGTTTCAGTTGCTTAAAAACTGGTCATGTCAGTAGGAATTTCCCAACAAGGTCAAAGGCATCAAGTTCTGAGTTCAACAATGGAAAGGCAAAGATAGATGTTGGACATATGAGAAGTGAAATGAATAAGACATGGAAGAAGAAAGATGGGTATAGCACATCAAGTGCAAAGATCACTTCACCTAATAGGTCAAGTGATCACACTTCATCAAATTAAGCAAGAATAAGTGTGTGGGATTGATAAACCAAGTTACATCATACATCAGTTCTAAGACATAGAAGAACTGCAAAGAAGAAATCAGCATAAGCAAAGATGCTAAGTCAAAATTGAGAGTTTTGCAAGATCTGTCAAAGTTGTCTTCAGGTGCCGAGTTGCTAACAGTGACCAAGTTGATAGATGATGTTGAGCTATGAAATATCAATAGGAGCCGAGCAAAGTGAAACACAATGGGTGCCGAGTCACGTTGAAATCGTTCAGGTGCCGAGTAGACAGTTGTTAGCACTAAGAATTAATTACTCTATTTTGAAGGGTACATAAATTCAATTTTCGATCATTTTCCCACCATTCAAATGAGAAGCAAAGCCGAGAAGAGTGGAGAGGATCAAGGTCAACTCAGAAGCCATTTGTGAAGATTTCAAGAGTGATTCAGGACAAGTTTCATCGATTTGAGGTATTTTACTTAAGTGTCAAGCTACGTAGAATTTATAAACTTGTTTAAATCATAAACCCTAGTTTGGAAAATAATGGCATCTGGGTTAGGAACCACTAAGGGTAGAGAGAGTCATGAAATACAACTGGTCAGCAATGAAGTTAAACAACCTGAATTCAAGCCCATTCCAGAAGTAGCATACAAGAATGATCCCACAGGTGCATTATCAATTATTCCTGATAAAGTTGTTATGGTCCAAGATGTTTGCAGATGTTATAATTGCAAAATTGGAGCCATAGGAGATTTAGAGATCTAAAATGCATATGACAAGCTATGTGAGAACAAAAGATTGAAAGATGAGTTCTCAATAATAGAAAGAAAAGGATTAACCAAAACCCTAGAATTTTTGATTGTTTTCAAAATTGAATGGGTACAAATAGTTTTGAGCAGAATACATGATGGAGCCTTTTGGTTAGAGTCAAGGCTAGTAAAATTCACCAAGAAAATTTTTCATAGGGTTACTGGTATTCCAACCCTAGATTAGCCAAAGACCCTGCAAAGTGACAAAAGGGAAGTAATAGAGAAAAACAAAGGTGCTAAATGGAATAATAGAGGAATGACTATTGACATAGTCATAGATCCCCTACTAGATTTTGCTGTGAGAATCATTTCATACAAATTCTATCAATCAAGCAGGTTAAACAGTGTACCTTGTATAGCAGTTGATGTTGCATACAAGATAATTAAAAAGGATCACACTTATGATCTAGCAGAGCTCATGTTTCAACAGATTAATGAGAATCTGGGAGCTATAAGGAAGAGCAAGGGAGCTCAGTGCAAATTTAGATCAATTTTGGTGTGCATATTTTTCTATCTGATGAAAGAATTCCCTTGTGTGGGTAAGGTAAGATGGAGTCCAAATAAAACAATTGTTGAACAAATCAATGAACACATTGAACAGATGGGTGAAAATTTTGATGCCCAAATGACTAGTTACTTTGAGGACTTCAAAAAGTCCATGAAACAAAGAATGAGGATTCCAGTCTCATTAACTGAGAAATATGAAAAGGACATTTTTTTTCTTGTAGATATAGATTATACCTATATACAAGCAGTTATACCTAGAGTAAGATGGCTTAGGCCACTAGGTTATGAACTTGATATTGATCAAGCTTCTGCAGTGATAACAACCCTCCTTGTAGAAGAAGCTGATAAAAATGTAAAAGCTTTTGGAACCTATGATGTTGTTAAATCAAGGGTGATAACAAATTTGAAGACTGCTTCTATAGTAAAGAAGAAAGAAAAAATGGTGACACAAATAAAGAGAAAATTTGGTGTTGAAGAAGAAGGAACAACAGAAGAGGAAGGAGAAGACATTGAAGAAGAGGGAGATAAACCTCAAGGTCTGACTCAAGGGTTAGGAGAAGATAAAGAGGAAAGTGCTGAGGAAGAAGAAGCCAAGGAAGCACAAGTTAAAAAAAAGGCCACAAATCCTCCTGCTCCTCAATCCAAGGGAAGAAAGTAGCTGCTCCTGCACCAAAGAGACCTACCACAAGGGCTGTAGCACAAAAAGCCCAAGAGGAGGCAAAAGGAAAGAAGAAAGACTCAAAGAAGACTGCTGCTAAGTCTAAGAAAAGAATTTTTTTTGCCCAGCCTAAAATAGATGTGGAGAAGACAGAGTCAGAGGACAACAATCAATTTCAAGTGGTAAGACACAAACTTTAGACTGCTGTTGATAGATTATGTTCAAAAATTAGGAATGATGATTTGAAAGGCTTAAAGAACCTAAATTTTTCTAAGCTCACCAAAGAAGAGAAAAATAAATTAGAGGAATCTGTGTATGCTATGATGGCTGAATATAAGCACACACCTCTAGAATTAGATGAATCAATGCCTAAAGAATTGTACAAAATTGTAGAGTATAAATGGCATTTTTTTTTACAAATGGAAAGGGAGATAAGGGAGTCAACATTAGCTAGATTGTTGCCTAATTTTTCTAGAGATCAAGTAAAAAATGTAGTAAAAAGGCATAATAATAGATTCACTCCCAAGCATAGAGCATTCAGCATATTACAGAATAAAATTAAAGAGGTAGTCACAAAATCCACAAGATTGTGGAAAATAGTTTAGAAGAAAATAGAAGATATGTATAATGAAGAATATAAGGCAGAGGCAAGTGCCAAGATAAGGGAAAAGAAGGTGTCAAGAAACAAGGGAAAAGAGAAGGAACAAGTGGAGAAGAAGAGTGAAGAAGAAAAGGAAGAAAAGGCACATACAAAGGAGAAAGAGGAAGAGAAAGATATAGCTGAGCCACAAGATCAAAGTGTGCAAGACACACAGGTATCTCCTCCTAGCCCTCCTCATGCCACCATCACACCTACAGATATTATAAAAATAAAAGATGTTATAGACACTTCAAATCCAAACATCAATCCATTAACTGCAGAGGATTTAGAAATCCTTGACCAATCATCACTAGTAGCAAAATTAAGTTCAAATCTTGTATTGGTCAGTGTTGATGAAATACAGAATCCAGAAATTAAAACAAAGATAGTCAAGGTAAAAGCACAAGTGCCACCCTTGACCATACAAACTACTGGTATTTTATTTCTTCCACCACCACCTCCACCAAGTGGTCACTTATACACTTCAAATGCTGAGTACAATAGCAAGGGAAATACAAGAAACATCTAAAAAACCAAAAAGTTCAACCCCACCTAGAAATCATAAAAGGGACACTCAAGCTGAAGAAAAAGATGAGACAAAGAAGAAGGAGGAGTCTGCAATACAAACACTGGTTGCATTACCAAAATCTGGTACTCCAACATAGACTCTTCAGCAGCCGAACATTGATGGGTTACAACTATAAATTAGGACACCAGGCTCGAGCTCATCAAAGGCAGTCAGGAAACTTCACTATGGAGTTCCTGAGCTTGATGAAGAAATAAAGATCCCATATTATGAATCTAGCACTCTCACTAAAGAGAAGATCAATGAAATTCAAAGTGCATTGGACAGAAGAAGGAGACAAGAAGCACTAAGAAAAGAACACAAGCATAAGCTTACCTTGAATGAAATCAAAGACATATTCACAGAAGCTTTTTGCTTACAGTCTCTAGATGAAGTCAAGACCAATTATGGAGCAACTATCTGATATAGTTGACCAGCTGACTAGTGAAGAGTAGGAAACAAATGCCAAATTGCTCAAATGGTCAAAAATGAAGTTCCAAGGCAAGGTAAATAACAAAATATCCAGTGATATAGCACTGCCACAAGTAGAACTGGCAAAGAAAATTAAAACAGTTAAAACTATACTAGGAAACATCTTTTCCCTTTACAACAAGTTGTGTGATTTTTCCACATTCACACAGGACACTAGCCAAAAAATAATGAGCTTGGAGAACAATCTAAAGATTTCTAGCATTCAACTCCCCACAAATCTAGCTCAGAGTGAGAAGCATTTTGCCCAATCGCTTCACACACAAAGAGAGTTAGCTATCTTAGTAGCAAAGGAGGCAACCACAAAAGCTAAATTGATGCAAATTCAATCCTCAATAACTCCTCATTTGGAACTACTTCACAAGGAGCAGATAAATGTAGAGACAGTCCTCAAGAAAGACCCCAATCTTTCTTCATCTGATGGACTTGTACACCTAGCAGTAGAGATTTCCATCCAGCATAAGTCATTGGATGTCACACTAGCAAATTGGGATGCAGCTCTGAAGGTACTCCTTGAAGTAAATAGTACATTTTTTGCCAAGTATGGCATTTCCTTGTAAGACCCTTGACATAAGTGTCAAAAAGGGGGAGAATAAGTATGGGGGAGTGATAAGAAGAGATTAAGTATGGGGGAGTTAAGTACATGAATGAAATGATAAGTACGATAAAAGGGGGAGATAGAAAATTTTGGGAGACTTTTTTTTTTTTGACAAATTTTGATTAGTCAGAATGCAGAAATAGGACAGAAATCACTGAGCGTACATACAGGATCAACTAACAAGGAGTCATAAGGATCTTAGTTAAGTGTTTTTGCCACTCATGTCAAAGGGAGAGATTGTTAGTTTAAAGAATAATTTTGACAACTGAGTGTCAATACACTTAACCATTTTTCCACTAATCAATGTCGAGCTATATCAAGTGCCGAGCAGTAACAGTAGGTGCCAAGTGTTAACAAGTGCTGAGTAATAGTAGGTGCCGAGTGTTAACAAGTGCCGAGTAATAGTAGGTGCCAAGTGTTAACAAGTGCCGAATAACAGTAGGTGCCGAGTGTTAACAAGTTCCAAGTAACAGTAGGTGCCGAGTGATACAATTTTGTTTAGGTGCCGAGCTATCTAGGAAATAGCATGTGCCGAGCATCAACAATGCTTCAGGAGCCGAGTAACTCAGGATATCAGCATAAGAGTTTGTGATTGCACAAACTATGATGTAAAATATTTTTGTAGCTGACATAAGATAAATCTTGAAAGATATAGAGATAAGAACGAATCTTTTACATTTCCTATGCAATTTGCATGCAGCCAATTGGAAAACTTGGAAAGGCATGCAACCAATCAGCAAAAGATAAGTATTGATTGGGAAATTGAGATTCAATGTGGATCGTAGATCCATATCTAACCCTAAGTCTTCGAAGTCTTCTTAAAGAAGATGAAAGGTTCATTGAAAAAAAATGAGAGGAATCGAGCAGAATTAAAAAAAGAAAAAAATAGAATGGTATTTGGCGAGAGGAGACTTAGAAAGTAAGATCAGCAATTCATTAATCAGTTGATCAGAGCAAAGCAAGGTAGACAAATAGAAATTAGATCTTAGAGGATTAAAATTAGAGAAAGAGCTAGAACAAGTTCCTGCATTCAGTAATCAAGGATTGCAAACAATCAGGTTTATAATACCTAATACTCTCTTACCATTGTATTAGAAAGAAAATCCTATGTAGATAGGTTGGCTTCATAGCTATTTGTAGATCCTTATCAAAAGGTGATTAAATCCTTTAACAGGGTGACACTTCATGTTAAGTGTTCGAAATCCTTTAACCAGGTCACTATTGACACAGTGTAAAGCCTTTAGCAGGGCAGACAATCAGAAGTGGTTGAACAATATTGTTGTAGTAATTTTTGTGGGTATCATCCCCACCCCAGTTTTACCTTCTTATTCCTGGAGGGTTTCTGGATTACCAAATTCTAGTGTTATGTGTTGTTGATGAATGCATTTAGTTTCATGTTTACTTGATGTATTTACATGTATGCAATTTATTTCCACCTAAAAGCTTTATTGGCTAAAGTGTGATACTTCTGATTCACCCCCCCCTCTCATAAGTACTCTTTCCATATTTGAATATTCCAACACATTTATGTTATTAAATCATGGATTAGAGATAGTATGATGATGTACTTTATTTCACATATGTATATTCTTTTAAGCCTTTCATACCCTGTGACATGTACAGTGGATGATTGAGCAATCTGAAATGTAATTCTAAAAAGGACACTTGTATATTGTTTAAGTATGTTGGATGTGTCATTATTATTTAATGTGGATGTTGTATTAGATGGATTAATTAATAGTTAATTTAGATGTGATTCAACATTAAGGGATCCTTAAAGAATGTAACCGATTATGTATGTTTATGTTTACTTTCATTTGGATTGTTTCTATTGCTTCCATTATTATGTATAAATTATAAGTGGTTTTTACTTTCATGTTTTAAAAAAAAAATGCTATAAAACTTTGTGAAATTCTAGGTTAATTCTTTGGATCCCTTGGCGGGGCATTACATTTGGTATCAGAGCCTGAGTTTCTAGATTGGGAGCTCTGGGTATTTTGGAACAAACTAGGTGAATTGCAACAGAACTTAAAACTGTTACTTGCATACTTGAACACTTAGGTTTTTAACCTAAAAATATTACTTAAACCTAAACATAGGCAAACTAAAATTGAACTTAGACTTTTGTAGAACATGTGCCTTATGGTTGTAATAGTATCTTGCATATTGTTGTAGGATGGTATCTGGGACTAGGTCTTCTATTAGAGATCGTGGTAGAGGCCGTGGTCATGGCATAGCTATCAGTGTCCATGAGTCTGTCTGTGAATAATTTTCTCATGAGGAGAGTAGAGGAGAGCATGCTAGTAAGCAGTAGGAAGAGAGTCGTAGAGAGGACCAAGCTAAGTCTTAGGAGGTTAACTTGAAACAGATGATGCAGACCATTCTTGATCATCTACCTCCTACTCATGATCATCATAGAGCACATCAAATAGAATAAGAGCATAGACCCAGGTCTAGGAGCCCTCAGAAGGATCGACAGAGATCCATTGTATCTACTTAGATGAAGGACCTTTCAAGATCCAAGGTCAAGCCCTTTAATGGGCAAGGTTCTGGTTATGTGGCCAAATAGTGGCTTATTTCCCTTGACAAGATTTTTGTTATGCAGATGTCTTTCCAAGTTAGATTCCAGGCATGCCTCCGATGAGGGACATCGACTTTAGCATTGATCTGATTCTAGGAGTGGAGCCTATCTATAAAGCTCCTTATTGTATGACTACATAGGAATTGGGTGAGTTGCGTCTTTAGCTAGAGGAACTCTTGGCCAAAGGGAGCATTCGACCTAGTGTGTCACCATGGGGAGCTCCAGTGCTCTTTGTGAAAAAGAAAGATGGTTCTTTGCACCTTTGTATTGATTACAAGTAGTTGAATAAGGTGACAATTAAGAACAGGTATCCTCTGCCTAGGATTAATGACTTATTTGATCATATCAAGGGAGCTACAGTATTCTCCAAGATTGACCTTAAGTCAGGATACCACCAGGTTTGGATTAAGGAAGCTGACATTCACAAGACCGCCTTTCGAACTCGCTATGGGCATTATGAGTTCACAATAGTACCTTTTGGGCTGACAAATGCTCCATCAATTTTCATGAGTTTGATGAATGGGGTGTTTTGATCTTATCTTGATAGGTTTGTACTAGTGTTTCTTGATGATATATTGATATATTCTAAGACTTAGAAGGAGCATGACAAACACTTGCAATTGGTTTTACAGTGTTTAAGAGACAATCAACTTTATGCCAATGCGGCTAAGTGTGAATTCTTCAAGTAAAAAATTTAGTATTTAGGGCACGCCATTTCAGGTGATGGTATTTTAGTAGACCCTACAAAAATCCAAGCAATAGTAGATTGGTCTACACCAACTAATGTGTCAGAGATTTGTAGTTTCATGGGTCTAGTTGGTTATTATCACAGATTTGTCCAAAACTTCTCCAGAATAGTGCATCCTATCACTTCCCTTCAAAGAAAAGGAAAGAAGTTTTTATGGATAAAGAAGTGTGAGGAAGCATTTCAGAAGCTCAAAGAGCTTTTGACTAGTGCACTGATCTTAGTATTACCTGATCTAGAAGGAAATTTCATGGTGTGTACAGATGCTTCCCTAGAAGGGATTGGAGGGGTTTTGATGTAGAATGGATGGGTGATTGCATATGAATCACGCAAGCTCAAGGATCATGAACTAAATTACCCTACTCATGATCTTGAGTTAGCAGTGGTGGTTCATACTTTGACAAGATGGAGACATTTCTTTTTGTGGCACAGATTTGTGCTACATAGTGACCATCGCAGTCTTCAATACATTTTCACTCAACCTAATTTGAATGCTCACTAGAGGCGTTGGATGGAATTTCTATGTGAGTATGATTTTGAGGTAAAGTACATTCAGGGAAAGGATAATGTGGTGGCAGATGCTTTGAGTCATAGAAGACATGTGATATCATCTATGAGTCTTAGTGTTGATTTGAGGAGTCATATTATTTAGACACTTCCTACATATTCTTGGTACCAGGAAGTGTGCAAAGAGATAGACTTATGAAGACCTTTGTAGGGTAAGTTTGTAGGATATATCCTAGAGTCAGATGGTCTTTTGAGGCTTTCTAGAAGGATTTATGTGCCATTACTGGATGAGCTATGCACCTTGATTCTAGCAGAGGCCCATCATACAGCTTACTCGGTACATCCAGGTGTTAAGAAGATGCATGCTAATTTATGATGTCTATTCTATTGGTCTGGGATGAAGCGAGACATTACTGATTATGTGGCCAGGTGTCTTGAGTGTTAGAGAGTCAAGGCAGAACACTAGCACCCAGCAAGACTTTTGCAACCAAATCTCATTCCTTCATGGAAGTGGGACATCATCTCTATGGATTTCATAGTAGGATTACCTATGACTTTTTGTCATCATGATGCTATCATGGTTACTGTTGATTGGTTGACTAAGGTGGAACATTTTTCACCAATCAGGTCTTCCTACATGGCAACTTTTGTAGCTAATGTCTTCATGGGTGACATTGTGAGACTACACGGTATTCCTCGAAAGATCATTTTAGATAGGGACCTCGTATTCACATCCACATTCTCGACATTGCTCAGGACGAGCTTGGAGCACAATTGAATTTCAATTTGACATATCACCCAAAAATAGATGGTCAAACAAAGAGGGTGAATAAGGTTTTGGAAGATATGTTAAGGATGTATGTGATGGATAGGTAGACATATTAGGAGGACTATCTCTACCTAGTGGAGTTTTCTTACAACAACGGGTATCATAGTTCTATTAGCATGGCACCATTCTAGGCTTTATATGGACATCCTTTTCATGCACCCTTGAGTTGGGATAGTCTTGAGGATCACATCCTATTGGGTCCTAAGATGCTTCATAATATGGAGCAACAGGTAGTGCATATCTGCGACCACTTGACTATGGCACATGATAGGCAGAAAAGTATACTGATGCACATAGGATAGATACGAAGTTTACTGTGGGAGATAAGGTTTTCTTGAGAGTGTTTCCATGGAAGAGTTCGATTTGATATGGAAAGGGTTAAAATCTAGCACCTCGCTTTGTGGGAACATTTGAGATTCTTGAGAGGATTGGCCCAGTTGCTTATCGCCTTGCTCTACTGCCTAGCCTAGCTTGCATTCATGATGTTTTCCATGTTTCAGTACTTAGACAGTATATTTTTGATGTTGTACATGTTCTTGATTGGAATACATTGCAAGTAGAGGACAGGCAGCTAGCTTTGGAGCTATTTCATATTCTAGAGCAGCGGGAGTTTACCCTTAGGGGTCAAACCATCGAGCAGGTAAGGGTCCACTGGGACCCTACTGATGATTCTTCAGCTACATGGGAGGATGCAGCTAGATTATGGGAGTTATATCCCTACTTTTTTGTAGGCTTCCAGGAGTAAGCCTAATCCAAGGGGGGGTGGATCTAGTGCCTGGCCTCATTTAAATTTTTCCAGACATATTGTTGTTATTATTGTCAGACTATGTTAGACTAGTTTTATGTTGATGATTAGTAGCATTGTTTCGAGACTATCAGACATTATGTCCTAGATTCAGTTGATGTATGATGAGATTACTTAGACTCTATGTATGCATGGTGATTATTACATTGCTTTCCGTTATTGATGATGATTAGTTAGATGGTTATTTTCACATGTGTTTTCTTATGGATACTTACCCCATACTTGCATGTGTATGGTGTGCGTGTTTGTTCTTATATATGGCATTTCTGATGTGTTTAAGGCAGGGAGTCGTAGTCACCCGCTAGTCAAGATCTACATGATGCACCACTTCCTACCATTGCCTATTCAACTTAGCATTATATATATTGTATGTACATGCATGGTTTTTATGTAGGTTGCAGGTATCAGGTATTGACTTCCTTGAATTGCCAGGATGAGCATACCCTGCCGCATTGTCTCAATGGTAAGAGAGGGGAGATAAATTCTCAAGTCCAAATCCTTAACCCCTAAACCATTTGTCCTAGTGAGGTAGGACAAGTATCTAGATATTTTACCTTTTGAATGTGTCAGATGACATAATTCATGATTTTTAACCCTTTAGACTGATTTTGTATGAATTGTTCTATGATGGGTTTTCATATTTTATCTTGGAGGTCCATGGTGAATTTTCTATTAATTAAGTCTTAATAAATATATTTAATTAATAAATTAATTATTTGAAAAATTAATATAATACCATGATCTTTGATATTTTGATTATAATTAATTAAATAAGAATTAATTGAGAAAAAGAATAAAAATAATAAAAATAATAATAAAGTAAATAATAATAATAATAATAAAAGTTATAAGAGAACTAGAATAAAAGTTATAAGCTTGCCTAGGAGTAAACACACCTCTTGATTGCACATATGTCAACAACACAGGAGTTAGTGCACCAATTAAGAACATGGTGTCTACAACCTTATGACTCATTAGAAGGTTGGAAAAGACTCATGCTTAGTTGTCAACACCTTTTGATTGTTTCTAGAGACATTCTAGGTGCTTCCTGAGAATTCTTTATATTCAGGCACTCTTAGAGGCTTAGGGAGAGCATTTGGAGAGCGTGTTTGGAGGACTCGGGAATGTGGGAGAAGGAAGGAGCTTGCTCTACAGTTTATGAGGACAAGCGAATTAGCATCATAATCCAGGTAGACACTTGTGATTTTACCTATGATATTTCTGCTTCTTGCACTTCTTGTCTTTTTTGTGTCTTATGAATGCTTTCTGAGGATTTCCATATTTTAGTTATATGCATTTTGTCATGGGTAGTTAAATTCTATATGAGAAACTTTCGTATGCATAGATCCGAAGAAATTTTGGGGCTAGGGTTAAAATTTATAATCAAACCTATTAGAAAACAATTATTGAGTAAATTTAGAGAACAATTATTTCAAAGGAAAATTCTTATGATTTAGAAAGCCCTTTTATTTTAACAATTATGTATTTGTTCTCTTTTAAGAATTATGCAATTATGCATACATATATATATATATATATGTGTGTGTGTGTGTGTGTGTGTGTGTGTGTGTGTGTGTGTGTATGTATATATATATATATATGAAAGAAAATTGTTGTTAAATCATAGTTGAAAAGAAAAATTAAATTCAATTTCGCAAATTGAAATTTGTTTTGAAAGAACAATTTAAAAAATATATATATAAAAGTGGCGGGGGGGGGGGGGGGGGGGGACGAAACCCACGCCCCCGTACCCACTACCATAGTAGTGTACCTGCCATTGTACGTACTACAACGGTAGGGGCACTTGGTACCCACCGACATCATAGGCCCTACGAGCGTAGGGTCCTTGCATACCGCAGGAGTTATATATGTATAATGTTGCTTGGATATGCGGGTTGCGAAATACAATTTTTACATTTCAATTTTATAATTTTTTTTAAATGCTATTGTTATTATTAAACATTTGTAATTATATATATATATGTATATATGTTATTAATAATAAATAATTATTATATTGATAAATGATTTGTATTAATAGATCATTTCTTTTAATAACAAATTATTTTATAATATTATAGTTGAACAATATAGGTTCAATTTAATTATTTTAATTGACTTTTATTATAAAGAAAAGAGGATAATGAAAAGAATTGGTAAATTTTCATTTCCTATTTAAATTTAATGGGGGTCATTTTCAAATAATGTTTATATAAACAAAATGTCATTTGAATATTTGGAAAATTGATTCTAGAGTTATGGGAAATTTTAATTAACATATGGGTTAGGAAAAACGTACAAAATATTTCTCCATTCAATATCTAAATTTGAAAACGAAAACTGAGACCTCCACATGTTGTTAAACTATGGAATTTTAGCAAACCAAAACATGTGCTTGCATTGAGTTTATTCTATGCTTCTTGTTTTGGGTTTTTGGGTTGACTAGTGTTGACCAGTTATAAGATGTCTACCAGAGGCTTGAGGGCTATGATTGTGATGTCATGATGATGTCTTTTGATTCTGATCTTTATAAACCCAACCATGGTTATGTGATGGTATGCTCTATGAGATGTTTGTATTTACTGATTCTTAATGCTTTCCAGTCTTCTTGTGTGAAGCTGAGATTCATATGTATGAGACATTTGACTTAACCATTTTGAGTCATCGATCAATTATACTTGAGTTACTTTTTAGTCATTTGATGGAATTGAAATTGTTATCTGATCTTGATGATGTCATGTTGTGACATGTTTTGACTCAACCATTTTGGAGTCTAAGATGAGTATTATTTTGAGATACTTTTGGTTGCTTGTTAAGAACCAATGATTATTGTGATTATTAGGGATACCTTTAGTTGCCAATAGAGAACTGTTGTGGTCATGATTATCTATGATATTTTTCAGTTGCTCATGGAGGTTTGATGTTTATATTGTGGATTATCTTTTATGATTTTGAGATTTATGATTCCATGAGTTTAGGGTAGGTTATCTACTTGTAGTGTCAGGAAGTGGCTTGCAATGGGGGCCGGGGCGCTAAGAGGCTGCCAGGGTAACTCATTGTAAGTTGTCTTAATAAGTGAAAACATTCACACCTAATACTGACTTAATGAACCTAAAAATATAATTTTTTTGTTCTCGCCCATGCCTCGATTTCTTGTATAGACTAGGATGGGAGTAGAGAGAATGCTTGGTTGAGACCTTGCATTCCATAGTATGCCTGGTCTATATGAGAGGATACTAGTGGCCACACAAGGATAACTAGGGGGCCGGGGTCTATTGGGAGACTACCAGGGTAACTCTAGTGTGATCCATGTGATGACACTTTCCAACTTGCATAGTAGGTTTCCTACATGTCATTGTTGTGCGTCTAGGATTAGATGTCAATTTGTGATTGGAACCTTTGAGTTAGTATACTTTTAAGATTCCTGGACTTAGAGAGTATTTGTGCTTTATGATAGTAATTTGTTAACCTATTTGGGACTTGAGATTATCTCCTTAGCATGGTGGGAGTGGACCATTTAGGTACCACATGGTCGGGTGGTAGTGCTTTATTACTCTTATCACTTGAGATCCGTTTGAGACACCGTAGCTGATGCATTCATGATTATGATGGTGGACATGTATCCTTATATTTATGATTTGCATATGTTAGATGATGATATCTTATGCTTTACTTTGCATGTTAGATTCTTTTTCTGCATATGATGTAGTATGATTAGGAGTGACATTCCTACTATGTTAATACCAATGATCTCTTCGGTGATTTGGAATGTTTCGTACAAAGGGATGGCTAGGACCCACGATGGTCTAATGATACTATTAACAGTTGGGAGGAACCGTGCACTTAGTTAATTATGTTTTATTACTTATGGTTATCTCTTATGATGATGTATCATGTATGATTTGTGGTTTCATTTATGTTATTGCATCACGGATTAGAGCTAGTATGATGATGTACTTTATTTCACATATGTATATTCTTTTAAGCCTTTGATACCCTATGACATGTACAGTGGATGATTGAGCAATCTAAAATATAATTCTAAAAAGGACACTTGTATATTGTTTAAGTACATTGGATGTGTCATTATTATTTCATGTGGATGTTGTATTAGATGGATTCATTAATAGTTAATTTAGATGTGATTCAACATTAAGGGATCCTTAAAGAATGTAACCAGTTATGTATGTTTATGTTTACTTTCATTTGGATTGTTGCTATTACTTTCATTATTATGTATAAGTTATAAGTGGTTTTTACTTTCATGTTTAAAAAAAAATAAAAAATGCTATCAAACTTAGTGAAATTCTAGGTTAATTCTTTGGATCCCTTGGCAGGGCATTACACTCAAGATGTTCAAGATGAAATATGAATTAGAGACCTATGAGATCATGAGACCTATGTTTGACCCGAATGGATATGTGAGGGATGTGTTACAAATTGGAAGTGTGATTAAATAGATTATCACTATTGAAGACTATTGAATAGATTGTAAAGATTAACTTAAAAGCAGAGATCGTGCTTTCACCAGGCTCACAATGGAGCAAATTAAAACATATTGTATCAACTTCAATGTAGAAGGATTGGAGGACATTGTACACAATATGTATGGTAATACATATTTAAATAGGTTAAGGGGAATTCCTATCAATTCAAAGCCTCATGAAGATGATGAGGAGGACTTATATATTATGATGGCTAGAATCATCAAGAGAACTAGGAAGTGGGTTGAATGTATGACCAAGATGAGCCAGAGTAAAGGTGTAGCCACTCAAGCCTCTCTAGTAGATGCAACACCTTCTTCCTCCCAGAGTGATACACCAGGTGTAACAATAGGTACCACTAAAGGACTAGCTCAGCCTTTGGGAGGAGGTGATGAACTTCCAAATAAGAACATTCCCATAGCCAAGAATTGTCATGATGGCTCCCTCCTAGTTATTGGAACCCAAACTGGTGTCAAAGAAAAGAAGACGAAGGAGCCAAAGGATAGTGCTACTGCCCTAGTTCCATCCCCCCATGTCACACCAGTTCCTTCTCCCCATGCTATTCTAGTTCCCTCTCCTCATCATAGCCCTGTTCTACTAGCAAGTGCTACACTTCTACAACCAAGTGGCTCTACAGTATAGATAGTAGATTTGGGAAATGGAAAGAGCAGTAGTGGTGAATCTACTAAGTCTAATGAGGAAACAAAGAAAACTCTAGAAGTAGATAAAGGCCAAGGCTCTTCTAAAATAATCTCTCGAGATCTAAAGAATCCATTCTCTTGGATTATTGTGATAATCACTCCAGCTAAGAAGAAGATGTTTATTATATAATCACTTGGGATGACCTCCAAAGTGATAGGTACCAATTCTTGGTTGAAGGATACTTTGGAAAGAAAGAGGAAAAGGAAAGATGAAAGCATTTCTACCAAAGACACTGTATCCCTTGTAGTTCATTCTAGATCTGCATTAACCAAGGCAAAGAAGTAGAAAACCTTGTCACTACTTGGGCAAGATCCAGAAATAGGGCACTTGACAATGGAGATAGCCAAGCCCAATAAAGGAGGGAGGATTGAAGACATGAATGCTGATGATTTTACTCTACACTTAGTAGACCTTGGAGAGGCTAGGCATGTTACAAAAGTTGGCTTGTGGAAGTGAACCAACGAGGTGATTGAAGGATAATTAAAAAGTTTGAAGTTGTCAAAGATCAAAATGAAGGTTGAGATAGAAGAATTGAATAGGTTCATCAGATAGTTGGTTACTTCATTGGCAACTATCTCTAGAGTATCAATAACCAAAAATTCTACTACTACTGAGGTTCAGGGCCTTATCTCTCAACTTCAAGAAGATATGCAGTTTGGCCAAATTGGTAAGGATTGGATTGAGAAGCTCAAATCAGAAGGAGCTACTATTATAGAAGAAATTGGTAATGTTATCCTAAGGTTAGAAATGGAGGAGGATAACATCTTATCAAATAGAAATACTCTAGTTGGATAAAGGATGAAGTGTGATGATTGTGTCTCCCTTTTGAAGATGATCATTTAGATCAAGGCAAAAGAAGCTGTTGAAGCAAAAATCTTGCCAAAGGGAGACAAACCTTTGTTTAAGTGGCTTCAGAGCATGTAGTTCAAGATAGAAATGATCTTGTTGGTAGAGAAATGGCTTAAAGAAATGGAGGATAAAGTGAAGAAGACCCAAGATAGAGGATTCAAACTCACAAAGGGGCTACATATAGATTCATAGACTAGTGGCCAAGAAAAAGCACTCATCAGGATAAATTTCATGAAGGAGAACTCCAAATTCTTGGATAGTCTGTCTAGTGTATCTTTTGGTTGGAAAAATAGAGTTGCTGAACTCTAGACACTCAACAGATGCATATACATAGCCATAGAGGAGCTACCAAATCAAAATGTTGTGAAGGAGTTAGCTAGAGAACATCCCAAATGGCTCTTGTGATACACCAACGTACATGTACCTAAGCATGAGGAACTCATCCCAATCATAGTTGCCACTAAGGCCTATAGAGCGAAAGTATAAAAAGGGAAGAAGTCAAAGTGATTTACATTTTGCCCCCCCTTTTTTTGCCTTTCTTATGTAATTATTGCAATATGAAAAATTGGTGCCTTGCCATTTGTCATTTTTGAGAAGATGAACCAATTGAACTTCCATTGTAACAATCATCTCAAACTTGTATATGTATGCGATTGAAAGATTAATAAAGGGTCGACAAATTTTTGGTGTGAGATACTTGATGTTGCAGACACAATTATTTTCTATTCCATTTCTATTAGTTATAGTTTTATGCTTTCTCTTTTGTCTAGATTGAGGCAAGGAAAGAATAAAGTTTCACCCTTTTGCTTCCAAATAGTGAATGAATGTGATAGGTAGTGTCACTGCATTTTTAAAGAGAGATCTTTCAAGCATTTTTCCCTTTAAGATAAGCATAGTTTAGATTCAAATTAACTAAGTTTAGTATTAATAATCTACTATTAAGCTTTATGAGTTTATAAGATGTGTGGGTTCATAAACATAATCAATTTTTCAGAAATCCTTTTTTCCTAAGTTGGATTCTCTTTAGGTTTGGCTTGGTTTACCTCTTCTATTCTTGGATTAAGAACATACCCCCATTTAGTTTTAGAAACAAAACACAATTCATTGCAAAACTACCATAGGGAGTTATACCTATTAATTCAGAGAAAACCCAATCTACTCATAAATGGCTTTTCAACTGTTTATAATCAGATTTTGTTCCTAATTTGGGCATTCAAGAGTCATAATCAAAGAAGAACCAATTTTTTTACCAATAGTTATGTGATTATTTGAATGAATATAAGTATAATTTACTTTGATTGTCCATATGATAAACAATGAAATAAAGAACATTTCATAAAAGTGAATATGAAAAACTAGAGTATTTAGAAGGCTACAAGAAACATAGAGGAAAGACAAAGACTCATCTATCACAGTCAGGTGATTAGTCTACTTCAAAGGATCTTCATCAGCAAAAAAAGTTGCATAGTAGAGATCAATCCACTGATTCATCCTAATAGGTGCATCAGTCCTAAATCCTATAATAGGAAGGACCTAACAATCCTTTATAGAAACTCCTAATAGAGTACATAATTATATTATATAAATACTTTCACAAGGTGGACCTAAAAACCCTTCTTACTCTTAAGCGAGTAGATCACCAGAAGTGATCAATTGTAAGCCCTAATAGGGAAACTTTATTACTATAGTAGGGTATGTGCAGGATCATGGTGTACCAAACTATGGCCTTAAGTGGCAGTGAAAAACAAGCAAATCAGGGTTATGTCAACTTGACACATAATTTTAAAGTGGTTCTGGACTTTATATCAAAAAGTTGTAAGAAAATAATCTGTAGGAAATTGAATCTAGTTTCTAAACTACAAGGCCTTATTTGGAGAAAAAATTATTTGATTGGTCAAAAATTTGGATTTTAATGCAGTACTACAAAAATTTCAGGGCAAAAATAAAAAGTAAGTGTATGTCTGACCACCTTAATCATAATCAAATGATAATATTTTTAAATATAATTTTAGATATACAAAGTAGACTCATGCCTGGATGTGACACATATTTTTGGCAATTTTTATTCCAAATAAATAATTAATTATGAATTTTCTACTATACTATTTTCAGAATTAAAAAACTCCCGTGTCTGACCACCTTAACTAGTTCAAAATAAATCAAAATTAAGTTTTTTTTTTTTTTTTCTCATACTAGTCAAAGCATAGAATGTGAGGCATCTTTTGGATTTCACAAATCTTATACGGTTTGAAAGTTATAGCTATTTTTCAACCAGTATGTCAATCAACACTTTGTAGCTAACTCCATTAGAAAATAAGTAATAATTACTTACTAAAGTCTTAATTTGACAAAACTTACATTTATGAAAAGGTAAGAACATTCTTAAGAAACCCTTTTCATTACATCAAATTTTGGTTAAAAAAAAGTCATCAGCTACATGCTTGAAGTAAAAAACACATAAGAACATGCCAAAAACACATTTTTGGGATGTTTTAAAGATGACCATATAAGGTTGGTATTGAAAGATATAGTAGGAATTATAAAGGTATTAATTGTTTTCATTTAGTATCAGGATGGGTGGGAAAAAAGTGAGAATAGATTTTGAAATTCTTTGAGGCATTTCAGAACTACATATTTTTCAGATTGCCACTTTTTGGCACACCATGATCCTACACATACCTAGTAGTGAAGCATTGTGGGTGTCATCCCTACCCTAGTTTTACCTTCTACTTGGAGGGTTTCTCAGTTACCAAATATTGTGTTATGGTATTGTTTCTTTATTGATTTATGTTCCATGCATACAAGTAGATTATATAATATAATAAATTTGATTAAGAGAAATAAGTTTTAAGTGGTTCCTGATTCAACCCCCCTCTCAACCACCTAGCTTTCATTACATTTCCAAAAACTATGTTGTAATCAATGTAAAACATAGTCATGAATGCAACATGCTAACAATATCCACATGCTTTAAAAATTCTTAGGATACTCCTCCAAAGGAATATCATCAACATTTATGCTAATAATCTCCCCCTTTGGCATTGATGTCAACATAGATGAAAAATATCTAAGTTCCAAGAATATCAAAAAAATACTTTGCTACAACTATTACTATTCTCTTCTTTTCAAATCCTCTTCATCAATTAAATCTGAAATCTTCTGGAACATTTCTTTGTTCTACATCTCTTTCTTTAGGATTTACATTAGTTGTTCATATACTAAAAAAATTGCATTAGTTGTTCACACACTAACCAACTCCCAATGTCTCCCCCATACATGGTACTTTTCTATGAAATCTCTTCCCCATAGTACTAAGTGTTAGATTATGGTGACTGATGAGGAAAGTACTATACATACTCCATAATTAGTGGGGTTTGGGGCATTGGCCAGAAATTTTTTTTTTGGGCCATATTTTATCAGGATTCGTAGATTTTCCATTCGTAGATTTGGGCTGAGATGTTATAACCCTAAAGTGGTTTAATAATTGTATAAAAGGGCTTAGGGTTAGGGATTGTTTCATAGTGTGATACGAAATTGGTTCTTGCGGTGGTATTGAGTTGTAAGGGATTACAAATTGTAATCAGGTTGTAATAACTGGATTGTAATAAGATTGGACTTGTTGTTTGGTGGATGCAACCCAGGTATTGGGTGAACCATGTTAAATCTTGGTGCCTTGTGTTCATTTCTGTGTGATCTATTATTTTATGTTATTGGTTATATTTGCATGTAGTTTTTATTTTTGTCTATGGTTTTATCCTAACAAGTGGTATCAGAGCGAGGTTGTCTTTTAGTTATCCTCTATAGGAAAGTCTTACGGTTAAGTGGGAGTCTCACAGTTGAGTGGGAGTGATGGCAGATGAGGGTAAGCTGAGATTTGACAAGTTAAATGGGAAGAACTTCCAGTTATGGAAGATGCAAATGGAAGATTATCTTTATCAGAAGGATTTATGGAAGCCATTGGAAGGAAAAGCCAAGAATCAGGGATCTATGTCAGATGTTGAATGGGATCTTTGGAATAGAAAGGCACTTGGAAGCATTTGGTTATGCCTAGCACCATCAATGACATTTAATATTACAAAAGAGAAGATGATAGAAGAGTTGATGAAAACCATAGCAACATTGTATGAAAAGCCCTCCATTTCAAACAAGGTATTTCTCATGAAGTGTTTATTTAATATGAAAATGGTAGAAGGTGGATCTATTGTAGATTATTTAAATCAGTTTAATACTATTACTAGTCAATTATCTTCTATGGGTATCAATTTTGATGAAGAAATTAGGGATCTCTTGATTTTGTGTTCTTTACCTGAAAGCTAGAATGGCTTGGTAATGGTTGTGAATAATTTTGTTCCTGGATCTAGTAACCTAAAATGTGAAGATGTGATCGATGTTGTTTTAAGTGAGGAAACTCGTAGGAAATCCTCAGGTGTCCAGATCTACATCAAGAAGCACTTTGAATGCACAAAGCAAGGGTAGAATGACTAAGAGAGGAAGTAACTCTGGAAATTATGGGAAATCAAGAGGAAAGTCAAAGGGGAAAAGGTCTCAATCGAGAGGACCGAATGATTGCTGGTACTATGGGAAACCAGGTCATAAAAAGAAAGATTGTTGGAATTGAAAAAAAAATGAAGGAGATAAATCAGATGGAGACAAGGAGGAAAATGTGGTAAGGAAAAAATATGAAGATGATTCTTTTCTTTTGTCTTTAGAAAGTGTTGATGATTCATGGGTTTTAGATTTTGGTGCTTCATTTCATGCTACACCTCATAGAGGTTATTTCATTGATTATGTCCAAGGAGATTTTGGGCTTGTTTATTTGGGGGATAATGAACCCTGCTAGATTGTTGGAAAGGGAAAAATTAAGATTAAGTTGTAGAATGGGAATGATTGGCTACTACATGAGGTAAGCCATGTTCCAAGGCTGAGTAGGAATTTAATTTCAGTCGGGCAACTCGGTGATGAGGGTTGTGTAGTTACTTTTAATGATAACAATTGGAAGGTTTCAAAAGGTTCCCTTGTAGTAGAAAAAGGTGTGAAAGTAGGCACCTTATATCTTTGTACAGGTGATATTGTTCCTTCTACTTTGATTGTTTCAGAGAAAAATGAATGTTTAGGAACAATTGCTGCAGTTGAGCAGGGAGAACAAATAACTGCTATAGATTTTGATATAGCATTGTGGCATAATAGACTTGGGCACATGAGTGAGAAAGGTATGAAAGTACTTCATTCAAAGAAATTTTTACTAAGTTTGAAATGTGTTAATATGGATTTCTGTGAAAGTTTTGTATGGAAAACAAAAGAGAGTGAGTTTTGTAAAGACTGGGAAGGAAAACAAAAAGGAGAAATTAGAGCTTGTGCATACAAATGTATGGGGACTAGCTTAGGTATCTTCCCTTGGTGGCTCTCATTATTATGTTACATTTATTGATGACACAACTAGAAAAGTATGGGTCTATTTTTTTAGACAAAAATCTGATGTATTTCAAACTTTTAAGAAATGGAAATGCTTGGTTGAAAATGAGATTGATAAGAAATTAAAATGTCTTAGATCTAATAGTGGTGGTGAGTATTGCAGTCATAAATTTGAAGATTATTGCTCCAATAATGGTATTCATAGACAAAAAATAGTTCCAAGGACTCCACAAGAAAATGGAGTGGCTAAATGCATGAACAAGACTATAATGGAGCGTGCAAGGAGCATGAGGTTTCATGCTGGGTTGCCCTTACACATGTGGGTGGAGGCTACCAATACTACTCTATATTTGATTAATAGAAGTCCCTCTACTCTTTTGGCCTATGGTATTCTAGAGGAGGCATGGACTGGTAAGAAGGTGAGTTATTCTTTTCTCAAGACCTTTAGTTGTGAAGCTTTTTCTCATATAGACTCTGAAAATAGAATCAAGCTAGAAGATAAATCAAAGAAATGTGTCTTTGTTGGATATGGCATTAATGAATTTGGTTATAGGCTTTGGGATTTTGAAAATCATAAAATTGTAAGAAGCTAGGATGTCAAATTCAATGAGAAAGTGTTGTACAAAGATCTATTGCAACAACATGAGAAGAAAGAAGATGATTATGTAGTGCTGGATGATACTCCAAAAGCTGATGTTCCAGCCATTCCTCATGATGTGCAACAACTGCAACAACAAATACCACACACACTAGTGAATGTTAGATGATCAATGAGGCAAATTAGACCTCCACAAAGATTTTCTCCCTCTTTGTATTCTATTTTACTTACTGATGCTGGTGAACCTGAAAGTTATGATGAAGCTATGCATGTGGATACTAAGATTTAGTGGGAGTCTACAATGAAAGATTAAATGGACTCTTTGCTAAAGAATAAGACATGAGATTTGTGCAAGTTGCCTATAGGTAAAAAAGCTTTACAGAATAAGTGGGTTTATAGGTTGAAAGAAGAGGAAGGAGGTAAGAAAATATTTAAGGCTAGGTTAGTTGTAAAAGGATTTGCACATAAAAAGGGAATTAATTTTGATGAGATATTTTCTCCTGTTGTTAAAATGACTTCTATCCATACTGTTTTAAGTCTTGTGGCTACTAAAGATTTTCATTTAGAGTAGTTGGATGTTAAAATAGCCTTTCTTCATGGTGATTTGGATTAAGAAATATATATGGCTCAGCCACAGGGATTTGAGTTCAAAGGTAAGGAGAACTTAGTGTGCAAATTGAAGAAAAGTTTATATGGCTTGAAGAAAGGACCTCGGCAATGGTATTTGAAATTTGATAGGTTTATGCATGAGCATGGCTATAAAAAGTGTCATTCAGATTATTGTGTTTATTTTAAGAGGTTGGATGATGATAGCTACATTATTTTGTGTTTATATGTTGATGATATGCTTGTAGCTGGGTCTAACATGGATCATATTAAGGGGCTAAAACACTAGTTACCACATGCATTTTCTATGAAGGATTTTGGAGCAGCAAAACAAATCCTTGGTATGAAGCTTTGCAAAGATAGGAAGAACAAAACATTGATGCTGTCTCAGGCTGATTATGTTGAGAAGGTGTTGCAACATTTCTCTATGGAACATGCTAAAGCTATCAACACACCTTTACCTAGTCATTTGAAATTGAGTAAGGAGATGTGTCTTAAGACATAGGAAGAGGATGATAAGATGTCCAAGGTACCTTATGCTTCAGCTATAGGAAGCTTGATGTATGCTATGGTATGCACTAGGCCAAATATTTCCCATGTAGTAGGAGTCGTTAGTAGGTATATGAGTCATCCAAGATTTGAGCATTGGAATACTGTCAAGTGGATTCTCAAATATTTGAGAGGAACATCCAATACATGTTTACACTTTGGGGGCTCTACTACTAATTTACAGGGCTATGTTGACTCAAATTTGGTAGGGGATATTGATACCAGGTGGAGTACTACAGGTTATGTCTTTACTATTCGTGGGGCAGCTGTGAGATGGGTTTCTAGGTTACAAAAGATTAATGCTCTATCCACTATAGAGGTAGAGTATGTTGCTGCTACAGAGGCAGCCAAGGAGATGATATGGCTTCAATTCTTCTTGGAAGAATTGGGACATCCTCAGAAGGATAATTATTTGTTCATAGATAGTCAGAGTGCCATTCATCATGCAAAGAATTTAGCTCTGCATTCTAAGACCAAACACATACACTTGTGGTAACATTTCATTCAGTCAGTTTTGGAGGATGGAAAGTTAAAGCTGGAGAAGATACGTACAAATGACAATCCAATAGATATGTTGAAAAAGGTTGTAACAAGGGGGAAGCTAAAATCCTCTTCAACTTCGGTTGGTCTTCTAGATTGACCAAAAATAAAAGAATAGCGAAGTCTAGGGTGGTTTGATCTAGTGGGAGCCCCATGTGGTAGTGGTATTGCTATAGGATCAGTCTCCAAGTGGGAGATTATTGTTTAGTGTGGAGCTTGATCAGTCCCCAAGTGGGAGATTGTTAGATTATGGTGACTAATTAGGAAAGTACTATACGTACTCCATAATTAGTAGATTTTCCATTCGTAGATTTGAGCTGACATGTTATAACCCTAAAATGGTTTAATACTTGTATAAAAGGGCTTAGGGTTAGAGATTGTTTCATAGTGTGATGCAAAATTGGTTCTTGTGGTAGTATTGAGCTGTAAGGGATCATGGATTGTAATCAAGTTGTAATCACTGGATTGTAATAAGATCGGACTTGCTGTTTGGTGGATGTAGCCCAAGGATTCGGTGAACTACATTAAATCTTGGTGCCTTGTGTTCATTTATGTGTGATCAATTATTTTATGTTATTGGTTATATTTGCATGTAGTTTTTATTTCTGTTTGTGGTTTTATCCTAACATGAAGGAGATGTTTCTCTATGCATAATTTGCCCCATTCTCTCCCCCATTGACATCAATGATAAAGGATTCATTATGTCAATCATTTTCTCCAAGTCTTCAATAAGCTCAAGTGCCCAAAGATAGTATTCTAAATCAACTACCAAGAGTCCTAGATGACTATGCTCATATCAACTACTCCCCCATAGAGTAAGCATTAGCATTCAGTGAAATGCTTTGCACCAATAGACTGATGCAATCTTTGCATCATATACATAGAATTGGGTAGGGGCATAACCCCAAGCATACCTCTCAAGTACTCAAGTGTATCTTTAGGAAAAGGATTAGTAAAGATATCTATAATTTGATCTTTTGTACTAGCATACTCCAATTTGGATTCTTTCTCTACAACTTTCTTTCTCAAAATATGATATTTAATATATATATGATTAGTCTTAGAATATAATATATAATTCTTAGACATACTCACTATACTTATGTTATCACAATGTATGACAATAGGATCTAAAAATTCTATCCCAATGTCCTTTAGCATCTTCTTCATCCACATGATCAGATTATAATTATTTTTTGCTGCCACATACTCTACTTCAACTATACTATGTGAAATGTAGTCTTGTTTCTTTCTCAACTAGGAAACCAATCTTTCTCCAAGGAAAAATTCTCCACCACTAGTGCTTTTTCTATCATCCATACTGCCTATCCAGTCTACATCAATATAAGTACATAAAGTGAAATCACTTGATCTATCATACCATAATCCATAATCAAATGTACCCTTCAAATATCTAAATATCCTTTTCATTGTTGTATAATGATACTCCTTAGGATTATCTTGAAATCTAGTTACAATCCCAACTACATTTTCTATATCTGGTCTAGTGTGAGCCAGATATTGCAAACCTCCAATCATTGATCTATATTTTTTCAGCTCAACTATAGGCATCCCTTCTTTTCTAGATAACTTGTGACTAGTTATCATTGGTGTACCGACAGGCTTACAATGTTTCAAGAAAAATCTTTTCAACAAGTCTCTCAAATAATTATCTTGTGAAATGAAAATACTGTCATTGTTTTGGACAATCTATATACCTAGGAAAAACTTCATCTCACCAATCATACTCATCTCAAATTCATTCTTCATTTCTTTAGCAAACTCATCACTTGATGCATCATTACCTCCAAAGATTATATCATAAAAAATATCACAATTATCAACAAACCATTCTCAATTTCTTTCAAATATAAATTAGCATCTACCATACCTTTAACAAATCCAAGTTTTACCAAATACTTATCCAATCTTGCATATGAAGTACTAGGTCCTTTCTTTAGACCATATAGTGCTTTCTTCAATTTGTGTACCACATCCTTGTTTTCTAGTCAAACAAAATCCTTTAGGCTGCTCAATGTAAACTTCTTCTTAAAGTTCTCCATTTAGAAATGCTGATTTGACATCCATCTAATATATTTAAAACTTTTTACTTGCTTCATAAGCCAAAAACATTCTCATTGCTTCTATTTTGGCTATAGGGGCATATGTTTCTTCAAAATCTATTACTTCCTACTATGAATAACCTTTGAAAAATATTCTAGCTTTGTTTATCACAATGTCACCTTGTTCATTCATCTTGTTTCTAAATACCCATTTAGTTCCTATGATATTCTTGTCTTTAGGCCTAGGAATTAATTCCCATGTCTCATTCTTCACAATAAGATCTAGTTCTTCCTTCATTTCTTGAATCCAATAATCATCTTTGTATGCTTCATTTGTACTCTTAGGTTCCACTTGAGAAATCAGACATAATTCCTCATTTACTCTATTCCTTTTCATTATTCCTTTGTTTTTGCTCCCAATGATCTACTCCATGGGGTGATTACCTGTCAAGTTCTTTTTAGGCATAGAAGTTTCTATCTCAACTCATATCTCTTCTCTTAGTTTTGTTCTCTTTTCTCCCCTTTGATCAATAATTTGTGCATCATTTTGCAAGTCATTATTAGTTTCAAAGAAAGCTTCTAGATTCTCTCTAAAATTTTTGGGATTTTCTTCTTACTCATCAGAATTATAATCCATCATCCTCTCTTTAACTCCACAATTTTCATCTAATTTCACATTTGCATGCTCAATAATTGTCTTAGTTCTATGATTATAATATTTGTAAGCTTTTCTTTTTAATGAATAATCAAGGAACATAGCTTCATCATTTTTTGGATCAAACTTACCAATATCATCATCTCTCTTTATGTAACACTTACTTCCAAAACTTCTGAAGTACTTCTCTAAAGGTGTATGACCAAACCATTTTTTATAAGGAGTCTTGTTTGTACCTTTTCTTATCCACACTCTATTCATGGTGTACACTATTTTATTAACTAATTTTCTCCAAAATGTCTTAGATACATCATTTTCAATCATCATTTCTCTTACTACCTCTAATACTAATCTATTTTTTCTTTCTACTATCCCATTTTTCTCAGGCATCTTAGGGGATGATAACTATGTCTTAGTTCAATTTTCTTCACAAAAAATGTTAAAATATCTAGAAATAAAATCTCCATGTCTATCTCATCTCAAACATTTAATCTTTACACTAGATTCATTCTCAAATCTATTCTTAAATATCTTAAACTTCACAAATGCCTCATATTTTTCTTTAAGAAATTCTATCCACATCATTCTAGTGAAATCATCAAAAAAAATCATAAAATACATTTCTCCATAGAAACCTCTTGTTTTGGTGTGGTCACTCAAGTCTATAAGAACAATCTCCAGCTTCTCTATAGTAGTAAACTTCTTGCTAGGAAAAGACACCTTCTATTTAGCCATGATACATTCTTTGCAAATAACATTAGCAAGCTTCATGATTCTAGGAAAGTCTCTGATTGCAAATGTACTACTTGCCTTTACAATGTTATCAAAGTTTATATAAAAAACATTCTATGCCATAACCAAATGTTATCCAATTTCAAACCAAAAATGTCATCTCAATAGGAGTCAGTTGAAATACTTTACCTCTAGATCTTGTACTTGTTCCAATCAACTTACCATCCTTATCTTTGATAATGCAAGTCTTTTATGTAAACTAGAACTGATAACCTTTATCCACCAGTTGTCTAACACTCAACAAATTATTCTTTTAATCATCAACAAACTAAACATTATTAGTGTTAGTCTTTCAATCAAGAGTAATAGATCCTATCCCTATGATGTGACAGGCCACATTGTTTCCAACACTAACAATATCTCCATCATGATTTATGAATTTAACAAATTTGTTCATATCACCAATCATATGATGTGAACAACCACTATCTATAATCCAATCATATTTAATTTCAACTTGGGAAAATACAACCTTTTCTTCTCTAATTTAAATTTTAGAACTCTCTTCTTTTATAGCCACAAATCCTAATTCATCATCACTCTCAATCTAAACTCTTTCTGATATTCATCATCTTCATTTACATACAAACAATCTCTAGGTCTACTAGGCTTGAAATTTCTCTTATACTTTTTCTCTCTTTTAGGAAACTTAGAAGCATAATGAACAAATTTATTACAAGTCCAACATTTAAATATTTTCTAACCATCTAGTTCTCTTCTCACAAGAAAGGTTATACCTTCTTAAATCTTTCCGTCCTCTTGATATCTTCATCTTTAGCTGCTAGCATAATCTCCATGGGTTCTTGCACTTTTGGATAAGCAAGGACAAACACTTTAGGCACTGAAAGCTATCTCCATTCTAGTCAATTCTCTAGAATATCTCAAACTTGATTATGTTGCTTCCAATCTTCCAAGAAAAGTCTTCCTAGTGAACTTCTTAATGTAGGGTATCAAAAGCTCAATCATCTATGTGACTTTCTTGAATGACGGTGTCAAATTTTTTAACATATTCCACACAATTTGAGCTTCCTCTCTAGATCCACCATAGGGTTTGATTTCTACAAAAATCTTAGATATCCTACCAATATAGCTTCTCATAGATTTATCTTCCACCATTTTAGCATCTTGAAACAAACATATCAAATTTTGTAATCTTACTCTCTTTGCATGCTTATCTCATTAGAAAGCAGATTCTAAAGCTTTCCAGATCTTATGAGATGTTTCTAGTGATTTTACCTGACTGTATTTATTTTTAGGAAGAGCTATCAGTAAGGCTTCTCTAGCTCATATATTACACATAAATAGATCTTTTTCAGCTTCATTGCATTCCTCAAGCTTTCTTTCTTCCACAATCTTCTTGTTATCCTTTGTTAAAAGCTAGTATCCTAGACCCATACATAGAAATTAAGTCTTCATATTTTCCTTCCAACTATCATAGTTACCTCCATCAAAATTAAGACTTTCTTTTCTAAAGTGACTCACGATTGATCTCCCAAAGCTATTAAGCTTTCTCTTCAAGGACCCAAGGCTCTGATACCAATTATTAGAATGTAAAGTCCACCAATATAATTTTGGGGGGGGTGTTTGTGCAGGGTTAACCATATAAGTAATATAATTAGTAACCATAACAAAATACCCATACACAATAACAACAAATATATTAACTAGGACAAACCTTGATAAGAGGGAAAACCCCAGTAGGGATGGTATTGTCATGAGCCCAAATTTAAGGATATATGAATATTCGAATAACATATTATACAATGATAATAATTAACAATAATAATATTATAATCCATTATAATAGTTAATATTTGACAATAAAAAAAAAAAAAAAAGATTATAGCATAATTGTAATGTCAAATATTATATTAAATAAAAAATAAATAATTTGATTATAAATGATATCAAATACTAATAATAATTTTATAACGTACCTACATGGGATAATATTATAATATAATTGAGAATTACATATTATTATAAATAATATACAAAGAAATATACTATGTAATAGTATTACGAATAATGATATCTTATATATTATATGTTATAATTACATTATGAATCTATAGCTGATAATATATCTAACTATTATCAGTTTGATAACTAAAGGTAATGAATTGACTAATTAATTTAATATAGCAACGTACTAAATTATAATCTAATAATATAGTTAATATTATGGAATTAATATATAGATACGATAATATCATGTCCCCACATTTATAAGATTTAGTAATTAAATGAATAATAAAATAAATTATAATATAATTTATTATTGTCTATAGTTTATAAATATATAATAAGGAAATCTGCAGCACACATATATAGATCAATATCACCATATCATGTAATTAATATAATGAATACAATATGATAAATGATATACTATAAATATAATGAAAAGAATACAATTTAATTAATTTTCACATCATTCTAATACAATATTAAGTAAAACAATAACTGATAGTCAATTAAAATAAATTTTTAAAGGCAAATTCTATGACTGATCGATATGATAATTAGTTAATAAACAATCAATTAATATTAATGCAAAGAAACTATTATTCTAATAGCTATTGATATAATTAGATAAAATAATTATCAAGGAGAGGTGCAAATTGCTTAAGGAAAGGTACAAGTTCAAAAAGATGCATCTCTAGTAATTTTTCCATTCCAGCATATATATAGGAATTTAAAATCGTTGTTGGGAATCATGGAAGGGGTTGAACATGTGGAATTGTAAGGAAATCAGCTAATGAAAGGAGAAGACACCGCATAGGGAAAGATAAAAATACAACTTAGTAAGCTAGCATAGGAGAAGATTGAATCTGATATCACAAGAGAAGCTATGAACTCTGACTCACACTTAGAATTCAAGACTAGTAATCAAATGATAATCAGACCTAGCAAATGGAGCAACTTTCTTTCTTAGTTTCAATGGTGTGAGTGTTGAAATTTAGCATCTGTCAAAGACATCATCGAGATAATATGGAAAAAGAATATAAATAAACGAAAATCACACATAAATGATGGACCCCCAAATAGGGTTCATTAGAAAAGGTATTAGAGCATGATCCTGCCATCCTACAAAAATAGTAAATGAGAAAGATAACAAAAATGATTTATTTAAGGCCAATGACCTAGAAATGCTACTTTTTTCTCCACACATGGAAAGCAGGTTATTGAGACAGTATGCAGCCTTCCTCCGTGACAAATGGGTTGCCAAGTGTATAGCAATTCCCTCCCAATGCCAACACAACCACTGTTTGAGTTGGCAGTCCTTGCACATTGAAACACATGTGTAGATATCAAATATAGGCCCCAAGAATTAATTTTCAAGCCTTCCTAGTGAATCATAAGCCATGCAATTAGATTGCAAGCTCTCATAGAAGAAGTCATGACCTCGAGGAGTGAACATGGGCCTTCAATGACGGGGGATATAATGCTCTTCAGCTATACCCAAGAAAGTTTGAGGAGGGCATTTTTAAGGAGCATCATGCTATTCAATTGAAAAGATAGCATTATATGCTTTCTGACAACTATTGTTATAGTGATTTCTTGTTTGGAAGAACTGAACTTACAACATAGCAAAGAGAGACTTCGCTTATGAGGGGGAAACAAAGAAGAGATAAACTTATGGTTGAACATAACCAACATTAAATATAATATATAGGCAATGGGACTAATGCAATAAATTAAGGTCTTATTCACTATTTGAGTCATTTTGGTCAGAGATATTTGATTCGGGACTTAGTCTAGTAATAGTTCCATGAGTTTCCCATTCCCAAGTCCAAGTGAGCATGTACAACCTATTTTATATTTGAATGGTGTACATTGAATCTTTCTCTTCAAACTCTAACGATGTTGGTGATGATATTTTAAGCATGAAGTGCCTCACAACATTATTATTCATCTTTTGAATGATTTATTTCATAATGTTGGTCTTTGTTTCCTTTATGACCTAACTTTTGGGTCAATTACAAGATAATCGAGAGCCTACAAATCTTTTTGATTGCTCGCCAGTATGAGCCATAAGGAGCAAACAAAAATAATTTAAAGTCATACCCAAGATGCTTTCCTGTAGTGATATGTGGGTGTGAAGCAAAGGCTTTGTCATTTGTTGTGAAGCACTCTTTTGTGAGATCTGAAGATGCATGATGGGGCCATATGTTTCTAAAAGAGAGGATATAATTCTATGAGGGGGCTATTTTCTTCTACTTAGCATAGGAAGATGGCCAATTTTGGCCATGTAGGAGGCTGCGGTGGCTATGCCTTTGTTTTAACTCTACATTTGATAATGTTTACACTTAACAAAATGGCAAGGATGGTAATGGAAGTTTCTTCCCACGCCATAGTTGACAGCTAATTAATTTTGATTAGGATAACCATGACAGAGTTTTGCATGACTAGATCTCCATCACAAGCCTGCCCAAGTTCTTTTAATATAAAATAAATGAGTATAACAATGTTAAGTAGTAGAAAATAAAATATAAATTGTAGAGGGTCATGTGAGGATCATGTTTACAAGGTAGGAATGGCACTTTATACATGTTCAAAAAGGACTCAACTTATACAAACCAAGTGAATCATGCTAATACTAGAGCTAATGGAGGAATCATCACTTATTAGCACCAGTCTAAGTAGACAAATTGTTTTACTTTATAACATTTTTTGCAACATGTCATATATCAAGAAACCAAACTATCATCTGCATGGGAAAAATAGAGTAGCGAAGGTGAAAACTACAATAAATGGAGTGCTTGAAGGTTCAACTAAGTGTAATGAAGTTGGAACACATGCTATGGAGATTCATTCATATTAATTTGCAAAGGAATTTGAATCAAATAACAAGGACCTCTTCATAAAAGGTAAGTAAGATATTATATTATTATCATGCCTATAATGATCTATTAACATATTTTGTATAACAAATGGTGAACATTTAAATACCTATGATCCGTGGCTATATTGGAGAGTTATGTAGAATGTTAATTAGTTATCATAATGAAATAAATTAATAAAAAATTGTTTCCAATTACAATATTAATGTCGAAAGAAATGAAGGATTAAATAAAAGTTTGTTAATGTGAAAATGAGTATATATTATCCTTTGAGTATTATCTATTCATTATAGTATCTCTCCTATTCTTTACTTTCTATTAGAATTATGTGCCTTGATCTTTTCTTTGAGAAAGTTCTTGTAGGAAAAGAGGGAGATTAAGATTTAGAAAGAGAATACTGAGGGTATTAACCTTTAGTGAACCTAATCATATTGTAAGAGGGAGTAAACCATGTTGAGATGGTTTCTCTAAAAAGTTGTCACAGTCAAAGAAGACTATGATCATGTGACTTTATATGGGCCTATCCCCTGTGTAAGTGATTACTTCCAAATAATTATCACATGTATTTGTAGAAGTTATTAAAATGTGATGATCTTTCAATAACTTATCTATTATGATGGATATCATATGATGTCTATGCAGATCATGATAGATTATACTTTGCATGATAGATGTGAATATATAAACATGAAAATTAGATAAGTATCAAATTAATGGATACATGTATATATGTTAAGATACATTCCTAAGGAATCATGATGACATTAGGAACATAGGGCTCTATTTATCATCCACATTAAGATCTCTTAAGATAGGGAGTTGGTGGAGGGAGAGGCAGAGTAAATTTGGGAACATAATAGATGTCCTCCAAGGAACTACTTGTAGCCTATTTCACGTGCCCTTTTCATCGTTAATCTACCATCTCAAGATGATTGTAATAAGAAGAGAGAAATATTCTTGTGCCAAATAATTATGTTCATTAGATAAATCTTCTCATCCACATTATGATATCCTAATGTAGGGAGTGGGTGGAGGGAGAGGCAGAGTAAATTCGAGCACATGTTGAATATCCTCTAGGGAACTACGTGTAGCTTGTTTCACGTGCCCTTTGCATCGTAAATATACCATCTCAAGATAATCATAATAAGAAGGGAAGGAATCATCACAAAACTCATCTTTTCTCTAGAGCTATTATATGCTAATAATTATTTGTGTTGCAGGTCCACGATCAAAAGGCATATTAGGGAAGTATATTTTATAAATCATTCCCTTTACTCTACTTCATTGTGAAAATTAAATTATAGAGAAGAAAAAGTATAAACAAATAATACAAAAGAAAGAGCAATTAAAGTGCAGTAGATGTTGCACCAAGTTTAGCATCACCACAGATGCTATAAACAGATAGTGTACATGGGGTATCAGTAGGTAATGTGCTTTAGTACGCATGTAATAAAGTTTAAAGATAGAAACAATCATTTTAAAACTTGCAGGAGTAAACAGCTTTAAAGTACATCCAAAATTCTTGTAAGAAGACCATTACGTATAAGTAGATATTTATTAATAGCAGTTCAACTCTATTCATTCATTGATTGTGATAGCTTTTGGAAAGTATAATAGAAAACTTTGTTAATTGGTAACATTAGATATTAGCATTAAATGATACACAAGTTTATGTTACAAATTATGTAACCTTTAATTTAGTCCAAATATCATTTCATTCATAAATTTGAATTGACAAGTTATTCGCATGAGTTTAGTATATATATCAAATGAAATTAAAATCAATATATGGCTATTATGTATTGGAATATATATATATATATATATATATATATATATATATATATATATATATTAATATGTGGTATATATATGAGATGATAAATATTTCAATATAGATATAAATGTATGTTACATAAATAAAGATGGCATTTAAGAACTACTAATACATTATAACAAATATATGTATTCTTAAAGATTTTAAAGAAAATCTGGATGGTATTTCATTTATAGTACAGAGAGTCTATCTCTCATCCTAGCTATGAAATTTGAAGATAGGGAGTTAGTGGAGGGAGAGGCAGAGTAATTTTGAGCACTTGAAGGATATCCCCCAGGGAACCGCTTGTAGCTCATTTCACGCGCCCTCTGCACTGTCATTCTACCATCTCGAGATGGTCATAGCTAGGAGAGAGGAGATGATCTGGTACTATGAAAAGAAATATTCTAAAGAAACCAATTAATAAATTAATTTTAAGGCTCAACTCCTCAAATATCTTAATAGCAATGAGGATCATAGGCTTGTTTAATTTGGATGACTTCCTATTTTATGCCTAAAATTGAATATCGGGTTAAAGGATTAAAAAGGGGTCAACAAAGAGAATCAATAAAGAATGTATGATGTTTCTCCATTGTGTATGCTTTGTGTTTTCATGCTCTTATGCATCTACTCCATGCTTGCTTCATGTCTTCTTGCATTAATGTGTATACTTCATGTCTACTTTCTGTTTTCATGCATTGGTGTTTATACATTGTATATATCTATATTTCATAATTTTGTTAGCATAATCATTATTTTTAATAATCCAAAGAAAAATGATCAAGGAATAGGCCATTGATCTTTAAGTTGAGTGGAAATTAGGAATTCCTTGAGGGCAAGCAATTTGTGGAAGGGTGGACTTGTCATGAGCCCAAATTCAAGGACATATGAATATTCGAATAACATATTATACAATGATAATAATTAAGAATAATAATATTATAATCCATTATAATAGTGATATATTTGACAATATAAAACAATATATAAGATTATAGCATAATTCTAATGTAAAATATTATATTAAATAACAAATAAATAATTTTATTATAAATGATATCAAATACTAATAATAATTTTATAACGCACCTACATGGGATAATATTATAATATAATTGTGAATTACATATTTTTATAAATAATATACAAAGAAATATACTACATAATATTATTAGGAATAGTGATATCATTAATATAATATATAATATGTTATATGTTATAATTACATTATAAATCTATAGCTGATAATATATCTAACTATTATCAGTTTGATAACTAAAGGTAATGAATTGACTAATTAATTTAATATAGCAACATACTATATTGTAATCTAATAATATAGTTAATATTATGGAATTAATATATAGGTAAGATAATAGGTCCTATTAGGTCTTATTAGGTCTTATTAGGTCTCAATAGATCCTATTAGGTCTTATTAGTCATCCAAGGTTTTATGGCATCATATTAGGTCCTAATAACTATTATTAGTTGAATGTTATGTCCTAATAGGTCCTAATAAGGTTATTCATCATGTTATGTCATAAATAGGTCTTATTAGGTGTTATTAGGTCCTGTTAGGTCTTATTAGTAATCAAAGGTCTTAAGGGGTCATATTAGGTTTAATAGGTGTTATTAGTTGAATGTTATTTACTAATAGGTCTTATTAGGTATTATTAGGTCTTATTAGTCATCTAAGATCTTAGGGGGTGCTATTAGGCCCTAATAGTCTTGTGTTAAGTAGGAATAGGTCATAATAGTAATCTAAGGTCTCAAGGGTCACATTCCTAACAAGCATTATTAATTTTAGGTTATGTTAGGTGTTATTAGGTATTATTAAGTGTTAATAGGTCATATTAGGTCTTATTAGTAATCTAAGGTCTTAAGGGGTCATATTAGGTCCTAATAGTAGTAAGTAGTCCTATTAGGACCTAATACGTGTTAATAGGTCCTATTAGGTCTTATTAATTAAAATAAATACACATGTGCATAAAAATAAATTAAATATGCATGCATCAAAATAAATTAAATGTGCACACATCAAAATAATTTAAATATACACATAAAGATAAAACTAAATTAAATGCACAATGCACATCTAAAAATGAATATTAAATTTAAATTATAAATATCTAAAATATTTAAACAAATGTGAGGAGAGAGAGTGAGGAGAGAGATAGGAGAGAGAAAGTAAGGTGAGAGGAGAGATAAAGCATGAGGAGAGATAAAGTACAAAGAGAGAGAGTGAGGGGAGAGAGCAAGGAGAGAGAAAGTAAGGAGAGAGAAGAAAAAGTGAGGAGAGAGATAGGAGAGAGTGAGGATAGAGAGGAGAGAGAGTGAGAGAGAAAGTAAGGAGAGAGAAGATAAAGTGAGGAGAGAGAAAGATGGGAGATGGGAGAGAGAAAGTAAGGAGTTAGAGAGGAGAGAAAAGTGAAGAGAGAGGAGAGAGAAAGTTAGTAGAGAGAAAGAGGAAAGAGAGAGTGAGGAGAGATAAGAGAAAGCGAGGAAAAAAAAAGTAAGTAGAGAGAAATTTCTTAGAGAGAGATATGAAAGAGAAATTGAGGAGAGAGGATTTGTTTTTGGTTTCCTAGACCTATGGTTTTTGGTTTTTGTTTTCTATTCACCCAAGGTTTTGGGTTTTTCATTTTTGTATCCACCTCTAGGATTTCTCCTTTTTATTTTCTAGATCGACCAAGGGTTTTCCATTTTTTATTTTCTAACCACCTAGGGATTTTGTTTTCTAAACTTTATATTTTTTCTAATTAAGGTTTTAACTACGATTTCTTAATTTTTTAAAAACTATTATTGTATAAAACTACTTAACATAATAATAAAACATTGATCTATCATAAAACTAACCATGACATATAAAAATTACAACATGTAACATAAAAAATAATCAATATTTAATAAAAAATAACTAAATATTCATTAAAAAAACTAAATATTCATTAAAAACACAGAAAGGAAAGAATATTTATGTACATGGTATGCTAGATGCTTGAAGAAGGCCAAAAATATTGTTGGGAGGCTAATGCAAACCACATATATCATGTGCTTAGCTCTAATACCATGAACTCTACAAAATCTCATAGTAAAAATGAATAGGAAATTGTAAATCACTAATTTTTTATATGGAGTTTCAGTAAGGGGATTTATGGGAAGCCCCTTGCATAGGGGTTTTGGGGAAAGCCTTAGCTTCCCATGAAGCCATTGAAATAAAAATTTCCCACTTTTCAAACTTTTCTTCATGAAAAAAAGTGGGAACCAATTTTTTGGCCTTACCTTAGGATGATTTGATTCTTGGGCATAAAACTCTAAGAGAAGCTCCACATTGAGAAATTGAAGAGATGGATCATGGATATCAACTAGCCACAAAATGTTCTCAAAGATAATTGCATTAGAGGTTAATAAAATACAAAACTCTCTGTCCCCAATACTGGCCTTCTCCAATAAGGGCTAAAACTGGTAGTACTAAAAAATTAGACACTAAACCTTGAACATTTTCTATTCATTTCAAATCACAATAGTAGTTGGGATTCTTTAGTTTCTCTTGAAAGACGTGGGCACCATAATTATTGATAACACATGGACCATTTCCTCATAATCCTTGATGTTCCTTGCATTTTCACCATGCCTTTTTTAGAATGATCCCAAATGTCGATTCAAAGTGCACAAAGAGTTTAGATCTAAAAATTAAAAATTATATGGAGAAATACATAATCATATGCTTAAATTTGTAGACTCTAAAAACTTTAGGGATACAAATGTACTCACTATTCAATCGTGGTGGAACTTTATTCTACTTCTTTGCTAATCATTACTTTCTGCCTTATGCTTTTTGGTCTATAGCTTGCACAACTATGAAAATGGTTACTAGACAAACACAACTAGTTCTAGAGTCTTCTAGGGAGAACAATTCACCTAGCTCTAGAGCCTTCCAGAATCCTTTAGGCAGTAGTCTTGAGTGTATTCATTTTTTAAGATATATTTTTATGTGTTTTTGGATTCAAAAAATTATATAACCCCTAGAAAAATTAGGAGTCCAAAATAAGATAAAAATAATTTATAACTAGAAATTAATTTAAAAATAAATTAGTTCAAATTTATCCTGGAACTCTAGAACTTCAATAGTTTCTATTGTCTACACTAATTAAATATAGGTAACTAAAAATATTAGTTCCTTGAAAATATATAGGAAAGGACTAATAAATTAATTTACATTCCTTCCTTACAACACTTACCCTTTTAATTTACTACTCATACTATGTCCACTACTCATAGCCATAACAACAACATGATGTTATAATGTGTTTCAATAATATATTTTACATCAATTAAGACAAACACCTATGTCTACTAGACATAAGATTTCCAAAAATGATGATTCCAAGGAGGTAGATTAAACCACATACAAATCAATGATTGGAAAACTGCAATATGTAGTGCATATAAGACTTGATGTTGCTTTAGTAGTTGGTATGGTGGTAAGATTCTCAACAAATCCTAAATAAAATCATATGATGGAAATCAATAGAATCATGAGGTATCTAAAAGGTACTAAAGGCTATGGATTATGGTACAAGAAAGGAGGAAATCTAGATTTGAAAGCCTTCGCAGATGTTGATTGGGAAGGAAGTGTTGATGATAGGAAGAGCACCAGTGGTGGAGCATTCTTTCTTGGTAAAAGACTAGTGTCTTGGACAAGTAAGAAGCAAAATTGCATTTCTTTAACACCAATGCAATTAATATATCAAAAAATCCTATGATGCATACCAAGACAAGGAAAATTGCTATAAAATATCATTTTCAGAGAGAACTAGTGCAAGATAAAGAGGTAAGATTGGAATATGTGAATACTAAAGAAAAAATTGTAGACATATTCACTAAGACATTGCCTAAAGATTCATTTTTTTATCTAAGAGGTAAGTCAGGGGTTATTCCCCTATCCAAATCTCACTAAATGAAGTTTAGTTATGCATCAACCAGTGCATGTTGAAGATTAGTTAGTTGATGTAGTATGAAAAGAGAAGATTGTATATGAATTAGTACACAAGGTACATTAATATTTACTAAATATTTTCTTTGGCATGAGATGTCAAAGAGGGAGAGTTTGTTGTGTCATATCATAGAAATTTTATTAAGAAGGAGAGTTCAACCATTCATCAAATAAAGAGATGTCAAAGAGGGAGAATGAACTTGGTGTGATACCAAAGATAGAGTTTCTTATCAAAAGAAGATATTAAAGATAGGAAGTTTTTGCTAACAAAGGGAGAAACTAAAGGTAGAGGGAGTTCACACTGATAGAGGGAGTTCTCATTGATGAGAATCAAAATGAAACAAAGGCTATTTTCCTTAATTTATTTTTCTCTAAAATTTCATTGTATTATGATAGGTTGTATTTCCATCAATGCCAAGGAGGGATATTGTTGAAAATAATTTTTAATTATGTATTGTCTTTGATGTTACACAAAATGTCATATCTTCATCAATCACTATATGCTGATCTCACTTGGGAAATGAAGAAAATTTCTTGTGCCTACCAAGCATTCCAGTATTTGACAAGTACATGACAGTGTCTACTAAGTTCACTCAGGCATCATAGAAAAGTTTGTATAAGTTGAGTGTTAACCAAGCTCACTCAGTTAACAAAGAAAAGTTGGATGGAACCAATATCGATTGAGATCACTCGGTTACCAAAGGAACTTTGTAGAGATGCAATGATACCCTAGGTCACTTGGTTAACATAGGAAAATCATTTTTGAGTTAGTGTCTACCAAGCAAGGTCAGCTAATGGAGGATTTTCTTCTTTTGGGATATTGAGTTTAATAGATTTGTTTGTTGGTTGTAGCCAACTAAGGAGATGAATATTAATTATTCTAAGTTATATTCAAGATGACTTGGCAATGCATAAGGTATAAATATAAGATCAAGTTGAGGATTGAATATATGCAAGCAGATGGAAGAATAGAAAATTCTTAGAGGAAGAAAATTAGAAGGATAAACAAAATATCCTCATGGAGCTGAAAAGATACATTTGATCAGAAAGGATCAAGTATACAAGCCAAAATTGATATCTATAATCAACTATTCAATTGAATTAGAAATTAGAGCATCTAATTGTTAATCTCTAACCATTTTACTAGTGATTTTAATTCTCTTAACGGAGTTGGCTTAACAACTATTTGCAAATCCTCTAACAAGGTAGCATTTCTAGATTGAAGTGTCTAAAGACTTCTAACAAGGCAACTCCTAATAGGGTGATTAAATACTCTAATAGAGTCACACCTAATAGTGTGTTTTTTAACCTTTAATAGGGTTGGTTCCTAACAAGGTTCACTTTATAAGAGTGTAAATAAGTAACTAGTTACAATTGCTAGGTTTTTCCAAATTGGGTTTCCACATTAAATCTTGGTGTCACTTGTGTTCATGCTATTTATTTCATGTGTATGCAACTAAGTTAATTAAGGTTAATCATAGATAATATCTTAAGAATTTCATTTTAAGCATTTTTTGAGTTATAGTTGGTATTTCAGTGGTTACCAAGTTACAACATATTATCAGTATTAACCGAGTACTTGTGTGTTTGCCAACAATAGTATTTTAAGTGAAGTTTGTGTTATGTGTTGACATCTAAGGGATCTCATATTTATTTTAGTGGTGATTGATTCACCCCTCCCCTCTTATTTATTCCTCTTATATTTCCAACACTTTGATCTTTCCTATTTCTTGTTTCCTACATTCTTCTAGTTTCCACATTGAATATATGACATGAGTACTATTTCCCGCTTATATATCTTTTCTCTATTTAACCCGTATTTTTGTCACTCATGGCTTTGGGGTTGATGGGGTAAAATTATACTTATCCAAAATTTTTTTATGTATCTAGAAAATCATATCCAATGCATGATCACAATTGGATCCGATAGATTCCAAAACTTGGATCTTAATCTGAGCAACTAGATCCACTAAACTATTTGCTATAGAGATATGTAGATCTCTCTAAACTAAACCTTTTGTAGCTAAAAGTTCCTTTTGCATTACCTCCAAATGAGGTACCAACATTGATTGAATAGATACCAATTTGGTTATGATGTTACAATCTTTAACCATTAACTTGGCTAACCTTCCTTGAGAAAAACTTAATCTATTGAAATTAATAGAGTTTTAACTTACATCCATACTCAAAGAATATCTAGATGACTTCCAATCTTCTTGAATTTTATCAATAGACTATTGATTCTCCTTGGTGAAGAAATCAACATCACAAAGATTTTGTACAAAGAATAAGAATTCGTCAAAACTCCTTCTAAGGTATTTACAAGATTTGAAAGTTCAACCTTTTTTTATATCTATTTCTATTGAAACTTTCTCCAAAACTTTGTGCTCAAATTTCTTTTTAGACCATTTCATTAATTATTCATTGGCCTAAATATCCTCATTATTTACCTTCTAAACAATATGAACTAATTGGTCTACAATTGATGTTTGCTCATTTACATCACGAATTTCAAATGTATATAAAAAAATGTCTTTTATTTCATGTAATACCTATTTTTTCTATTTCTCCCTTTTGTGTTCCTCTTGTTTGGTCTTCCTCTACAAGAGTTCTTGTAAAATTTGAACTATCTCAAAAGTGATAATATCATGATCATATTTGGGAATGATAATGACCTCATCTAATGTCACTATCTTTCCAGGTGACCTAGCCTTTTTCTTCATCTTCTTTGACCTAGGAGTGCCAGCACTCAACAATGTAATCTATAATTGTGTTCCTTTAGCACTCAGTCTTTGCATCTCTTAGGTGTAGTAATTGATGTTTTAGTAGATATAGACAAAACAATCAGAAATTGTATTAAATCTTGGATTGCCTCTTTGTCTTTTGGCTTCTCAGACTCCTCAATATTTTGTTGCTCAACCTCCTTTTCTCCCTCAATGTGATGTCCTAAGGCATCATGTGTAGATTGACCTTCTTGCACTTTATTTTCTCCTTCTTCTTTGTCAATAAAAAGATTGGCAACAGGTGGTGGATGTTAAATTACGATTATGGCTTTACCCTATTCCTTGACACTTACATCTTGCTGATCTTTCTCTTCAACTGTGACTAAATTTATTTGAAAACCATTAGTTGCAGAGGTCATAGTTGGAGAATTCTTAATTGATGGGTAATCTTGAATTTGTATCAACACTAGATTGGTGCATGGTAGGGGAGCATCTGAGGTTTCTCTTATGAATGCTTCATTTTAAAGTTCATCCTCAGTCAAAACATTTAGATTTTTTTTGTGTTTCATCAAGAATATCTTCAATCATGACAACATCTTGTTGTTCGCTCTCCTCTACCTTTCTTCTAATAAGTTCCTCTAGATTATTTGGTTCATCATAATCTTCTTTATTGTCCAATTCAATTTCCATTTCTTTCTCTTCTACTGTTATAGGAGCCAACAACCCAAATGCATTTTTCCATGCTAATGTTCTTTCTTATACAATATGTTCTATTTTAGTTTTCAAAATTTTATACGCCCTTGTCTTTGGTACAAATTTCTTTGTAAAGTCTCTAAGGGCTATAGACACATGTGTCTTCCATAAATATGGAATGGTTTGAGCTAATGTTGTTTCTCTTATTTGCCTCTTTATGGATAATGCCCATTTCCATTTTTTATCTAATTTATTGTAGAAACTTCTAGAATTCCTTTTCCTAACTCTATAGGTGTATACTTAAATTTTTTCATCATGTCAATCATTGCTTGTTGAATCTTTTCTTTATTTTCTTTATCTAAAGAATCATAATTAATGTTCTTAAATTATGAAATTCTTGCTGAATTTATGATATTCTATACCTGATTAATATTCATAGGAGGTCATCTAGGAACAATTTGGAGCTTTCTCAAATCACCAGACTCAATTTTCTCTCCTTTATTCTCTTAATTATCAGGCATGATGACTAACTTCGTCCTCAACTTCTTTTTGTTGACCCTACTCAGTCCCTTTAGATGCTTTTTTCCTCTTTAGTTTGCCATTACACTTAATTGGCTTGATTATTGATGGGCCTCCAAATGGCCATTGTTTTAAGATCTTTTTATCTTGTTTTCAACTAGTTATCTTGCAAAAAAAATAATGACTTTATGGTTTTAAGTAGATGAACTTATATTTTTATGTATATGTTTTATATATGTTGAGACATGAAGTAGAAGTATGGATAGTTCAAATATGCTATATTTTCTTGAATCTATGGACATAAATGGTATAATGAAGTAATGTTACATGCTGGTAAATGTTTCCCCATTTATGCTATGTCTTGGTTAGTTTTCCTCATGTAGCCATAGGACTTGCAAGAGTGGTAATTTGAACTTTGCACCTTTTCTCTAATATTTACGATGAAATAAATATATGTATGTGGAAGTTGTGTGCATGTTGAATTTTTTACAAGTACTTACCATAGACATTCAAAGATCAACACCTCAGTGCTAAAGTCAAAACCAACCGAATTGCTAAAACCATCACAAGTGGAGCAAGTCATTATATGCTTTCTATTGTTGTAGTGCTCTAATGTAGCTTCCGCAACTTGCTATATTCCTGGAGGATTTATTTGTGGTTAATGTTTTTGTTTCAAATTTTATGAGTCTATAATTGATCCTCATTAATGTAGTGATCATAGAGTTAGGAAGTAGTTGTAGTTTCCTTTACAATTTCCTTTAAATAATGACTGCTATATCTTTGAGCACAATTTTGTAAGAAAAATAGAATAAGTTGATTTTCATAGCAATAGAGCATGATACTTGTATATGCTACTTTAGTATGTTAGAAACACTAAATTAAAACAATCAAAAAGCATTTTCATACTAATTTAACATAACTTCATGAGCGACAAAGTGAAGTCCTCAAATGAGAATATGAGCCATGGATAGGCTCTCTCAATGAGGATGATCACTTGATGTAGAGGTGTGTCTAATAGCTAAGATGGCTTGATTATGTATGTATGCTCAAATGCTCAAATGGGCTTCAATGGAGGATTTTTGATAGATTTTGGTGAATGGATTTGATGTAAAAATGGCTTCTCAAAATGGCATTATGGTTTTAGTTTCCAAATTGTGTTGTGTTTGCAAAGGGAAAGGATCCAATTTATAGGCAAGAGGCTTGAGGGATGGAGGGCTAAGATGGAAAGAAAAGAGAAAGCTTATGGAGGGCTCAGATTGAATGAGAGGAGAGCACATGGATTGTGCTTCCTTATAGCCAATCAAAGAGTGACACATGTCACAGGGTGAGAGAATGGAGGAAAGGGTAAGGATGAGTCAACTAAGGAGGCTCAAGAGATAATATCTTCATAAAGACCCTTCATAAGTGCTTTTTAAGAGCATTGAAGGAGAGCGTAAGAGATATTTGAGGGTCATTTATGTTGGAGGGTAAGGAATTTTGACTTGGGTTGGATTAGGAAGGTTTTAAGCTTTCTTAGGATTGTACAAATGATTAGATGATGGATTAGGATGGTTTAGGATTAGCTTAGGGATAGGCAAGTGGATGGCAATAAATGAGGGTGGGTGAAGGAGGAGATATTTGTTAACTTTGGCTTGGGTTAGCAAGTCTTAACCCATGTTTAGGGAATGTGACAAGGTTAGGAGGGGATTAGGATTAGGATTAAAGATAAGGATTGACATCTTCTAGAAGAGTTTAGGCTTTGGATGAGGATGAAGACTTTCTAGAAGAGTCTAGAACTTCTTAGGATGAGGATAAAAAAGGTATTTTAGAAAATAAATAAAGTTTTATTTATTTCAAGGGTTTGGGTTGAGGAGATATTTATTATAACATTTTTAATAAACATGAGGATTAATAATTAATCTTAATTAAATATTTTGAGTTGGGATTAGGGATAGGAAATGATGGGATTAGCCTTTAATCGAAATTAAAGAAGGATTAGAAGATTTTGGAAGAGGTTAGTGGTCTTAAGGAAATTGGCCAAGTTTTGGGCAAAAAATATTTTGGGATTTTTGGTTAATTTATTAATTAAATAATTAATAAATAAGGAAATAATGTTTAAATAACATTTAAAAATTTTTGGGAGGGATTCCTTAATTAAATATTTTTAATTAAGATAAAGAGATTTAATGGCATACAAAATTAATTAATTAATTAATAAATGATGATGTCATTAGGGACTTTTTTCAAAAAATAAAAATATTTTATTTTCTAAAAGATTTTTAGGTTTTTACATTTTGCCCCTCTTTGATGTGATGCTGCAAGTGGCATGGCATCAAAGATAAGAAAATAAGATGCCCAAGGTTAGAGAAGAAGAGGAGAGAATGGACTACGAGATGCCCCCTCAAGAAGGTGGCTGGGAGAGAAAGTGAGGCTCGACGACTTCTTGAAAAGTACAAGAATCTTGGTGGGTGGGAGGATGAAGAGTGGCTTAAGAGAAGAGGTTTAATTAGCTCAAACTCTCACTATGGGAGAATGATAAAGTGGAAAATCAGCGGCACAAGAGTAAATAAGCTTAAGACTTTCAGGATTGGGGGGAGGATGAAGGAGCAGAGCACTATAAAAAGAAATCCAAGATAGGAAGATGGATGATGGGATGATAAAGCTGATGCAATAAGATTTCAAAGAGCTAGATTGGTGAGAGATGGGTTTCAGAGATCCCTAGGACTAGGATTGTGGATCTCGAAAGATGAGGCTTGGTGGATTGATTTGATTGGTAGATCCTAAGACTAGGATTGTGGATCCCTAAAGCTAAGAGTAACGATTGAGTCAAAGAGATACTGATGCATAAGCTAGGGTAGGAGAGATAGTTATTGGATATGGATGGGGAATAATGGAGATGAAGGGATTCTATTGAAGCTTTTTGAGCGGGGGGATACTTCAAAGAGAAGTACCACCATGTAGTTGAGCACTAGATTTGCTATAGGACTGTTGTTTGATTGCCAAGGTTACCAAGAACATCAAGGCCTTTTCACCAACTGTCCAGAGGACTGACAGACTTGACTCAAAACAAACACTCAAGGATTGCCCCAGTAGCACACATGAAACTCAGAGGAAACAACATGGAACCGACTCTGGGTAACCCACAAGTAAAAAAAAAACAAATGAAAGACTTGATCAAAACCATATGCTCAGAGTGTTCCATTCACAGCATACCATGATATGGAAGATCATGGCAACCTTGAGGAGGGAACAAAAGATTGCTTGGAAAAGATACTTCAAGACCCAAAAGGGAAGATTCCAAATCAAAAGAAAGTGAAAATCCAAAAGAGAACCATTTTCCAATGAGATGGGTAGGATGAGGTACTAACAGATCAAGATCAGACATGAGGAAAGCTATATCCTACAAGGATCTATCGGAGAGCACCTAAGCTAGTGGATTTAGATGAGTGATGCACATGGCAAGCTGAACTAAGAAGGATAACACTTTGGTGACAAGAGATCTAGCTAAAGGATGCATTTGAATAGCTAACCAAGGGTTGTGCGATGTGTGCAAGATGCTGATCAAGGATGAACTAACATGAAAGTTGGATAGATATAATGGTACTAAGCTAAAGAGGATGTACAAGCTAACAGACCAAGGTATGTTGCAAATGTACAAGGTTGTTCATGTTTGGGTTTTGTGAGATGGAAATGTTTTAGAGTGTGTTGGATGGATAGTTGGATAATTTGATGGTTTTGTGAAAAGCTTAAGGAAAATGGGATTCTTTTTGTGCATGTGATAGGATACAAACTAGGATACAAGATTATTTACAAGTTGGAATATGGTACAAGTTTTGGACAATATTTGGGTATAGAAGCTATGATACAAGGGATGATACAAGATTTACAAGGTATGATACAAGCTTTGGTACAAGATTTACAAGCTAAGGTACAAGATTTACAAGCTATACAAGAGGTATTTACAAGCTTCATTAGATGTTGGATATTTGGTTGGAACACCAAGGGAACAAGCAGGTGTTTTATGGGATGGTGAGTGGATGGATGAGGGATAGGATAGTGATAGATAATGGACCAGTCTTCATACACAAAGCCCTTGAATTACTAGGTTTTCACCAAGGTACCTATCCAAGGCGCTTGAATTGCCAAGTTTTCACCATTGGACATTTATTTCTTTTTACTATTTTTATATTTTTCAAAAGCTGGGTATACCAAGGATCTTCAAGCATAGAACTTCTTGAGATGAATGATGTTAGTAGGATCATTCAAGAGTTCTCCTTTTGGTGTAGATAGTTAATAGGCTCCGAAGCCAAAGGAGGCAGTGACAACATAAGGACCAAGCCATGTAGGTTCAAACTTGCCTTTCTTTTCTCGATTAGCTTGGACTTTCATATTTTCTTTGAGGACCATGTCGTTGGCTGAAAGTGTCAGGGAAGCACCTTCTTATTGAAGTTCCTTTTGAGAAAAGTTTGATAGACTGTGAGGTGATCATAGGCATGTTGCTACTTCTCATCTAGGAGATCTAGCTGGGTGAGCTGAGCTACTCTATATTCTTCATCTGATATTTGCCCTTGCAAAGATATGCACAAGGAGGGAAGTTCAACCTCTATAGGTAGTATCTCTTTAGCACCATAAAATAGGGAGTATGGAGTTGTGCCTGTGGATGTACAGAAGGAGGTTCAATAGGCCCATAGGGTAGGATTTATTTGTAGGTTCCAATCGTGGCTAGAATCATTAACAACTTCCTTTAGGATTTTGAGGTGGGTTTTGTTAGTTGCCTCTACCTGGCTGTTACCTTGTGGGAAATATGGGCTAAAAAAGTGGTGATGGATGTGGAGGGAAGTGCATAATTCTTCCATGTTGAGATTTTCAAAGTTACCTCCTTGGTCAGTGAAGATGGTGGATGGGATGCCGAAGCGGAAAACAATGTGGTACAAGATGAACTTGGAGACCTGAACTCCTGTAGCTGAGACTAGGGGGACTACTTCCACCCATTTAGTGAAGTAGCCTATAGCTATTACTATCCTTTTATGTCCATCAGATGAGAGAGGTGTGATAGTTCCAACTAGATCAAGGCCCCAACATGCAAAGGGCCAAGGTGGTGCAATAGGCTATAGATCTTGTGTTGGAGCATGCACAAGATTGACATGTTCCTGACATGGGAGACATTTTCTGACAAAGTCACAGGAGTCTTCTTCAATGGTAGGCCAATAGTAGCCTGCTCTAAGGATTTTTTGCACTAGGACAATACCACTCATGTGGACACCACAAATTCCAGAGTGTACTTCTTTTAATGCCATCGCGGCCTCATTTTGGTCTAAACACCTAGAGAGAGTATCGTGATAACCTCGACGATATAGGGTATTGGCTATGATGACATAGCAAGATGATTTTCATATGAGGTTTTGGCATTGGGTTCATGTGAGGTGAGGGGATATGATACCATCTTTAAGGTAAGCATGGATTTCATGGTACCAAGGGGATTGAGGACCAACCAAGATGCAAACACGATTTGAATCCTCATTTGCATAGGTGGGTGTGAGGAGCTGCTCGACTAAAAACTCATACTGTGTAGCCACTTGGGGAATTTCCAAGAGTGAGTCGATAGTAACCATAGCATCTGCTACTTTTTTCTGCATTCGAGGCACTTGTATAAATTGAAGCTTTGTAAAATGCTAGGTTAGCTAATCAACTAGCTCTTTGTAGGGTAATAGCTTTTCATCTTTGGTTTGATATTCATTTAGGACTTGCTTGATGATGAGCTGAGAATTGCCAAAGATTTGTAACTTAGTGATGTTCCATTCTGTGGCTATCTTTAATCCTACTATGAGAGCCTCATATTCAGCTATATTGTTGGTGCTAGGGAATTGTAGCTTAAAAGCTTTTGGAATGTAATCTCCTTGAGGTGTGACCAACGATATTCCTGCCCCTGATCCATGAGATGTGTATGAGCCATCAAAATAAAGTTTCCATGGGGGCTATTCTTCAATTAGACAGATATGTTCATCTAAAAATTTTGTGATCAAATGATATGTATCTACTAGAGGTGCATCAGCTAGGTGATCTGCTATACCTTGCCCTTTGATTGCCTTTCTATCCACATACTGGATGTATAATTCGCTAAGGAGCATTACCCATTTGGCCAAACGACCTGTAAGTGCTGTTCTAGAGAGCATATACTTGAGAGGATCAATTTTGGATACTAGCTAGATGGTATGACTTAGCATGTAGTAGCGAAGGTTTTGAGTTGAAAAAACAACTGCCAAACAAGCTTTTTCCATAGGAGTGTAATTGAGTTCATAACCAACTAGGGTTCTACTGATATCGTAGATGGCTCTTTCTCTGCCGTATTCATCATGCTGTGCTAGAAGTTCCCCTAGAGCAATAGGCGTTACTGATATGTACAAGATGAAGGGATGACTAGGAACTGGTGGAACCAAGATATGGGGATTGGCGAGATATTTCTTGAGTTGATCGAAGCTACGTTGACATAAAGAATCCCACTTGAAGTTCTCATCTTTCTTTAGTAGATGTGCAAATGGCGTACACTTATTTGCAAGCTAGGAGATGAAGTGCCAGATGAATTGAAGCTTTCCTTGAAGAGTACAAAGTTGTCATAGTGTTTGGGGAGGTGGCATGTCTAAGATAGCCTTGACCTTCTTGGGGTCGATCTTGATACCTCGTTTAGAAACTATAAAGCCTACAAGCTTGCTAGATGTGACCCCAAAGACACATTTCTTGGGATTTAGCATGAGATGATATTTGGCTAACCTATCAAAGACTTTCTCCAGGTCAGCAAGATGATCCTTGAAGGTGTGAGGTTTACCCAAGATATCATCCACATAATCCTCCAAAATGCTATGGATAAGATCATGGAAAATGGCTGTCATAGCTTGTTGATAGGTAGCCCCAACATTCTTTAGGCCAAAAGGCATCATGTTGTAGCAAAAGGTTCCCCAAGGGGTAGTGAATGTTGTCTTATACTAATCCTCTTCTGCAATCTTGATTTGATTATACCCAAAAAATCCATCCATGAGTGATAGAATTTCATGTCCAGCTGTAAAGTCTACAATCATATCTATGTTGGGTAAGGGAAAATCATCTTTTGGACAAGCTTTGTTAAGATCTCTGAAATCAATGTAGATTTTGATGTCACCAAAGGGCTTAGTGATGGGGACCATGTTGGATATTCACTCTGAGTAGTCGATAGGTTGGATAACCTTAGTAGCTAACATTCTTTCTAATTCAGCTTTGACTAGTAATGCCACCCTGAGGTGCATTTTTCTAAGCTTTTGTCTGACGGGCTTGATCTTTGGATTGATTGCAAGATGATGAACTACAAGCTTTGGATCAAGTCTTGGCATGTCCTGATATGATCATGCAAATTGGCCAATGTTCTCTCTTAAGACCTTAAAGAGGAGATCAACTTGGTCTTGCGATAGGGATGCAACAATGTGAACAAGTTTGGGGATCTCTAAGGAACCGATGTTGACTTCCCTAGTATCCTCAATTAGAATAGAAGATACCTTTGGTCGATTATCTTGAGGAGGCAATGCTAAATCCTCATGTTTTGTTTGTGACTTTGGATTTTCTCACTGAGGGGCTCTCTTCGCTACCTAAGCTAGTCTCAAATTTTCCTTAGTTCTAGTTTTGGGTGTATCGAAACTAGGTTGAGGATTTTCTCCAAAATACTCCTAGGGATCTAGCTTATAGATATAGGCAACATCTAGCTTTGTTTACTTGTAAGGAGTTTCGGCTTCCATGAATCTTAGAAGTGCTTCCTCTGATGTGAACTCATCAATGTGTATGACGCTTGGTTGGTCCCAATCTATGAGTTCAGGGTGAGCGAATGGTAGGTCGATGAAATGGATGGATAGTTCTTGGAGAATAGAGTCTCCTAGGGAGATTTGGTCTAGGATATCATTGTAGGCTCTCTTTTCAACTTCCTCCAAAATGTCTTTGATTTCTACAAGGTCACGGTGGATGTTCAAAAAAGCATGACTGTCTGTATTGGTGCCCCTAGTTGTGGGTATGCCAAAGCTTAGACCTAACTTCTTTTCCCATTTGTGTGCTTTGATGGGACACTGCATGCCTCTTTCCTCTAGTCCTAGACCACCACCTTGATAGTTCCATTTTCAGTGATGAACTTATGTGCTCGGGGATACTTCTGGTTGAAGTGATCAAGGCGTGCTTGATTTCTTGGAGGTGCATCCTTATGTAACCAATTGTTGATATCCGGAGTGAGCTCCTCATGAAGAGGGATTCTCGAGGATACAAAGGTTGTTGGGCCAAGTTGTGTGTATTGAGGAGGTGGAGTCTCCTTGGCTCTATGATATGTGGGCCATCCATGGGTATGTGGATCAAGTGGCAATGCACCAACTACAAATGCATCAGATAGGCTATACTCTCCAAAACCTTTATTGTTGATCTTTAGGTTAGATAGGGTGGAGGCGAGGATGGTTTTTGGGTCATTACAAGTGTTGGATGAACTAGTGATGGATTGTTCGATTTCAATGCTAGGGAAATGGTTTGTATATGAGGCTTCAACTGCATTGCAATAAGCAAAGGGTTATGGATCGGCATGGATGGTCACTTCAGTGCCCTGATGCAAAAATTTGAGGCATTGATGATATGTGGATGGAACAACCTTCATGGCATGGATCCATGGGCATCCAAGGAGGATGTTAAATGGTAGGTTTAGATCAACAACATGGAAAATTATTTCCTGGATGATCAGCCCAACCTTGACGGGTAGCAAAAATGTTCCCTTTGTGGTTCTCTCCAGATTATCATAAGCTTTAATGGTGATAACCTCATTGATGATATCTGCCTCAGTATACCCAACTTGTTTTATGAATTTTAGGGTTCAAATATTCAAGGCTAATCCATTATCTATCATTACTCTTTTTATGGTGAAATTGGATACCATAATGGCTATGTGAAGTGGAAGGGTGTGATCTGGCTCAACCACGGGTATGTCAGTGGGCTTGAATGATAAGGCATATGAGGATGAAAGGTGTCCAACAAGATTACAAAAATCAATCGCATTGATATCCGAAGGGACACAAGATTCTATGAGAGCACTATCAAGGATGTCTTTGTACACAGGACTAGTGCAAAGAAGGTATAAAATGGAGATTTGGGCTAGCATGTTCCCAAGGTGTTCCAAGATATTGTATTGGCTTTTTGATGGAGTTGATGATTTTGCTGAGGTTGATAGTGCTAATGGGACTGATGGGGCTGTGATGTTCAATTGCGCTCTTGGAGTGGTAACTGCACACTCATTGTTTAAGCCTTGGATATTGATAACATTGATAGAAGGCTCTTTCTCAGATATACAACCTATGAGGCTACCATAGTCTATGTAGGATGAAGTATGGTCATTGTTCTTCCCATGCTATTGGTTTCGCTGGTGGTTGTTGGTGTTGTTGTTGTTGGTTTGGATGGGTGCTTTTCTAGGATTTTGGTTGTTGTGAGGAGGAAAAGAATTTTGAAAGATCTGCAAGCTTGCATTGGGAGAGGTTTGTGCTTCAACTGTGATTTCTTTTCAATCAATGAGGTCCTACACATAATCTTTCAACTTCATGCATCTGAGGGTGGTGTGCCCTTTCACCCTATGAAACTTGCAATACTCATTGTCTCTATACCATGCAGCTTTGGATTGGCCTGGGTTGATTTGATGGGTAGGAGGAAATTTGATGAGGTTTTCCTTGACTAATTTCTCAAAAATGACATCCAATGGCTCACCAAGGGGTGTATAGTTTTGAGGTGCAAGTTGGAACTTGGGCTTTGGTCCTGCAACTACATTGATGGCATTAGCTTGATTGTTAGACCCTTGAAAGTTGGGCTTTGGATTTTAGCTTTGAAAGCTTTGCTGATTTTGCTCTTGGTTGTTGATAGCTTGTTGATTGTTTGGTTGATAAGGTGGGTTGGACTAATTTTGGGAAGGACCAACAATATTCACATGTCTGGTGTCAGTGACCCCATCTATTACAATGTGCTTGTTTTTGTTCCAATACCTAGACTTGTCATTTTAATGTGTTTGATTTTGGTTGGCTTCCTTGTAAATCTTGACCACACCATCTTTAATGAGTCCTTGCTCAAGGATCATTCCTTTTTCTTTGATATCTTTGTAGGTCTGCAAACAGTTCATGGTCATGTGGTGAGTTAAGTTGGGATGGGCATTATCAATAAATATTTTCACCAAATGGCACTCTGGTAGGGTGCAAGATATGTGGGTGGTAAGGGTTTTCCATCTTTGCAGATATTGACCAAGACTTTCTCCACCTTTTTGCTTGGTGTGGACAAGATCAACCACTGATAATTCTATCTCAACAAGATGGGCATATTGGGCTACAAATGCCTCAGAAAATTTAGCAAAGTTTTTGATTGTGCCATATGGGATTCTATAAAACCATTCAAGAGTTGGTTCAGCCAAACTTTTGGGGAAGAGGCACAAAAGGAAGATGTCACTGTATGCCACTTCTTGGAAGTGGACGTAAAATTCTTTGATATGTGTGACAGGGTCTCCTTTTCCTCTAAATTTGTCAAACTTGGGTATCTCAAAGTGTTTGGGAAATGGTGTCATGGTAATGGCTTTTTCAAATGGGTAAGGACACACATTCTCAAACTTGAAGGTTTTTGGGTCATTTTCCTCCTAGATGTTCTTCAAAGCTATCTTCATGGCTTCCCATTTTGAATTAATGGGTGATGGCTATGGTGCCTCCATTGTAGGAGCACTTTGAGGGAGATATGTTCTGAATGATGCAATTGAATATGGATGGCTTTGAGGTATGGGTTGGTAGGGATTGTACATGGCTTGGGCAACTGAATGGTGGATGATGGGTTGCTGAGGTGGAGGTGGCACATATTGATGCATGTGTTGCGAGGCTTGCTATTGATATTGGATTTGAGGTTGGGATTGAGGAACATAAGCTAGCTATGGGATAAATGGATTTCTTTGTGGAGGTAAGGTATAAGATGGTTGTGAAGCTTGGGGAAAGGATCGAGGAGCTTGTGGAACTTGACTTTGGATTTGAGGAGGTTGACCAATATATGTGGGTTGTGCCCCCATTTGGGAGGGTATTTGCATGGCAAAAGAGGCCAAGTAATTAGTGGGTGGTGGTGGTGGATTTCCTCCTAGAAGTGGCATAGAAAAATAGTTAGTAATAAGAGGTAATGGATTAGTTGGTGGTGGAGGTGGTGTGAATTGAAAGCTTGGAAATGGAACTGATGGGGTTTGATAGCTTGGTGGCTAGATTTGAAAGCTTGGTAGAGTGGTGGCAGGAGCTTGGGTCACTTGAGAGCTTGGTAGAACATTGGTAGTAGCTTGTGGGGTTTGATAGCTTTGTGGAGTGAGGGCAGCAGCTTGTGGATTTGTGGCTAGTGGCATTGAGCTCCAAGGACCTAGTGGAAATGATGGAATTATGCTCTGACCTAAGGTAAACAAGATGGGGGTGATGAAAGGTTGATTACTTGGCCCCATGGCTGGCATCCCAGTTGTATATTGCTGAGGTTGGCCAAAGATGCTAGCACTGATTTGGGAGATGGGTGGATTTGGAAGGTTGGGTTGGAGAGCAGCAGCAACAATAGTGAAGGGAGTGAATGATGAGGTGTTTTGGGTGAAGGGGGTTTAGGATGGAGTGGTATGGACCAATGGTGGAGTCATGGTAGCTGGATTGGCTTGTGGAATGGAGATTTCAACTTGAGCGAAGGTTGGTATGTTTAGGTCTGTTGGATCATATGAGGTGGGTTGAGGCTCTTCTTTTGGTATATACAAAGGATGAATTGGATCATAAGAGCCTATGGGTGGTGCCAGCTACCCAAACAAAGGGTGAGAAGGATCTAATAAGGGAGGAGGTCTTCCAAAATCAAAGGCTCCTACACTATCCCTATGAAAGTTTTCCATGATTGTTTCTTTGTTCTTGTCTATAATGGCATTCACCAATACTACATTTCCTAGTTGGTTCATGAAAGCTTCAATGTTAGTAGGTGATGGTATAGTGTTCTCTAAGCTGAGGGATGGTTGAGTACTCAAGGGGAGCGATGCTATCTGATCCAAATGATAGGGCTCCATTATTTCCTTCTTCTTCTTGGCTAAGCGAGTGATGGGTGGCATGAAAATGTTCCTAGGGATGAGGTGCAACAATGTTGATGGATGCAAAGGGGAGGCTTTTCTATGCAAATGATTTCCTAGGCTGAGGCAAAGCTATATGACAAACCTAAGGAAGACTAGATTGGGGATTTTAACTTCAAAGATATGTTGCCAAAGCATGAAAGGTCTACTTTCCTATGTGCAAGCTTGGTGGTGATTGTGTCAACTTAAGGAGAGACTGATGATCCCTTAGGAAAAACATGAGATTGACCACTTGTGAATCCCAACCTTTAGCTCAAGGTGATGAGGGATGACAAGTGACAAGTCTAGATTACCTTAGACAAATCTCTGTCAGAGAGATAACCTTGGTGAGACTAGTCGATTTGCAAGATGATAGGAAAAGAAAGTTCTGGCAATGTGACAACAATTTTGAAGGCTTGGATGTGAACTTTTTGATTGCTGGCTAGATGGTTTGGTTCTAAGGTAAGGAACTAGATGAGATGGATGAGCTAAAATGCTTAAAGGGATAACCTAGAATGGTTGGCTTTCCTACAAAGATGACTCTAAAGTGAAACTTATGTAAGAAGATGTGGAGAAACAACGAGGCCTAATTATAGAAATAATGCCTAGTTGGTAAGACATAAGCAGGGTTAACTCTTGGATGTTTGCTTAATCTGATAGTGTGATCTAACTAGGTATCTTGAAGGGCTTCATTGGCAGCTTTGTCTTTTGCTTTGTGGAGTTTGGTAATTCGAGGGCTTGGTGTTACTTCCTTTCTCTTGGCTGAAATTTTTTGGTATACTTGATATGGCTTGAGTTTGGCTTTGTGAAACTTCTATTTGGGTTTGGGTTGTTCTGACATAAATTCCTGATTCTGTTTGGCTTTGAGAGATAGTGGTTGTTTTGCTTCAACTTCTAAAATAGGTAGTGACTATTCTAAGTGTGCTCTAAGCTAGGATTGACCGAGTTTGGCAAACATTCATTCAACAAGTAAAAGATCAAGCAATAGATAGGAACAACCAGATAGAAGTTTTGATTCTCAAAAGACAGTAAATGCACCATGGAGTGTATATATTCTACAAATGTTTCAATCAATCACTTCAAACACATTAACATCCTAGATGGTTGTTTACAAGGCTAATAGTTGGTTTAGCTAGGGAGTCCTCAATATACCCAAGGTACGTGTGGCCCAAATCTGTAGATGAAACCAAAACAATGTCACACAGCTGAGAGGAGTGGTAACCCACTTCTCCTCTTTCACTTCTCAAGGGTATAAAGTTCCTTGAGGCTTAGCCTGAGTGACAAAATTTTGATCCCAAGAGAGGTGTCTTTGGATTGACCTCCTGATCTTTATACTCCATAGAAACATTGGAGTTGAGGTCATCCCAAGGGGTGATGAAATCCCCAAGCAAGCCTTCTAAAAGCTAAGACAAGATTTTGGATCCTAATCTTATGCACCCAAGATGGCCTCAAAAGACGACAAGGGGAGAGAAGACTTGGATGATCTTGGGCTAAAAGACAGAGTTCTTTTCCTACTGATGCTTTAAGTTTTCTGATTTAGACCTTTTGAAAACACACATGATTTAAGATGCAAAGGTTCAATTTCAATTTGAAATGCGCCAACAAAAGAGAAGTGATCGAAGAATGAATACACCAAGAAGATTTAGGGTGAACAAAAAGTAAACTCGCGCGCCTGGAGGCCCTCCATGTCAAGTATCAATTGATTTTCTTTAAGGCATTCAAGATTAAGTGTGAGTTTGTTTTAAACCCAAAATAAAGATGTGTGTAAAGATTGATTTCAAGCACGTGCCCAGAGGCCCTCCACGTCAAGATTTGTTTAATTTTTATGCCCAAATGAAGTGTTAGTGAGACTAATGTGCATTCAAGAAATTTTCTATTTTAGAAAAACCAATAAAAACTCAAGTGAGTGGAATTTGATTTTTGTGGAGCACTTAACACCTTCTTAGGTAGACCCATCCCCATATATAATCAAGTGTGTCAAAATGTAGACCCATCCCACTGGGCGTGCCAAAATGTATATGCTACTTTAGTATGTTAGAAACACTAAATTAGAACAATCAAAAAGCATTTGCATACTAATTTAACATAACTTCATGAGAGACAAAGTGAGGTCCTCAAATGAGAATATGAGCCATGGATAGGCTCTCTCAATGAGGATGATTACTTGATGTAGAGATGTGTCTAATAGCTAAGATGGCTTGATTATGTATGTATGCTCAAATGCTCAAATGGGCTTCAATGGAGGATTTTTGATAGATTTTGGTGAATGGATTTGATGTAAAAATGGCTTCTCAAAATGGCATTATGGCTTTACTTTCTAGATTGTTTTTTGTTTGCAAAGGGGAAGGATCCAATTTATAGGCAAGAGGCTTGAGGGATGGAGGGCTAAGATGGAAGGAAAAGAGAAAGCTTATGGAGGGCTCAGATTGAATGAGAGGAGAGCACATGGATTGTGCTTCCTTATGACCAATTAGGGAGTGACACATGTCACAGGGTGAGAGGATGGAGGAAAGGGCAAGGATGAGTCAACAAAGGAGGCTCAAGAGATAATATCTTCATAAAGACCCTTCATAAGTGTTTTGTAAGAGCATTGAAGGAGAGTGTAAGAGATATTTGAGGGTCATTTATGTTGGAGGGTGAGAAATTTTGACTTGGGCTGGATTAGGAAGGTTTTAAGCTTGCTTAGGATTGTGTAAATGATTAGATGATGGATTAGGATGGTTTAGGATTAGCTTAGGGATAGGCAAGTGGATGGCAATAAATGAGGGTGGGTGAAGGAGGAGATATTTATTAACTTTGGCTTGGGTTAGCAAGTCTTAACCCAGTTTAGGGAATGTGACAAGGTTAGGAGGGGATTAGGATTAGGATTAAAGATAAGGATTGACATCTTCTAGAAGAGTCTACGCTTTTGATGAGGATGAAAACTTTCTAGAAGAGTCTAGAACTTCCTAGGATGAGGATAAAAAAGGTTTTTTAGAAAATAAATAAAGTTTTATTTATTTCAAGGGTTTGGGTTGAGGAGATATTTATTAAAACATTTTTAATAAACATGAGGATTAATAATTAATCTTAATTAAATATTTTGAGTTGGGATTAGGGATAGGAAATGATGGGATTAGCCTTCAATCGAAATTAAAGAAGGATTAGAAGATTTTGGAAGAGGTTAGTGGTCTTAAAGAAATTGGCCAAGTTTTGGGCAAAAAATAAATTATTTATTTATTTTGGAATTTTTGGTTAATTTATTAATTAAATAATTAATAAATAAGGAAATAATGTTTAAATAAGATTTAACCATTTTTGGGAGGGACTTCTTAATTAAATATTTTTAATTAAGATAAAGGGATTTAATGGCATACAAAATTAATTAATTAATTAATTAATTAAATAATTAATTAATAAATGATGATGTCATCAGGGACTTTTTTTAGAAAATAAAAATATTTTATTTTCTAAAGAATTTTTAGGTGTCTACAATACTATTTTTAATTAAGTGTAATCTTTCACCATGAATGAATAGAATGTGAAGTTCAAGTTTATATCTTTTGTCTTGATTGCATTTTCTATTCAATCATCCAAGGGGGCCCACTTGGATGAGTGTAATATTTCACCATGAATGAATTGAGTGTGATACTATTTTTAATTAAGTGTAATCTTTCACCATGAATGAATAGAATGTGAAGTTCAAGTTTATAACTTTTGTCTTGATTGTATTTTCTATTCAATCATCCAAGGGTGCCCACTTGGTGAGTGATCTATTCCATTAAAATAGATTTCATTTCCTTGTTTGTTTCCTTGCAAGGTAGAATTCTACTTCTCTTGTAGCCATTGATAATAGAATCAGTGAGCTCTTCCTGTAGCATAGGTGCATAGATAAGCTTACTATTTGCAACATTACTTTAAGCTTTAAGATAAGTTATTGTTTTTAGTTTCTAGCATAGGTTTCCTTCAAAATTTCCTTCACTTTAGCTGTAATGACTTAAAGAAGAATTAGAGCATATACTTTGTAGTCATCCTCTCATGTTTATACTCCCATGTTGACACATTAAATGAAGTTAGTGCACTATTTTAAATAAAATACATGATGTTGTCTGACCATAGAATCACTGTGAAAGGATGTCCAATCCTTTGTTACTAAGGTATTAAGCTGATTGGCCAATAATCTTTATTGTGCCTTTCTTTGGTTTAGAAGCTATAGGTAATGCTTCTTTAGATCCTTTTCATGTTATTCTTCTTTGAGTTGCAAAGCTAGGAGGTGTAACTATTGGCCACTGTTATCCCCATTCAACCCATCATTGATAACTAATCTGAGAGATCTTCAATGGGTTGGATTCTTTGAGGTGGGTTAACATGCTTCTCGGTCGAGTTATCATCTCATGTTAACACAGGTTCTTCATATTCCAACCTAGCACAATTCCTTCATGTGCTGAGTTACATGTTAACATTTTGTATTAACTTGGGTTCTTCATATATTGAGCTAGCACAATTTCTTCCTGTGCTGAGTTGTGAGTTAACACACATTTCTGCTAGGGTTAACATTGCATGTAAACCATGGTCACTATGTTGCTATGAAAAGTTTCAAGGTAGTTGTTTTTATGTGACATAGCAACTACTTGCTGAGTTAGTTCATTTTCTTCATATGCCAAGTTGCGAGTTAACATGCATTTTCACAATGGGTTAACATTCTATGTTTTCACTATTTTGAGAAGTGACTTTCCTTGCTTCTATGAAATTGCAAAATTGTATGCTACCTCTTTAACCATGTATTGGGGAATGTGCCAATGAATGAATTAATGAAAAGTGGTGGGTTAGTTCCTTCATTGCATTTTACTCATCATCAGATCAAGGTTCATCTATGGTTGTCGCTATGTCACTATGCAAAGTTGTAGGACATTTATTTCTTGTGACATAGTGAGTACTTGTCATGTGGTGGTGGGTCTTTTTCTTGCTGGGCCCCTTTTGATCTAATGGCTCTCATATTTTTGCATCTGTTCTTGGCCCTTCTACGAAAAATGCGATGGCCATTATATTTAAGTGCATTTTTGAGATTCTTTGCTTCATCTCAGCCATCTGTGTGGTTAGGTGAAGAATCTTGATCAAGGGCTATGTTTTAATCAAGCATTGGAGATATTTGTTACAACATCTAAGCCATCCATATCAACAAAGAGATTTACATCAATAGTTCATACATTTTTTGGGCAGTTCAAATTGATTACAAGTCAACTCTACATTTTCATGGTGGGTTAATGTGCATGTTATCCCATCTCGTATTTTCTTTGACAATATTATAGATTTATTTGTGGTGGCCATGGCAAGTTGCAAGGATCATTTCTTCAAGGAAAAATGACATTTTGGGGCTTGTTCCATGGTGTTAATGCATCTCTATGCCTCTTTATTGCATTTAATGATCAAATCTCATGAGATTTTTTACGGTTGGATACATTGATTTTTGGTTATTATTACATCTAGAGTTGTTCCATAATCAGATTTCCTTTCAGATTTGCTGTAACTGCTAGGTGTAGTGGTTGAGTTTGGTTTAGGGTAGAAAATATCTTAGTTATGCCTAAGCTATAAAGGCAGATTTTGGAAATTTTGTAAGGGGTCAACTCTTCTCTATTTTCTTTGGTATTTCTTTGGCTTGCTATTATAAATCCCCTTTGCCTCTAAATTGTATGGCACTTTACCTTATCTCCTTCAGCCATTGATGTGTAGTGCAAGAACCATTTGCCTCTCATTGATGTATTGTGGATATCTACAATCTTTCATGACTATATCTCTTTTGGCCTATGAATGATATATAAGTGAATCTCATTTTTCTTGCATCATTCAACTAGGTTTACTGATTTTCATGTGTTTGTTAGATTAAAAAAAGTTTGGATGTGTATATCTTTTGGTGTCATGATGGTTCAATAGTGCATGTATTGGTAGAGATTGGTTTGAACATTCTATTTTGGTGCATCACCTCCTTAGAATAGATTGGGTAGATTTTGTTTCTTGCGTCTCCTTCTCCCTTTTCCTCTCAAGTTTAGTTAAGTACATTCATATAGCAAAGGAAGCCAACCTTCTCCAGAGACTCAAGCTTATAGTTCAACTCCCACAACTTGGAGGTTGTTTCCATGTTTCAAAAGGTTGTCCTTAGGTAAAAAATTTGGACAAGGGTGCAAAATTTTGTGACAATAGTTTTTGGCATGGCCGGTGGGACAATATTCCAAAAAAAATTCAAGTCTACTAGTGTCAAAAGAATATTTCAAGATTAATGTTGAGAAGATAGTGTTGCTCTCGGTATTGTAGGCCTCTAAGAGGTTCATCCCACAAATAACTTGGTGACTCTACACCCTTCACATCTGGTTTAGACCGGGTTGTAGTGATTCATGTTCAAAGCTAAAACAAGGGCATCTTCTAGAGGTAAATTTCAGTACCAAGACCTTTCATTTTCAAATCCTAGAAGAATAAATACTAGAGTATCTTTATCACCAATTAGGAGTATAACAGTAACATATACACTTGCAAGATCCATCTCTACTCCTCCTATTGTTATAGCTTAGCCTAGGTTGCCATCTACTCATATAAATAAACCATTATTCCATATGAAACAACCTAGATCTCATGCTTTTTCCACCTTTAATGGTGGAAGTCCTCTCTTATTGGCTCAAAGACATGATATAATAGTATCAACCCTCAAAAGTATACCTGAATTTAATGGTGAAACTTCCATTTCTCCCTTAGAATAGATCCAAGAAGTTTCAAATGTTTGAAATATACATGGTATTACAAAAGATAATGTTTCCATTAGGATTCTAGCTTCATCCTTAAAAGGGAAGGCTTTGCAATGGTATAGAGGTTTGGCTCATAACTCTATTACTGATTGGGATGGGTTAGGAGCTAGATTATGTAAGTACTTTGAAGATAAGAGTGATCACCTATCACCCTTGGAGTAGTTGACAACTATCAAGAGAGCCCCCCATGAATATATGATTGATTTCAATTATAGATTCCAAAAGACATGGGATAGAATACCCATTGTAGTCAAGCCTTCTCCTGGTAATGCTTTTTTTTATTACCTCAAAGCATTTAACAGTGATATTGCTACCATTCTGCAATCTATAGGAGGAAACACCTTACCTAATGTCTATGAAGTTGCCATTAAGATAGAGAATATATTGGTACAAGGAGGAAAATTGGCTCCAAGACCTCCTATGTCCTTCTTCCCAGATATTCCTAATAATAGACCTCCAATAGCTCCTATCCCTACTACTTCCACAAACCAACCTCTTGCTATAACCCCAGTGTCCTCCACATCTTCAAGTGAGTTTAGAGAATTGAAGGACATCATGCAGGCCCATATGTTGAGTAATCAAAAATTTCAAGATCAGGTCTCTAAGATTGGTAAAGAGATGTGAGACTAAGGAAAGAATCTAGAAGACAATCTCTCAAAGTCCAAAAAATGGGTAACAAGATGGTGACTATGGAAAGGCAACAGGCTCAAAAATTTTGGCCCTCCTAACCTTCTTCTCAAAACTCTACTTATAATAGGCCTATTAGCAATACCTCTGCAACAAATGCAAACCCAAATCCAATGAGGGCATTGGTTCCCCAAAATAATTTTTCCAAAGAGCAAGACTTTTTCCCCTCTTGTAGATATACATGTAGTCATTGCATGTGCCAATAGGTAGAGGCATTCCTAATAGTAACTACAAAAGATCCATAAACTAGATAGTAGTATAATGATTTGTAGTCTACTAATGCTACCTATTTACAACACCAAGAGATTTTTCTTTTATGAATTATCAAGTGGAGGAACATTGTAATGTAAGCGAGGATTTCATTGCTCACAATACTAGGAGAAAAAGAAGAGCTATTGAAGATGCTTCCCCTCCTCCTCCTGATCTAGACTCAACTTCAAATGTAATACCTCATGTATGAGCAACAAATGATCAATCAAATTCCCCTTAGTAGAAAAGGTAAAATAATAGTAGAAAAGAATGCAGCTCCCAAAACTTCTACCAGGGCACATAATGCACCATTCAGTGTGGTAGAACAAATGAAGAAGACAAATGTAAAAATTTCAATATGGGATGTTATTGCTACTATACCAATGTAGAAGAGGTTCTTTCAACATGAATTGGAGAACATTGAACCAAATAATCAGCCATCAAGAGAAGAAAGTGCCTCAAGTCTAATACAACCATCAAGGGAGGAAAAAAAGAGTAAAAGGTTAGACCTCCTCCATTTTATGTTTCTCTAATTATAGGGGATAAGCTAGTCCACAATTGCATGATTGATTCAGGGGCTAATAGTTCAGTGATTCCCAAGTTTGTTGTTGATGCTTTAGAAATGAAATATGAGCCTATTGTTAGAGATGTATTACAGCAAGATGGTAGTACTGTCAAGACTGTAGGAATCCTTAGGAATGTAGAAATGGCCCTACATGCATGCCCCAATTTTACTATAGTCCAAGATATATCAATTGCTAAAGTCAAGCCACACTTTGCCATCTATCTTTCAAGAGATTTCACTGCCCAAATAGGTGGTTGTATATCATTTGATTGGTCATACATGTTTTTTAGAACAAGATATGGAACCAAGGCTTCAATTAGAGTAGAGCCTTTAGCTCTCCATCACACTGAGTCCTATACCGTTAGCCCCATAAATATGAATTGCACCATTTATGAAGAAGAGGAAAGAGACATAGTAAATGAGCCTACTACTTCTTTAGTGAACATACCTAATTTTCTCTTAGATGAATGGGCTAATGCATACCAGTTTGATCCTATATGAGAAACCCTTGAGATAGGACTTGGTACATATTGTATATCAGAAAACAATGCTCTTATCCTTAGCCTTGTGAAGACCAAAGATGATATGAGTGGGATATGGAGAATGTACTTTGATGAATCAAGAAATAAAAATGGATTAGGAGCTGATGTGATGTTCATTTCTTCTACACAAGAAAGGTATTACTTCTCCTTTAAGCTCCAATTGAGTTGTACTAATAATGTAGCTAAGTATGAATCCTTGATTCAGGGTCTCCTACTTTCTCAAAAAAAGAGGAATTCAAGCATTAAGTGTATATGGAGATAGTGAATTGGTGGTTAATCAAGTGAGAAATAAGAATATCACCAAGAATGGTTTGCTCAAGTCTTATAAACATAGAGTATGGGATTTACTTGAAAGTTTCAATGCTTTTAATCTTCAAAGCATCCCTAGAAAGAAGAATAGATATGCCGATAGACTTGAAGCAATGGGTGCATCTTATGATATGCCAATGAACCTTGAAGCTAAAAAGAAGAAATAGATTAGAGTGGTGGTTAGGCCTTCTATTCTTGATAACAATGTCAATTGGTAAGTGTTTGAATCTGATGAACAAATTGTAAGCTTCTTGAAAAATGAAGTAGAGTTTTTAGATAGGAACTAGTCATATTCAAAGCATCCCTAGAAAGAAGAATAGATATGTTGATAGAATTGTAGTAGTGGGTGCATCACATGATGTGCCAAAGAACCTTGAGGCTGAAAAGAAGAAACATATTAGAGTAGTGGTTAGGCCTTTTGTTCTTGATAACAATGTCAATTGCCAAGCATTTAAATATGATGAATAAATTGTAAGCTTCTTGTAGAATGAAGTAGAGTTTTCAAATATAAACCAATCAAGACTATAGATCAGTATGGTGATTAGATCATTAATCTTAGTTCCAAAAATTTTCCTATGAGTCTTATTACCTTAGAGAGTGTCTTCAATCTTGATGACTAGGCAAGAGATAGAGGCATGAACCTTGCTACAAGTAAGGATGATCACACACTAGTCACAGTTTTTGATGGAAAATCCTTAAACATGTGAAAGGTATGTTCTAAAATTGAGAAAGAAAGTTTTATTCATCTATGTCAAGAATTTAATGATGTATTTTCTTGGACATATGATAATTTGAAAGGTTTTGATCCAAGTTTGTTTCAGCATAATGTCAAACCAGTAAGAGAGAGATAGAGGCTACTAAATCCTAAAATTGAACCCTTAATGAGAAAAGAGCTATCCAAATTGATTGAGTCCAACATAATTTTCCCTATCAAGCACTCATCATGGGTAGCAAACCTTGTACCAATTAGGAAGAAGAATTGAGAAATTAGATTGCATGTAGACTTTAGGGACCTTAACCAAGCTTCCCTTAAGGATCATTATCCCCTCCCTTCCATGGAACAAATATTATCTAAGGTTAGCAATTCTAAGAGGCTCTCATTTCTTGATGGATTCTTTGGTTATAACCAAGTGCTAGTCAAAGAGGCTGATAGACACAAGACTACATTCACCACAAAGTGGGGCACCTATGCTTATAGTAAAATGCCCTTTGGATTAACAAATGTAGGTGCCACTTTTCAGAAGGCAATGGAGATGGACTTCAAGAATATGATTGAAAAATTTGTATTGGTCTATCTTGATGATATTATAGTATACTCTAGGAGCATGATAGATCATTTTGGCCATCTCAAATAGGTGTTTATAAAATGTAGAGAATTTGGTGTGTTCTTAAATCCAAGCAAGTGTGTGTTTTCCACTAATCAAGGAAAATTGTTACGAAACATTGTATCTAAAGATGGCTTAACCATTGATCTAGAGAGAACAAAAGCAATATTTTATTTCTCTCTTCCTAAACATAAGAAAGGGCTACAAAGTTTTCTTGGTAGGATAAATTTTGTGAGAAGATTTATTCCTAATCTTGCTACCATGGTGAAACCCCTTACATCTATTCTCAAGAAGAATATGGTCTTTGCATGGACCAAGGAAGGGAAAGAAAGTTTTGAAGAGATCAAGACAGCCATAGCCTGAGCCCCTACTCTCATTAATCCAAATTTTGAAAAGGATTTCAATCTTTATACCTTAGGTGGTGAATCAAGCATTTCTATTGTCCTAACTCAAAAAAATGATAAGAATGAAGAACAATCCATAGCCTTCTTTAGTGAAGGGATTAAAGAGTATGAAGACAAATATAGCTATGTAGAGAAACAAGCCCTTGTAGTTATAAGAGCTTTGAAGAAGTTCAGACACCTTTGGTCAAATAGCAAGATCCATTTGCTAGTGCCTCATGCAAGTGTGAAGGACTTTCTTTTGAGAAAATACATTAGTGAGAAGAGAGCTAGATGGGTCACTAAGGTAATGGAGTATGATGTTGACATCTAGATCACCAAGTTGGTAAGAGGGAAAGGATTGTGCAAACATATGATCTCATCTCAAGAATTATATGAGGAAGTTGCCATGATACTAACAGAACAACAAGAAGCAAGAAATGATAATCCAAGGAATTGGATGGATGATATGATGACTTTCTTGTTAGGAAATGGATATCCTCAAGGATTAGATAGAGCTAAAAGAAGATAGTATAGGTTGTAGATAATTCCTTATGCCATAGTTGATGGTATCCTTTTTAGGAGGGATTTCAATGGAGCCCTATTGAGATGCATTGGTATAGACCAAGTGAAAAGAATAATTAGAGAGCTCCATGATGGTCCTGATGGTGCTCACTTTTTAGCAAGAACAACTACCATGAAGATAATGAGAGCTGGTTACTATTGGCCATCCTTGTTCCAAGATTGTCATAGACATGTAAGAAGATGTGAAAAATGTGGTTTCTTTTCTGGTAAACAAAAGCTTGCAACTTTTCCTCTCCACCCTATTCAGGCTAATCAATCTTTTTCTCAATGGTGATTAGATTTTATAGGTCCCATCAATCCTCCTTCTAGCTCTGGTCATAAATGGATTCTAGTTGCTACTAATTACTTCACTAGATGGACAGAGGTGATTGCATTAAAGGATGCCATAGAATCTTCAATTATTGAATTCCTTGATGGAATCGTAACCAGATTTGGTGCCCCTTCAACCATTATTCCAGATAATGCAAAATCATTTGTTGGAGCTCAGATTTGTGCATGGGCATTTGATCATAATATCTACTTGAGCACATCCTCCAACTACTATCCTTAGGGCAATGGATTAGCTGAGTCATCCAACAAAAATCTAATTAGGATTATGAAAAGGATTATAGAAGATAACTAGACGTATTGGCATCAAAAGCTAAAAATAGCACTGTGGGCTGATAGAATAATGCCTAAAAGAGCCATAGGAAATTCCCCTTTTATGTTTGTATATGGCAGAGAAACTAGTATTCCTATTTCATTGGAATTTCTTCGTCTTGAACTAGCCCATCAATTGGAATTGATTGAAGATGACGCTATGTCTATAAGAATAGCAAAACTAATGGACTTAGAAGAGAAAATAAATTAGGCCATGAAAACCTTGGGAGCACATCAACAATAGGTGAAGAAGTCCTTTGATAGGAAGGCTAAGTTTAGAATTTTTAGAGAGGGTGATTTTGTACTGAAATGGGAAGTTGACAAGGAAAAAATAGGGAGACACTCAAAATTTGATGCACTATGGAGTGGTCCCTATGTGGTTATCAGTTGCAAATAGGCCAATGCTTTCTAGTCAAGCAGGCCTAATGCTGAAATTTTGCCTATTCTAGTCAATAGAATATATCTCAAACCATGTTTCTGATAAAGGTTAATGATTCATGTACATAAGTAGTTTAGTCTTCTTTCAATTTGTTCCTACTTTCCAAGAAGTGTATGCACACATTTGCTCCTTTTTCTAGAGTTGTTCTAAGATTTCTGAAGCTCCCCAAAGTTTTGTTGTTCCTTGATGGTTTTCAAGTTTTTGCTAGTCATAGGTGGGATAATATGTTAATTCTTGGTAGTGACTCTATGCCCAATAGATTTCTTAAGGCTATTGGTCTATGCTTAGTAGGAAAGCATCCCCTTTGAGTCACCAAGAATGTCGGCCATTTTTGCCCCCATTTAGCCCATCATTGATAACTAATCTGAGAGATCTTCAATGGGCTAGATTCTTTGAGGTGGGTTAACACACTTCTCAATCAGGTTAACATCTCATATTAACTCAGGTTCTTCATATGCCATGCTAGCACAATTACTTCATGTTCCAAGTTGCATGTTAACATCTCGTGTTAACTTGAATTCTTCATATGCTGAGCTAACACAATTCCTTCATGTGCCAAGTTGTGGGTTAACACATGTTTCTATTGAGGTTAACATTGCACATTAACCATGGTCGCTATGTCACTATGCAAAGTTGCAAGATAGTTTTTTTAATGCAATATAGCAACCACTTGTTGAGCTAGTTCATTTTCTTCATATGCCAAGTTGCGGGTGAACACACATTTTTGCACTGGGTTAACATTTTGTGTTTTTACTATTCTGAGAAGTGACTTTCCTTGCTTTTATGAAATTGTGAAATTGTATGCTACCTTTTTGACCATGTATTGGGGAATGTGCCAATTAATGAATTAATGCCAAGTGGTGGGTCAATTCCTTCATTGCATTTTACTCACTGTTAGATCAAGGTTCATATATGGTTGTCACTATGTTGCTATGCAAAGTTGCAAGGTATTTATTTCTTGTTACATAGCGAGTACTTGTCATATGGTGGTTGATCTTTGTCTTGTTGGGCCCCTTTTGATCTATTGGCTCTCATGTTTTCACATCCTTCCTTGGCCCTTCTATGAATATGTGATGGTCATTAGATTTGGATGCATTTTTGAGATTCTTTGCTTCATCTCAACTATCTGTGTGGTTAGGTAAATAATATTGATCAAGGGATATGTTTTAATCAAGTGTTGGAGATATTTGTTCCAACATCTAAGCCATCCATATCGACAAAGAAATCTACATTAATGGTTCATACATTTTTTGGGTAGTTCAAATTGATTCCACATGAGTCAACTCTATATTTTTGTGATGGGTTAATGTGCATGTTATCCCATGCCATGTTTTCTTTGGTAGCATTGTGGATTTATTTGTGGTAGCTATGGAAAGTTGCAAGGATCATTTCTTCAAGGAAAACTGACATTTTGGGGCTTTTTCCATGGCATTAATGCATCTCTATTCCTCTTTATTGCATTTAATGATCAAATCTCATGAGATTTTATATGACTAGATACGTTGATTTTTGGTAATTGTTACATCTGGAGTTGTTCCATGATCAAATTTCCTTCTCAATTTGTAGTAACTGCAGGGTGTAGTGGTTGAGTTTGGTTTAGGGTAGAAAATATTTTAGTTATACCTGAGCTATAGAGGTAGATTTTAGAAATTTGTTAAGGGGTCAACTCTTCTCTATTTTCTCTGGCATTGCTTTGGCTTGCTACTATTAGTCTTGTTTACCTCTAAACTATATGACACTCTACCTTATCTCCTTCAACCATTGATGTGTAGTGCAAGAACCATTTTCCTCTCATTGATGTATTGTGGATATCTACAATATTTCATAACTGTATCTCTCTTGGCCTATGAATGATATATAAGTGAATCCCATTTTCCTTGCATCATTTATCTAGGTTTTCTAATCTACACCTTGTTGTTAGATTAAAACAAGTCTAGATGTGTATATCTTTTGCTGTCATGATGGTTCAATAGTCCATGTATGGGCAGAGATTAATTTGAACATTCTATTTTGGTGCATCACCTCCTTAGAATAGATTGGGTAGATTTTGTTTCTTGCATCTCCTTCTCCCTTTTCCTCTGAAGTGTAGTTAAGTGCATCCAGATAGCAAAGGAAGTTAGCCTTCTTTGAAGAATCAACCTTATAGTTCAAGTCCCATAGCTTGGAGATTATTTCCATGTTTCACAAGGTTGTCCTTAGGTAAAAACTTTGGACAAGGGTGCAAACTTTTGTGACAATAGTAACATTTTTCTTCAATCCCTCTTTACCTTAGGATCCACTACCACTATCTTCTTCTACTTTGTTTCCTTAGGTTTGATAACCACTAATTATTTTCCCTTTGAGTCTTCTTCTTCTTCATCTTCCCCTTTTCCTTTAGTAATTTGAAAGGGTCCTTCACCTAGTTTTCCCTTGAGATCAACAATCATTTTCTTTCTCTTTCTATCCATCTTGGGCACTTTTGTTTGTATCATCATTTTTATCTTTGCTATCTCATATGTGCCAAATGGCTTGGCATTGTTGTTAATCTCTTCAAATAGTAGAGATGTCATAGTTGTTGTAATCTCATCTACATTTACTTCATATTGGATAAGACTTATCCTTACAAACCTTCACAATACAACTTGTACGTAAGTATAGTAATTTTCTATTAGAAATATAAGAGGAGTAACTAAGAGGGGAGGGTTGAATCAGTTACCACTAATGTATTTCTCCCTGATCCCTTTAGATGTTAGTACAAAATAAAATCTAAAAATTGAATACTACTGATGCTCGACAAGTACTTAACATGCAAATCTTAGATGTTATTTGTGATTACCATTATTTTGACTTAGATGCAAACACATAAAAGAAAATAACATGAACAAAAATGATACTAGGATTTAATGTGGAAACTCAATTTGGGAAAACCATCAATTGCAACTAGTTACTATTTCTACTTTTCTAAAGTGAGCCCTGTTAGGAGCCAACCCTGTTAAATATTACAAAATATACTGTTAAGTGTGATCCTGTTAAAGGATTTAATCACCTTGTTAGGAGTTGCCTTGTTAGAGGTTTTTAGACAATTCAATAGAATTACCACCTTGTTAGAGGTTTTACAAATTGCTGTTAAAACAACTTTGTTAAGAGATTTAGATCATTGCTATAATGATTAGAGAGTAATAATGAGATGACCTAATTTTTGATGCAACTGAATTACTGATTACAAATCTCTATTTTGGCTTGTACTTGATCTTTTGTGATCAAATATATATTTTTAGCTTCACAAGGATATTCTGCTTATCCTTTTAATTTTCTTCCTTACTACATCAGTAGATCTTAAAAATCTTCCATGCATTCACACTCTTACACACTTTCAAATTCTAAACTTGACCTTATATAATTCATATTGTCAAGTCATCTCATATACAAATTAGAATAACTAATATTCATCTCCTTATTCAACTAGAACCAATAGATAAATCAATTAAAATCAATATGCCAAAATAAGAAAATCCTTCATTACCCAACCTTACTCAGTAGACACTAACTCAGAAATGATTTTCCTATGTTAACCAAGTGAACTTGGTTAACACTGCATATTTACAAAGATGCTTTGATAACTGAGTGATCTCAGTTAACATTGGTTCCATCCAACATTTCCTTCATTAACTAAGTGAGCTCAGTTAACATTCATCTTTTGTAAAGTTTCCTTTGATACCCTAGTTAACTCGAAAAACACTACCTTCTGAACTAGGCAAGCACAGGAATGCTCGATAGACACCAAAAATTGTCTTCACTACCCAAGTGAGCTTAGCATGCACTAACTAATAATGATATGAAATTTGTGTAACATTAAAGGCAATACACAATTAATCAATTGTATCCAACAATATCCCTCTTTGGAATTAATGGAAACACAACATGTCATAACAAAATGAAAATTTGGAACAAGAATAAATTAAGGAACATATCCTTAGTTTCATTCTAATTCACATCTATGAGAACTTTCTTTGTTAGTATGAACTCTTTATCTCTTCAATTTCTCCCTCTGTCAGAAAACTTCTACCAAGTTCATTCTCCCTCATAGACATCTCTATGATAGCATACTTCTCCCTCTTATAGAAAACTTCTCCTTCTAATTAAAATTTCTTATGAGATATGATAGTAAAACTTCTCACTCTTTGAAAATATATGCCAAAGAAAACAACCCTATTATTATTAGTGTACCTTAAGTGGTAATTCATTTGCAATATTCCTTTGTCAATGCTACACCAATTGATTGATCTTCAATAGGTTCTAGTTGATGCATCACTAAACTTCATTTAGTGAGCTCAGATAGGGGAAGGACCCCTAGCGTACCTCTTAGATACATAAATGGATCCTTAGGTAATGGCTTGGTGAATATGTCTACAATCTATTCTTTTATGTTCACATATTCTAATCTAACTTCCTTATCTTGCACTAATTCTCTTAAGAAGTGATATTTTATTTCAATGTGCTTTGTTTTGGTATGCATCACTGGATTCTTTGATATATTTATTGCACTAGTGTTATCACAGTATATGACTACTGGATATTTGATCTCTATCTTTATTCCTTCTAATAGTTGTTTGAACCAAATAGTGTTAGAACAATTAACTACTACTACCACATATTCTACCTCGGTTGTGGATTGAGAGATGCAATTTTGTTTCTTTCTTGTACAAGACACTAGTCTTTTACCAAGAAAGAATTCTCCACCACTAGTTCTCTTCTTATCATCAATACTTCCTACCCAATCAACATCAGTAAACACCTTTAAGTTCAAATTGCCTCCAAGTTTGTACCATAATCCATAGTCTTCACTATCTTTCAGATATCTCATGATTGTCTTGATTTCTATCATGTAATTTTCTCCAAGATTTACTGAGAATCTTGCCACCATACCAACTACTAATGCAATTTGAGGCCTTGTATGCACTACATATTGTAATTTTCCAATCCTTCATCAATATGTGGTTTGATCTACCTCTTTCAAATCATCATTTTTGGAAAGCTTATGTCTAATAGACATAGGGGTTCCAAATGGTCTTGAATCTTCCATTCCAAATTTATTTAGTATCTCCTTGATATATTTGGATTGAGTAATGTAACTAGATATACTATTTTTGTTCTGCTGAATTTGTAATCCAACAAATAATTTTATCTCTCCAAACATAGACATCTCAAATTATTTACTCATTTCTTCTATAAATGTCTTGCATAAGTCATCATTTTCTATGAATAAGGTAACATCAACAAATATTTTTGCCAGCACAATCTTCTTGTCTTCTCCTTCTTTGATGTATAGACTACTATTATCATTTGTTCTTTGAAAGCCAATTTGTATCAAGTAATTATGAAGTCTTTCATAGCAAGCTCTAGGAGCTTTCTTGAGACCATATAATGCTTTGTGTAATTTTCATACCATGTCCTTTTTTTTAGGATCTACAAAATCTTTTGGTTGTTCAATGTAGACTTCCTCATTAAGAATTCCATTCAAGAATGCATATGTAACATCCATTTGAGACACTTTAAATCCTCTGTGTGTTGCATATGCTAGCATAGTTCTAACACCTTCTAATCTTACAACAAGAGAAAAATTTTCACCATAATCAACACCTTCTTCTTGAGAATAGCCTTTGCACACCAATCTTGCTTTATTTTTGGAAACTTTTCCATCTTCATTCAATTTGTTTCTAAACACTCATTTTATGTCAATTACATTTTTATCCTTGGGTGTAGGAACGAGGGTCCAAGTTTTGTTCTTCTCTATTTTTTCTATTTCTTCATTCATTGCTTCAACCCAACTTTAATTATCCAAAGCATCTTTAACATTTCTAGGTTCAAATTTAGCAAGAAAACATGTACCTTTTAATTTTCTTCTTTTCATTTTTCCATCAAATTTATCTCCAACAATTTGATTAGGTGCATGATGTCTTCTGACATATCTTGCTAACATAGGTTCTTTGGATTTGGAATGAGGTCCATTGATTTCATCATGAATTTCAGTATCAAGCTCGAGTTCCTCTATCTGTGACTCGAATCCATCAGACTTAGTTTGAATTAGCTCGATAGCCTCTGACTGCAACTCAAGTCCTTCAAATTATGAATTAGTAACTATTGAAGAGTTGGGGGACTTGGGGGATTAATCTTCCTTTCTCTTAGATATATTTGGTAGGGTATCAGGTTCATAGTAAACAAATCTTCTATAATTCTCTAGCACTTTGCTACTTGCTTCTTCTCTCTTTTCTACAAACTCATTAATTCTTACATGTGCACTTTCTATGATTTTATGAAAAAAAAAATTCAAACATTTATATGCTTTAATTCTATAGGAGTATGCTAAAAATATGCCTTCATCACCCTTGACATCAAATTTTCCTTTTCTAGATTCTTTCAAGATATAACATTTGCTGTCAAATACTTTCAAGTAACTTAAATTAGGTTTGTAGCCATATCGTAGTTGATAAGGAGTTTGATTTGAATCTTTCTTCAATTGTTCTTTGTTTGAGGTATGAAATATAGTGCTAATAGCTTCCTTCTAGTATTTTATTGCAACGTTCTTTTCAATCATCAATGTTCTTGCATAGTCCATGATGGATCTATTTCTACTTTTAGCTATATACCATTCTCTTGAGGAGTACCAGGGGTTGAATTTTGTATTTTAATCCCTCTTTCAATGAAAAAATTATTGAATTCATTGGAGATGAATTCACCACCTCTATCTAATCTTAAAAAATTTAATATCTTTCCAGCTTCTTTTCCTACTCTTTCCAGATACCACTTGAATTTTTGAAAAGCTTCGAATTTTCTTTCAGCTACATTACAATCATCATTCTATAATAATCATCAACAAAAAGAATGAAAAAATATTCTCCATTGCAACATGCTATTCCAATACATCCACATAAGTTTATATTCACAAGTTCTAAGACTTCTTTTGACTGATAGTTCTTGCTTTTAAAACTAGTCTTTCCCATCTTACCAATTTGACAATTTTTGCATAGACCTATATTAGGCTTCTTCAATCTAGGAATACCTCTTACTCTTTTATGTTTTCTTATTTTAGTCATATTATTAAATTTTATATGACATAATATTTTGTGTCATAACCAACTTTCTTCTACTTGAGCAATAAAACATGAACTTTCACTGAGATCAAGATAAAATAGATTACCTTTTGTTTGCTTGCCAGATCCAACCAGAGTTTCTTTTCCATCAAGCAGTTTGGCCTACCCATCCATGAATTCTACCTTGAATCCAATGTTATTCAATTGTGCCACACTTAGTATATTATGATTTAGTCATTCAACCCAATAAGCATTGTCACATATAAGTTCTTTAGTCAAAGAAATATATCCTTTTCTTTTTATGTTACAAGGTACATTATTTCCAAATCTCACACTACCTCCATCATAATATTCCATGTGCTCAAATTTTGTTTTGTCTCTAGTCATATGATGTAAACAACCATTGTCAATAATCCATGTATCATTTTTTATAACATGAGAGATAAGTGCCATTTTATCTCCTTCATCATTATATTCATCTTTTACTACAATATATACTATTTCATCTTCACTGTTATCAAAATCTTTAGCCATAAAAAAAGATTTCTTACCTTTTTCATTGTAGTTCTTGTAGTTCTTGGAATCCTTCTTTCCTTTATGATTATTTCTTTTCTTTTCATTTTTTTTTCTCAATTTGGACGCCTTGCAACAATGTGACCAACTTCTTTACAGAAAAGTAGATCAAAGAAACTTTACCTTTGTACTTTCCTTTGCCTTTGGAATACTTCCTTGCAAGTAGGGCTTCAACAACTTCAAGATCACTATCTAAGGTTTATTTTGTTTCTTCTTCTTCACTTCCTAATTGACTGGGCTTTAATTTGTTACTCTTTTTCTTTAGTGAGAGTTTAGCTTCAAATTCAGATTCAATACCTTTTGAGCTAGGAACATAGTAATCAAAGTTATCTAACTCAAAAGCAATCAATCTTCCAACTAGAGCATCCAAAGATATTTTATTATTTGGTTCACATCTCATATCTTGAATAGTAGACACTCTAATTACATAAATAGGAAGAAGAGTTCAAAGTGTCTTGCTTACAACTATTTTTTATTCAATTTCTCCTCCATATGCTTTGATTGTGCTCAAACTTGCTTTGATTCTTTCCACATATTTTGAAATGTTCTCATCTTATCTCATTTTCATTTGAACAAAATGACCTCTAAGAATTTCAGCCTTAGTTTTCTTACATTATCATCTCTTCCATAAATGTCTTTTACTTTGGTCCACATTTCATGAGCAGTTTTAAAATTTTTTACTTCATGAAATTTAGCATAATTGAGAGTAGATGAAATATCAATCATTGTGATGTTATGCCTTTTCTTTTCAGCAAACCTTCAACTGATAATGTTCCAGTGGGAGTCTTATATTCAGCACCAAGATATTTATAACATGAATCACTGACGGTGGCCAAATGTAACCTCATAAGTCGTTGTATGCTGCAAAATTGTCTCTGTTCAACTTGGGAATCTCTCTTCTAGAAGACATCCTCATCTTTATTAGGCCTTTGAAACCTTCTCTACAAGCACAAAAATCTATGATACCAATTTTTAGAAATATAAGATGAGTAATTGAGAGGGGAGGGGCGAATCAATTACCACTAATATATTTCTCCTTGATCCCTTTAGATGTTAGTACAAAATAAACTCTACAAATTGAATACCACTGATGCTTGACAAGTATGTAACATGCAAATCTTAGATGTTACCTTTGATTACCATTATTTTGAATTAGATAGAAACACATAAAATAAAATAACATGAACAGAATTGACACTAAGATTTAACGTGGAAACCCAATGTGGAAAAACCATCAATTGCAACTAGTTACTATTTTACTTCTTTGAAGTAAGCCCTATTAGGAGCCAACCCTATTAAAGGTTAAAAAAAACACGGTTAGGTGTGACCCTATTAAAGGATTTAATCACCTTATTAGGAGTGGCCTTGTTAGAGTTCTTTATACAATTCAATAGAAATGCCACCTTGCTAGAGGTTTTACACATAGCTATTAAGCTAACTCTGTTAAGAGAAATTTAGATCATTGTTACAATGGTTAGAGAGTAACAATGAGGTGACCTAATTTATAATAGAATTGAATTACTAATTAAAAATATTTGTTTTGGCTTGTACTTAATTCTTCCTAATCAAATATATCTTTTTAGCTTCACAAGGATATTCTACTTATCCTTCTAATTTTCTTCCTTACTGCATCAGTAGATCTTCAAAATCTTCCATGCATTCACACTCTTACACACTTTCAAATTATCAACTTGACCTTATACTTATATCATTCATATTGTTAAGTCAGCTCATATAAAAATTAGAATAAATAATATTCATCACCTTAGTCATCTAGAACCAATAGATAAATCAATTAAACTCAATATGCCAAAATAAGAAAATCCTTTGTTAGCTGAGCCTGCTTGGTAGACACTAACTTATAAATGATTTTCCTATGTTAACAAGTGAACTCAGTTAACACTGCATATTCACAAAGATCCTTTGATAATCAAGTGAGCTTGGTTAACACTGGTTCCATCCAACATTTCCTTCATTAATCAAGTGAGCTCGATTAACACTCATCTTCTATAAACTTTCCTTTGATGCCCAAGTTAACTCTATAGACACTACCTTCTGAACTAGGCAAGCACAAGAATGCTTGATAGACATAAAAAATTGTGTTCACTACCTGAGTGAGCTCAATATGCACTAACTGATAATGATATGACATTTGTGTAACATCAAAGACAATACATAATTAATCAATTGTATCCAACTTTTTCCATCATGAAACAAATATTTGTTGATCACAGATTGGATTTAATAAATGAGTGTCTATATGCTTAATTCATTTACTTAGTTCATGTTGAACAAGTAATATATGTTGAACATAACATATAAGATAGTGCATGTTGAGTAAATAGTGAGTGTTGAGCCACTCAAGTTCCACGTCACTCAGATGTTGAGTAGGCATTGAATGCTAAGTCATTTAGATGTTGAGTGATAACATTGAAGTTACAGTTAGTGTTGAGTAGTAGAGACCTCAGATGTTGAGTAATATATTTTTGAGCTGACTTAAGTATTATTTTATGATCTTTGTTGCTAAGGATTAATCTTAATTATGAATCCCTATGCATTACATGCATCCAATCAGAAAAAGAGAAGGTTTAAGTAGCAATATGGGAGAATCACTATCATTGATTCATAGCTAACCCTAAATCACCTAGGTCTTCTTAAGGAAGACAAAACTCTAAACTCAAAAAGGAATGCTAAGGAGAATTAAAGAGATTTTGTACGTGAAAATAGAGAATTCATAGTGATTAAGGTTTTATGAATTGAGTTACATTGCATAATCAGTTGAAGGAGAACAAAGGAAAGGAATCAAAGGACAATAGAGATACATCTGAACAGAAAGGATCAAGTACACATCAATATAGAGGTGATCTATTATCTAGTAGCATAGTGTTAATCATATGATCATTGTTGATACATTCTAATAGATGAATTATTTAAATCTCTTAATAGAGTACTCCTAATAGGCTATGTTGAAATTCTCTAACAATGTGCTTGATTAATTATGAGTTAAAGTCTTCTAATCGGGCATACTTCTAACAAGGTGTTAAAATCCTTTAATAGGGTGAGACCTAATAGTATTTGTAAGCCTTTAATAGGGTAGAACTTTCATAGGGTAGATCATGTTTCATGGTCAAACATTATAACCTTCATTGGATACACTTTATTACTACAGTAGTGAAGATTTGTGGGTGTCACCCCACCGTAGTTTGATCTTCTCCTTAGAGAGTTTCTGGGTAACCAAATATCTTGTGTCATACATGTGTTGAATATTTTACTTTCACACTATAGATGTATATGCCTAATTTGGTATTTTAGTTTATATGTATAGATTGTGAGATGGATGTGTGGTGAATATTTTTAGAGGTTGAAAGTTTTAAGTGCCGATTCACCCCCCACCCCCTCTTAGAGTTTACTTTCCTATTATATTTCCAACAATATCATCATAATAGTGGTCAAAAATGAATTGGCGAATCCTCAATCTTTTCTTCATTTTCTTCTCAATCTCCTCAAAGTATCCATCCATAATAGTCTCAAAATTCTCTCCGAATTGTTTAATGAAATAATTGATTTTCTTGGTCACTAGTCTTGGCTTATCCCACATAATAGTACCTATAGTTGGAAATTAATTTTTCACATAGAAAAATATGCATATTAGGAGTGATCCAAACTTACATGATGTGTTATTAACTTTCCTGATCCCTCCAAGATTTTTAGCTAATTGTATCAATTGCAACTCAATAATGTCATAGTTGTGGTATTTTTCTTCACAATCTTCTGCCTTGAGTCCATTGCAATGCATGACACACTATTTAGTCAGCTTGATTAATAGAATTTATATGCAACTAAATGTATTAAAAATTCAATAATAGGATCTTCAATTCCATCTATTAGCATTCCTAGGCCCTTCCACTTGGCCATTGTTTGATCTTCAATAATATTTCTTACTGAGAAACGAATAGTTTTCACTCGATCTAGGGTAGGATACCCTATCACTCAATGAATTATAACCTTTTTAAATTTTTCATGGCCCACTCTCTAGCCATAATTTCATGTCATGTACTCCACTTAGAAGAATTTTGATCCACTCTATTGGTGTTTTGAAACATTGCAGGTTTCAAATTACCCTGATGAGAATATGGTACATTTAGGGGTAGCTAACTCCCATATTCAACATATCATTTTAGACACCAGGCCAGCTATAAGGCTAGACCCTTCTTCTTCTTTAGGCTTTACAAAACCTAGGAAGGTGGACCTCAAATTTAATCAATATGGTGCCAGTGCAAAAAAATACTCTTGAATCTAAAAAAGTAGATAAAAACCTTTATATCTCCTAATACTTATGCAATAAAATAGATCTACAGTAGCAAATTTCAATTCTATGATATTCACAAGCCAAGTGAGGGCATCACATGTAGGTTCTTCAACATGAAAGGGAAATACAATTGATTAATGATGTTGAATCCAACAAAACCCGAAATATGTAGCAGTATAAGCAGGTGATCCTGTAACTGATCAGTGCCTTATCCATTGGGCAGTTCCATGAATTTAATGCATGCATTTGTGATAGCAATGATATATTTCATACACCAAGACATCAGATCTATCCTATCACTTGGTGAATCAGACATTGATGTTCATGAAGACCTCATTCTCATGAAATATCCTTCTCAAAATAACCAGCAACCCTATCAAACACATCAAGCTTTTACTTGGTCCTTTGTTCCGACAACAAAATACATCAGACATACAATCTCAAGGGGATGCAAATGGATCTTAGCTCTTTGTTCCAAGACCACATAAGACTGCAAATTACTGAGATAGGAGACAAGAATTAGAATGAAACTAAGGAAAGTCTAGCTCATTCGTATTAATTTCTTTGAAACAATACATTGAAATGCATGAACTTAAAACATGAAAACACCTAACATATCAGAACTAGCTGTATTATCTTTCCTACTACTGTTCATATAGGGGAGAATTATGTTGAAGAATGAAGGTGGAATTACAAATCTAGATCCAACAAAGTGGTCTCACAGAAGGATTAAAAATTTCCAACCAACAATGGTATCACAGATCTGAGAAAACTCAAGATTGGGACCCATATAATGAGAAAGAATGAGAATGATATAGAGGAAGGAATTCCCAGATCTGCTCTACATCTAACATGTGTCCACTTGAATTCCCTCTCCTAGCAATGAAAAGACTCTCTAATCTCTCTCTGCAATGGGTGAATCAAATCCTTTTCCATTTTGGCTCTCAAAGGCATAAAATATCTCCAAAAAAGAACATAACTGATTTTGATGTCAAATTTGAACTCAAGGTAAAAGTGAAAAATCAGTTAAATAGCCTCTAGAATGCAATATAATCTTTTAGAATCAATTTTTTCCACAATCAAGCTTCAATAGGCTTTTGTATCTGCCTCTTAGCCAATTTTGATGATCAATGAAATTTTTTTCCCATTCTACTGAGAATGCCTTGGAAATCATAAATTTTCCTATAACTCAAACTAGTGAGTTCATGTGCAAAAATGAACTCCATAATTGAAAATTTTGTCTTCTCCTAGTTCTGATGATATATAATATGACTATATTTGCCTCTCAGAAATCTCCAAAGTATTAGTTTGAAAAAATGTCCCCCCAACTATATGACTTAGGTCTCACTTTTAAAAATTCAAAAAATTAAAATTTTCTAAAGTATCAACTTTAGAATATAACCCTTTTTGAATTTAAAAAGCATGCACATACCATCTCTTTAAAAAATAATTAAAAATAATTTTTTATATTCTTCAATTTTTTGCCCCCACCCTACACTCTGGGTCAACCTATTTTTGACCAACTTCCACATGGTAGTCTCACATTGGCTGCTCGATCATTGCATCATCTACCATGTCACATTACCTACCACATCAGCACCATGTGGCACTCTGTTATTGGTCTAAAACCTGCATCTACCATGTCACCATGCACCGGGACCCACTACCACATAGTGCTCTCTCACAATCCTGCATTATTTAGCTTCCTTAAATCTTTATTTTGTGGGTATGCACCCACTACAGGATTAGGACACATGGTGTGATCTTAGTGCATCTCACCACATCAGCACACTTGTATGTTTGTCTCAAATTTTGAATAGGTTGCCTATAGCTCAGCACAGGTCCACAATGCATGCTTATAGCTTCAAAAGCTGTTCTCTTTTGGACATCACACTAATTTAGTGGAAATGTATATAAGTACCTCAAAAGGTCTTCTCCTGTCGCATGTGGGATAATGGCTTTTACTAGTTTTTTCCTTTATGTCACCACTGTAAAGCCATGGAGACCCCTTCAACCTACATGGAAGGATTTTCTTACATGGTTGCTTCTTAGTCTTTGTCTAAAAATTTCATGGTGATTTCTCCTTCAAAGAACAAAATGGTGGGTTGCTCTCCTTTGACTGGGCTGATTTTGACGCTTAGAAACCTCATCTATCGCTGTTTTATCATTCTAGGCCTCTATCATTGCATGGATTCCTTCTTTAATAGCATGGGGCTCCTTCTTATTAGTCAAATGACTCTCATGGCCACCCATTTGCAAGCTACAGATTCCTTTATTCTTTGGAATGGGTTCTCTTTATGCTTGCTAGGAGTGTTGTGGGTCCTTTCTTGCATGGACCTCCTTTATTGCTTCATAGCCCTTGTTGTGGGCCTCCTTGCTTGCAGTGGCTTGGTTTTCATTGTTTGTTGCTTTTATTTTTGCAAGATGACTCCCTCCTTGATGTCCTATGTATGGTTATTCTCATTTCCTAGTTCAAAATTATTAGGCCAAATCTTCATATCCTCATTTATAGGTTTCATAAGGAGATCAACTGCAGATAGTCCAAACTCTAAAAGCTCAATAATGATATGGAACTGGTCATCAAAGCCCACAACTAGAGAGCTCTATTCTTATGAAGGAAATGTTATGGGCATGCCAATAGGAACAATTGCCAAATTTTCATTGCTTGGCATCTAATCAGCTACTTTTACCACTCTAGTGGTGCCTTCTTTCAAAAACTGTAACACAAAGTTCTATCATAGGCCCACTTTCAGTGGCCATAGGTTGATGGTCAACAACTTCATCAATGTTATATTTAGAAGACTTTCTCAAATCGGCCCCATCCACTAGAACTTCTAACAACCTTTCTCTATCAAGGTCTTCCCAAGCATATGATATGGTAGAGCTGGGCTGAAGGAACCGCCACGAATTATCATCTCCACCTACTTGTCAAAAATGAATAGGAAAAACTACAGACCTAATTTCAATCCTGTAAGAACTTGACACAGAAGCATGCCCAAAAACAAGATATTGTGAATCTTTGACTCTATTTTGATCACATCTCTTAAGGGCCTCTTTTCAAACTCATCTTTAGTAATGAAATCATTCAAAGAATTCTTAGAACTTTGTGACTCATTTTGGAACTCATTTTGGATTCCCTGTAATATGTTAAGCCCATAATGAATACTTTCATTAGAGATAACAACTTTTCCATCCCTAGAACAAGGTTCTACATTATTCATGAGATAGTGACTCAAAATCCGTCCAACAATTTTCTCCGCACTTTCATACTTTTTTGGAACAAGTGGGTCTATTCATGATTCATCATGAATAAACCCCACTCACTACCTTGATCTACCATTGTTAACATTCATTTCCAAATGCTTATCAGTATGACATAATTACCTGGGCTCTAAAGTGGGTCTAGCTAAACAAAATTTCACTTCCAAACACCTAAACCGTCAAATTGATCTACTGAGATCTTCAAATTGACTAAAATCAAAATTGAGCATTGAATTATCCTTAAAAACTCATTTTTACCCTTTACTTCCAACTGTCATTTTAATGTCAAGAGGTCCTTTGACTGACCTTAAAAATTGACCCAAACACCTGATCGGGCTCTGGAATCTGACCCACTAATTCTCTGTTCTGAACATTTGTACCATGTCAAATCTTGTCTTAAAAAAAATTCTCAGTCAAAAGATATTGACCATCAAATTTGACCTCTCAGAATTGCTTGCAAGAAAACATGTCAGAAAACAATAAATTGCATTTAGATTTGGCTTTGAAAATTGAGCAAATTGACACTTGGGAAAACAAAAACTGGGGTGTTGGTTCACTATCACAGGGAGAGTATAAATTTGGGATTTGGGCTCATGAAAAATAACATGATGCATTTGGCAAGCGGTCAAAGTAGGCTACTCAAATTTGCAGACTGGAAACACTGGTAGAAAAGTGGTTTTTTGCAAATGGAATTGACTTGGGAAAGTGTGTACACAAATTTGTCAAGACTTGAAAATTGACACACTTTAAGTATTTTTATAATAAAACATACTGATACAATCCATTCAATCTCATCTATCATAGATTTTGACATATGACATCACAAATAAGGGTACTAATCAATCTAGACCTTTTGACTCGAGTAAAAAGTTAGAAATTGCATTTGGAATCACATTTGAAAACTAATCAAATGGATTGGTCATAAGCTCAAACTTGAAACATAGAAAGTCTCTAACCTCTACAATAAGAATCAAAAGGAATTTTCTCAATTTGGTCAACTGTATCAAGGTTATTACAAGTCAAAAAGGGCCTTCTAAAATTCTTAACATTTTGCATCAGCATGACAACAATAAATGACCAACTTTGAGGGATTCAAAACCTAGTCAAACGGATTTGAAACAACTCAAAATCTGAAACATAGGCTCGTTGGTATGGACAATAAATACTCCCAAAATGGAAAGTTATGAAACATTACTAGGTGTGAGATATTCAATTGCAAACATAGCCTCTTGTCACTGTTTGACGCCTAAGCAAAAATGCAAATTTGACAAATGCTCAAAACAATACTTCAGGAAATTTCTCAGAATGACAATTTAGCTTCATGGAACAAGTGGACATACTGAATGAAAGGTGTTAGAAACATTAAACACCTCATGGGCCTCAAAAGGACAGTTAGGTACATATGCATCAAAAAGCGTTTATAGGACTTAATTTCTCAATGGTACTCAAAATTAGGCCTTTAATTTTGAGTCCCAACACACTCAAATTTGAAAACTTCTAAAAAGGCTAGGGCATGAGTAAGCCCTTTCTTGACAACAACCTTATTTTCATTTTTCAATACTCCATTTTCACATAGTTTGTCATAAGTACTTTTGAGTTAAAAATATCCAATCTCCCCTATCTTGCACATGTAGCATGAATGAATGTTATGCACTACAGTTAATCTAGGAGGAATAAATGACAAAGCACCTAATGCATCTCCAATCATCGTGATATATAGGTATGCCATAAATTTAGGTGGGGGATATTGATCATTCCTTACAATCTATGCATTACTATGCTTCAACACTTCCTTACTTGTACTAGATGTAGATGATGATGCTATTATCGAAATAGGGTTTCAAAAAAATCAACAAAATAATTGAACTCAATTCACAAGCCTTAATTCACTTTGCAATTTGCCACCAACAAACTGTAGAATCACACAATCTTTTGCATAAATTTCTCTTTTGATCATCTTTGAATTGCTTTGTATGTTTGAAATCACCTAGTAAATGACAATGATCTTCAAAATTTGATATATAGCTTCAAATGGTTGAATAATGTCTTCGATAAATGCTTTGTACTTTGGAAGATGCATTATAGTTGTCTCAGCCTTTAAACTAAACTTTGTTCATAATACCTTCTTTCCATCGCTCAGACATAACCATCACTTGGTCTTCATTTCCATTTTTATTCTTAGCTTGGTCAACATATCAAGTTGTTCTATATGGGATTTTGGTCCATATAGTGATACTCAGTCACTATAGGCACTAATACTGGTACTCAACATCTATAATGCATATGATCTCTTTTTCTTGGCTCTCGCCTCAAGTCTATCTAGGTGCATCTTGATTCATGAATATATGAAATTTTAACATATCTTTTGTTAGGAACTAGTATAAAATGTGTCATTCAAATGTACAGTTCCTTGCATACCTTTTTTTCTTAGTTTGAGTTAGTGTGATCACCTATTCCATTAGATTGGGTGACCTCAACTCATTAGTTCCACTACTGCCAGCTTCTACCTTCTTTTTCCCAATTTTTATTCATCTCATTCCTTTTCTTCTCTACATCAAATTTTCTATTTACTTTGTTGTGTTCATTTCTAGGTGTTGGTGCTTAGGTCTTGCAGTTCTTTCTCACATGTCCAATCTTATGAAAACTATAAAAACTAAACCTCCATTCATCCAAATCTTTGATTTGCCTCTAAAATGTGTCTTGATATAATTTTCTATAATATTACCATATTCACTACAATAATGAAAACTATAACATGTGTTGTAATCCTAGTTATATAGATTACCTCGCTTAGGTGTATGCCCTTGATTCTTGGATGACCAGTTAGACTTTACCTGGGATTTGCATTCTTAAGCTCAATGTCCATATTTGCCTTCAAATCTAGGTGTAATAGGTGTATTTATTTCCTTTGATTTGCAATCATGTGCTTGGTTTCCTTGCTTCTTATAATTAAAGAAATGTATATTGAATTTTAGTTTAGGATTTTGCTTACCAATCTTGCTTTTGCAAATGTTTATTGTGTTCTCCAGCTTGCCACGATGATAACATGTAGGTTTTTTCTTTGGCTTTGCATTTATTTTCTTTCCACTCTTTGATGATTCTCCTTCCTTAGATAGGTTCTTAGTGTAACCTAGACCAACTATATCATTATGTCTTCTTTGTGATCTCATCAAATCCTCAAAATATCTCATAGATTATTTAGGTTTATTCAATCTTTTAATGAGTTCCTTTTTATGTTTTAGTTCATTCTTTAGATGCTCAATCTTTGATTTTAGATTAGAAATATCCTTATATTTTTTGCTAAACTTTTAAGTTGTAAGAAGTAGTTTTTTGGTCATGTCAAACTAATTTTGAGTAAGCCTTTGCACTTTACTATTCTTGTCATAACGCCTAATAGACATATTATCTTTATATTCTTCAACTTTATTTTTTTTCTTAGCCACTTTACACAATCTCACTAATTGGATTTCATTTTACCTCTTTAGTGTTCTTACTTCTTCAGTTAGTGTGTTGTTCCTTTCGAATAGGTTTTCTATTGCTAGATCACTTTTACTGGAATTTCCATCTTCAAATAGTCTTTCAATGTCTTCTACATATAGAGTATCATTTTTTTTAATAAACAATTCATTTCTATTCTTTAAGGATTTCTTCAATTCCTCTCTTTCTACTTCAAGCTACTATAGTATGATCTAGATGTCAAGCTTCTAATTATCAATGATCTTTTCCAACTTATAAGCCTCTATCTCCAAGATCTTACCTCTCAAGCTATAAGACTTCTTCTAAAAGAACAAAGCCTTGATACCAATTGTTGGAAGTCTCAATGAGAAATAAAGATACTACGAAGGGGTGGGGGGGAGAGGGGTAAATTAGGATCTACAAAAACTTTTAACTTCTTGAAACATATAGAAAATCAAAGGTATGTTAGAGTGGAGTTTTTGTTGCACCAAAAGACCAATCTCTAAATACCTGATACAACCACTAAAATTATAGTACATAAGAGGTGGTTAAGCCCTTGTCACAAATCCCAAGGGGAGCATTGAACAAATTTCCAACAATCTCCCCCTTAGCATTACCCAAGGGTTTGAGGATTCAAACCTATGACTAAGCTCTAATACCACCTATTAGAGTGAAGTTACTATTTCACCAAAATATTGATCTACCAATACCCAATACAATCACTCAACTTATAGTAATAGAAGCTGGTTAAAACCTTTTCATGAATCCCAAGAGGAGCATTGAAAAAAATTCCAACAATTTATTCACCCCTAATCCATCTCATATCTAGATCATGAATCATATAACCATAAATAGTAATAGTAAAATAAATCTAGTGTGTATTACATCCATAAAAATGAAAATTAAAGTAAACACATAACACACAAGAATTGGTTACCCATAAACCCTTCAAGGTAAAGGTAAAATTGGGACAGGATGACACCTACAAATCTTCACTACTATAGAAATAAAGTGTGCCTATTAAGGATACAATGTTTGACCATGTCTAGTGATCTACCCTATGAGGGGTTTTCCTTGTTAGGAGCTTACACAAATTATTTAGTCTACCTTGATTAAAGGATTTAAAACTCACAACTAAGTAAGCATTCTATTAGAAGATTTGAAAAGGCCTATTGGGACAACTCTATTAAGAGATTTAGCTTTAATCACTTGTAAAAATGTCTTAGTACCCAATCCTTTAATTAGCACTCTAATGCTAGGTTATATATATTATTTTTCCTTATTTGATTCGATATCCTTATCTGATATACTATGTTATGTCCTTTACTACTAGGTTGCTTTATATGATCTCTACTTTTAATTATCAATCATAGCCTTCCTTTGCTTATAAACTTCTCTCTTCACTATCCCCTAATCCTTTTTATATACACACAATCATTTATTAGATTTAGGGTTAGTACCCTTGTTAAATAAGCAATTAGAGAAGGTTATAGATCATGATCAATGATCTAGAGCTTTCCCTTTTTTCACTTAATCCTTCTATTTTTTTGATTGGTTACTTTGCCTTCTTAGGGATTGATGTCCTTTGACAAAATATTTAATTACCTTAGTTATCTTGATAATCCATAAATTAAGTGTAGAAGTAAGCCAAAATGGTTTACATAAGTGTTTATGCCATTATAAACACATATGTCCAAATTGATTTACTTGACACTTGAATACCTCGACTCTTAGTCATAACTGATATTCATGTAGTCCCTTGGCTTCTCTATGCTCAACAGTCACTATCTCACTCAACATAAATTAACTTTTCTTTTCTTGACTTCTTCTATCTTTACTCAGCATAAAAATGTCACTTGTTCCATACTAGGGTACTAAAAAATCTAAGCCTTTCTAAGCTCACACTAAAATATAAACAAGTTCATTATCATTTGGCCTTCATTCAATGGCTTGATCATAGTGATGACAAAACAACTTTGCCTAGGAAATGACTAAGTGTCTGACACTAATAGTCAACAAAATATGGAGATCAACAATGAGGATGCACTAGTGTCATGATATTAGAACCAAAAAAGTAGATTTAAATTAAATACTTATCTTTGGAAATGTGTTGTGGCTACAAACAATCAAATCATACTGCTATCACAAACTATCAGAATGGGATAACATGAACTATTAACATTCCTCTAATTTTGACTTATTGATCATCTCCATTCCTTAAGAACCCTCAACAAAATATTGTTAAAATACAAAAGAAACCTAGACCATTGATCATTGAAAATATATATGACATAAAACATGGCAAAAGTAAGGGCCCATAACATTTTTTAGTAGAAAAATGTCTTCAAATTAAATGGTTGGCACAACATCCTATAGAAAACAAAAAAAGAAAATGTGGGAATGGATAACATAAAATGTTGACCCTATCACATGGCATGATCCCATTATCATGAAATTTTCCATGCAAATCCCCAAAGTTGATCATAGGATAGTGAGGGAAACCCATAACCGTTGATGAAGAATGAATATGTACAAGCCTTAAAAATTGTAAAAAATGTAGCATTAGCATCATTGAACAAAATGGAAACACATAGAAGAGCCTAAAGATTTCAATATTTTTCAAGGGGTAAAAAGAGAACCTTGTGAAATATAAAAATGAACATAGCACAAAGGTTAGCCACATATATTTTATTTTAACCCATTGTGACAAATCTTGGCCCATTAAAAATTACTCACATCGATAATCTGTATTTGGCTAAATAGGGGCAAAAATAGTATGTTAGAAAGTGAAGTCCACTAAGATAACTAGGGGGGGTAAATTAGTTATCCAATTATTAAATCATTTATCAACCTTATTAATCCATAAGAATGTGATCAAAATAATCAATAACCATAAGAAAATACTCATACATGATAACACTATATATGTGTTGAAAACAAATTGATACAAGTATGATAAATGTGTCAATCATTGTTTTGTCACTGATGTTAAACCTGCTATTTCCTAGTAAGCCAATTGCTTATATGATTTAAGTACTATCACTTGTTTGATTGATGAAGAGGATTTAATCAAAATGATGTAACAATAGAAGCTAGAGTAAAGGTTGAGTTATGATATGGAAAAGGAGTACAAGAATTAGCTAAGACAATGATATCATAGTGGATTGATAATCTACTCATGGTTGAAAATGTTGGTTACACTATGTAAGGTTAGAAGAACAAGTTAAACGAAGTTTGTTTGCCAAGCTTGATAGAGTAGACAATAGGTGCCAAACAAAGTTAGTGCAAGCCGAGTAGAAAATTAGTTGGGGCTGAAGAAAAGTCTATTTTAGTGTAAGCTAAGTGAAATAGTTGATGCCAAGCACCAGTAAACTTTAGTTCATATCGAGTGATTTTTCAATGGATGTCAAGCAATGTAGTATGTGTTGAGCATCAGAAGCTAGCTAATGCTGAGTGTTAGCATTATTAGAAAGATCATAAATTTGATGGATCTAAGTTTTCAAAATTGATTTCTTGGATTATGTGAACCTTGTGAAAGATAAGATTGATGAGCTAGTGACACATAATTCAAGATAAACCATTTTTAGGAAAATTCAAAGAGGATTGAAGGAGAAGTTTCTAGAAGGGAATAAATGAAATAAGGGGTAGATTCATTGAATCCTATCTAATCTATCCTAATCCTAAATTGGAAAATGAAAAATGAATGACAAAATATCTTAATTCTCTATATATAGAGATGGCTAGTCAAAACAAAAGGTTGTCATGTGTGAGAACCTAAGGAAGACAAGGAGTCTAGGGTATTGCTTCATTTAGTGACCTCAAAGAAGAGTCAACATTGGAAAGAAAAGAAAGAAGGCTTAAGGATATGGATGCTTGAAGGGAGAACAAGCTATTAGAGCTAACTTGTGTGAAAGCCAAGCATAATGGAGGACTGAAATAAAGATCTATATTCTGCAAATGGAGTTGTAAGTTGTTATTAGATCAAGCCTTACTATTACTCTCTAATAATTGTACTAGTCTAGGGTAAATATTTTGAATTAAGGTTGACCTAACAGTCATTTGTAAATCCTTTAACTGAGTGACATTCCAAGTGAATGGTCTAAAGTCCTCTAACAAGGCTTACTCCTAATAGGGTGATTGAAATCCTTTAATAAGGTCACATTTAACAATGTGCATGGTAACCTTTATTAGGGTTGGCCTTTCACACAAGATCACTTCACAAGAGTGAGAAAGAGTAGCATGTTATTGGTGGTTTTTCCCAAATTGTGTTTGCATATAAATCTTTGTGTCAAGTGTGTTATTCAATATATTATGTTTCATGTTTATATTTTTGGAAATTGATTTGATAGCAACCTACAAGTTGTAAGTGATTGCATAATCTTATGGATGCATACATGATGTTAAATGTTTTATGGGTTTGGTAAGATGTGATAAGTTTTAATAGTACATTTGGACCTTGAATAACTAATTCACCCCCCTCTTAGTTATTATAAAAATTCCAACAATTAGTATCAGAGCCATCTTCTTAAGGGGACTAGTTTGAAGGTAATAGAAGCACAAAGGTCAAGATGTAACAAAGAGAAGTACCCAAGCTCAATAGAGATAACTTTCCTACATGGAAAATTTGGATGAAGCTACACCTTGGAGGACTTGGAGATCATGCATAATCTACCATTTTTTTGAGCATGCTGATCTTGCTAGAGTCCTAACTGCTAAAGATCTGAAAAAGAAGAAAGAACACAACTAGGCAATGTTGGAGACTGCCTCTGCCCTGAGCTATGCTAAGTTTGATGATGTCAAAGTATGTGATAGTGCAAATAAAACTTGGGATTCTCTACACACCATCTATGGAGGTGATAAGAATTTTCTAAGAGCCAAAGCTAAAAGTCTCAGAGGTAAGTTTGATGATATGAGAATGCAAGAAGGTGAAACTATTGCTCAATATTGGTCTAGGGTAAAAGATGTTCTCAATGCAATAAGATGAGCTACTAGTAAAATAGATGATGATATTGTACTAAGAAAAGTTTTGAGAACACTACTACCCATCTATGCTATTAGAGTTTCTACAATAAAAGAACTAAGATGTGTACCAAGGAATGATCTAACTCTTGAAGGTTTGGTAGGTAGGCTCACTTCTTTTGAGCTATCTAACTTTGATAATTAAAGATTTAAAAATATTGAATCTACTTTCAAAGATAAGCTGTCATTAAAGGAACCTAATGAGAAGAAGAAGAAAAAGACAAAATATGTGTCCAATGACAATGAGATAGATGAGGAGGATGTAGATCAACTTGAAGTACTATTGGCAAGGATATTTCATAGAGGTAAAGAAAAGTTTAAAGGTAAACTACCTATCATTTGTTTCAATTGCAATGAGGTTGGTCATATTGCTACTAGATCTCTATTGAAGAAGAACTACAAAGGTGGAGACAAATAAAAAAGTGGAAGAGATGAAGATAACAAAGATTACAAACAAAAAAGGAAAGAAATCACGCTACATTGCTGAAGAGGAAACAAGAGATGAATCTGATGATGATGATGATGAAGTGGTGTATGTTGAGATGAATTATGAATCTAATGAAGATGAGAAAATTTTACTTGTGTCTTTGTGAAAAACAATGATAGATGGATGATTGATAGTGTGTGTTCACATCACATGACTAGAGATAAAAGTAAGTTCATTACCTTGAATTATTATTATGGAAATAGTGTAAGATTTGGTAATGATGCACCATGTTTGATAAAAGGAAAATGTTCTATCAAGCTCACATAAAATATTTTATGTGACAATGCTTACTATGTTGAAGGGCTTAACTAATTCAGGATGTAAGGTTGAGTTTGAAAACAAGATTGTTAAGATATATGATACTAATGGAAAACTAATTGGAAAGGGTGATCAAACTAGAAGTAATCTATTCTACCTTGATATAGAGAATGCTACTTGTTTAGTTGTAGAATTTGATGATGTGTGGCTATGGAACAAGAGGTTATGTCATGTTAATTTTGATAACTTGGTTAGTCTCAGTAACATGAAAAAAGTTAGAGGTTTGCCTAAGCTGAAGAAGCCTACAATATAATGTGCAAACAATGTCAGTTAGGCAAGATGACAAAGTCAAGTCTTAAAAGTAAAACTTATATCTCTAAAGGAATACTAGAGATGTTCATACTAACTTGTGTGGACCAATTGAAGTGTAAAGATACAAAGGAGATAAGTACATTATGCTACTTGTTGATTATTATTCTAGAATGGTGATAGTTATGTTCCTAAAATAGAAATCTAATGCTTTACAAATGTTTAAGTGGTACTTAGCAAGAGTTGAAAAGGAAATAGGTAAAAGTATAAAATGTTTGAGATTTGATAGAGGAGAATAATTTACATCAAATGAGTTTAAGATTTTTTGTAATGATAAAGGAATCAAAAGTTAGACATCTGCTCCTAGAACACCTCCACAAAATGGAATTGCCGAAAGGAGGAAAAGCTCTATAATGGATTGTGCTAGGACACTCATGATGGAGAGAAATGTTTGTTTAAAATACTAGATAGAAGTTATAAGTACAAATTTCTATACCTTGAATTATGTGCAAGTCAAGAAAGGTACTCATTCAACACCTTTTGAACTATGGTATGGATAGTCACGCAGTGTAAAATATTTTAAGGTATTTGGAAGAAAATGTTATATTCTCAAAGATTTTAGGACTGGTAAACTAGATGCAAAAAGTGAAGAAGGTATATTCCTAGATTATTTGACAAGAATTAAAGCTTATAAGTGTTTAAATACTAACACTAACAAATTTGTGAAAAATACAAATGTGAAATTTGATGAATATACATAAATATATTAGGCTAAATCTATGAAGGAACCAGAAGAATACATATCATTTTTATACTTTTATGAAGATATGCCTATTGAAGAAGATGTTGTAAATCAAGTTGCAAACCAAAATCAACTTTTAGTGATTGCTAAGTCACATACTATGAATGATGAGTTGCATTCAGGAACCGAGCTACATTCAGGTGCTGAGTTACAGAATAAAGTTAAGGCACATTCTAAATATGAGATTAGTGTACATGTGATGTAGGAGCATCAAAATTAGATTTTGGTGGTATGATATTTTTCATGGTTACATATGTTTTTGAGACACATTGGGGAACCTTTTCTCATGATTGTGTAGAGATTGGATGGATTGAGTTGAAGTTTGAGCTATTTTTACCTTGTTGCTAGAACTATGTTTTTTGGTTTTTGGGTGCCTGTTGTAGGCTGTGTAAATAATTTTCCACAATTAATGATAGGATAAAATTTCCTATAATTGAAGAGGGTCTAGAGTAGTATATTTTATCAAAGGTGTAAGTTCTAATTCCTTATAAGTTGGGAGATATGGAAATTCTCTTAGAGTATAAGTTTCTGGTAGTTCTGCACAATAGTTTTCTATGCTTGACTTTTGGGATGGATGTGCACTTATCCTTTTTAAATAAGAATTTATTCCTTTAAGGAGTTGTAGAGGACCTAAATTTCTACCTTTTATTCAAATCATGAGTTCTAATTCAATCAGAGCTAGGAGATATCATGATTTTTCTTGGATATCAATTTCTGGACATTTAATTGTTGTTACAGGATGACTTATGGCTCTTCAAGTATTTAATGTTAGTGTTTGGAATTTTGGGCCAAATCTTGGATTAGAGTGGTATAATTAGGGGTTGTGGTGAAGTATTTTGAGGATGATTATCCATCTTAGAGAAGAGGAGGTGGAGAAGAGCAAGTTTTTCTCGAGCCTATGGGTAGAGGGCTGAATGTGAGGTAGTTTACAACAGGATTATGATGGAGTTGTGAGTGTATGGATAGAGCATCAAATGTGAGGTAATTTACACTTGAATCTTGGATATAGTTGAAGTAGAGCTAGGGCTATGGCTAGAAAACAAGGAGGTTACTTGGTGGGCTTGAAAGCACAAATTTAGATTTCCTTGGTGGTTTCTTCTAGATTGTTGTTATGTTATAGATCTGGACTAGTTGGGATTGGTTTTGTAAGTTGGATCTTGTTGGATCTTATAGAACTAATTTTCTAATTATTGTTTGTATTTTGCCCTAACCTGAAATGCCTTATAGCTGAGTATATTGCAGGTAATTAGTTATATTTTATAAATAAATTGTTAGTCTCAAAATGGTTTTCATATTTGAGTGCCACCACACTTAACCATTTTCTACATTGGAGCCAAGCACAATATGTGCCGAGTAAGAAAAACCAACAGGTGCCGAGTGATCTTCAAGTGTTGAGTAGCCTTCAGGTGCCGAGTGAAGATCAGGTACCAAGAGAGAATTAATTGTTGAATGACTTTATGTGCTGACCATGATACAAGTACCGAGTGATATTTGAGTGCCAAGTCACAAATGATGTCGAGCAATATAGGAATGCAATAGGAGCCGAGTAAGCCAGTTTATTACGTGTCGAGCATCTGGAATCAGTAAGTGCTGAGTAACATAGAATGTACATATGAGTTTGTAACTTTACTAATTCAGATGTAAATCATTTTCATGGCTGACATATGACAAATCTCGAAGGATTAAAATGATAAGATCAAATCTTTTGTATTTCCTATGCAATCTACATGTAGCCAATAAGAAAAATAGTGAAGGCATGCAACCAATAAGAAAAGTGCAAGGAATAAGAGGGAAACATAGATTCAATATGGATCGTAGATCCACATCTAACCCTAAGTCTTTGAATGTCTTTATAAGGAAGATGAAATCTCATTGAATATGTGAGTGAATGGACAAAGGTGTGTAAGGAAAACTATTTTAGAGTGAAGAGTATCAGATCTCAAAGGATTAAGATCAGAGAAAGTAGATCAAGTGCCTGTATTTAGTGATCAAAAGATCATAATCTATTAGGTTTATTATACCTAATACTCTCTAGCAACTATATTAGAAAGGAAATCCTATGTTGATAGGTTAGCTTAAAAACTATTTTGTAGATCCTTTAAATAGGTGATTAAATCCTTTAACATGGTAACACTTCATGTAAAGTGTTTGTAAATCCTCTAACAAGGTCACATCTAAAAATGTGTTGTAGCCTTTAACATGGTAGATCATCGAAAGTGGTCAAACATTATTATTGTAGTAATTTTTTGGGTATCATCCCCACCCTAGTTTTACCTTCTTATTCCTGGAGAGTTTCTAGGTTACCAAAATTTCTAGTGTTATGAGGTGATGCACATGTGTTTTTCATAATTTCTTAATGTTGATATGCATACATGTACATTTCAATATTATGTTATTAGGGATTTGAGAAAAATAGGTTAAAAGCTAGTACTTTTGATTCACCCCCCCTCTCAGAAGCATTCTTTCCATTAAGATATTTCAACAATTGGTATCAGAGCAGCAAGGTTCTCATAAGAAGAAGTCTAACAGCTTGGAGAAAAAAGTCTAAATATGGAAGTCTTCAAACTTGGAAAGATTATTGACAATCAAGTGATTGATGTGCAACTGGCTCTACACAAAGTAGAGGAAGCAAGGGAGGAACTAAGAAAATCCTTGAAAAGAAGAAAGGATATAGCCATAGCAGAAAATGATAAAAACTACAAGGAGATAGATATCACAATACTATTTTCCAATGGAGACACTAAAGAGTTTGATGCAGCAATAGACGAACTGATGGAGAAAAACAAATTTCAAGCATAAGAGATAAGATCTCTCAAGATGGAACATGAATCACAGGCCATAATGTTATGTGAAATCACTGAACAAAAGAAAAGAGCAGTTGATGATAAAGTCATGATGGGAAATGATAAAAGAAATCTTGCAAATAGACTTGAAGAAAAATGTACTGAATTGACAAGGATTTCAAACATGCCGATGGATACACTTGCCCAAATGATGAACCTTCATCATGAATTTAATATGAAAGATATTGAGATCTCTATTTTGAAGATGTAGAATGAACAACTACAGAATGAATTGAATAGAGAAAAAGAGGTAGTAGAGAATCTCAACAAGTCAAGTGAAGCCATCAAGTACTTTGAACAGTTGATGAAATTTCCAAGATCAGCCCATGATACATCAGGACTTGGATACAACAACACTAAAGTAGGAGAATCATCAAAGAGTGTTGAGAAAAGAAGTGAAAAAGGTAAGGATTCTAAACCCATTTGTGATTACTGTAATAAAAAGGGGCATACTGCTAATGTTTGTAGGAGTAGAAGAATCAATCAGCCAAACACACCCAAAAACAAGAGTTACTATCACAAGTGTACCATGCAAGGACATATGACACAAGACTGCAAATCAAAAGTCAAAAGGATACAAAGATTTGATGGACATTGTCATAATTTTAAGAAGTATGGACATAGAGCATTTGAATGCATATCAAAGTCTATGTGGGCATCAAATCAACCAACAAAAACAAAAGGAAATGAAAGTCAGTACTATTGGGATTACAACACCAGGTATAGCTATCATTATTGTGAAGATTATGGACATATACCCTAGAACTGTATAAGAACACATTTCAAAGGAAGCTATAAAAGGTGGTTCAACCAAACCACATGTTTCAGTTGCCTAAAAACTAGTCATATCAGCAGAAACTATCCTACAAGGTCAAAGGCACCAAAGATTGAAGTAAATAAGGGAAAAGAAAAGATTGATGTGGAACACATAAAAATAGAATGAAGAAAACATGGTAGAAAAAGAATGAATCAAGTTCATACAATGAAAGGGTCACTTCACCCACAAGGTCAAGTGATCATTTCTCATTCAATTAAAGAAAAGAAAGAGCCTACAGGGCTGATACATATAAGGAAGTATCATACATCAGCCCTAAACCACGTAGAAGCAATGAAAAGTATAAATCTACATGAAACAAGATGCCAAGAAAAATTTTTGAATGATGATGCCAAGCTGTCTTTGGATGCCGAGTAAAACTCCAATACATGTCGAGTTGCTAACAGCGATCGAGTTGATAGCTAAGGCCGAGTTGAGTAACTCCTATGGAAGCCAAGTGAAGTGGAAATGTAGTGCAAGCCGAGTAATGTTAAAATCCTTTAGAGGCTGAGTTTGTAGTTGAGCATTTAATGCTAAGGAAATAGGCTATATTATCATGATTTCAATCATTTTTTCTCATCACAATCAAGAAGAAGAGAAGAGAAAGAGAGCAGAGCAACTTCATACTAGTGAATCCAACATTCCAAGCAGATTGCAACCTCTTATAACACATTTTTATCGATCTTGACATATTTTCATTTGTGCCGAGCTATGCAATTTCATATTTTTGTAAAAAGGAAACCCAAAGTTTACATAAATGGCTTCAAGTTCTAAGACAACCCAAGATAAAGAGTCATTTGAAGTCCAATTAGTATCTAATGAGGTTAGGCAGCCTGATTTTTTCCGTATCCCTGAAGTTGCATACAAAAACAATCCCGTCGGAGGCCTTTCTTGCATACCCCCAAACTTTGTTATGGTTCAAGATGTAAGGAGATGCTATAATTGCAAGATAGGAGCCATAGGAGACATGGAAATAAGAGAAGCCTTTGTGAAGCTGTGTGTCGATGGATTCTTGAAAGATGAATACAAAATTGTTGAAAGGAAGGGTTTAACACAAGTTTTGAGTTTTCCCACCTTATTTAAAACATAATGGATCAGACTTCTGTTGAGCAGAATTCATGATGGTAATCTATGGTTAGAAGATGTCCCTGTCAAAATCACAAAAGGAATCATTCATAGAGTAACTAGACATCCTACCCTAGATCAATTCAAGACCTTGAGAAGTGAATCCAAGGAGGTTATTGAAAATAAAATAGGTGCATAGTGGAACAAAAGAGGAATGACAATTCACACCATTCAGGATCCTCTAGTTGAGTTTACTGTTAGAGTTATTGCACATAAATTCTATCAATCCAGTAGACTCAACAGTGTGCCATGTATTGCAGTAGATGTAGGCTACAAACTAGTGAAAAAGGATCATACTTATGATCTTGTAGAATTGCAACTACCACAGATTAATGAAAACCTAACTGCCATAAGAAGGACAAAGGATGCATAATGCAAATTTGGAGCAATTCTGGTTTGTGTATTCTTTTATGTTTAGAATGAATTTCCCTCTTTTGGCAAAGTTACATGGAGAAGTGATAAAACTATCATATCCAAAACTAATGAATATATAGAACAAATGGGAGACAATTTTGATACCCTAATGACTAGCTATTTTGAGGATTTTAAGAAATCCATGAAGAAAAGGGTGAGAATACCAGCCTCCTTAGTGGAAAAAAATATTAATGATATATGCTTCTTAGTTGATATTGACTTCACCTATATCCAAGCAACAGCTCCAAGGGTGAGATGGCTAAGGCCATTTGGTTATGAGATTAATATAGATGAAGCATCTGTAGCCATAACTGCATTATTGTTAGAAGAGACAAATAAGAGTGCCCCAAACTTTGGCACTTATGATGTGGTAAGGTCAAAGATAAATATGGAATTAAAGATTGCCTCCACATTGATGAAGAAAATTAAGAAGAAATTTTGTGAAGGAATAGAGGCTAAAGAAGAAGAAGAAGAAGATGATGACAATGATGATGATGAGGATGAATAGGAGCAAGGTCCAATGGGATTAACTCAAGGCATAGGCGAAGACAAGGAGGAAGGTGTTGAGGAAGAAGAAGCCAAGGATGCACCAACCATAGCCGAGCCAAAGAAAAGAAAGGCAACAGAATAGCCTCCAGCTCAGTCCAAACCAAAGAAAACTACCATGCCATCACCAAAAAAGCCAACAACCAGAGCTACAACGAGGGCCTCCACACAAAAAGCTAAAAAAGATGCTACAAAGAAGAAAAAAATCAAGAAGACACAGGAAGAGCCAAGGAAAAGAAGAAAATATGTGGCTCAACCTGATACTGATGAAGAAGATCAATTTGAAAAGATAAGCCATTTTTCAGTTGATACATTATGTAAAAGGATTGGAAATGGAGACTTAAGAAACCTAAATAAAATTGACTTTAATAAGTTCACTAATTATGAACAAAATAGAATAGAAGAATTAGTGTATGGAATGATGGCACAGTTCAAGTATACTCCTCTTGAACTAGATGGAAAATTACCAAATGAACTATCTAAAATTGTAGAAGACAGATGGCATTTTTGTTTGAAAATGAAGAAGGAGATGAGAGAATCAACCCTAGCAAGCATACTGCCTAATTTGACCAAGGAGCAAATAGAGAAAGCAGTCAAAAGGCATAATACTAGGTTTACACCAAAGTACATGGCATTCTTCATTCTCCAAAACAAAATGGAAGAAATTGTACAAAGAACAAAAAAATCATGGAAGAACTTGTACAAAAAGATTGAAGGTTTTCATGAAGAAGAATACAAGGAAGAAGCTATTGCTCCACTTGAAGAAAGAAGAAAAAGGAGAGAAGAGAAGAAAGAAGTAGACCAAGGAAAAGAAGAAAAGAAGGAAGAACAAAAGAAACAAGAAGAAGAGAAGAAGGAATAAGAAAAGAAAGAAACAGAGGAGGAGATGCAAAAGAAAAATGAAACAGCAATAGCTGAGCAAGAGCAACAACAAGACCAGAGTGTGCAAGACACACAATTGCCACCTTCTAGCCCTCCTCATGTACCCATCACAACTACAAAAACTATAACAGTACAAGTTGTTCCTGACACTTCTGCTTAGAACATCAATCCATTAACTGTAGAGGATCTCAAAAGAATCCTTGACCAATCCACACAACAAGCAATATTATGTACAAATCTAGTATTGGTCAGTGTGGATGAATTACAAAAACTAGTAGAAAACACAATTAGAGATAAGGTGAATCCACAAGAACCACTTTCAATCATCTCTACAACTACTAGTGGTTGACTTCAAATGCCAACAGTTGTTTCATCAGGCATAGTTGACACAACAATACAAAAGCCAAGTGCAGTAGGAGACAAAGGAATAGAACAAATAGGATAGACTATTACATCTAATCCTATAGCACAAACTCAAGGTGCACTTCCTAAAATTACAATAATTGATCAAGGTAGAAAACAGGAGGAGAAAATAGAGGAAACCCCTAAAGAGTAGGATGCAATACAAACATTTATAAATTTGCCTACCTCGGGGACTCCTTCACAACAACCACTGTAAATATATGCACTAGGATCGAGCTCTATAAAAGTTGCAGGGGTACTTCACTATGGAGACCCTGAACTAGATGAGAAAATAGTCATACCGAGTTATGACTCAAAAACAATAAGCATTGATCAAATCAATGAAGTTCAGGAAGCCTTAAATAAAAGAAAAAGGCAAGAGATACTTAGGAAGGAGCATAACAAAAAAAAACACTGCATGAGATTAAAGACATCTTTATGGATGCCTTTATTATTCAGTCACCAGATGAATCCAAGCATATAATGGAACAATTGACAGATATTGTTGACCAGGTGACAAATGCAGACCAAGAGACAAATGTAAAACGTATGGAATGGTCTAAAAGAGAATTCCAAAAGAAAGTTTATGAGAAAATATCTAGTGAAATAGCAATTTCACAGATTGAATTGGCAAAGGTAATAGAAAAAGTGAAAAAGGTACTTGAGAATATATTCTCATTGTACACAAAGTTGTGTGACTTTTCATACTTCACACAGGAAACTATCCAAAAGATAATGAGCCTGGAGAGGAATTTGACTATTTCAAGAATGCAGTTACCCAAGGATCTAACTCAAAGTGAGAAGCATTTTGCTCAAACACTTCACACTCAAAAAGAAATAGCTATATTAATAGTAGAAGAGGCCACCATCAAGGAAAAACTAATATAGCTCCAATCCTCCATTACCCCACATTTAGAAGTACTCCATAAAGAAAAGGTCTATGCTAAAACTGTTCTCAAGAAAGATCCTAATCTTTCTACATCAGAAGGACTTATTCACCTTGCTGCCGAGACTGTCATCCAGCACAAGTCATTAGAAATTGCTTTTCATAATTGGGATGTAGCTCTCAAGATGATTATGGAGGTAAACAACACATTTTTGGAAAAATATGGTCTTAACCCTTAAAATCCTTTGACATAAGTATCAAAAAGGGGGAGACAAGTCAAAAATGGGGAGACAAGATAAATGAGGGAAACAAAGAGACAAGTTAAATAGGGGGAGACAAGAAAAAAGGGGAGCATGATATACAACATAAAATTTTGGTTACCAAGATAGCACAAATAATGACACAATCAACTCAGGGGGAGTTACAACAATTTTGAGGTATATATTGTATATTACAAAGTTTTGATCAAGGTTTTAAAACCTGAATGTACTCATAAGGTCAGTTAAGTGTTTTTGTCACTCATGTCAAAGGGGGAGATTGTTAGTCTCAAAATGGTTTTGACATTTGAGTGCCACCACACTTAACCATTTTCTACATTGGAGCCGAGCACAATATGTGCTGAGTAAGAAAAACCAACAGGTATCAAGTGATATTTAGGTGCTGAGCAACCTTCAAGTGTTGAGTGAAGATTAGGTTTCGAGTGAGAATCAAGTGCCAAATGACTTTAGGTGCCGACCATGATACAATTCCTAAGTGATATTTGAGGGTCGAGTCACAGACAATGTCGAGCAATACAGGAATGCAACATGAGCTGAGTAAGCTAGTTTATTACATGTGCCGAGCATTTGAAATCAGTAAGTGTTGAGTAACACAGATTGTACATATGAGTTTGTAACTTTACTAATTCAGATGTAAACCATTTTCATGGCTAACATATGATGAATCTCAAAGGATTAAAATGATAAGATCAAATCTTTTGTATTTTCTATGCAATCTACATGGAGCCAATAAGAAAAATTGAGAAGGCATGCAACCAATAAGAAAAGTGCAAGGAATAAGAGGGAAACAGAGATTCAATATGGATTGTAGATCGACATCTAACCCTAAGTCTTTGAATGTCTTTATAAGGAAGACAAAATCTCATTGAATATGTGAGTGAATAGATGAAGGTGTGTAAGGAAAACTATTTCAGAGTGAAGAGTATCAGATCTCAGAGGATTAAGATCAGAGAAAGCAGATCAAGTGCCTATATTCAGCAATAAAAGGATCATAATCTATCAGGTTTATTATACCTAATACTCTCTAGCAACTGTATTAGAAAGGAAATCCTATGTTGATAGGTTAGCTTAATAGCTATTTTGTAGATCCTTTAAATAGGTGATTAAATCCTTTAACAGGGTAACACTTCATGTAAAGTGTCTGTAAATCCTCTAACAAGGTCACATCTAAAAATGTGTTGTAGCCTTTAACAAGGTAGGCCTTTAATAGGGCAGATCATCAAAAGTGGTCAAACATTATTATTGCAGTAATTTTGTGGGTATCATCCCCACCCTAGGTTTACCTTCTTATTCTTGGAGGGTTTCTGGGTTACCAAAATTTCTAGTGTTATGAGGTGATGCACATGTGTTTTTCATAATTGCTTAATGTTGATATGCATGCATGTACATTTCAATATTATGTTATTAGGGATTTGAGAAAAATAGGTTAAAAGATGAGACCAAATGAAGAAACTAGAGCTGAACCAAGATTGTCTAAATATGTCAAGAGACATCATCCTACTGTACAAATCATTGTAGATAAAGATGCTAGACCAATGAAAAGGAACAAGTTGAGAAAAGATATAGGTTTTTTGAGCATGAAAGAACCCAAAATAGTGAAAGATTCCTTAGAAGATGTGGACTAGAATAAAGCCATGGAAGAAGAGATTGAACAAATTGAAAGATACAAAACATGGACTCTAGTTCCTAGACTAGGAAACAAAAATGTGATTGGCACCAAGTGGGTATATAGAAACAAGTTAGATGAAAATGGTGAAGTCACAAGGAACAAGGAAAGATTAGTTTGTAAAGGATATGCACAAGAAGAAGAGATTGACTATGGAGAAACATTTTCCCCTGTTGCTAGATTGGAAGGAGTAGGAATTCTGCTTGCTTACTTTGTATACAAAGGTTTAAAATTTTATCAAATGGATGTTAAGTCTACATTTCTAAATGGTATATTAGAGGAAGAAGTTTATATAGAAAAACTAAAAGTATTTGTTTATGTTAACAATAAAAATATGGTATGTAGATTACAAAAAGCTTTATATGGTTTTAAGTAATCACCAAGAGCATGGTGTGAGAGACTTCATAATTATCTTGTGAAGATAGGATTTGAAAGGACTATTGATAACAACAATCTATACTTGAAGATAGAGAAATGAAAAAGTATTTTTTTATCTAAAATTTTTGTTGATGATATCATATTTGGAGGTCAAGATACTTTATGTAAGGCTTTTGCAAATCAAATGAAGCAAAAATTTGAGATGTCTATATTTGAAGAGATCAAGTTCTTTGTGGGTTTGCAAGTACATCAAATGAAATATGGTATATACATCACTCAACCAAAGTATGTTAAGGAGATACTAAAAACTTTTGGATTGGAAGATTCCAAGCCAATAAGTACACCTATGGTGATAGAAAATAAATTGTCAAAGAATGATGATTCAACTGAGGTGAATTAAACATTATACAGGTCTATGATTAGAAAATTATAATATGTACTATATAGTTGACATGATATAGAATTATCTATAGGGATAGTTGCAAGATTCTTTTCTAATCATAGGGAGAATCATTTGATGGCTGTAAAGAGAATAATACGATATCTAAAAGGAATAGAGGAATATGGTCTATACTACACAAAAAATCAAAAATTTGAATTAAGAGCCTATACTAATATTGATTGAGTTGGAAATATTGATGATAGAAAGAGTACTGGTGGAGGAGCATTTTTCATAGGCAAGAGGCTAGTTACATGGAATAGCAAGAAACAAAACTATATTTTCCAATCTACTACTAAAGCTGAATATGTTATTGCTGTAGTAAATTATACAAACATTGTATGGATGAAACAACTACTCAAAGGTATGAAGGAAGAGATCACTGAACTAGTGATACTCTATTGTGATAATACAAATGCTATACATATATCAAAGAATCATATGATGCACACAAATAAAAAGCACAAGATAAAGAGGTGAAGATGGAATATGTTAACACAAAAGAGAAAATTGTTGATATCTTCACAAAAGCATTACCCAAGGATTCTCATGAGTATCTAAGAGGTAAACTAGGGGTAATAACCCTATTAAAGACTATATAAGAAACAAGAGGAGTGTCATGCATCAAACAAGTTGATTGACATATGTTACATATTGATGCAATGGATCTTACTTTAGGAGTTGGATAAGGTAATTAAAGAGAAAAATTTACAAATCAATCACAAACAAAGTGACAAAGGGAGAAACTGAAGATGTTCATATCTGCATATTAAGATGACAAGTATTTGAAATTGTTGTCAAAGAGGGAGATATAACTGAATTGAAACTTATGAGAGGGATATATTGAAGAAATAGGAGAATCCAATGAGGGAGATAAACATTGTTAAAAACACATAAAGGAACTAAAAAAAGAGGGAGAAATCCTAACACATAGTATGAGGGAGAAATTTTAATTGCTGAGATAGAAAGTGTATCTATTGATTACATCTACCTAATAAGAGGAAGATAATGTAGAGGGAGATATAAGAAGTAATTTAGGGGGAATCATAAGGATGAGTTGATTGTCTATTGATTAGAATAGAAAAAAAATTTGTAACCTATTCGGAAGATGAAAGTTGCTGATAGAGGGATAGATTTCAATACATGGAATTATTTTCTTTTTGGTATTTTTTGGTCTTACTATTTAAACCTAGTCAGTTTGGTTGATTAGTTTGGTTTGCCATCAATGTCAAAGAGGGAGATTGTTGAAAATAGATTGATAAAAATATGACAAATGTGTTTCAATCATTTTTTTGTCATTGATGTCAAACCTACTATTTTCTAGTAAGACAACTACTTATATGATTTAAGTACTATCACATGTTTGATTAATGAGGAGGATTTGATCAAAATGATGTAACAATAGAAACTAGAGGAAAGGGTGATTTATGTTGTGGAAAAGGAGTACAAGAATTAGCTAAGATAGTAATATCATAGTGCATTGATAATCTACTTATGGTTGCAAAGGTTGGTTACACTAAGGTTGGTTAGAATAACAAGTTAAACAAAGTTTGTTTGCCAAGCTTGACCAAGTGGATAGTAGGTGCCGAGAAAAGTTAGTGCAAGCTGAGAAGAAAATTAGTTGGAGCTAAGAAAAAGTCTATTTTAGTGTAAGCCAAGTAAAACAATTGATGCCGAGTAAAGTTTAGTTGATGCCAAGCACCAGTAAACTTTAGTTTGTGCCCAGTGATTTTTCAATGGATGTCAAGCAATGCAGTATGTGCCAAGCATCAGAAGCTAGTTAATGTTGAGTGTCAACATCATTAGAAAGATCATAAATTTGATGGATTTGAGTTGTAAAAGTTGATTTCTTTGATTATTTGAACTGTGTGGAAGATAAGATTGATGAGCTAGTGGCATAGAATTTGAGATAAACCATTTATAGGAAAATTTAAAGAGGATTGAGGGAGAAATTTTTAGAAGGGAATGTAATGAAATAAGGGGCAGATGCATTGAATCCTACCTTATTTTTCCTAACCCTAAATTGAATGATGGAGAATGAACAAAAATAAATCTTAATTATCAATTTATAGAGATGGCTAGTCAAAAGAAAACGTTATCATGTGCAACAACCTAAGGAAGACAAGAAGTCTAGTGTATTTCTTCATTTAGTAACCTAAGAGAAGAGTCTACATTGGCAAGAAAAGTAACAAGGCTTAAGGGTATGGATACCTGAAGGGTGAATAAGCTATCAGAGTTGAGGTGTGTGAAAGCCAAGTAGAATGGAGGTACTAAAACAAAGAACTATAATCTACAAATGGAGTTGTAAGTTATTATCAAATCAAGCCTTACTATTACTTTCTAATAATTATATCAGGTCTAAGGTAAATCCTTTTGATTAAGGTTGACCTAACAATAATTTTTAAATCTTTTAACCAAGTGAAATTCCAAGTGAATGGTCTAAAGTCCTCTAACAAGGCTCACTCCTAATAGGGTGATTGAAATCCTTTAATAAGGTCACATTTAACAGTGTGCATTGTAACCTTTAATAGGGTTGGCCTTTCATAGGGCATCACTTTAGAAGAGTGAGAGGTAGTAGCATGTTACTGGTGGTTTTTAAATTGGGTTTCCACATAAATCATTGTGTCAAGTGTGTTATTGAATATATTATGTTTCATGTTTACAATTCTTCAAATTGATTTGATTGTAACCTACAAGTTTTAAGTGATTGCTTTAGTGATTGAGAGTAACCCACTGTCCAAATAGCTTTAGTGGTGAGACCAAACCCAACTCACTGTCCAACTATTTTCCATATTATTCCTTGTAGAATAACAAAAATATATAGCTCCTTCTCTATCCTATGACAAGACCAAACCTCTTTTGATCTTGATACTAGATCACTAGCTTTGCATCCAATAATCCATTAGACCACTTACTTACTTGATCTCAATAAAAAATGCATACTAAAAAATAAGGAAAATACCTTCCTTATCCTCAAAATAATTCCTTGAATTGGCCTTAAGGATTTACTAATTAATTATAATAGGACCTCTTTAAAATTATTAATTATTTTACAATTACATGACACTATTAGATCACAATATATACAACTTCTCATGCATATGAACTCTAACCTTGCGCACCCACTAATGGCATCATTAGGATGTCTAATATCACTATTTTACTTCCCATATCAAGATTCTATCTCTATTGGGAGATAGAACCCAAACATCAGACACTACTTCTTAGGTACCTTGTTTGTATACTATCCTTTGTAAAGCAAGGATATATCCTTCATTTCTTTGAATCTCTAAAAGCATTATATTCCAATTCATCATGATACAATGTAGAATACATCCTAAAATATGCTTAACTTTATCATCAATAATAAGTTTGTATGACCTTATTCTCTATCTTCTACTCTACCAATATTTATAGAAACAATACTATGTTGACATTACTGAAAAACATAGTCATGAATGCAACATTAACAATCTCCCAAGTGCTCTATCAATGCTTACGATACTCCCCCAAAGGAATACCATCAAAATTCATGCTAACAATATCCCCCTTTTGAATTTATGGCAACATAGATGAAAACATATAAGTTCCAAGAATACCAAATCAAACTCTACTACTGTTGCTGCTATTTTATTCTTTTCAAATCCTCTTCATAAATCAAATAAGATATTCACAAGAACACTACTCTATCATGCTTTCTCACTCTTAGGATCAACATCTATTGTTCACACTCTAACCCTTAGGAAAAAATCTATTTTTTTCATTTATGGTAATCAATTTTTAGACTTCTCCCTCATTCAATGTTTCTCCTATCAAAATCAATCACTCTCATTCATTACACATACATAGGAGTTTTGATGCAATCTCTCCCCCATACATAAGAGACACTTCTTCCTTATTCATAGGAGATATTTTTCATGTATAATTCTCCCCCATTGACATCAATGACAAAGGATTCACTCTATCAATCATCTACTGAAAGTCTTCAACCAACTCAAGTATCTAAAGACACTATCTACCAAGAGTCTTTGATGACTCTACTCATTTCAAATACTCTATGTTTAAGAAGCATCAACATTCAGTCTAGTCAAACAATAATTCTCTATACCACTACACCGATGCATTCTTTACATTATCTACTTAGAAGTAGGCATGATCATAACCCCAAGCATACCTCACAATTACTCAAATGTATTTTTAGGAAAGGGCTTCATAAAGATATCTACAATTTTCTCTTTTCTACTTACATACTCCAATTTGATTTCTTTCTTTGCAACTTTCTCTCTCAAGACATGATACTTAATAGATATATGCTTAGTCTTATAATTTAACACAATATTCTTACACATACTTACTATACTTGTTTTATCACAATGTATGATAAAAATTCTAAAAATTCTATTCCAATGTCCTTTAGCGTCTACTTCATCCACATTATCTGATTGCAATTGTTTACTACTGCTACATACTCTACTTTTGCTATACTTTGTGAACTAAAATTATGTTTCTTTCTTAGCCAAGAAATCATCCGAGGTAAAAATTTACACCACTACTGATATTTCTATCATCCATTCTTCCTACCAAATCAACATCAATATAAGAACACAAAGTGAAATTACTTGATCTATCATACCATAGTCCAAAATTAGGTGTACCCTTTAGATATATAAATATCCTCTTTATTGCTACATAATGTTATTCCATAGGATCAACTTAAAATATTTCTATTATCCCAACTACATTTTCTATATCTTTTCTCATGTGAGTCAGATATTGCAAACCTCTAGTCATAGATATATACTTCTTCTCAATTGTAGTTGTCTCATCTTTGATAGATAACTTGTGACTAATTATCATAGGTGTACAAATAGGCTTACAATTTTCCAAACCAAATCATTTCAACAAGTATTTTAAATACTTAGCTTGTGATAGAAAAACACCATCGCTATTTTGCATAATCTGCAAACCCAATAAAAACTTCATCTCACCAATCATACTCATCTCAAATTCATTCTTCATTTCATTAGAAAACTTATCACTTACTTCATCACCACCTCCAAAGATTATGTCATCAACAAATACTACGATGATCAAAAACCATTCTCAATTTCTTTCAAATATAAATTACTATCTACCATATATAGATAATCCCAACTTTTCCAAATAGTTTTTCATTCTTGCATACTAGGTTCTAGGTGCTTTCTTGAAACCATACAATTCTTTCTTCAATCTGTATACAATGTCCTTTTCTTTTGTCAAAGGAAATCCTTCAGAATGCTCAATAAAAAAATCTTCTTCAAGTTCTCCATTAAAAAATGCTAACTCAACATCCATATGATACACTTTAAACTTCTTATTATTTGCTTAAGCTAGGAACATTCTTACTACTTACATTCTAGAAACATGGGAAAATGTCTCTTCATAATCTACATGTTCTTGTCATGAATATCCTTTACATACCAATCTTTCTTTATTCCTCAAAAATTCACCTTGTTCATTCATCTTATGTCTAAATACCCATTTAGGTCCTATAACATGCTTGTCTTTAGGTCTAGGAGTCAATTACCATGTCTCATTCTTCACAATATGATCAAGTTCTTCCTTTATTTATTGAATCCAATGATCATGCGTGCATTGATTTGTTCAACTTGAGAAATCAAACATAATTCCTCATGTAATCTATTTCTTGTCATCAATCCATTGTCTTTGCTTTGAATGATCTGGTTTGTATGGTGATTCTTCACTAAATTCCTATTTAGTGTAGGAGTTTCTATCTAAACTCTTATCTCTACTCTTACTTCTAATATTTGTTCAATCATTTGAACATCATTCTACAACTCATTGTTAGTATAAAAGAAAACTTCAATATTTCTCTAGCAAGTTTAGGATTATCTTTTTCTTCATTAGAAATATAATCCAACATTCTCTCTCTAACTCTGAAAATTTCATCCACTTTCACATTTGCACACTCAACAATTGTCTTAGTTCTTTGATTAAAGCATCTATAGCATTTGATTTTCAATAAATAACCAATGAACATACCTTCATCACTTCTTGGATCAAACTTACCAATATCATCATCTTTCTTTATGTAATACTTACTCTCAAAGATTCTAAAATACTTTATTGATGGTGCATGTCCAAACCATAAATCATAAGGAGTCTTGTTTGTACCTTTTTCGAGATGTTCTTTTTTCATGGTGTATAGCATAGTATTTATTACTTCCCTCCAAAATATCTTGGATACATAATTTCTCCCATTTCTTAAGTTATAGACATGTTCCTCCTTTATGTAATCCCATTTTTCTTAGGAGCCTTGGGTGATGATAGCTGTCTTTTAATACCATTTTCTTCACAAAATATATTAAACTCTCTAGAAGTAAATTCTACACCTCTATTTGATCTTAAACATTTTATCTTTACACCAGATTCATTCTCAACTCTATTCTTGAACAACTTGAACTTTTCAAATATTTTAGAGTTTTCTTTAAGAAATGTTACCCACATCATTTTAGTGAAACCATCAACAAAAATCATAAAGTACCTTTCTCCATAAAATACTCTTATTCTAGTAGGACCACTCAAGTCTAGATGAAAAATCTCCAAATTTTCTGTGGTAGTGAAATTCTTGTTGGGGAAAGAAACCTTCTTCTATTTAGTCATAATACATTCTTTGCAAGCAACATTAATAGACTTCATGATTCTAGATAAATCTCTAACAAAAAATGTGCTACTAGCCTTCACAATATTGTCAAAGTTTATGTGATAGAACCTTCTATGCCACAACTAGTTCTTATTGACCTTTGCTACCAAGCAATTCATCTCAGTAGGCTTCAATTGAAACACATTACTTCTAGATCTTGTACTATTTCCAATCAAATTAACATCTTTGTCTTTGATAATGCACATCTTCTCTATGAATTGCAACTGATAACCTTTGTCAACCAACTATCCAACACTTTGTAGGTTATGCTTTAGTCTATCAAAAAAATAAATATAATCTCTATTAGTCTTTCCATCAAGAGTAATATATCCTATTCCCATAATGTGGCAAGCTATATTGTTACCAACTCTAACAATTCCCCCATCATGATTTCTGAGCTTGACAAACTTATTCATATTTCTAGTCATATGATGTGAACATATAATATCTATAATCCAATCAAATTTCTTTTCAACTTATGAAACTAGGAATTTTCTTCTTTAATTTCATTTTTAGAATTCTCTTCTTTATAAACCACCAATCATAATTCATCATTAGTTTCACTCTAAATTATTTCCTCGAACTCATCATCTTCATTTTCATACAAACAATATCTAGGTCTTCTAGGTTTGAAATTCTTTTTATACCATTTCTCTCTTTTAGGAAACTTAGAAGCATAATGATTGAATTCATTGCAAGTCCAAAATTTAAAATTTTTTTGACCATCTGGCTCTCTTCTTACAAGTAGGGCTATTCCTTCTTCAATTTTTCTATCTTCTTTAGATCTGGATCTACTACTGCTGGCATATGTTAGCATGAATTTTGATGATACTACATTGAGGAAGTATCGTAAGAATTGGAGAGTACTAACATTTTGTATTCATGATTGTGTTTTTCATTAATGCCAACATAGTAGTAAGTCTATGAAGACTGGAAGAGTAGTAGAGAGAGATCTTAGTTGTATAGACAAGGTTTTTCTTGTGTAGTGATGCATGATCATGGACAAGTTTAGTACAATGACCTAATGATGTGGTTTAATGCACATCACATAATTCAAAGGTGTACGAAAGTTATACTTGATTTACTAAGAGTAGTACAAAGATAGAGTGCCTAGAAACTAGTTTCTAATGTTTATATTATATCTTTCTTCTAAGATGTAATAAAGAGATGTGCATTTAGATAGTGACAAAGGATAGTTGGATAATGATGTTAGTGGATGTGCAAGCCCTAGTATCACATACATGAAGTTTTATATAGATTGTGAGCTGACGGTGCTATTGTAATTACAATTAATTAATTATCTTATTACAATTAATTGGGAAAGCCTCAAGGCCAATTCAAGGAATTATTTTGAAGATATGGTATAAAGGAAAGTTGTTTTACTTGTTTGTAAAGTGTATCAAGTATTGGATTGAGTTTGAAGTGTGTAAAGGAGTAGAGTACTTAATGAATGAAAGTAAGCAATCCAAAGGAAAGTTGTTTTACTTGTTTGTAAAGTGTATCAAGTATTGGATTGAGTTTGAAGTGTGTAAAGGAGTAGAGTACTTAATGAATGAAAGTAAGCAATCCAAGGGATTATTGGATGCAAGTTTTATGATCTTGTTACAAGATCAAAAGGAGCAGAGGTCTAGTTGATAGGACAAAGGAAGGAAGTACTATTCATTTCTATTATTCTATAAGGAATAATATAGAGATCATTTGGATAGTGGGTTCATTGGTCTTAACCTTGAAGGTATTTGGGCAGTGGGTCGAGCTGTTTTCCACAACTCCTAACAGGGTTGGAATCTACTAACAAGTATTCAAAGTCTCCTAATAGGGACTAATATGTACTAAATGTTGTTATAGACTCCTAATAGGGTCCATCCCCTAACAAGGAATATTTATATTAGTAGATCATCTTGTGGGTACCATCCTCATTGGGGTTTTCCTTGATCAAGGGTTTCTCTAGTTAACATATCTAGTGCTATTGTGTATGCGTATCTTGTTATGGTTTCTGATTATATATATCATATGGTTAAAGTTATTTATGGTTGATAATTGTGATATTAGATGGATAAGTAATTCATCCCCCCTCTTAGTTATATTGGTTGACTATATATTCTAACAACATAGTCTTCGTAGGTGCTTACACTTCTTGATAAAGAAGGACATACACTAAATGCACTTAAAGTTATTTACACTCTATAAAATTCTCTAGATTTCTCCAAGCACACTTGTGCTACTTCCAACCTTCCAAGTAAAGTCTCTCTAGTAAAATTCTTAGTGCAAGGTATCACTTGCTCAATCATTTGCATTATTTGTCTGAATGGTGGTGTCAATATATCAAATTTTTTTAGATAATTTGATCTTTATCTTTAGATCCTTCATAAGAATTAATTCTCACAACAATCTCAAATATTCTACCAACATAGCTTCTCATAGATTCATCTTCCATCATTTTAGCATCTTGAAACAAACATATCTAATTCTATAGTCTAATTCTTTTAGCATGCTTATCACCTTCTAAAGTAGATTCTAAGGCTATCCGAATTTTATGAGATGTCTCTACTGATTTTACCTAAATGTATTCATTTTCAGGAAGAGATGACAATAATGCCTCTCTGGAAAGTGTACTACACATAAATAGATCTCTTTAAGCTTCATCACATTCCTCTAGTTTATTTTCTTCCACAATCTCTCTTTCATTATTTGTCATCAACTAATACCCTAGATGCATACATAGAAAATGAGTCCTCATCTTCTCCTTCCAACTATCATAACTAATTCCATCAAACTTCAGATTTTCTTTTTCAAAATGGCTTGCCATTGGTCTCCCAAATTTGTTAATCTTTTTCTTCAAGGACCTATTGCTTTAATACCAATTATTAGAAATTATTGTCCACTAAGATAAATGAGGGGGCGGGGGGTTGAATTAGTTATCCAACTATTAAAACATTTATTAAGCTTATTAATCCTTAAGTATGTGATCAATATAATCAATAATTAAAAGAATATACCCATACATGATTACACCAAATATGTTAACTAGGGAAACCCTTGATTAGATGGAAAACCCTAGTGGGGTTGGTACTCACAAAATGATATACTAATATAAAAGTTTCTTTTTAGATGATGAACTCTATTGGGAGCCAATTAATTACATTGAATACATATAAGCCCTTATAGGAGACTTTGAATCCTTATTAGGAGATTCCAACCCTTTTAGGTGTTGGATACAATTGTTCAAATGTGTGTTGTCTTTGATGTTATGCAAATGTCATATTAGTTATTAGATAGAATCTATCGAGCATTCCTGAAAAATACTATGTGGAAATAGTTTCTACCAAGCTCACTCAGGCGTCAAAGGTTTCTATGGCAGAAGTCAATTTCTACCAAGCTCATAAGGTTAGCAAATGAAAGTTAGTGTTTATTGAATTCAATCAGTCTCCAAGGATTTTGTAGAGTTTGTAGTATTTATCGAGCTTCACTTGGTTAACACTGGAAATCATTTCTAGAGCAGTGTCTATCGAGAAGGGTCAGCTAATGAAGGATTTCATATTTTGGGAAATAAAGTTTAATTGTTTCATGTAATAAATGTAGCCAATTGATGTAATGATTATTGGTAATTATAATTTGTAAATGAGCTAACTGGATAATTTGTAAGGTATAAATAAAAGGTCAAGTTGTGAATTCAATAGTATGGATGAGTATAATGAGTGAGCATGCAAGTGTGAAGATGAAAGTGTGAGAAAATTTTGAAGAAGGATTAGATATCCTTGAGGAGCAGCAAAGTTGTATTCAATCAGAGAGGATCTAGTGAAGTAGAACAAAAATCTATATCAGAAAATTCAGTTGCATCTCATTTAAGTAAACTCATTGTTACTTTCTCACAATTGTAGCAGTGATTTCCAAATCTCTTAATAGAGTTGGTTTTATAGCCATTTTGTAAATCCTCTAACAAGGTGGACAGTTTTATTGAATTGTTCTAAAGTCCTCTAGCAAGGCCACTCCTAGTAGGGTGATTAAATCCTTTAGTAAGGTCACACCTCATAGTGTGTTTTTGTAACCTTTAACAGGGCTGGCTCCTAATAGGGCTCACTTCAAAAGAGTGAAAATTGGTAGCTAGTTACTTGATGGTTTTTCCCATATTGGGTTTCCAAGTTAAATATGGTGTCTATTGTATTCATGTTATTTCTTTTATGCATGCATGTTAAATCTCCATGAATGCTTAAAGATCAGTAATTTTTATTTTATTTTGAAAAAAAGGGTAAAAAATTATTCAATCAAATCTAGATTACAAAACAAAGGCCAGAGGCCCACAACAACACTATATATTCTTATCGTCCAAAATTAGCTGACCAACAATCTCCCGGTAGTCCTGAGGTAACTCATCCCTTCCATTAATACCCCAACTATCCATGTTCTTTGAAGCCCACTTCACCAAAAAATCCATAACTCTATTCCATTCGTGAGGGATATGAAAAGATCAGTAATTAATTCATCTACCAAGTTACAACATTTTTTTGCATGGCTACTGAGTGACAACTGTAACTAGTTCTTAAGACATCTAAGGGATCTATGGATTTTTTTTTGTGGTAACTGATTCATCCCCCCTCTTAGTTACTTCATCTATATTTCCAACAATTGGTATCAGAGCATTTGGTGCTTGCAGGAAGGATTTCAAGGACCTAAGCTAAAGATCAAGATGTATTACAAGAGGGAAATTCCAAGGCTTAACATGGATAACTTTTTGGCATGCCATGGTCTCATGAGGCTCCATTTGGCTTCCATTAGAGATATAGGATTGAAATATCTTGATGAAGAATATGTGACTCCTTTTGATACACTATCTATCAATGAAATTGCTGAGAAGAAGACTCATAACACCATGATGATAGACATTGCATTAGCCCTAAGCTATGAAGAATTTGATGATATCAAGGACTGCAAAACTACCTTTGCTATGTGGAACAAGCTGAAGGAAATCTATGGAGGTGATGATAATGTGAGAAGAGCCAAAGTAGAAAGTATAAGAGGACAATTTGATCATATGAGAATGGGAGAGGATGAGAATATTGCTAAATATGTTGAAAGAGTCAAAGCAAGAATTAGTGCAATCAAAGCTTCTGGAGGAGATATCAAGGAATAAATGGTTGTAAGTAATGTTCTTAGAACATACTTCCCATTTATGCAATTAGAGTTTTTGCAATTCAAGAAAGAATATGTGAAGAAAATCATAAGATAAATTTAGAGGCCATAGTAGGAAGATTGACTGCATTTGAGCTAGATAACTATGACAACTATGTTCTAGCTTCCAAGAACATTGAATCAAAATTTGAAGCCAAGATTTCAATCAAAGAAAAGCACAAGAAGATAAAGGATTCTCAGTCAAAAAGTGAGGAAGGATCAGAATAGAGTTTTGATAGTGATCTTGAGGTGGTTTAAGCTCTTCTAGCAAGGAAATATTCTAGAGGCAAAGGAAAATACAAAGGTAAGGTTCCTTTGATCTATTTTTCATGTGACAAAATTGGTCATATTACTGCTAGGTGCCCAAACAAGTAAATAAAGGATGAGAAGAAAGGTCACAAGTGCAATGGCAAGAATGACATCAAATCATTCAAGGACAAATGTAAGAAAACATGTTTCATGGCTAAGGATTCGAAGGATTCTAACAATAGTGAAGATGAGATTGTTTACTTTAATATGAAAGATGAATTTGATAATGACGAGGAAGATAAGATGGCACTTATCTCTCATGTAAGAAAAAATGATACATGGATCATAGAAAGTGGTTGCTCTCATCATATGATTGGTGACAAAACTAAGTTTGAACAATTTGAAGACTATGATGGTGGCAATGTGAGATTTGGTAATAATGAACCTTGTTACAAAAAAGGAAGAGGAAGAATCTCACTAACCAAAGAGGTTGTATGTGATAATGCTTATTGGGTTGAAGGTCTAAAACACAATCTATTGAGTGTGGCATAGCTAATCAATATTGGATTTAAAGTGTAATTCATGCATGGAAAAGAAAGACTGCTGGATGACAAAGAAAAGATGATTGGATTAGGCATATAGACAAAAGGTAATTTGTTCTATCTTGAACTTGGTGAATGTTCATGTTTTATTACTCAAGTTGAAGAAAGTTAGTTATGGCATACAAGGTTATGTCATGTGAATTTTGATAACTCGGTGAAAATAACGAAATTCAAGAAAGTAAGAGGCATTCTTAGTATAAAGAAACCTAATGTTGGTTTATACAAGAATTGTTAGATTGGTAAGATGGGAAAGACTAGCTTTAAAAGTAAAAATTATCAGTTTGAAATTTTTTTAGAAATTGTGCATACTGCTTTGTGTGAAACTATTAGAATTGAGAGCTATACTAGAGAAAAACACTTCATTCTTTTTGTTGATGATTACTCTAGAATGATGACTGTCATGTATCTAAGAGAGAAATTAGAAGTATTTGAGAAGTTCAAATGGTATTTGGCTAGAGTAGAAAAGGAAATAGGGAAAAGACTAAAATGCTTGAGGTCAGACAGAGGTGGTGAATTCATCTCCCATGAATTCAATAACTTTTGTATTGAAAGAGGAATCAAAAGATAGGTATTAGCTCTTGGAACTCCTAAGTAGAATGGAATAGCTGAAAGGAGGAATAGATCTATCATGGATTGTGCAAGAACTCTAATGATTAAAAAGAACATTGCTATCAAATATTGGAAGGAAGCTACCAACATTGTAGTTCATACCTTGAACTGAGTACACTTCAAGAAGGACTCATTCAAAACCCCCTATGAGTTATGGTATGGCTAAAAACCAAATTTAAGTTGCCTAAAATTATTTGGAAGTAAATGTTACATTTTGAAAGAATCTAGAAAAGGAAAATTTGATGTGAAGGGTGATGAAGGCATATTTTTGGAATATTCTTGCAAGAGTAAGGCATATAGATGTTTGAATTTGTCTACTCACAAAGTCATAGAAAGTACACACATGAAAATTGATGAATTTGCAAAAAGGACCAAAGAAGAAAGCAAAAAGGAACCAGAAGATTACAGGAGATTTGTTTTCATTGAACCTGATATAGTGCCAAACACATCTATCAATCAGGAAACTTCTATTCTCGAGTCTTTAGTCACCAAGTTGCAAGAAGTTCAAACTAAGTTGAAGGAACCTGAGTTACATTCAAATGCTACCGAGCCAATACCTACCAAGCTTGAAGGACCTAATAAATAGTTAAAATAGTCAGAACCTAAAATTAATTTTCAAAATGAAAACAGTGGAACTTAGTCAAAAGGCAAGAAACCTATATTGACCAAGTATGTTAGGAGACAACATACACTAGATCAGATTATTGGAGACAAATCTAAAGGTACTATGAAAAGAAGTAAGTTAAAAGGTACTTGCTTACTTGTTGATTTTGAGCCTAGAAATGTCAAAGATGCATTAGAAAATGAAAGTTGGATTGAGGCTATGAATGAAAAGATAGAGCAAATAGAGAAAAACAAAACTTGGACTCTTTACCTAGGCCTAAAGAAAAAAATGTGATTGGAACTAAGTGGGTATTTAGAAATAAGTTGAATGAAGATGGTAAGGTATCAAGAAACAAAGCTAGACTATTATGTAAAGGCTACTGTCAAGAAGAAGGAATAGACTATGGAGAGACTTTTGCTCTTGTTGCAAGACTTGAAGATGTCAGGACCTTACTTGCATATGTTGCACATAAAGGATTTAAAGTATATTAGACAGATGTCAAATCTACATTTCTCAATGGTATTCTAGATGAAGAAGTCTACTTTGAAGAACCTAAAGGTTTTGTTGATCTAGACAAGAAGGACATGGTCTACAAATTACACAAAGCATTGTATGGTTTGAAACAAGCCCTTAGAGCATGGTATGAAAGATTACATAACTATCTTATTTAGATTGGTTTTTGGAGAACTAATGATAACAGTAGCCTGTGTATCAAGGAAGGACCGAATAATAAGATTGTTTTGGCAGAAATATTTGTGGATGATACATTGTTTATAAGAAACAATGATCTATGCAAAGAATTTTTAGAGCAAATGAAAAAGGAATTTGAAATGTCTATGTTTGGTGAGATTAAATTCTTTGTTGGTCTTCAAATTCAGCAGAGAAAGAATGGTATCTACATCACTCAGTCTAAATACATCAAGGAGATACTCAAAAAGTTTGGTATGGAAGGTTGTAAACCAATTGGGACTCCCATGTGTACTAGACTAAAGCTTACCAAGGATGATGAATTAAAAGAGGTAGATCAGACCTTATATAGATCAATGATTGGAAAATTGTGGTATGTAGTTCGTACAAGGCTTGATGTTGCTCTTGTAGTTGGTATTGTAGTAGGATTTTCAGCAAAACCAAGAGAAAATCACATGATGGCAATCAAAAGGATCATGAGGTACTTGAAAATCATTGAAAATTATGGATTATGGTACCAATTTGGAGGTAATCTAGACTTTAAAGTGTTTACTGATGCTAATTGGGTAGGAAACATTGATGATAGAAAAAGTACAAGTGGAGACGCATTCTTTCTTGGAAATAGGTTGGTTTCTTAGACAAGTAAAAAGAAAAATTGTACATCCCAATTTACAGCAGAAGCAGAATATGTTGCAGCATCAGTAAACTATTCTAATATTGTTTGGTTTAAACAATTGTTAGAAGGTATGGAGGTGGAAATCAAGGAACTAGTTGTTATGTTTTGTGACAATACATGTGCTATCAACATATCTAAAAATCTAGTGATGCATTAAAAAACCAAGCACATTGCAATAAAGTATCACTTTGTCAGAGAATTGGTGCAGGATAAGAAGATCGGATTGGAATATGTCCATACAAAAGAACAAATTGTTGACATATTCACCAAGCCATTACTTAAGGATGCATTCTTGTATCTAAGAGGTAAGCTAGGTGTCATTTCCCTATCTGAGGCTCACTAAAATGAAGTTTTTAGTGATGCATAAACATGAACCAAATTGAAGATCTATCAGTGTATGAAACATAGTCATGGGAACATTACATATGAATAAGTACTTAAGGTACATTGCTACTCATTTGGCTTGTGTTCTTCTTTGGAATGTGTTGTCAAAGAGGGAGAGTCTACTGTCATATCTTTCTAAAATTTGAATTTGTCTATGGAAAATTTTTTGTTTGAAAATAAGCTATGTAATTGCTTCATAGAGGGAGATTACTATATTTGAGAAGTTTGTGGCATATAATCTGAGAGGGAGAAATGTTCTGTTAGAAAAAGACTTGTTCTCAAATTTTATCTGCTATGACATGTTGTGTTTCCATCAATGCCAAAGAGGGAGATTGTTGGATACAATTGTTCAATTGTGTATTGTCTTTGATATTACATAAATGCCATATCAGTTATCAGACAGAGTCTACTTAGCTCAGTTGGTCAACAAAGAAAATTACAAAGTCTACTAAGCATTCCTGAAAAATACTTTGTGGAAATAGTTTCTACTGAGCTCACTTAGGCATCAAAGGTTTCTGTGGTAGAAGTCAGTTTCTACTGAGCTCACAAGGTTAGTGAAGGAAAGTTAGTGTTTATCAAGTTCACTCAGTCTCCAAAGGATTTTGCAAAGTTTTCAATGTTTATTGCACTTCAGTTGGTTAATACTGGAAATCATTTTCTGAGTAGTGTCTATTGAGTAGGGTCGGTCAATGAAGGATTTCATTATTTTGGGAAATAAAGTTTAATTGTTTCATTTAATGAATGTAGCTAACTAATGTAATGACTATTGGTAATTGTAACTTGTAAATGAGTCAACTGGATAATTTGTAAGATATAAGTAAGGTCAAGTTGTGAATTCAATAGTATGGATGAGTGTAATAAGCGAGCATGCAAGTGTGAAGAGGAAAGTGTGAGAAAATTTTGAAGAAGGATTAGATATCCTTGAGGAGTAGTAGAGTTGTATTCAATTAGAGAGGATGCAGTGAAGTAGAACATAGATCTATATCAAAAAATTCACTTGCATCTCATTCAGGTCAACTCATTATTACTTTCTCACAATTGTAGCAGTGATTTCCAAATCTCTTAATAGAGTTGGTTGTATAGCCATTTTGTAAATCCTCTAACAAGGTGACAATTCTATTGAATTATTCTAAAGTACTCTAGCAGGGCCACTCCTAGCAGGGTGATTAAATCCTTTAACAAGGTCACACCTCACAGTGTGTTTTTGTAACCTTCAACAAGGTTGGCTCCTAATAGGACTCACTTTAGAAGAGTAAAAATTGGTAGCTAATTACTTGGTGGTTTTTCCCATATTGGGTTTCCACATTAAATTTGGTGTCTCTTGTATTCATGTTATTTCTTTTATGCATGTATATTAAATCTTTGTAAATGCTTAAAGATCAATAATTAATTCATCTACCAAGTTACAACATTTTTCTATGTGGCTATCGAGTGACCGTAGTAACTAGTTCTTAAGATGTCTAAGGGATCTGTGGATTTTTTTTGTGGTAACTAATTCACTCTACCTCTTAGTTACTTCATCTATATTTCCAACATTAGGAGTTGTGCCAAACTAGTTAGGAGTTGTCACAACCTTGTTAAGAGTTATAGAAGCAAGATGGACCCTCTTTTCAAACAAATTTAGGAGAAAGGCCATTGAACTCACTATCCAATAGGTCTCCATATTATTCCTTGCAGAATAATAGAAATGTATATCTCCTTCTCTATCCTTTGATTAAGAAAACCTCTTTTGATCTTGATACCAGATCACCAACTTCACATCTAATAATCACTTGGATAGCTTAATTGCATTTACCAAACACTTTGCTCTTATTCACTTGATCTCAATAAAAATGCATACTTACAAACAAGGAAAATACTTTCCTTTATACTATATCCTCAAAATAATTCCTTGAGTCAAGCTTTAGGATTTTTCAATTAATTATAATAGGAAATCTTTAAGATAATCAATTATTTAATAATTACATAATGCTATCAGATCACAGTCCTTACAAATTCTCACAGATGTGACCTCTGACCTTGTAGACTCATTGACATCATCATTAGGCTATCTACTATCATTGTTTGATTTTTCATATCAAGACTCTAGCTTTGTTAAGAGACACAATCCAAACATCAGACATTACTTCTCAGTACTTTGTTTGTATACTATCCTTTGTAAATCAATAATATCTCCTTCATGTCTTTAAATATTTGAATGCACTCTTTTCCACTTCATCAAAATAGAATATAGAATATATCCTAAATTGTGCCCGATCTGATTTTCAATAATAAGTCCATATGAACTCATTCTTTGTTTTCTTCTCAACTTGTCTTTATAGAAATAATACTGTGCTGACATCAATGACAAAAAAAATAATAAATGCAACATTAACAATCTCCCAAGTGCTCTAGAAATGCTTAGGATACTCCCCCAAATGAATACCATCAACATTCATGCTAACATAGTCAACATTTTTTTGACTTAGAGGGGATTCTTACTTTCTAAGCATAAGACTGGTGGCCTTAAACAATCAATTAGACATGGAGTCACTAGTAGAGATTAACGTGCTATCCCATCCATAACTTCACAATATCTATAACCTCAACAAAAAAACCCTTCTATCTTTTGGAGGGAAATAGTTGTGCTCATACAATTCTTGGAAAATACCTACTCTACTATGTACAAGTATTTTCAACAAAAAAAAAAAAAAAAAAACCATTAAATAACTTATTGAAATAGCTTCCTTTTTTCCTCATCTTAAAGTGCTTGACACACACAATCACCTTCCTCCCACCATCACTAGGGATAAATTAACTTAATATTCCATGTGATTGTGATGGAAAAGAAGCCCCTCTTGTTTGATAATTTTTCTTAATCTGATGAATTAAGCCACATTTTTCATCTCTAAAGGCCCAAAATGTTTTTATCAACCTCTTGGGAGAGAAACATCCTTTTTAGCTAATCTATCTATTCTTGTTTCTCAAAATCATCTACTTATGTTAGTACAAGAAATATTTCTTCATTATTAGAAATAAAATCAAGGAGCTTATCAAATATATCACTAAACTCTCATCCTGCTTCTAACTAGAATTAAGAGATTCAAAATTTATTGCTCTTTTACACCTTGGATCAGATTTGCAAGGACAAAACCTTGGTCATGGATAGCATAGATGATTAGAAATAGTAGTCCAATAGTATAACTAAGAGGGGGGGTGGGGGGTGTGGTGAATTAGTTATATATCAATCTTAACAAATTATTAATTAGTCAACAAAAGCAAACAATAACCATAAAGTAGTGCACATACACAAATACACTAGATATGTTGACTAGGGAAACCCTTGATCAAAGGGAAAACCCCAGTGGGAATGATGCCCACAAAATAATGTACTAATTTGAATATTCCTTGTTAAAGGATGGACCCTATTAGGAGTTTGTTACAACACTTAGTACAAAGAGTCCCTATTAGGAGACTTTGAATCCCTATTAGAAGATTCCAACCCTATTAGGAGTTGTGGGAGGCGGCTAAATCCATTTTCCAAATAGCTTCAGGATCATATCAATGAACCTATTATCCAATTGATCTTGGTACTATTCCTTTTAGAATAATATATATGTGACTATCTTTCACTTCTTTCTCTATCTAGTACACTAGACTTCTTCACCTTTAGATCATGTAATTAGATCTATAACTCTATATCCATCAGCAGTAACCCTTAAGGTCACTTGCATTAGAAGATTACTTTTCTCCTCTACTTCACAATTTGCAAGTCTCCACTACTTCTTGATCTCAATGATGATGTTTAAAACTTGGAAAACATCTTTCCTTTATACCACACTCAAGATTAATTCCTTAGGTTGGCTCCATAAACTTAGTACTAATTCCTTGAGTTGGCTCCATGAAACACATATTTAATTAATGTTGTTGGCTCACAGTTATACAAAAACTTTCACATGTGTGACTTCTGTATCTATGCACTTGCTAATATCATCACTGGTCAATATACTTCCTCCAGTTAACTGCACAACCCTTCATTCCAAACACAATGTGCTATATCGATCATACAATAGAAACTATTTTCCCATGCTTTGTTTCCCTATGGTTCTCTATAAATCATTAATATCTTTTGTAAATTGTTGATTTAGGTTCTATGCACTTGCTCACATGTTAAATACACACTATAGTATACACTAGTAACTGTGCATAGGCAAATATGCAATGTGATGTCTTTAATACATGAAACTCAGTTTGTTGCTCTGTCAATCTTTTACAAACTTATTGCTATGTTCTCATCAATGATAAACATTGTCATAACACTATTCTACAAGGCTCCCCCATAGCATCAACATTCATGCTAAAAATCTCCCCCTTTGGCATTGATGGCACCATAGATGAAAAATATCTATTTCCACAAATACTAACAATATTCATGCAAATCTTTCATTTGCAACATTTCTCCCTCATAGTACAAACTCTCTCTAATGTTTTGCATACCACACTCTCTCCCCCATTGACATCAATGTCAAAGTTAGAACACAAATTGAACAAATAACAATCTATCAACACGACCACAAACTAGTTTGTCACTTTACAAATTTTACATATCATTATATAAATAATACAAGTGTCAAAAGACACTGCTACATAAAAATTACCTATTACCAAGAGTCCTTGGCTAACTTTGTTTATCATAGATACTCCCCCATTAAGGAAGCATCAAAATTTAGTCCAATCTAACAATGTTTTTGTGTACCTTGGATTGATGCACTCTTGCATCTTCTACTTTGAGCTAGGTAGGGGCATAACCCCAAGCATACCTCTTAGGTAATCAAAGGTATCCTTTGGTAAGGCCTTTGTCAAAATGTCTACAATCTGTTCCTTAGTATTAATGTACTCTAATATGATTTCTTTCTTTCTAACTTTTTCTTTTAGCACATGATACTTTATTGCTATGTGCTTGGTTTTTGAATGCAAAACAGGGTTCTTAGACATGTTAATAGTACTTGTGTTATCACAATAAATGATTACAGGTTCTATGAATGTAATTCCAAAATCTTTCATCATTTGCTTCATCCATATGACTTGATTATAGTTGTTTGCTACTACAACATACTCTACCTCTATAGTACTTTGTGAGGTACAATCTTGCTTCTTGTTGAACCAAGAAACTAGTCTACCTCTAAGAAAAAATGCTCCTCCACTAGTGCTTTTACTGTCATCTCTATCTCCAACCCAATTAGCATTTGTATAAGTAAAAAGAGTAAAGTCATTTTTTTAGATATTTCAATATCCTTTTTACTGCTACATAGTAATATTCTTTAGGATCATCTTGAAATATTTCTACAATTCTAGTTGCATTAGCTATATCTAGTCTACTATGAGTCAGATATTGTAACCCTCCAATCATAGATCTGTACTTCTTTTGTTCAATAGTAGGCATCTCATCTTTGCTTGATAACTTATGACCAATTACTATAGGAGTCTCAACAGGTTTATAATTTTCTAGATCAAATCTTCTTAGTAAATCTTTTAAGTACTTAGTCTGCAAGATAAAGATACCTTCTTTGTTCTAAACAATCTACAATCCCAAGAAAAATTTCATTTCACCTATCATGCTCATTTCAAATTCATTCTTCATGTCTTTTGAGAATTTGTTATTGGCTTCATCATTTCCACCAAAAAGGATGTCATCAACAAATACAATGATTATTAGGAAGCCATCTATTTTTTTCAAGTATAAGTTACCATCTGTTGTTCCTTTAGCAAATCCAAGCTTTTCTAAGTATTTTTCCAACCTTATGTACTAGGCTCTTGGTGCTTGTTTTAATCCATACAATGCTTTCTTTAGTCTACAAACCATATCCTTTTCTTCTATTAAATAAAAATCCTTTGGTTGTTCAATGTAGACTTCTTCTTCAAGTTCTCCATTCAAGAATGCTGACTTAACATCCATCTGATATACTTTAAAATTCTTGTTTTTGCATATGCCAAGAACATTATAATTGCTTCCATTCTTGCTATAGATGCATATGTTTCTTCATAGTCAATTCCTTCTTTCTAAGAATAAACTTTGCATACAAGTCTTGCTTTGTTTCTTATTATTTGTCCCTATTCTTTTGTGTTCCTTGCTAAACCAGGTTTGATGTTTAGTGCACTGAATGTTGTCTCAACTTTTGCCAATTCTCCAGACTATTTCAGATCAAATTCTATAGCTTACAATCTATGAAGCAATGTTTCTTTGGTGAAATTAGTAGTACAAGGTATCATTAACTGAATCATTTGTGTCATTGTCTTGAAAGATGGTGTCAGACTTTTCAAAATCTTCCATATCACTTCATCATTAGACTTCTTTCCATCATGAGATGTGATTCCTACAACAATCATAGGTATTCTCTCAACATAGCTTCGTATAGATTCATCTTCCATCATTTTAGCATCATGAAATGCGCAATACAAATTTTTTAATCCAACCCTTTTTGCATGTGTATCACCCTCATAATTAGCTTCTAGAGTTTTCCAAATTTCATCAGATGTTTTGAGTAATTTTACCTAATTGTACTCACTTTCAAGTAACATTGATAATATTTCTTCTCTTCCCCTTATGTTGCACATAAATACTTCTCTTTGTTCCTCAGTACAAGTTTCAAGATTGTCTTCTTCTAGAATGTTTTTTGATGTCTTGGTTACAAACCAATATCCTAGACCCATGCACAAGAGATGAATCTTCATTTTATCTTTCTAGTAGTCGTAGTTTGTGCTATCAAATCTAGAACTTTCCTTCTTGAATAGATTCGCTATGGATCTCCCAAAGTTGTTAAACTTCCCTTCAAGGACCTGAGGTTCTGATACCAATTTTTAGAAATAATAGTCTACTAGTATAACTAGGGGGTGGGTGGGGGGGTGAATTAGTTATATATCAATCTTAAAAAATTCTTAATTAGTCAACCAAAGTAGACAACAACCATAAAGTAGTGTGCATACACAAATACACTAGATATGTTGACCAGGGAAACCCTTGATCAGAGGGAAAACTCTAGTGGGAATGATGCCCACAAAATAATGTACTAATTTGAATAGTCCTTGTTAAAGGATGGACCCTATTAGGAGTTTGTTATAACACTTAGTACAAAGAGTTCCTGTTAGGAGACTTTGAATCCTTGTTAGAAGATTCCAACCCTTTTAGGAGTTGTGGAAGGTAGCTGAACCCACTATCCAAACAACTTTAGGATCAAATCAATGAACCTATTGTCCAATTGATCATTATACTATTCCTTTTAGAATAATAGATATGTGACAATCTTTCTTTTCTTGCTCTATCTAGTATATTAGACTTTTATACCTTCAAATTATGTAATTAGATCTGGAACTCTATATCCATCAGTGATAACCCTTAAGGTCACTTACATGCATTAGCAGATTACTCTGCTCTTCTACTTCACAATTCACAAGTCTCCACTACTTCTTGATCTCAATGACGATGTTTAAAACTTGGAAAACATATTTCCTTTATACCACACTCAAATATTAATTCCTTGAGTCGGCTCCATACACTTAACATTAATTCCTTGAGTCAGCTCCATGAAACATACATTTAATTAATATTGTTGGCTCATAGTTATACACAAATTTCACATGTGCAACTTTCATACTTGTGCACTTGTTGACATCATCAATGGTTAGTATACTTCCTCTAGTTAACTGTGCAACCCTTCATTCCAAACACAATGTGCTATATCAATTATCTAATAGAAACTATTTTTCATTGCTTTGTTTCCCTATAGTTCTCTATAAATCAATAATATCTTCCATACACTGTTGATTCAGGTTCTGCACACCTGCCTACATGTCAAATATATGCTATAGTATACCCTGGTAATGGTGCATAGGCATATATGCAATGTGATGTCTTTAATACATGAAACTCAGTCTGTTGCTTTATCAATCTTTTACAAACTTATTGCTATGTTTTCATAAATGACAAACATAGTCATAACACTATTTTGCAATGCTCCCCATAGCATCAGCACTCATGCTAACATAGATTCCATACCCAAACTCATCCATAGTTATAAATGGATCTACTTCATGATTCTTAGTAGCCCATTTATTTAAAATCAAATATGGAATATCTTTGACATGGGTATTAAACTCATGAATCATGAAGTAATCATCCTCATCAAAGATAGTGCGATTCATGTTTTTGGACTAAGCATGTAAGGTTCTACATAATTTATAATAAAGGGTTTTTTTTTGTCTACTGAAATTATTGTTCCATATCTAGTTCTAAAAACTATGTGGGACCAATTAGAAGCTACCCATTCACCTATTTTAGTAGTGAAATATCTAGATAGACAAATGGAAAAGTGTATAGGGAGGTATATAAAAAATATGTCTCATAAGATAGTGCAACAAAGAAATGAACACAAATCAAAATTTAATTTTTTTATGTCCCTATTGTCTTGAGAGAAATTCCATCTAATTTAACAAAACCCTTAGCCATAGTCTCATATTTTATGTATAAAAAATCAATAATCCTCTTAGGTAGGAATGAGGTACTAGCACCTAAATCTATCATACAATTTGAAGTATTTTGAGTTATTCTATTATAGAGACATAAAAGAGAAATGGTTTCATTTTATTACTTGGAGCTTCATCCTCTTTGGGTTGTGTAGGATGGATGAAGATGGTGATCCTCTTTGAATTAATATAGGAGAAAATTTAGACTCCTTTAGCTTCTTATTATTTTGTTCTTTATTCTGATATTTATGAATGCAATATCATTGATCACTTAATTAATTTTTATCACCAAAGTCCTCCTTACGAGAAATGGTATATGAAGATCTTCCATTTACCTTAGCTTAATATCCAACTTTAGAATCATTTGTATCATACCATTATCTTGAAGTTGTTAGAAAGTAAAGTCCACCAAGATAAGGGGGGTAAATATATTATTCAAAGCCTCCTAACAAGGACTAATATGTATTTCATTGGCTCCTAACAAAGTCCCCCTCTTACGAGGAACTTATATATTAGTACATAATTTTGTTAGTACCATCCCCACTGGGGTTTTCCCTTTGATCAAAGGTTTTCCTAGTTAACATATCTAGTGTTATTGTGTATGTATATCTTCTTATGGTTTCTGATTATATTGATCACATATTTAAGGTTTAATAAGGTTGATAGAAGTTATATTGATCTAATAACTAATTCAGCCCCCTCTTAGTTATCTTAGTGGACTTTACTTTCTAATAATTGGTATTAGAGCATCAGGTCCTCGAGGGAAAAGCTTAAAACTTAAGGAGATCTATGGAAAATCATTTTAGAAAAGAAAGTCCTAAGTTTGATAGAGTTAACTATGAAAGTTTTGTTGGAATTTTTTAGAATAACTAAGAGGGGGGTGAATCAGTTATCTAACGTCTAGATGTATACATAATAATTTTCAATTCTTGGTAGACCCATATCCATAAAACCTTATTATGCATGCATCCATTGGATCATGTACAACACTTAAACCTTGAAGGTTATTATCCTAGGTCAAAAAAAATTTGTAGAAATGTAAACATGGAAAATAACAGATTCAATAACATGTTTGACATAAAGATTTTACCTAGAAACCCAATTTGGAAAAAATCACTAGTAACATGCTACTAATTCTCACTCTTTTGAAGTGATGTCCTATGAAAGACCAACCCTATTAAAGGTTACAATACACACTATTAAATGTGACCTCATTAGAGGATTTCATTTACCCTATTAGGAGTGAGCCTTGTTAGAGGACTTTAGATCATTCACTTGAAATGTCACCCAGTTAAAGGATTTACAAATGACTGTTAGGTCAACCTTAATCCAAAGGATTTAACCTATATTGATACAATAATTATAAAGTAACAGTAAGGCTTGATCTGATAACAAATTACAACTCACTTGTAGATTATAGATCTCCATTTTAGTCCTCCATTTTTCTTGGCTTTCACATACTTTATCTTTGATATCTTGTTCACCATTCAAGAATTCATACTCTTAAGCCTTCTTGCTTTGCATTCCAATTGCAGTCTCCAGTATTTAGCCACTAAATTCAACAATACCCTAGACTCCTTGTCTTTCTTTAGTTGTCACACATGACAACCTTTGCTTCTAACCATCTCTCTCTATAAATAGAGATTTAAGATCTTTTTTAGCTTAACCACAACCCTCCATTTTAGGGTTAGGTAGAATTAGGTAGGATACAATGAATCTACCCACTTTTCTATTTGGTTCCTCTACAAACTTCTTCCTTAATCTTCCTTGAATTTTCCTTAAATTGGTTTATCTTGAATTTTGTGCCACTAGCTCATCCTTGTTATCTTCCACATGCTTCACACAATGCAAGAAAATAAAAATGTTGGCTTAGATTCGTTAAATCTAAGATTTAACATGAATACTAGCACTCGACGTCAATATGTTTTAACTTGGCTAACACTCTTTTAGTCAGCCAACACTAGTTCACTTGGCAAACAATAAATTTTATCAATGATCGCCATCAACTAAACTTTACTTAGCTTACACTATGTTCACTCGACATACACTGAATCTTCACTTTTCCTAGCTCTAATTTATTTTTTTCTTGGATTGAGCTAACTTTTCTTAGCACTGATTGTGCACTTGGTCAAGCTTGTACGACATAATTCTTCTTACTTTTTCTTCTAGACTTAATTAGTGTATTTATCATTTGCATCCTTAAATAGATAAATGGTACACTATATCATCACTATCTTAAGTAATCTTTGTACTATTTTTTCATACCATAACTCAACCTTTCCTCTAGGTGATCTTGTTATCTCATTTGATCAAATCCTATTTATCAATAAAACAAGCATGATAGTACTCAAATCAAGTAAATAGTTGTCTTACCAGCAAGTAGAAAGTTTGACATCAGTGAAAAAATAATGATTTTTCCATTATAATTTCTTTACTTCAAAACAATCTCATATCAATGAGTTAGAAAGAGAAGATGAAGACACATTTGCTATGCATGGGTCTAGGATATTGGTTGATGACAAAGAATGGAAAGAAAGTTGTGGAATAAAGAAAACTTGAAGAATTTAGTGAAGCTAAAAGAGATCTATTCACGAGTAACATGCTTTCTAGAGAAAATTTTTTATGATCTCTTCTTGAAAATGAATATAGGTAGCTAAAATCCATAGAAAAATCTTATGGAATTTGGATAGCTTTGGAATCTACTTTTGAAGGTGATAAACATGCTAAAAGAACTAGATTACAAAATTGAATATGTTTGTTTCAAGAGGCTAAAATGATGGATGATGAATTTGTAAGGAGTTATATTGGAAGAATATCAAAATTTTTTGTAGGAATCAAGTGTTGTAATGAAACTAAAGATGAAGATGGGATCATATGGAAGATCTTGAAAACCTTTGATACCGCCATTCAAGCAACAGTATAGATGATTGAGCAAGTGATACCTTGCACTAAGAAATTTTCTAGAGAGACTCTTAATGGAAGCTTGGAAGAAGTAGAAGTAAGTTTGAAACAATCTGGAGATTTTACTAGAGTGGAAACTACTTTTAGTGTATTAAGCATTCACCCTTCCTTGTCAAGGAGTGCAAGAACTAGAGGAGATTATGCTAGTAGTAGTAGATCTAGATCTAAAGAAGAAAAATGATTGAAGAAGGAATTGCCTTGCTTGTAAGGAGAAAAATAGATGGTAAGAAAATCTTCAAATTTTGGATTTGTGATTAATTTGGTCATTATGCTTCTAGTTGTCCTAAAAGAGTGTAAAAGGTACATTATTTTTCAAGTCTAGAAGGCCTAGATAATGTTTGTATACAAATGAAGATGATGAGTCTAATGAGAGAGTTTAGAGTGAAAGTGATGATGAGTTAGGCTTTGTAACTATAAAAGAAGAAAGTCTTGAAAAATAAATTAGAGAGGAGAAAGCCCTAGTATCACAAGTTGAAAAGAAAGCTGATTGGATTACAGACAATGGTTGTTCACATCATATGATTGGTGATATAAATAAATTTGTTAAGTTCAATAGTCATGATGGAGGAATTATCAGAGTTGGTAACACTACATCTTGTCATAGCAAGAGAATATGATCTATTACTCTTGATGGGAAAACTATCATAGATGATGTTTACTTTGTTGATGAATTAAAATATAACATTTTGAGTGTTGGACAATTGGTTGAGAAGGGATACCCATTATAGTTCATAGAAAGGACATGCATTATTAAGGACATAGATGGTAAGTTTATTGGTACTAGCACAAGATCTAGAGGTAATGATTTTCAGCCAAATCATACGGAGATGACAAGTATTTAGAAAAAGTAAGATTCTCTAAAGGTACTATAGATAGTAACTTATATTTGAAAGAAATTGAGAATGACTTGTTGATTATTGCGATATTTGTGGATGTCATAATATTTGGAGACGATGATGAAGCAAGTTAAAAATTGCTGATGAAATAAAGAATGAATTTGAGATGAGCATGATTGGTAAAATGAAATATTTCTTAGGTTTATAGATTGTGTATAATAGTGATGATACTTTCCTATCACAAGCTAAGTATTTGAAAGACACATTGAAGATATTTGGCTTGGTAAGCTATAATCTTGTTGGCACACCTATGATAACTAGTCACATGTTATCTAGTAAAGATGAGACACCTATAGTTGAGAAGAAGTATAGATCTATGATTGGAAGTTTGCAATATCTAACACAAGAATAGATATAACAAATGTAGTTGATATAGTAGACAAATTTCAAGAAAACCCTAAGGAATCACACTATGCAATAGTAAAGAGAGTATTCAGATATTTGAAGGGTCCACCTAATTTTTGGTTATGGCATGATAGATCACATGAATTTACTCTATGTTCATATAACGATGTAGATTGGTTAGATGGAAACAAGAGTACACATGGTGAAGTATTTTTTCTTGGAGGAAGATTAATTTCTTAGATAAGCAAGAAACATGATTGTATTTCACAGAGTACATTAGAAGCAAAGTATGCAACAATATAAGATAATTGCAATCAAGTCATATGGATGAAATAGATGATGAAGGATATTGAGATAGAGTTTTTAGAGCCTATTATCATACAGTGTAATAACACAAGTACAGTGAGTATGTCTAAGAATCTTGTGTTACCAAGATAAAGCATATATCAATTAAGTATCATATTCTGACATAAAAAGTTGTAGAGAAAGGGATCAAATTAGAGTATATTAATACAAAGGAGAAGATTGCATATATTTTTCTAAAACCATTGCCTAAGGAAACATTTGAGTATTTTTGAGATATGCTTGGGGTTATGCCCCTACCTACTTCAGAGTAGATGATGCAAAGATTGCATCAGTCTAGTGGTACAAAGAAAAAATATTAATCTAGACTGAATGTTGATGTTTATTGTGTGGCGGAGTATCTATGATTGAGAAGAGTTACAAAGGACTCTTGGTAGCTAATATGAAATTGTAGCTTTAGACACTTGAGCTGGTTGAAGATATTGAATTGTAGATTGAAATAATGATACCTTTATCATTGATGTCAATGGGGGAGATGATCATATGAAAAAAATCTTTTGATACAATGAGGGAGATGTGTAAGAATGGGGGAGATGAAGAGATGTTCTAAAGGAAGAAGCATGTTGAGTTATGTAAATGGGGGAGATGTGTGAAAAAATGGTGTCCATCCATGTAAGCATGAGGAAACACCAATGAAGATTTGTTCCTAAGAGTTTCAAATTAGATCAATGAAGAGGATTTGAAAAGATGAGAGTAGAAACAACAACATAGTTGGATTTGGTATTCTTCAAACTTAGATGTTTTTCATCTATTTTCCATCAATCCCAAAAGGAGTGATTGTTAGCATGAATTCTGATGGTATTACTTTAGAAGAGTGTCCTAAGAATTGTTGAAACATTTGGGAGATTGACATGTTACATTCATGATTGTGTTTGTCATTGATGTCAATATAGTATTATTTTTGCAAAGACTATGAGAGTAGAAGATAGAGAACAAGGTCATATGGACTGTATATTGATGATAAGGTCAATAATAGTTGAGGATATGTTTTTTAGTATGTTTTTATGATATGGACAAGTGCATGTGCAAAAAGTTGAAGTAATGTTAAAGTTATTTGTGATATAGAAGACAATGTGCAAATAGAGTACCTATGAAGTGGTTTTTGGTGTTAGGATTGTATCTCCTAACATAAATTAAATCTAATGAGTGAAGTTAGATAGTGATAGTAGAAAACTTGATGATGATATCAATGAGTGTGCAAGGTCCAAGGTCATACATGTGAGAAGTTGTGAAGAGTGCAAGCTGATAGTATTTTGTAATTGTGAAAATATGTAATGAATTGTATTATCTTAATGAGGTCCTATTATAATTAATTAGGAAATCCTCAAGTCCAAATCAATGAATTATTTTTTGGACATAGTATCAAGGAAAGTTATTTTCCTTGTGATGAATATGGATGCAAGTAATTGTGAAAGTAATATGCAAATTTAGTAAATGTCAATAAGAAATCAAAGGGATTATTGAGATGCGAAGTTAGAGATTTGGTATTGAGATCTAAAAGATATTTGGTGTGGTATTGGCACAATAAGAGGACAAAGAAAGAGTTCAAGTTGATGAAGAATAGTTACATTTCTATTATTTTGAAAAGAATAATAGAGAGGCTAGTTGGACAGCGAGCTCGGTGGTCTTGCCCCTGAAGTTGTTTGGATAGTGCATCCATCTATCTTCTAAAAATCCTAATAGGTTTGACACAACTCCTAATAGGGTTGGAATCTCCTAAAATGGATTCAAAATCTCCTAAAAAATATTGATATGTATTGAATGTATTTCATTGGCGCCTACAAAAGTTCATTCTCTTACAAGGAACTTACATATTAGTACATCATTTGTGGGTACCATCCTCACCAGAGTTTTCCCTCTTATCAAGGTTTTCCCTAGTTAACATATCTAGTGTTATTATGTATGTGTATCTACTTATGGTTTATGATTTTATTGATTACATGTTTAAGGTTCAATAAGGTTGATAAAATTTGTATTGATATTATAACTAATTCACCCCCCTCTAAGTTATCTTGGTGAACTTTACTTTCTAATACCATCATGGTGCCATGGATATAAAGGAGAATCAATGAAGAAGATGATGAATTCTTCAATGTATATTGTTGGCACTCAAAATTGCATTCTCATTTTGAGCGTCTATTTGAAATTTTGTGTCAAATCAAGCCCCATAAATGCATTTGTACCTGGCTATACCTGTGAGGCCCCTAAGGTGTTTAATTTTTCTAACACCTTCCATTTAGCCTGTCCACATGTTCCATGATGATAAATCACCATTTCGAGCCATTTCATGAAGTCCTGTTTTGAGCTAGTGTCAAATTTGCATTTTCACCCAAGTGTTAAATAGTGACATGAGGTTGTGTTTGCAATTGAATATCTTGCACCCAAAAATGTTTCATAACTTGCTGCTTTGGGAGTGTTTAGTGTGCATACTTGAGAACCGATGCTTCATATTTCAAGCCATTTCAAGTCCATTTGACTAGGTTTTGAATCCCTCAAAGTTGGAAGTTTATTGTTTTCATGCTGATGCACATTGCACATAATTCTGGGAACCCCTATTTGACGTGTTATAATTTTGACCTAGTTGACTGAAATACTGAAATTCTTTTTGCATTGCATTGTAGATGTTAGAGAGTTGTTATGTTTCAAGTTTCAACTAATGATGAATCTGTTTCCTCAAATTTCAAACGTGATTCCAAATACAATTTCTATCTTTTTACTGGTATCAACATTTGCAAATTTGTCAGAACCCTTGTTCATGACATTATAACTCTTAATCCATGATAGGTGAGATAAAATCAATTGTACTAGTCTACTGTACTTTGAAAATACTCCAAGTGTGTCAATTTGCAAGTCATGATGAATCCATTTGCACACTTTCCCAGGTCAATTCCATTTGCAAAAAATGCCTTTTTGCCATTGTCTTAATCTACAAAATCCAAGTAGCCCACTTTGATCGCTCACCATTTGCACCTAGTTATTCATCATGACCCTAAATCATAGATTCATTCTCACCTCATGACAAAGAACCAATGCCCCAGTTTTCATTTCCCCAAGTGTCAGTTTGCCCAGTTTTCAAAGCCAAATCTAAACATGTTTTATTACTTTTTGACATGTTTTCTTGCAGGCAGTTCTAAAATGGCAACTTTGACAGTTGATATCTTTTGACTGAGAATTTTTCATAAGACAAGATTCAATAGGGTAGGAATATGTGGAATAAAGAATCGATGTGCTAGTTTTTAGAACCTGGTTAGATGTTTTGGTCAATTTTTAAGGCTAGTCAAAGGACCTCCTAGCACAAAGTAGACAAGTTACAGAAAGAGGTGAAAATGAGTTTTAAAAGTCGAATCAATGGTATAGATTATTTCTAGTCAGAGTCAAGTCTTCAGTGGATCAGATTGATAGTTCGGGTGTTTGAAAATGAATTTTTTTTTAGCTAGACCGACTTTGGGGCCTAGCTAAATTCATCACATTTATGAAAATACTGAGGATTGTGGAGATATCTTGTGTGCATAAGGAATCTACACAAGAAAAATTTCAAGAAATTTATGGTCAGATCTTTAGAAACAAAGGAAAGAAATGAACTCAAGAGTCTAATGATTGTTACATGGTAGCCAAATATCAAGAAGACTCCTAGAGGAGGTAAATGAATGGCCAAAATAATGTCTGAGATTTTTTCTTATGATGTATCTTAGAAAAATTCAGCAATATGAACTTAAAGGATAGCTCTAAATGGAGATCAAACCACATAGAAGGTTGGAGAGCTCTAATGGTTTGATCAAAACAATTCATTGTTTTATACAATATTGTTGGTATTGCGGTTGCAACATTAAAGAATGCTACTAATATGCTTGTAACAATGTGAAAATAGTAGTTTTTAATTAGATGAAAAAATGGGGATTGCAAATATGCTTGCTCAAACTCCCATAGCTGAAAGCACTGTTGAGGAAAAGTTCAAGATTGATCTCATGGCACCTCTTGAAGAGTCTTCTTTTGATAAAGATGATGACAACTTACTAGTTGTTGTCAGCTATGTTGCTACTGAAGTATTGGAAGGAATTGGAATTACTGCTATTTTAGAAGTCATGTCAATCAGGGTAAACAGAGAAAGGCAATTGAACAAGTCAGAAAATGAGTTAAAGATGGAAAAGATAGAAAAGAAATATGAAAAGAGAGAGGAGGGAGGAGAGAAAATCTTAGAGGATGTAGGCTTGGTAATGAAAGAGGAATGCAATTCTTTTTGTTCAAAAACATTGTTTGTGAATAAGGAAGAGAGTTGAAACCTGAAGAGCCCTCACATATCAAACATGGTGTTCCATGCATTAGAGTAGGCAGTAAGGAGGAAAACAAAGGGAGTTTTGTGTTTGTTAGCATGGATGAGCAGCGGAAAGAATGCCCTATTTTTGAAGGCATTAGTAATGAAGGCACAACAACTATACTCTCCTCTGCCTATATTCTCCCAACTCATGCCCATTCTCAATGCATTTCTCATTGCCCACCACTGTACCAACACTGGATCTGACTTGATTTATGGTCGATTTGCAATTGAAAATATGGTTTATTCCACTGGATGGCAGCAATAGACTTGGAGGAAAGGAAGCCAATGATAGGATGAAGGGGTAACTCACTTAATACATCACAAGGAAGCCACTGCCTAAACATTGGAACACCCATGGCATAAATAAATGAATCTGCCAGGTAAAGAGGGTCTACACATAAACATGGGACTCCAAGTCAAATTGGAGAAGACCCTATGCAAGTGTTAAAACAAGTCCACGCACTCAGAAATAGGCATTTAGCAATGAAAGGAAGCTCACACATTAGATAAAGAGTGAAGATGCCATGCAGGGGACCCATATCCGCAGACCCAAAGGAGCTTCAATAGTAGGAAAGCATCTAACCAAGCTGCTAGTCAAATGCAAAGCTATACTAAGTATGCAGAGTTCCCACATCAATCAAATAAAAGTCGTGTCAATAAAAAATAGAAATTCCCATATGCAAAGCCATGCAATCAAAGTTGTGATGGTTCTAAAAACTTTATCTCACATTTCTCGTGGGAGGACATTTTTCATTGTTTAAATACTAAAAGACATAATAAGCTAAATGTCTTAAGATAAGGGCTGTTGTAAGAAAAAAAATCACTTGGGCCCTCACAATAGACCTGGAGACATCAGCGTGACATTAGTGACAATTTTAAACAAAGATGCAAAAATGATGATGTGGTGATAGAAGCTCAAATTTTGACACGTGGCAGGAACAACAATAGGCACATTCTCGCTTCAAGAAGTTGGAAGGTAGTTAAGATTGTGGGAATGCAAGATGCCACCACATGGCAAGTGGGTCCTACTTAGAGATGAGGTGGTGATCTAGTCAAAGTGATGGGTCGACAAATGAAAACATGACATGTGGCATCTATCGAGCAAATCGTAACATGACAAGCGATAGCATGGAAGTCTACAAGAGCCTAAAATGAAGCTATCAAATTTTTCCATGTGGCGAGATCTGATGGCTGGCGCTTGCCTGCAAAATGGAGTTGCAAGGTTGTTAAGAAATGTGGGCAAGCGGGTGAGTGTCATGTGGTGATGAGGTGGTAGGTCAACCAATTAGAGGCTTCCATGTGGCACCTGGTTAAAGAAGAGTTGACCTAGATAGGAAAGGGAGAGAAATTTGAAAAGGCATAATTTTTAATATTTTAATTGTTCTCCTAAACGTGCAGACCTCTGAAATCAAATTTGAAAATTTGATTACAATTTTCTATAGTTCTGACTATAAGGTCTTTTAAATTTTTCAAATTGATCTTTTTAATAACTCTGGCATGAATGGGAACCCAATTTTCAAAGGGCCATAACCTGGGTGTTTTTTTTATCAAAAATTGGCACTCAAATATACCACCAGAACTAGGTAGAGATGAACTTTCTAAATATGAGGTCAGATTCTACACAAGTCTTCACCAGTTCATGTTATAAGTCAATTTGTGTTTCCTTGGGCATTGGTGATAAAGTGGGTAGGTTTGGTCACTGATCATCAGAATTGGTCATGAGGTAGATATAAAGGCTTGGTGAAATTTAAAAGTGAAGAAAATCAATTTTAATCAATTTTCTTGTATTCTTGAGGCCTTTTCAACTGATTTTTACCTTTTACCTTTAATTCAATTTTACCTTAGAATTAGTTATGATCTTTCATCATGACATTTCTGAGATATTTGATGCCTTTGAAAGAAAATTGAAAAAGGGATCTGATAGGTAGTTGAGGAGAGAGATTAGAGAGAGTCTTTTCATGGAAAAGAGAGGGAATTTCATGTGGACAGATGTCAATTATAGATTCAATCTGGGAATTCCTTCCTCTATATCAATCTTATTCTTTCTCATTGTAGAGGTTCTAGTTTTTGTCACTGAGAAACCAATAGGTTCTAGTCTTAGGAGAAAAACTAGTCACTACTGAGATACCAGGTTTTGGATCCAATTTTAATGTGTTCCCATACTATGATACCATATATTTGTTTTCAAAAACTTGTATGAACAACAGTAGTGAAGTTAATTTAGCTAGTTTCAAATCTGTTAGGTGTTTATGTTTTTGAATTTCATGCATTTGAATGTATAATTTCAAGGAAATGAGTATAAGTGAGCCAAAATTTCTTTAGTTTCATTTTGATTCTCATCTCCTATCTCAGTAATTTTCAGTCTTATGTGGTCTAGGAACAAAGAGCTGAGACCCATTTGCATCCCTTTAAAGTTGTATGTCACATATGTTTTCCTGTTGGAACAAAGCACCAAGTAAATGCTTGATGTGTTTGACAGGGTTGCTGGTTATTTTGAGAAGGATATTTCATAAGAATGAGGTCTTAATGAACATCGATGTTTGAATCACAAAGTGATGGGATGGATCTGATATCCTGGTGTATAAAATATGTCCTAGATATCCCAGATGTATGTATTCAATTCATGGAATTGCCTAATGGATTAGGCACTAATCATTTGTAGGATCAATTCGTTCTTATTGCTGCATATTTGAGGATTTTTTGAAAATCAACATCAATAATCAATTGTATTTCCATTTCATGTTGAAGAACCTAAATGTGATGCCCTCACTCAGCTTGTGAATATAATAGAATTTTAATTTGCTATTGTAGATCTATGTTATTGCATAGGTATTAGGAGATATAAGGGTTTTATCCACTTTTTATTAGATTTAGTGTATGTTTTGATAACTGGTACCATATAAAGAATCTATAGGTCCACCCACCTAGGTTTTACAGAGCCTAAAGAAGAAGAAGGGTCTAGCCTTATAGTTGGCCTAGTGCCTAAATTGATATGTTAAAGATGGGAGTTAGCTACCCCTAGATATGTCTTATTCTCATTGGGATAATTGAAACCCTCCAATGTTTTCAAACACCAACAAAATGGTGACTCTGCTGGGGAGTTGTATTGAATTTGAATGGTAGACAAACCTTGAGAATTTGAAGAAGATTCAATACAACAAGAAGGATATGCTACAATAGTAGGGTTGTGTGAGGTGTTTACCACTTCTCTTTTGATGTTTTATGTTCCCTAGTTAAGCTTTATTCATGGATAGTAGTATGTTATAAAATTGAATATAAATTATGTTCTATGACTGTTATAAGTCTATCTTCAATCATTTTAGTCTTTGCAAGTGTTGTTGAGAAAGTCCAGAGTGAAGAATTGATTTATAAAGTGTAGTTTCTTTTCAAGATGATAATGATCTACAAGTTTCTCCTACATTGAAGGCCTGGTTTAGATTTGTCAAGTGACAAATTATGTTTTATTTCTCACATAAGTGAGTGATGACTCTCAAATCTCTGTACCAGTATGTTTCTAGTTGATTTTATTTTAAAATTTCAAAGGACTTTTAGTTCTATGGGCAGATCATAAGCTATTGATAGTCTTTTGGAAAAGAATTTTAAATTCTTGATAAGTTTTAAAGTGTTGTTTGCAATCTATTGTTAGAAGAAATTGAAGTGTAAAAAGTGAATCATAGCAGTGATCTCTTTATCCTCTTGAAAGGAAGTGGAGACTTTACAAAGTTTGATCAGTGGTGTAAAGGATTTTCAGTCTTGCACTTGTGCCAAATTAATAGATTGAAGTTCAGCATCAACACTTGAGGTATTTTGGTTTTCATGTTTCCTTTTCATGGAAGTCAAATGTTAGAATCAGTGCCTCTATTTAGTGATTTTCAGCACTAGAAGGAAGAGGTAGAGATTTTGTTCTCCAATGGAGTCAGATCTCAGATCTAAGATTAGTTTGCCAAATTTTGAGAGTTTAGAAACTGTGAATAATAAAATTGCTATGTTGAATACAATGGTCTACAAAAGGATTCTCAATCTTATAAGAATTGAGGTAGGAAATACTCAAGGTTTAAGTGTCAAACAATGTTATTTAAGGTTTAAGTAAAAAATTAGTAAGATGCTTTTTCATTGTAGACTTGAGGAATCTTCCCTACCTAGTGTTTTCCTTGATGTTTTAGTGCCTGATTTAGTCAATTGGCTAGCACCTATAAGATTGCAAATAATTTTGCAAATTGAAAGATTCATTGAGGAAATGGAAAGTGGTGATTATAGATTTCATGACATATCTTCTAATGATAATGAGTGTGATATTGCTATCAGGATTTAACTGTGTGATTTTTGAGTCAAACTCATTGACCCATGTTTTATGAGTAGTAATTCAACATGAATCCATCTCTCATGAGAATAAATGGAACACTTAGCACTCATTAGATCTAGGTGATGCTTTATAATGAATGGTTCATAAGGCACAAAACTTGGTGAACTTTTTGTAAATGGGGTTGCAAGCTTTGGGTTTAACCATGGAGGAAACTCCATAGTTAAGCGCGCTTAGGCTGGAGTAGTACTGGGATGTGTGACCTCTCAGGAAGTCCCAGTGCTTCACCCCTGTGAGCATCACCTAGATCCAATGAGTGCTAAGTGTTCCATTTATTCTCATGAGAGATGGATTCATGTTGAGTCACTACTCATGAAACATGGGTCAATGAGTTTGACTAAAAAATCATGCAGTTAAATCTGGATAGCAATATCACAATTTGACTTGCTATGGAAACTATCTCCTACTCATCAGATAATAAGTGTGCTAAAGGCCAAGGTATTAGTGAATATAATGAATCCATATATAAATATGATTTGTTTTCTGAATGTGAAGAGAAGGATTCAAATGCAAGTGAATCGAGTAATTGCAATCAGCATAATGAAGATGGATATAAAAGTGAAAATAAAATTTGTTACAGTGAATATGAAGTTGAAGAAATTTGTAGCAGTAGTAAGGATAATGATTGCTATGACAAGAATGAATGTTGTAATAATTTTGATTTTCCAGATTGTTATACTAATGATCTTGCTGTTGTTAGTTCTCCATGTTATCCAAATGATAATAACAATCGGGAGAAGATTTGTGAGGTAGTCTTATTGAGCTCTGATGAAATCTCAAATTTGTTGGTTCATGATTTTGAAAAGCAAGTGTTTCTAAGGATATTCATATTTTCTGTCATAATGTTTCTTCATTCAATCAAGTTACTTCCCCAAAGTTTGATGCAAAAAGAGATGTGGAATTCGAACAATCCTTATCAGATTTTGGAGGTGTAGATGATAGTACCTCAAATGTCTTTGCACATGACAATTTTTTGGATGCAAGAAATGTTAATGAAGGGAAGGTTAATGCTATTTCAAATTATTTTTATGTTGATCTTGTAGAAATTTGTTTTGATGTTTCATGTGATGAAAAGGAAAACAGTGAATGTTGTCAATCTGAATATGGATTTTCTTTATATCCTGATAAGTCTTGTAAAGATAAGTTCAAGTTTTTTTCCGACATTTAGCTATATGAAGAAAATGATTGTGGTCAGCATAATGTCGATCAACACTTTTAGAATGAGTTTTAAATTTTGGTGACTAATCAATTGTTTGAGTGTGAAGAGGTTTCAGTGGAGAATAAATCTGATTTAGTGAATGACATGACTGTGAGTAGGAAACAATCAAATTTCACATACTCTTCATAGTCAGAGACACAAGGTGAGTTGCAAGTTTTTGGTACATGAAACTTAGTGAATGGTGTAGAACATGAAGTTTTTGTGTTTTTGATCAGCATGCATGAATCATTATTGGATTTTGATTCTTAGTTCAGTTGGTGTAGTAATGAGCATGCTGATTCATTTTCTCATAGTGAGCATGGTGTAGAAGTTAATACTTATTTGTACATGCACTATGAGAATGAATGTGTGAATTCAGTTTTACTGAGTATTTTGTTTCAAGATGTTAATCTAATTGGTAAAATTGAGAAAGATATTTTCAGCTTACCTTAGAGAGATGTAAATGAGAATCAAGTTTTTGATAGAGGTAAACAATTTTGCTAAAGTTTGGTGGCCCGAGGTCATCATATGTACATAGTAGGTGTATTAGTTTCCTGTTTTCAATAAAGTTGTTCGAGAGAAGTTTTTGAAGTTTAGATGTGTGGTCTACTTCTCCTAGAGATCTAAATCTTTCTATTCTCACAAGGGGCATGCATCCCCAGATAGAGCCACTGTTGACGCTCAAAATTGTGTTCTCATTTTGAGCGTCTATTTGAAATTTTGAGTCAAATCAAGCCCCATAAATGCATTTGTACTTGGTTGTACCTCTGAGGCCCCTAAGGTGTTTAATATTTCTAACACCCTCCATTTAGCCCATCCACGTGTTCCATGATGATAAATCACCATTTCGAGCCATTTCGTGAAGTCTTGTTTTGAGCTAGTGTCAACTTTGCATTTTCAACCAAGTGTCAAACAACGACAGGAGGCTATGTTTGCAATTGAATATCTTGCACCCAGAAATGTTTCATAACTTTTCACTTTGTGAGTGTTTAGTTTCCATACCTAAAAACCTATGTTTTAGATTTCAAGCCATTTTGAGTCCATTTGACTAGGTTTTGAATCCCTCAAAGTTGGCAGTTTATTGTTTTCATGCTGATGCACATTGCATATAATTCTGGGAAGCCCTATTTGATGTGTTATAATTTTGATCAAGTTGAATGAAATGCTGAAATTCTTTTTGTGTTACATTGAAGGTGTCAAAGACTTATTATGTTTCAAGTTTCAGCTCATGATGAATCTGTTTGCTTAGTTTTCAAATGCAATTCCAAATGCAATTTTTATCATTTTACTACTATCAACATTTGTAGATTTTTCGAAACTCTTTTTTGTGACATTATAACTCCTAATCCATGATAGGTGAGATCAAATGGATTATACCACTATGTTTTACTCTAAAAATACTCCAAGTGTGTCAATTTGCAAGTCATGACGAATCTATTTGCACACTTTCCTAGGTCAATTCCATTTGCAAAAAATGCCTTTCTGCCATTGTTTTAATTTGCAAAATCCAAGTAGCCCACTTTGACCGCTCACCATTTGCGCCCAGTTATTCATCATGATCCTAAATCACAGATTAATTCTCACCTCGTGATAGAGAACCAATGCCCCAGTTTTTATTTCCCCAAGTGTTAGTTTGCCCAATTTTCAAAGCCAAATCCGAACGTGTTTTATTACTTTTTGACATATTTTCTTGCAGACAGTTCTAAAAGGGCAACTTTGACAGTCGATATCTTTTGACTGAGAATTCTTCATAAGACAAGATTCGATAGGGTAGGAGTATGTAGAACAAAGAATTAGTGTGCTAATTTTTGAGCTTGGTCAGGTGTTTTGGTCAATTTTTAAGGCTAGTCAAAGGACCTCCTGGCACAAAGTAGACAAGTTGCAGAAAGAGGTGAAAATGAGTTTCAAAAGTTGAACCAATGGTATAGATTATTTCTAGTCAGAGTCAAGTGTTCAATGGATTAGTTTGACAGTTTGGGTGTTTTAAAATGATTTTTTTTATAGCCAGACCCACTTTGGGGCCTAGCTAAATTCATCAGATCTATTAGGTGTTTGTGTTTTTGAATTTCATGCATTTGAATGTATAATTTCAAGGAAATGAGTACAAGTGAGCCATAATTTCTTTAGTTTCATTCTGATTCTCATCTCCTATCTCAGTAATTTGCAGTCTTATGTGGTCTAGGAACAAAGAGCTGAGACCCATTTGCATCCCTTTAAAGTTGTATGTCACATATGTTTTTCTATTGGAACAAAGGGCCAAGTAAATGCTTGATGTGTTTGATAGGGTTGCTAGTTATTTTGAGAAGGATATTTCATAAGAATGAGGTCTTAATGAACACCGATGTCTGAATCACAAAGTGATGGAATGGATCTGATATCCTGGTGTATAAAATATGTCTTAGATATCCCAAATGTATGTATTCAATTCATGGAATTGCCCAATGGATTAGGCACTGATCATTTGTAGGATCAATTTGTTCTTATTGTTGCATATTTGAGGATTTGTTGAAAATCAACATCAATAATCAATTGTATTTCCATTTCATGTATAAGAACCTAAATGTGATGCCCTCACTCAGCTTGTGAATATCATAGAATTGTAATTTTCTACTATAGATCTATGTTATTGCATAGGTATTAGGAGATATAAGGGTTTTATCTACTTTATACTAGATTCAGTGTATGTTTTGATAATTGGTACCATATAAAGAATCTATAGGTCCACCCACCTAGTTTTGCAGAGCTTGAAGAAGAAGAAGGATCTAGCCTTATAGTTGGTCTAGTGCTTGAATTGATATGTTAAAGATGGGAGTTAGCTGCCCCTAGATATGTCTTATTTTTATTGGGATAATTGAAAATCCTCTAGCATTTTCAAACACCAATATATATCTCCTCCCTTGATGGACAATAATAAACTAGATATTGAAGAGGAAATTATCATAAAGGATCCTCCAATGCTAGATAGAAATATTCTTGCTTAAATACTTGAAAAAATTGGATACTCGAACTCCTTGAATGCAAAAGATAGAAATTTCCACTTGAGTGAATGAATGAATTGTGAATATTAATTATGAGATGAGATGTGAAATAAAGCCTGCAAGTCTCCTTATATATGAGCTTTTGGGAAAGAAAATAAATAGGTTGACTAGATAATGATAATTAACTAATTAAAACCTCCAAGCCTTTCAGGTCTTGAGATCTAGAATTCTCAGGGACTAGGTCAAACTAGATTGACTTGGTTTAGGACTAGGTTGACTTGGGAGGAATAGATCAACTTTAGTCTATCTGGTCCTAGAAGTTTAGTCTCGGGCACCACAGAAAGTAAGGCAGGTGGAAAAAATAATAAGAGAAGAAAGATGAAGAAGATAGAGGGAAAATAAGATCAAGAAAATTCATATACATGGTCCAAAGAGGGAATTATGAAGAGGGATCTAAAAGGTTTTAAAAGGAAAGTGCACCAATTTTAAGATAGTACATTTAGCCCCCACTTTAATTGGAGTATGAGTTTCCTCAAACTCATCATAAAGTAGAGCAAGAGAAAAATTTATCGTGACTTAGGAGTAAAATAAATCATCAAGACCCTAATAAAATTAAGTCTTTATCACATCTAGGATCATAATAAGAGAGATAATTGCTACAAAAAGGAAGTAGTTACTTTCCCAATAAGGTTTGTGTGCCTTATTGTGAACCACACAAGAAAATAAAGAAAGGGGGAAAGTTATCCACAAAAGAAAAAGGAATGGTGTTCGATGGTCTAGGAAGTGTGTGTGACATGCTACTTAACCTATCAAAAGATGAACCAAATGTTTTAGAAAGTGTGTGTGGCATGTTAGTCAGACCATCAAGGAATTCAACTTCAAGGGAACTCCATGTCCCAAAAAGAAGAATAAAAAAGAGACCTAGGCATAAGAATGTCTCTATCCTTTAAGGGACTAGAACAAGATTGGGCTTCCCAGACTATTAGTATTCAAAAGGGTCAAAACAAGGATCAAGCCTCCCAAATTGTCAATAGTTTAGAGATAGATCCAAAAGGAAAGACTCTAATCCCCTAGGAACAATTCTTAGAAACTATAAAGAAAAATAAAGAGAGGGATAAACGTGAAATTAAAATGCATATAGTTGGGTATACCTTAGAAATCATGTTAAACACTAAAGGTTGAAGTACTCAAAGTTATACACAAAATTTGTATTTGTATTTAATGGAAAAATGATGAGAAGAGTGTATGCCCCCATGTTGAAGAGATTGAATACTCCTTAATGAGAGAAATAGCTTTAATAGAATCATACAAGCATCCACTTAATAATGTTTCCACTATGATATACCCACAAGAAGAGAAACATGCCAAGGGAAATGAGCATATAACAAAGAGAAAAAAGGGATCTACTCACTTTGGAGTTACTAAGATCATATGATAATATGTACTATTATATCAAGTATGTAAATATCATCATTCCCCAAAGGAGGTAGAACTACAACACAATAGAGGAAAGGACACAAAAGAGTCTTTTAGGGCCCATAACATGGAGACCAAAAATAATTGGTGCTACCATATCATAAGCAACCAAGAAGACTATACAAGATAACTAGTATGAAAAATAGAACAATAATGACATAACACATAACAACATATAGAAGAAAAGCTATGAAAATACAAGAATGCGAACTATGTGATGATTTTGTTATCCTCCTAAGCCCAACAAAGCAACAAGGATCATCTAAAGAAATCAAAAGACAAGACATAAAAATAAAAGACAATATTGGAAAAATACAATACAAAATCACAAGGACTACTATAATGAATAAATCTCATGTTAAGCATTTTTTCTACCCCCCTATCTTTGTCCAAAATTCTAGGGGAAGGATGGTGAATCTCATGAGGACCAATATCCATTGTAGTAGGAATAACAATGAGTTCTAAGTGAGGAATTTGAGAGTCACTATGGTCATTAATAGGACTGATTATAAGTTGCATAGAAAGAATTATAGGAAAATCATTATCCACATCAATTAAATATTCATTACTACTATCATCTAAAGTATCTTCCATCTCTAGATTAATGGAATCTAGAATATGGACAAAATCATCATGTTTATCCAAATGAAAAATGTTACCTTGTTTAAATTCCTTGCAAAGTTTGATCAAAGGAAGGTAAATGTTGAGAAGAAGATGAAAGTTGAGAAGAAAGAGAATGATCTATAGCCTTAGCTTTAGCTTGATGGTTCTTGTGACACTAACGAGAATTTTGATTATGAATAGTCTTACAAGAAACAATAGAAGGATTAGGATCAATTACCATAGGTTTCAAAGAAGGAACATCAACAAGTTGAGCAGAGGTAGAGGAAATAATAGGTTTATAAGTATAAGGATAAGTAGGAAAGATAGGTGTAAGTGAACAACCCTTTGTAAGAGTCAACTCCATGATCTTAGCTACTTTGTATTGTTGATAATTTCTATAGAGATGATCAGAATGAGTAGGTGGTTTTTTAGGATGAGATGACCAATAAAAAAAAATCTTAGCACAATCTCTAGAAAATGATGGTTTATGAAGAGAATGATTAATAGTAATAATATTTCCATCACAAGGAAATTTAAGATATTTATGAATAGGAGAAGCTATGACTTGCATGGAAGAAAGACATGGAACACAAAAATTAACTTGAAATTGATTAGAAGTAGGAATAATAACAAATTTAGTAAAAATAAATTTCCTTGATAAAGTAACTATCAAAGTGATAGAACCTTAAGTATGATAAAAGAAACCATTACAAGTTTGAATCCATATAGGAGTAGTATCGTAAGTATCTCTATTTAGTTGTTTGTTAAAAAGGTATTCTTTGATGATAAAATTCATAATAGAAGAATGATCAACCAAATTACCATGAGAAGGGATGTGAGAAACTCTAGAAGTGATGTAAAGAGGACCATTAGCTTCCTTAAACATATCAAACTGACTCAAGTTAACAATAGGTGTCTATTCAGGTTTAGGTAGAGAAGAAATAAAAGGCTGAGGTGCTAACTCAACATGATTAACCACATGATTCAATTCTTGTTGTTGATCTTCAAGTCATGTTGCCTATAAATGTAAAAAACTTACTCATTTCTTAGGAAAAGTTGGTTAGTCATCAATATGACTGAACCACCCAATGAAGGTAAAATGTTGCATTTGGACTTGTTAATATTTATGTTTGAGATGAGAAAGTCTTAGATTTCCAAGAACCCTAGCATGAACCAAGTGATAGTTTATGTTGAGTAAGTCAAAATTTAGTAGACACTAAGCTAAACAAGGTTAGTTCATGTTGAGTTACATAGTTAGTGTCGAGCATTCAAAAGTTGAGTGACAACATGAGTATTAGTCATGACCAAACATCAAAGTATTCATATGCTAAGTAAAATAGTTTTGGCATATGTATTTGGAATGATACAATCACTTATGTAAAATGTTTTGGCCAACTTCTATATATGAATTAATGATTGTTGAGACAATTAAGGAGTTGTTTACACATTTTGTTTGAGATCATTAATCCCTATGAGGCTAGTGCAAGTAATAAGATAAATGAAAGAATTAAGAAGAAAAGGGGAGAAATTTTGATTGTCTATCATGATCTAGAACCTTCTCTAGTTTTTTATTTAAGAAGGATCTAAAACCTAAACCATAAGAGAGAGAAAAGAGAGAAGTGTATGCACAAAATGAGCTATGTTTAGATGTTAGAAGCAAGAACTAGAAAGAGAAACCAAGAAGTGAAGTACATCAAATAGTTTATTAGATCAAAGAGAGGATAAAAAATTAGAAAGATGAGATCTATAATCAACCATCAAAGTACTAATTGAAGGATTAGATATCGATACATTCTAGAAAGTGAATCTAGGTAAATATCTCAATAGAGTGGTCCAAATAGGCCTTTGTAAATCTCTTAACAGAGTGCTTAATTAGTTTTAAGTGTAAATCCTTTAATCAAGGTGGAATGAATAAATCTTGTAAGGTATTAATAGGGCAAGTCCCTCAAGGAAGATCACCAAATGTGATCAAATATTGTAGCCTTAACAAGCACACATTATTGTTGTACTAATGAAGATTTGTGGGTGCCATTCCCTCCCCAGTTTTACCTTCACCTTGCAAAGTTTCTGGGTAACCAAATCTTTTGTGTTATGTGTTTAAATTTACTTTCATTTTTATGGATGTGATGAATAGTTAGATCTATTTTAGTTTATGGTTATATGATTCATGATGTCGATATGAGATGGGTTAATGGTGAATACATTTGATTTGTGTCAAGAAAGTCAAATTTTAATAGATCTTGGTTCACCCCCTCTTCGTATCTTACTTTCCCAATAGAGTTCCAAAAATTGGTATTAGAGCCTTGTTCTCTTAGTAGATTCTAACCATTTGAGAGTTAAGATCTTGGAGATGGATTCTTATAAGTTGGGAAAGATCATTGAGAATCAAAAGATTGACATAGAAATCATACTACAAAAACTTGAAGCAACAAGAGAGGAGTTTAAGAAATCCTTAAAGAGAAGGAAGGAAATGGCTATTCATCCTAATAGCACTCAATATAAAAAAGAAGACATTGAAGGACTACTTGATAATGGCAATTCAATTGAAAATGATGCAGTAATAGTAGACCCACTGGAGAGAAACAACATGCTAAATGAATTGGTCAAGGGATTAAAAAGAGATAATGAAATTCAATTAGTAAGACTATGTGAAGTGACTGAATTGAAAAGGAAAGTTGAGGAAGACAAAACAATGGTAGAAGAAAACAAAGTACAATGACTATTAGACTTGATAAAAGGACATCTGATGTGTAGAAAACTCACAAATAAATAGCTTCATATGGTAAATCAATTATTACTTGCAAATCAAGAATTGAATAGAAATGACATGGAAATTTTAAATCCAAGGAATGGGTTAAGATATGAAAAGGAACTCATTAAGAGGATGAACAAAAATAATAAAGTTGTAAGATACTTTGAGGAACTGATGAGAATACAAAGAATACCTAGTGACACCTCTAGGCTAGGATATACTAAAAACCTATTATCTATTGAAGAAGGAGAATCATCAAAGAGTGGAGAATAGAGGAATGCAAAGAAAAAACACAATGAACCTACACATCATCACTATGGGAAACAAGGACATACTAAAATATCTATAGAAGCAAGATTGGTGAGAAAAATCATAAACCAAAATTTAATGGATATTGTTTTAATTAAAAGAAGCAAGGACACCAAGCACATGATTGTAGATCCAAATCCAACTATACACAAGTTGCACCTAGATTTGAATTCTATTGCTATAAATTTTAGAAGTATGGAGTCTATACATACAACTCAAGAATATAGATCTAAGGAAAAACATAATTGGACAACCAAGAATTAAGGAAAGGCATCCAAACAAGGTAACGTCTACAATTAGGATTATAGCTCATGGTATAGTTTTCATTATTGTGGTGAATATAGTCATATTATAAAAAATTGCATGAGGACACACTTTAGAGGTAAATCCAAGAGTTGGATGAATGGAAGTTTGGTTCCTTATAATTGTCACAAGATTGGACATGTAAGAAGAAATTGTAGAACTAGAGCACCAACACTTAGACATGAACAAATAAAAGGTCAAAAGAATGTTAAGATGAAAAAGAACTTGATGAATCAAGCCTAGAGAAAGAAGGAAGAAGCATGCAATAGTGAAACTAGTGAAGTAGAGGTCACCCAATCCAAAAAATTAGGTGACCACACTACTTCTAACTAATAAAAGAAGGTATGTAAGGAAATAAACATTTGAATGCTACAATATACACTAGTTCCTAATATAAGACGTTTTAAAAGTCCATATCTACATAAATCAAGATGCATTAGGATGAATTTGAGGTAAGAATTGAGCAAAGAGTTCATATACATAATTGGTGCTTAACATTAGTATTGGTGTCTATAATGACCAAGTATTATCATGTGAAGAAGGCTCCCATCTAGATTGAGCTAATATGTTGACAGATCCAAGTGTGGCAATGGTAATGGTGACCAAGTAATGGAAGGAATGTATTGTGTCAACTAAGTTCTTATGTTAAGATTGAGCCAGCTATATTGTACCTACCAATGTATGGAGCATTTATTGATGACCTAATTTGACCATTTGAAACTATATAGTAAATTTTATAAATAATTTTCACTCACCTAGCAATCAAATAACTTGTAGATTAATTCAAAGTTGATTGATATAGAAATTTGTGCAAAAAAGTGTGAGATTCAATAGTGTGCCATCGACAAAAGAAAAAGCAAGGTTGAAAATTTTCTTGGAACCAAGTTTATTGCTTTGTGATCTAATGAAAAGTTTGCAAACTCTAGTTTAGAATGACATCATTTGCATCTAAAAGTAGAAAGAAGGGAGTTTTGAATGAAATTCAAGCTCAAATTGAGTGAAATGATGTATGGCCTCTGCCAAAATTTAGGGTATATAGAGAAGTTGTAATCATTGGAGATGCATTTGGCACATTATCATTCATTCCTCCTCGAGTCATCGTGGTGCATGATGTGCTATTGTGATATATGTGTAAGATTGGAGAAATTGGTGATTTTGAACTAAGGAATGCTTATGACAAGCTATGTGAGAATGGAGTTTTGAAAGAAGAGAACATAGTAGTTTCCAGGAAAGGGCTTACTTGTGCCCTAGCTTTTTCCAAGCTATTTAAGGTTGAATGGATCAAAATAATTTTGAGTAGGATATATGACATGAAGTTGTGGCTAGAGAATGGGCTAGTCAAGATAACCAAGGTAATTGTTCATCAAGTGATTAGGTACCCTACCCTAGATCGAGTAAAGACAGTACGATGCTAGGGTAGAAACATCATCAAAGAAATTATCAAGGTGAATGGAATTGCTGAGGGATGCTATTTAATGAAATTAATGATCTTGTTATTGAGTTTTCAGTCCAAGTCATTACAAAAAAAATCTATCACTAAAGCCAACTGAACAATGTACCATGAGTAGAAGTAGATTTGGGCTACAAAATTATGATGAAGGATCAAAACTAGGACTTGTTCCAGCTATAATTGATCCAAATAGCAAAAAAATCATGAAGTCATTAGGAAGGATAAGAACTTCTCATGCAAATTTGACTTACTACTATTGTGCATATTCTTTTATGTACAAAAGTCATTTCCTACCATTAGAGAAATTGTGTGGGACAAATCTATACCTATAACTCAGTAGATCAATGGTTCCATTGAGAAACTAGGATAAAACTATAAAACTATTTTGGATGAGTATTTTGATGAATTCAAAGGGAAAATGAAGAATAGAATGAGAATATCTAAGCTAGTCATTGATCATTCTATGATCACATTTTCTTCATGGTGGATACTAACTTCACCTATGCACAAGCAGGTAGACTAAGGGTTCCATGGCTAAGGCCAATGCAAGATGAAGTAAATGTTGATGAGATATCTAAATTAGTTACAACATTACTAGATTAAGAAATTGATAAGAATGCTAAGACATTTGACACATATGAAACTTCCAAGATAAGGGTGCTCATGTAAACAAAAGTGCCCAAGATGGATTAAAAAAGAAAGAAAATGATAGCATATCTAGAAGGTAAACTTGGAGAGGCACCCCTATAGACATGGAAGGAAAAGGGGAAGGTGAAGAGCCTAAAAAAGATGAAGAAGATGAATCAAAAGGACAAGAATGAGTGGTTTTAAAGTCTTAGGCATCAAAATGAAAGAATATTGTGATTATAGATCCAAAGGTCAAGAGGAATCTAGAGAAAGGGGTTACACCTCCCTCCTCTACACCTCAAAGGAGAATAACTAGGAAAGGATCTAAGGCATCATCTCTTGTAACTTCCAAGCCAAAGAAAGGGACTATAACAATTACAAATCTAGTTAAGGGTAAGTCCCTAACAAAGAGGAAACTAGTAGCTAAAGTGACTAAGCAAGGCTAGAGGAAGAGACTCAGGAGGAAATTGATAGTAGAGCATCATGATAAAGAGGAAGATGAAGGAGAAAGAATTGAATCTAATGATATGAGAAGAATTCAGATTGCTCCTAGGAAACCTCCTTAGGACATTGAAATTGTATGTGATAACATCAAAAATTTAGTAGGTATTTCAGGTTTTAAGCATGTAAAATATGATTCTTTAGACAAAATTGATAAAGAGAAGATTGAGAAAATAGTTTTGGACATGATGATAAAGTTTAGAATACATGTATAGAGTTGGGAAAGGAAATACCAGAAGAATTGTATAATAAAATGGATTCAAAATGGAAATAGGCATTAAGTACTTTGAGAAAAATAAGGGAAATAACCTTAGCCTAGATAATGCTTGATTTAGGCAAGACACATATGTTTAGATAGCATTAAGATATTTTTCCAAGAAATTTGTGTCAAAGCTAAGGGCATACAAAATCTTGCAAAATAAAATTAAGTAAGTAGTATAAGAAATGAATTTGGGTTGGAAGAAAGAATTTGGGAGATTAGCTACAACAACATAAGAAGAAAAGGAGGAAGAAGAAGTTGAATTAGATAATAGAGAAGATATAAATGAATCATAAAACTTGGAGGAAGAAATAAGGAGAAAGGTAGAAGAGAGTGAAAAAAAAGACATTGTCACTATTGAATATATACCTAAGGATACATAGTTAAACAATGATTTCTTTATCGAGGAAGATCTTAAGAATGACACATTCATCCAAGTAACCTTAGATACACCTCTACAATGCATAAATCCAATTTTGATACAATTATATGGTTACCCCAAGATAGAAAGTGTTCCATTTACTACGTTGATGCTTGATAATTCTATAATAACTATAGTCAAAGTTGAAGAAAAGAGAATACAAGGTGTAAGTATCGAGGAATAGGGAAGGTCTCTAATTACACTTCTACATCCACCACTTGGGGCCAACCTTGTCATTGGTGTAGAAGAAGGAGATGAGAAAGAGAAAGTTAAAAAGTCTACAATTGATGCCTCATGACCTTACATTGAGGGAACTCTTGATCTCAGATTGGATTTGACAAGTGAGTGTCAACACACTTAAGCCATTTACTCAGTTCATGCCAAATTAGTAATACATATTGAGCATAACATGTAAACATTAGACCATGACAAGTTGCAATGAGTGCTGAGTTACTCATGTGCCAAGTAGATAGACCATGCCAAGTGATTTAGGAGCCAAGTAAATAGTGGATTTTGAGTAATACAGGTGTTGAGTCATAGGATAAGGATCAGTGCATGCTAAGTATCAGAGACATCATATGTTGAGTGACACAGTTTTGACATATTTGTTTGTAATGGCACAAACAACTATGTAAACCATTTTTGAATTGACTTAAGATTGTATTTTGATATTTTGAAGATAAGGACAAATCTCAATTTGGATTCCATATTCAATTACATGCAATGATAAGAAAATGGCAAGGATTAAGTGGCAAAATGGATGAATCTTAGCTGTAGATTCATACCTAACCCTAAGCCACCTAAGTCTTCTTAAGGAGGATAGAAATCCTAAACTATCTATGGATGAAGGAGAGTTGAAGGATTGAACAAGATAGTTTACATGTAGAGCATTCAAGGTGACTAAAAAGTTATGAAGAAAGAGTGAATTGTAGAATTAGTTAGAGAAGAACAAAGGATAAAGAAAAGAATACAACATTGAGACATCTAATCGTGAAGGATCAATAAGACATTGTTTAGAGGTGATCTATTATTAGGCAAGCAAGTGCCTACCATAGAATCTATGCTGAGACATTTTAATAGGTAATTTTAGTTAAATCTCTTAAGCATAGTAGTCGTAATAGGTTGTATGAAATCCTTTGATAGGGTACTTAGTTGTAAGTTGAAGTCCTCTAACAAGGCACACTTCTAATAGGGTGTTGAAATCCTCTAACAAGGTGAGACCTAACAATCTTTGTAAGCCTTTAATAGGATAGACATTTCATAGGGTAGATCATGTTTCATGGTCAAAACATTGTAACCTTCATTGGATAAACTTTATTACTATAGTAGTGAAGATTTTTGAGTGTCATCCCCCCTAGTTTTACCTTCTCACTTGGAGGGTTTCTGGGTAATCATATCTAGTGTTATGTGTGTGAATGCTTACATGGTTATATGTTTTACATGTTATTTCAACTTACTTATTAATGCATGTGATGAATGAATGGTAAATTTTTTATGGTTACAAGGTTAAACTACCGATTCAAACCATGCCACCCCCCCCCCCCCCCCCCCAAACAAGAAGTTTACCTTTCCTCTTGTAAATTCCAGCAATTGGTATTAGAGTCAAGTTCTCTAAAAGAGAAGCTTTGCAACTTTGAGGAAAGATCTTGAAATAGAAGTCTACAAGTTGGGAAAAACTATTGAAAACTAGGAGATTGAAATACATCAACTAAATGAAGCAAGAAAGAAACTAAAGAAATCCTTGAAGAGAAGGAAAGAGATTGCTATTGTAGAGAATGACACACTAAATAGAGAGATAGCAACTACCAAGCTATTTGCAAATGGTGACTCTAATGAATTTGATGCAATAGTTGTATATCTAATGGAAAAGAATAGAGTCCAAGCTGAGGAAATCGGGAATCTCAAGATAGAACAAGAATCACAAGCTATACTACTATGTGAGGTGACTGAACAAAAGAAGAAAGCTATTAAAGACAAAACCATGATTGAAGAAGACAAAAGAATTCTGGCCAATAGATTGGAAGAGAAGTCAAAAAAGCTAACCAAGATTTCCAACATGCAATTGGATACTCTAAGTCAAATAATGAATGCCAACTATGAATTGAATGTCAAGGAAATTGAGATAACTACATGGAATTGCAAAATGAACAATTGTAGAGTGACCTAAAGAGAGAAAATGATTTTTTTGAAAGTTTCAACAAGCCAAATGAAGCCATCAAATATTTTGAGCAATTATTGATATCACCTAGATCCAACAATGATACATCGGGACTAGGATACACAAGTACTAAAGAAGGAGAATCATCCAAATTTGTAGAAGAAAAGAACATCAAAGTTAAGAACTCTAAACCTACTTGTCATAATTGTGGTAAGAAAGGATATACTGCTAATGTGTGCAGAAGAAAAACTACAAATCAGGATATCGAGCCTAAGAACATGACTCATTATCATAACTACAACAAGCAAGGTCATCAAGCACATGAATGTATAATTAGGACCATGCACATAGAAAGATTTAAAGGATATTCTACAATTGTCAGAAGTATGGACATAGAGATTTTGAATGCAAATCCAAATCCATGTGGTCATCAAACAAGCCAATAAAGGTAAGAAATAATGGAAACTCTTACAATTGGGATTATAATAAAAGATATAGTTGTCATTATTGTCAAGAATATGGACATGTTCCTAAGAATTGTATTAGGACACACTTCGATGGCAATTAAAAAAGATGGTTAGGTCAAACTACATGTTTTAGCTATTTAAAGATTGGTCACATTAGTAAACATTGTCCCACTAGGTCAAAGGAACCAAGTTGTGAATTTGATAAAGGTAAAGGTAAGGTAGATGTTGAACACATCAAAGATGAGATGAAAAAGACATGGAAAAAGAAAGATATTTGCAAAACATCAAATGGAGAAGGGATAATTTCACCCAATGGGTTAGATGATCATACCTCATTAAACTAGGCAAACAAGAGTTATGTGGGACTAATATTTAAAGATTAAATCATGCATCAATTCCAAAAGGAGATAGTACTGAAAATAATACATTAGCATGGATAAAGATGCAAGATGTTATTAGAAATTCAAGACAAATCTTAAAAATTTTCATGTTGTTGCTGAGTATGAAAAATTTACTTTATGTGCTGAGTGAAATGCTAGTTGAAGTCAAGCTGTTAGACTAGTTAGTTGATGTTGAGCTTGTAGTAGCTTCTGAGTGATGGAAATATCAATGGATGTCAAATGAACCCAAATTTGGTTATTGTCAAGCTTATAGCTATGTAAGAACTTAGTATTAAATGCAAAGTTATCAAAGGGTATATGATTAATTTTAGCTCATTCTTCAACATTTCAAAATTGAGAAAGAGCAAGAAGAGCTAGAAGCGACCTGGAAATTCATTAGAAGTGATTGCAAAAGATTTATACAATGATTCATTGCTAGTTCGTTAGATTTTCTAAGGTATTTTTCAAGAGTTGAGCTATGTAGTTTAAATTTTCATAAACTCTAGCTTGTCACAATGACATTGAGTTCAAAAAAAATTGAAGGAAAGGAAGTTTTAAATGTTCATCTTGTTAGTAATGAAGTTAAGAAACTTGTATTTAAAGCCATTCCTGACATCACGTATAAACAAGATCCTTCTAGTGCATTGTATATGATGCATCCAAATGTGATAATGGTGCAAGATGTGAGGAAATGCTACAATTGCAAGATAGGAAGCATTAGTGAGATGGAAATGAGAGGTGCATACAACAAGTTTGTTTGAAAATGGTGTTTTGAAGGAGGAATACAAAATTGTTGAAAAAAAGGGTTTAACATGAGCCTTAGATTTTCCAAATGTATTTAAAATAGAGTGGATATGAATTGTACTGAGCCTAATTCATGATGGTTCCTTGTGGCTAGAAGGAGGACCAATCAAAATAACTAAGAGAATGACTTATAGGGTTATTGGCTACCCAACCCTAGATCAACCTAAAACACTTAGAAGTGATTCCAAGGAAATGATTGAGAAGAACATTGGAGCAGTCTAGAATAAGAGAGGTATGACTATAGATACAATCATAGATCCTCTTATCAATTTTGTTGTAAGGGTAATCTCACATATGTTCTATCAATCTAGTAGATTGAATAGTATACCCTGCATAACTATGGATGTTAGTTATAAAATTGTTAAGAAAGATCATACATATGATCTAGTAGAACTTCAATTACAAAAGCTTATGGAGAACTTTGGAGCAATAAGGAAAACTAAGAGTGCACAATGCAAGTTTGGTTCTATACTAGTTTTCATATTCTTTTATGTACAAGACACATTTCCCTCATTTGGAATAGTAGGATGGAAGACTAACATATTAGTTGCAACACAAATTAGGGAGTACATTGGGAAACTAGGAGAAAATTTTGAATCCATAATGACTAGTTACTTTGAAGACTTCAAAAAGTCAATGAAGTAGAGACTCAAAATATCAATTTCATTAGTTGAGAAACACTATAATGATGTATGTTTTCTTGTTGATGTTGACTACACATTTGTACAAGCTATCACACCAAGGGTAAGATGGTTGAAACCCTTAGGTTATGAGGTCAATGTAGATGAAGCCTTAGCAACCATAACAACTCTAATTACAAAAGAAGTAGATAAGATTGCAAAATCTTTTGGAAATTATGAGATGGTAAAATCAAAGATTTCCATGGAATTGAAAACTACCTCTAAAATCAAGAAGAAGGACACATTGGTAAATAAATTGAAAGAAAAATTTGGAGAGGGTGCCAAGGAGGAAGTGGAAGAAGAAGAAGAGGATGAAGAGGAAGAATAAACACAAGCTCAAGAACCTCTAGCTTTAACTTAAGGCATGGGAGAAGACAAAGAAGAGGAGGAGACTGAAGGTACTGAGGGAGAAGAAGCCAAGGAGGCACCTACTCTGACCAAGTCAAAGAAGAGGAAGGCTAAGGCATAACCCATGGCAAGGGAAAAGAAAATTGTAAAACCAAGTCAGAAAAAGCCTACTACACCTACTACAAGGGCCACCATGTGCAACTACTGAAAAGGCCAAGGAAAAGACCAAATAGATAGAGCAAGGAGGGCAAGAGGAAAAAAGACAGATAAGGAAGTATGTGGCTCAACTAGAGTCTAATGACGAGAAGACAAAATCACATGATAATAGACAATTCAAGGTGGTAAGTCATAATCCTCTCTCAGATCTTGAGAACTTATGTGAAAATGTCAAGAGCAATGTTGATTTATTAGGTTTTAGTCATATTGATTTTGATAAATTGGATAAAGAAGAGAAAAACCAAGTGGAAGAGGAATTATATGCCATGATGTCAAAGTTCAAGAACACACCACTCAAATTTTCCAACTCAATACCTAAAATCTTTTATGATATTGTTGAGAAAAAATGGCATTATTGTCTAAATTTGGAAAGACAAATTAGGGAAACAACACTAGCCCAAGTGATGCTAGAGTTGATAAAGAGAAAAATTGCTAAGGCATTCAAGAAATATGCAGTTAGGTTCACACCTAAATATAGAGCCTTTAGCATTCTCCAAAATAATATTGAAGATTTTGTTAAGAAATAAACACAAACATGGAAACTCATTTATGGGTTAACCATTGTCAATAAAGGAGAAGCTAACCCTTCAAAGGATAATAATGATGACAAGAGTGATGATAAAGATGATGATAAGGAAGATGATGACAAAGATAATATAGTAGGAGGAGAGACAACAAAGAAAGAAGATGACAAGGCAACAAATGAGCAGCAACAAGAAGAACAGAGTTTGCATGACACACAAATGCTAAGTATTAGTCCTCTCCATGACACAACCAAAACCACTTAAACTATAATTGTTAAGGATTTCTCTAATCCATCAGTTTAGAACATCAATCCTCTTACTATAGAAGATTTAAAGAAGATATTAGATCAATCTACGTTGCAAGCCAAACTATGTGGCAATCTAGTTTTGGTTAGTGTAGAAGAATTACAAAAGGTAGTAACCAATGTCACAAGGGAAAAGGTGAATTCACAAGAGTTACTAATGTACAAACTTTGATCCAAATGATAGTAGATACATCTACCAAGGTTGTTACAATTAAGAAGAAAGTGAAAGAGAAAGACATCATTGGAAGATAACATAAGGAAACATGATAGATAAATTCATCCGTACCTATAGCACAAGAACAAGGTGCAAGCCAAGTCATTGAGATAGACTAGGGAAAGCCTAAAGAGATATAACCAAAGGTGAATGAACAAGTGACCATCCAAGCACTAGTATCTTTACCAAGATTTGACCCTCCTTCTACACAAACTCTTCAAATGCTGAGCATAGATGCTACTCCATTGTAGATCTTAGTGCCAAGCCCAAGCTCATCAAAGGTTGAAAAGGTAATACATTATTGAGATATAAGCCTTGATGGAGAAACTTTTATTGCAAAGTATGATTATGATACTATGATATTGGAACAAATAGGCATTTTATAGTAAGCCTTAGAAAGGAAAAAGAATCAAGAAATCCATACGAGAGAACATAGGCAGAAGTAAGCACTTCAAGATATTAAGGGCATCTTTCTAGATTCATTTAGTATGCCAACTCTTGAAGAGACCAAGCCACTAATAGAAAAACTAACAGATATAGTGGAGAAGTTCAGTAATGAAGACCTTGATACAAATGCAAAACTTTTAGAATGGTCTGAAAAGAAGTTTCAAAGCAAGGTAAATGAGAAAATATCTAGTGAGATAGCACTACAACAAGTTGCATTGGAAACCAAGTTTGATAATGTGAAGAAGGTACTTGAGAATATATTATCATTGTACATAAAAATATGCAATCCTACACTCTTCACCCAAGAGACTAGAAGTCACATTCTGAGCCTAGAAAGCCAAATATTTGCATAAGGTGTAAGACTACCTACAAATCCAACTTAGAATGAGAAGCATTTTAGGACATTGCTTTAGACACAAAGTCATTTAGGTATCTTAATAGTAGATGAGGCTAACATTAGAGCCAAATTGACAAGCATTCATGCTACCCTCACCCCACATATGGAGATAATGCACATGGAGCTAGGCTATGCTAAAACTCTACTGAAGAAAGGCCCGAATCTTTATACTTTAGATGGTCTAGTACACCTTGCTATTGAGCTTGCAATCCAAATTAAGTCATTGGATGTTACATGTGATAATTGGGATGCAATTCTAAGGATAATAATGGATTTCCATCAATCTTTTTTTGGACAAACACACCATAGGTGTATAGCCCATTTGACATAAGTGTCAAAAGGGGGAGAAATACAATATGGGGAAGTATGAACAAAAGGGAGAGAAATAAGAAAGGGGGAGCATAGCAACAAGAAGAATAAAATAGAAGAGAATAAGAACAAAGGGGGAGATATATATTTTTGGGGGAGAAAGCAGCAAAAGGGATAGATATCAGCTAAGAGAGAGCATATTAGATGAAAGAATATCAGTAACATAGTGCATTAAAGTCAAAGTGCATTAGCACAGACACATTTTTCTTAGAGAGCAGCACAAAATTTTGGATACAATACAAACATATTAACTTAGGGGGGGTTATCAAATTTTGAGGTATATAAGTTAGTGTAACATTTTTGAAATTTTGAAATCTTGTCTATAAGCCAAGTCATGGATATGTTACGCTCGAGAAATTAAGAATTATATTGTATATTGAAGTGTTTTTGACACTCATGTCAAAGGTAGAGATTATTGATCTTAGATTGGTTTTGACAAGTGAGTGTCAATACACTTAAGCCATTTACTTAGTTAATGTTGAACTAGTAATACATGTTGAGCATGACATGTAAATATTAGACCATGTCAAGTTGCAATGAGTGTTGAGTCACTCAAGTGCCAAGCAGATAGACCATGTTGAGTGATTTAGGAGCTAAGTAAATAGTGGATGTTTAGTAATATAGGTGTCGAGTCATAGTATAAGGATCAGTGCATGTTGAGTATTAGAGACTTCATATGCTAAGTGACACAGTTTTGACATATTTGTTTGTAATGAAACAAACAACTATGTAAACCATTTTTGAGCCAACTTAAGATTGTATTTTTATATTTTGAAGATAAGAACAAATCTCTATTATAATTCCCTGTGCAATTACATGTAGCCAATCAGAAAATGGGAAAGATTAAGTGGAAAAATGGATGAATCTAAGTCATAGATTCATACCTAACCCTAAGCCACCTAAGTATTCTTAAGGAGGAAAAAAGTAGTAAAATATCTATGGATGAAGGAGAGTTGAAGGAGCATACAAGATAGTTTGCATGCAGAGCATTCAAGATCAGTTAGAAGTTATGAAGAAAGAGTGAATTGTGGAATTAGTTAGAGAAGAACAAAGGATAAAGAAAAGAATACAAGATTGAGACATCTAATTGTGAAGGATCAATAATAAATTGTTTAGAGGTGACCTATTATTAGGCAAGCATGTGTCAACTGAAGGATCTATGCTGAGACATTTTAACAGGTGATTTTAGTTAAATATCTTAAGTAGAGTAGTCCTAATAGGATGTATGAAATCCTTTAATAGGGTGCTTGCTTAATTTTAAGTTGAAGTCCTCTAGCAAGGCACACTTCTAACAGGGTGTTGAAGTCCTATAACAAAGTGAGACCTAATAGTCTTTTAATAGGGCAGACCTTTCATAGGGTAGATCATCTTTCATGGTCAAAACATTGTAACCTTTATTGGATACACTTTATTACTATACTAGTGAAGATTTGTGGGTGTCACCTCCACCTAAGTTTTACCTTCTCACTTGGAGTGTTTCTAGGTAATCATATTTGGTGTTATGTGTGTGAATTCTTACATGGTTATATGATTTAGATGGATATGCTTTACATGTTATTTCAACTTACTTATTAATGCATGTGATGAGTGAATGCTGAAATTTTTATGGTTCCAAGGTTAAACTACTAATTCATTACCCCCCCCTCCCAAAAAAAAAAGTTTACCTTTCCTCTTGTAAATTCCAATAGGAAAAAAGAAGTCTCTACATTCAAAGAGCTAGGAGTGCCAAGAGACTAAAGAAAAAAAGGCTATACATGCACTAGTTCAAGTACCAAGTGTAGAAGCTTCTACATGTACTAAAACAAAGATACTCAATACACCTAAACAACAAGTGATTAATACTCATTAGGAGTCCATTTCAGTTGGTATTAACACTAGTTAAGGGTAGAGCAAGCCAAGATTGAGCATGGGAATTTCATCTTTACAACTCACTATGTTGAGAAACAACACACCAAGGAATAAATTATTTAAAAAGAAGGTCAGGTTCCCTATTAAGCTTGTAATATTAGACAAGGTCATTGTGCTACCTATGTATAAACCTAAGAGCACATAGTTTGATAAAATGAAAATTTTGCAAGAGTTATTGAAGAGGAAGACCAAAAAAGAGGAATTGAGGAGAGAACACCAACAAAAATAGGAACTTCATGAACTAAAGGATATTTTTGTTCATACATTTGACATTTAGAATATTAATGAGCATACTCCTATTTTAGATCAACTAGTTCACATTATTGAGAAAGTCAACAATGATGATATTGAGGCCAATGAAAAGTTAATGATGTGATTTGAAAAGAAATTTGAGACTAAAGTTTTGGAGAAAGTTTCAATAGAGATTGTTATTAAGTAGGTTGAACTTTCTACCCTTGAAAATAATTAAGAGGAAGTTATACATAATGTTCATTCTTTGTATGAGAATATTTTATATATAGAGTTCTTTACTAAGGAAAATACAAACTCTATTGACAAGATTCATGCAAAATTGAAGTCAACATGACATTCTTTGACCATGGATGCAAGTTTAAGTTCCATTCATTTTAATAAATTGACTTATGCTCAAGGAAGATTAGCTGAGTTGATGGCCAATGATGGTAAGATAATGGAAAAATTGATTACAATTAAGAGAATGTTAATACTCATTTGGAGGTTATGCAAAAAGAACTAATAGTTGTAAAGGACCTAGTACAAAGAGATCCACATCTCTCAATTGTAGATAGTTTGGTTGATCTAGATGCTTAGCTAGAAATCAAAATACAAGTTTTGGAATCTGTTAGATCTAATTGGGATAATGCACTATACATGATTCTATATATTTTAAAATCATTTTTGGACAAATATAATTTGATCCCAGCACCCCAACAACCATAAGTGACAAAAATAAGAGGGAAACGATATATATACAAGGGGGACATAGGAATAGATGAATGTCACAAGAGAAAAACAACTAAAGATCAATAATTCAATAACATAATCAAGAAGGTATTAAATAATGTAATATATTACTCATTTTTAAGACATGTATATATGATGTATATAGTGAAGTCTTAATGAAGATTGAGTCATAGTCTAAGGAGGAGTAACATTTTTTAATTTTGGATGTAATGATCAATCATGACAAACTATTTTTGCCACTAATGTCAAATGGGGAGATTGCTGATCTCCAAGTCATGTTTTGTATTAGTGTCAAACACCTAGTCATTCCTTAGGTAGATTTTCTTAGTCATCACTATGATTGAGCCACCCAACGAAGGAGGAATGTTGCATTTGGACTTGTTCACATTTTAGTTTAAGCTGAGAAAGTATTGGGTTTCCAAGCACCTAATCGGTATGGACCAAGTGATAGTTTATGTCAAGTAAGTCATAACTTAGTAGACATTGAGCTAAATAGAGTTAGTGGCAATAATTTAGAAGTTAAGTGAAAACATGAGTATTAGTCATGACTGAGAATTAAAATATTCATATATCGAGTAAACTAGTTTTGGTAAATGTGTTTGGAATGACGCAAACACTTATGTAAGCCATTTGATTGTTAAGACAATTAAGGAGTTGTTTATACATTTTTTTTGAGATCATTAATTGTATGAAGGTAGTTAACCAATTAGATAAATGGAAAGATTATGAAAAAAAAGGGAGAAATATGGATCATTCATCATGATCTAGAACCTTCTCTAGTTGGTTATTTAAGGAGGATCTACAACCTAAACCATAAGAGAGAGTGAAGAGAGAAGTGTATGTATAGAAGGGGTTGTATTTGGATGTTATAAGCAAGAACTAGATAGAGAAACCAAGTAGTGAAGTATATAATATAAGTTATTGTATTAGATAGAGGATTAAAAATTGGAAAGAGGAGATTCATAATCAAGCATCAAAGTGCTAACCAAAGGATTAGGTACTGATACATTCTAGCAAGTGAATTAGGGTAAATCTCTTAATAGATTGGTCTTAATAGTCCTTTGTAAATATCTTAATAGAGTGCTTACTTATTTTTAAGTTTAAATCCTTTAATCAAGGTAGACTAAATAAGTCTTGTAAGCTCTTAGAAGGGTAGACCTCTCATACAGTAGATTACCATAAGTGATGAAATAATGTAGCCTTAATAGATACACTTTACTATTGTAGTAGTGAAGATTTGTGAGTGTCATTCCCACCTGAATTTTACTTTCACCTTGGAGGGTTTCTAGGAAACCAAATCTTTTGTATTATGTGTTTATATTTACCTTCATGTTTATGGATGGGATGAATAGTTAGATCTATTTCAGTGTATGGTTATATGTATCATGATGTTGATATGAGATGGATTAATGATGAATACATTTGATTTGTTTCAAGAAGATAATTTTTTTATAGATCCTGATTCACCCCCAATTTTTAGTATCTTACTTTCCCAATATAATTCTAACACTTGTATCTTATAATCATAATCAATATGGTGATCAAAATAAGAATATTGATTAATAACATTCATTGAGTGAGAAGGTAAATGGTTAGTATAAATCTACAAATTTTGATTAGGTGGTGCAATAGATTTATTTGTGTTATTAATTTGAGCATCAATAGATATAGCCTTATAATATATAAGGTCATAAATAGAATTCTTCAAGCCATAACAGTTTTGAGTATCATGACCTTGTTGATAGTGATATTGATAGAAAGCATTGGAATCAAAAGACTTAGGCAATGATTTCCTATGATGAATAGGATGAATAGGAGAAAGATTATGAAAATGGACATGAATCAAATTCTTCATCACCATAGACAAAGGCTTAGATAAAGAGTATAGTGATTATTAGGACAAAATACAAAGGAAAAAGTAGTCTTGCTTCGGGATGTAGTAGCCACTTGTGCTGGTTCTCAAAATTATTAGTTGGATTCCTAAAAGCCTTGCCTACTTCATGCTGGGAACCTCAACACAATATGGGTCAATGAAGAAGGTTGAAAGAAAAAATCCAATCTCCACACTTTAGGATCTACATGACCTAGCTAGTTGTACCTATGTTGATGTTTACTAGACAAACTTGAGGCTTTAACAATGCATACTTTATAGTTGATTCTCTTGAGTTAGCAAGTTTTTTATCAAGGAGAAATAAAATGTAAAAATTGTGAATGAAAATATGGAGAATGGATTCATAAAATACTTGTGGATACAATTTCACTAGCCTACAACTATACATATCAACTCAGAATGAATATACAAAGATTAGTCCTTGATCCATTTGGGTAGTATAAAGTCAATTTGCACATAATCCTATTATCAAATCTTAAGAGATAATATACACCCTATTAACTATTGGACATAAAAGATATAAATACAATTCCTTATCTAAATGTTTTTAACCCCAATACAAGGAGACCAATCAAATAGATGCCACATTTGCACGAAAATATTTGATGAATCAAGTTCATGCATTATTCTCATCCATCAAAACAATATCATAATCCAAAGGGAGAATGTTAAAAATGAGAAATTAACAAATCATACACCATTTTAGATATATAGGAATCAACATTGTATTAACTTCATTCACAAGGAGATATAGTAGAGTAGTTTATGTTGGTGTTTTTCAACTATTGAACAACAAAAGCTCAATACCAAGATAATAATACTCACAAATCTAAGGATTAGCTACCTCCCATTAACAATTATGTATTCATATTGTTTGGATCCAACTTTAACAAAACCAGGAATGGTTTTCTACTCTTTAGGCTCTGCAAAACCAAGGGGGGTATACCTAGGGAATGATTCAAATGAATTATGTTGCATGAGAATTATATTAGTTTCATTCTTATTCTCATCTTCTATCTCTAACATATACATAGTTTATCCATTCCTTGACATTTTAGATGATATACATCCCTTATAGTAGATTTGGTCACAATTCTTCTTAGATTTGTAAATATTTCCAATGAAGTAGCTAACTAAGACTGAGAGATTATATACAAATAAGTGCTAACCACCTTTGAAACTCTTCAGAATAGTAAAATAAAATTGACTTTGATTTTAGACTTGATGATTATTCATGATCTACCTATCTACAGACTGGATTAACTAGATCAGTGCCTATTCCATTGGGATTCAGAGTCTACTCCAATTTATAGGATCTGATTTGTTGCATTACAACAAATATTATCAGCAATTCTTACTGAAATTCATTCTTATAGACATCCTTTCCATTACCATAGCAATCCCATAAAACTCACTAAAGCCTTTACTTAATTCATTGAATTAATAACAATAATGAATTGAAATACAACCTAAGTGAATTGCATTTAATTGGATGAGCTTTAATCACACAATATCAGAATAACTAGGTAATAAAAAAAGGAGACACACTTCACCAAGAATAGATATGGGAACAACTCAACTTTGTATTAATTTTCCTTGAAAATTGTGTACAATCATAATAAAAATAAAAAAGACTCTAGAAAAGACATAAGGATCATGTAACATCAATATATTCTTAGAATAATATGCAGAGAGGATACATCATAAAGTTTTCTTCCATAACTGGATTGAAACATACTTAGTGTAAACTAAAATTGCATTAGAAATTAGACCCTTCTCTAGCCCTAGAATCTCACTTATATTGTGTGAGATGCAACAAGCTTCAGGCATGGAGAACTCTAATAGTTATCAACTAAACAAAAGATATTTACATGTACCTATCACAAAAAGACAAAATTATGTGTAACATAAAGACTTATACATCATAATATTCTTTTGGTAGGCCTTTCTTTTGTTACATCTATTAGGATTAAACCACAAATAGAAAATAATACATCACACATAAAATAACACAAGACACCAAGATTTAATGTGGTTCACCCAATCCTTGGGCTACATCCACCAAACAACATGTCTTATATTATTACAATCTAGTGATAATAACCTGATTGCAATCTGCAATCCCTTATAGCTCAATACCACTGCAAGAACTAATTTTGTATCACAACTTATGAAATAATTCCTAACCCTAAACTCTTTTATAAAAGTATTTTTACTACTTTAGGGATATAATTAATAATTACATGTCGGCCCAAAATCTTGATAAAATAGGGCCCAAATTTTTTTTCAGGGTGATGCCCTAAGCCTTAAAGAATTTATGAAGTATGTACAATACTTTCTTGATTAGTCACCACAATCTAAAAATCTCCCACTTGGGGATTGATCAAGCTCCACACTAAACAACAATCTCCCACTTGGAGACTGATCTGGTAGCTATGTCGCTACTCCATGAGGCTCCCATTGGATCAAACCACCCTAGACTCTAATGTTCTTTTATTCATGTTCAGTCTAGAAGACAAACCAAAGTGGAAGAGGAGTTCAACTTCTCCAGTGTTACTACCTTTGTCAAAATATTTTTAGGACTAAAATTTGTATGTATCTTCTCTAGATTTAATTATCCATCCTCCAAAACTGATAAAATGAAATTGTACTACAACTATATGTGTTTAGTCTTTGAATGAAGAGTCAAATTCTTTGCAAGATGAATGACACTTTGACTATCTGTAAACAAATAATTATCCTTTTGAGGGTGTCCCAATTCTTCTAAGAAGAACTAAAGCCATATCATCTCCTTGTCTACCTCTATGGTAGCTACATATTTTTCTCTATAGTGGATAAATCATTAACCTTCTGTAACCTAAAAACCTAGCTCACAGTTGCCCCACCAATAGTAAAGACATAACCTATAGTACTCCACCTGGTATCAATATCCCCTACCAAATCTAAGTCAACATAGCCCTGTAAATAAGTAGTAGAGCCCCCAAAGTATAAACACTTATTGGATGTTCCTCTCAGATATTTGAGAATTCATTTGACTACATTCCAATGCTCAATTTCTAGATGACTCATATACCTGCTAACAACTCCCACTGCATGTGCAATGTATGGCCTAGTACATATCATAGCATTTATCAAACTTCCTATAGCTAAAGCATAGGGTACCTTGGACATCTTATCCTCCTCTTTTTTTTTCTTGGGACACATCTCCTTAGTCAACTCCAAATGACTAGGTCAAGGTATGCTGATAGTTAAAGAATTCTCCATAGAGAAACATTGCAACACCTTCTCAACATAATCAGCCTGAGATAGTGTCAATGTTCTATTCTTCCTATCTCTACAAATCTTCATACCAATGATTTGTTTTTCTGCCTCCAAATCCTTCATAGAAAATGCATGTGCTAACTAGCATTTTAACCCCTTAATATGATCCATGTTAGACTCAGCTACAACATATCATTGACATATAAACATAAAATAATGTAGCTATCATCATCCAACCTCTTAAAATAAACACAATGATCTAAATGACACCTGCTATAGCCATGCTTATGCATAAAACTATCAAATTTCAAATACCATTGCTGAGGTGCTTGCTTTAAGCCATATAAACTTTTCTTCAATTTTCACACTAAGTTCTCCTTACCTTTGACCTCAAATCCCTATGGCTAAGCCATATATATCTCTTCATCCAAATCACCATGAAGGAAGGTTGTTTTAACATCAAGCTACTCTAAATGCAAATCTTTAGTAGCCACAAGACTTAAAATAGTATGGATAGAAGTCACTTTAACAATAGGAGAAAAAATCTCATCAAAATCAATGCCCTTTTTTTGTGCATATCTATTTACAAAAAACTTGGCTTTAAATATTTTCTCACCTCCATCCTATTCTTTTAACCTATAAAACCACTTATTCTATGAAGCCTTTTTACCTACAAACAACTTGCATAAATCCCAAGTCCTATTATTCAATAAAGAGTCCATTTCATCTTTCATTGTAGACTCCCATTGAATCTTAGTATCCACCTATACAACTTCATCATAACTTTTAGGTTCACTAGCATTAGTAAACAAAATAGAATACAAAGAGGGAGAAAATATTTTTGAGATCTAATTTTTTTGGTTGATCATCTAGTATTCATCAGCGTGTGTGGTATTTTTTATTGCGATTGTTGCACATCATGAGGAATGGTTGGAACATTAGCTTTTAGAGTATCATCTAGCACTACATAATCATCTTCTTTCTTCTCATGTTGCTGCAACAGATCTTTGTACAACAATTTCTCATTGAATATGACATCCCTACTTCTTACAATTTTCTAATTTAAAAAATCCCAAAGCCTATAACCAAATTCATTAATGCCATATCCAAAAAATACAAATATATTTGACTTGGCTTCTAGCTTGGTTCTATTTTTAGAATCTATGTGAGCAAATTATTCACAACCAAAGGTTTTGAGAAAAGAATAACTCACCTTCTCACCAGTCCATGCTTCCTCTAGAATACCACAACCCAAAGGAGTAGAGGAACCTCTATTAATCAAATATACAATAGTATTGATAACCTTTTCCCACATGTGTAAGGGCAACCTAGCATGCAACCTCATGCTCCTTGCATGATCCATTATAGTTCTATTCATGTGTTTAGCCACTCCATTTTCTTGTGGAGTCCTTGGAATAGTTTTCTATCTACAAATACCATTAGTGGAGAAAAAATCTTCAAATTCATGACTGCAATACTCACCACCATTATCAAATCTGAGACATTTTAATTTCTTACTAGTCTCATTTTCAACCAAGCATTTCCATTTCTTAAAAGTTTGAAATACATCAGATTTCTATTAACACACTTTAAAAGTTTGAAATACAAAAATACGCATTAACATGCTTTAGACCTGGTAAAACTTTCTTTGAATGAAGTACTTTCATACCTTTCTCACTCATGTGCCGAAGTCTATTGTGCCATAGCATTGTATCATAATTTATAGTAGCTATTTGTTCTCCTTGCTCAACTACAACAATTATTCCTAAACATTCATTTTTCTCTAAAAAAAATAAAGTAAAAGGAACAATATGACCTATACAAAGATATAAGGTGCCTACTTTCACACCTTTTTCTACTGCAAGGCAACCTTTTGAAACCTTCCAATTTTTATCATTAAAAGTAACTACACAACCCTCATCACTGAGTTACCCTACTGAAATTAAATTCCTACTCAGCCTTGGAACATGCCTTACCTCATGTATTAGCCAAAGATTCCCATTCTCTAACTTAATCTTAACTTTTCCCTTTCAAACAATCTAATAGGGTTCATTATCCCCCAAATAAACAAGTCCAAAATCCTCTTGGACATAATCAATGAAATAACCTCTATGAGGTGTAGCATGAAATGAAGCACTAGAATCTAAAACCCAGGAATCATTAGCACTTTCTAAAGATAAGAAAAACATCCTCTTCAGATTTGTTACTTACCACATTTTCTTCTTTGTCTCCATCTAATTATCTCTTTCATTTTTCTTTTGATTCCAACAATCTTTCTTTTTGTTTTTTGGTTTCCCATAATACTAGCAGTCATTCGGTCCTCTCAATTGAGAGATCCTCTCCTTTGACTTTCCCCTTGATTTCTCATGATTTCTAGAGTTACTTCCTCTATCAGTCATTTTTTCCCTACTTTGTGCATTCAAAGCACTTCTTGATGTAGATCTACTTGAGGTTTTCCTATGAGTTTCCTCACTCAAAATAACACTAATCACATCTTCACATTTTAGGGTACTAGATATCAGAACAAAATTACTCACAACCATTACCAAGCCATTCTAGCTTTTAGGCAAAGAACACAAAATCAAGAGATCCCTAATTTCTTCATCAAAATTGATACCCACAAAAGAAAACTGACTTGTAATAGTATTAAACTCATTTAAATGATTTGCAATAGATCCAACTTTTTTCATTTACATATTAAATAAACACTTCATGAGAAATACCTTGTTTGAAGCAGAGGGCTTTTCATATAGTTTCGCTAGGGTTTGCTTCTATCATCTTCACTTTTGTAATATTAAATGCTATTGATGGTGCTGGGCATAATCAGATGCTTCTGAGTGCCTTTCTATCTAAAAGACCCCATTCATCATTTGACCTAGATCCTTGATTCTTGGTTTTGCCTTCTAATGGCTTCCATAAATCCTTCTAATAAAGATAGTCTTCCATTTGCATCTTTCATAACTGGAAGTTCTACCCATTAAACCTATCAACCCTTAGCTTACCCTCATCTACCATTGCTCCCACTCGACTATGAGACTCCCACTCAAAAGTGAGACTTTCTTGGAGAGGATAACTAAAAGAACAACCTTGCTTTGATACCACTTGTTAGGATTAAACCACAGATAGAAAATAATAGATCACACAAAAAAGAACACAAGACACCAAGATTTAACATGGTTCACCCAATCCTTGGGCTACATCCACCAAACAACAAGTCTGGTATTATTGCAATCCAGTGATTATAACCTGATTACAATATGTAATCCCTTACAACTCAATACCATCGTAAGAACCAAGTTTACATCACAACTTATGAAACAATCCCTAACCCTAAGCTCTTTTATACAAATATTTTTACCACTTTAGGGTTATAATTAATAATTGCATGTTGGCCAAAAATCTTGATAAAATAGGGCCTAATTTTTTTTTTTTGGGCCAATGCCCGTAGCCCCAAAGAATTTATGAAGTATGTATAGTACTTTCTTGATTAGTCACCACAATCTAACAACATCTCTTGGAACACTAAAAACTCCATGATTTGATTCTTTTATTAATTTGATTCTTTAGAGTAGGTGGCTATCAAGCTTGAAAGTGACATGTGCTATTCTATCACCTACAAGCTCACCTCAACTCGAGGGTTCTCACTATCTTCATGATGAACTATTAGAATAGTACTTACATTTGCATGTTCTTCTACCCCATCATCTTCTGCCATCTATTCTACAAAAAAAAATTGATCTTTCCATTCATTGAAAGAAATGTCATTAGGCCAATCAAAATTTAGGATTTTCTTTTGTACCATTATTATAGAATTTCCAACTACTTCTATCTCAATGAGGTCCTTTCTGATGGTTTTATAAAATAACTGCACCTTAACCAACTCTTCATTGGTCATTGGCCATAGTATATGCCCTTTCTCATTTATAACATTATTCATTCTCTTGTGCAATATTTCATCTAATTCATTTTTCCACTCTTCCTTTTCCTTTATTCTATCAACCTTTTTTAGAGCACTAGGAAAAAGGTCAAACTTCTCAGCTATATACTTGGAGAGGAAAATGGTTGTTCTTTTCTGATTCAAGACCTGTTGATTATCAAAATCCTCCAACTTATTTAATAAATCAAAAATATTTTCTATCTGATGACATGGTAATTGGATGATAGATATGCACATAGCAGTAATATCATTATTTCTTTCACCCCACTTCTATACAAGGGGTATTAATTTGTCTTCATCTCCTTTTAGTTCATGCTAGACAACTACAACTCTTGCCAACTAATCATAAAACATTGGCTAGTCAATTCTATCTACCAAGAACAAAATTGTTTGCCTTAGTTTTTCTTCATATTGATTATTTAATTCTACATGCATTACATAAAATTTATTCTTCTCTTCTTCAAATTCCTTTGCAGTGTAGAATTTAGACCTCTTTGGGGTGTCTAGTATCTCAACAATGAGAGTTGATTTAAGTGGTTCAATTAGTGGCCAGGGATATACAATTCTTGGCCTGCTAGATTCTCCCATCTTTCTTTTTCTAGGTTGCTTGTCCATTTGAGCTACTTGATTTTCTAATAATTGTATCTATTTACCCCTTTCCTCATATGCCTTCAAAACTTCTTCAAATTTAGCACTTAATTCTAACAACTTAACTTGTTCTTTTCTAGACACCACATTCCCAAAATTTACCCTTTTTGAAGCCATTCCAAAATTTGCTGACTACTTACTTCACCAGCCCTATATACTGTAAGAGCACCAGTATGTTCTACACTAGAAATTTCTTACATTCTAGTTTTGTCTCTCTTCCCAATTGACCAAATTACTAAGGCTTGGTGGTCATCGCTGAATTTAATTCTCCTATGTGCCTATAGTATTTCCTCCTCTATTTTATATTGTATATTATTCTCCTTCCTAATTGAGTCAAAGATCATAGCATTAGCTATGTCCCACTCAAGAAAAACTAGGACCCTAGACTCCTTAACCAACTACCTCCCTGCCTTAGGTGTTAACAGGGAAAAATCACTCAAAAAATTAGACTTTGCCTCCTCTTCAATGACAAAATCTGATTTTCTAGGCTACTCTACCTTTATTTTCTTGCACACTTTCTCAAAATTTCCTATATTCCTTCTCCACAAAAATTGTACAAAAGCCTTACAATTAACAAAAATTTCATCACTTATAAACTTTTTAGAAGCTTGAGCAATTATTAGGTCTATCTTCTTACCTTGATAATCAGAAACTATAAGGTCCAAGGAGGGTACAAGAGGCTCTTGAGGCACTCCTCTTTCCATGTTTGTAGTGGTAACAATTACATCCCCTTCTCCACCAATTTGTCTCAGCTGCTTTGGATGCTTCATCATCTATTCTGATTAGGGTTTGACTTGGGGAATACTCTTCTACATGAAAAGAGGACCCTTGTTCTAGTTTTTGCCTCTTTGGAGCACTAGCTATAGTTGCACTCTTTGGCCTTGGTCTTCTATGAGGGGGAACTTGTTGTATGTTTTTAACTATCACATACCCAACCCTCTTCTAGAATGTGTACTGACCATTAGCATCTATCATTCTATTGTTTATTCTTCTCTACACCTCTACAACTTTGTTAGGATAGACTTTGATGTATGTGGCCTTCTTCTCATTCATGGTTTGCATTATTACAACAAATTTATTCATCAACACATGAATTTTGGCTCCCCAATATTTTCTATCTTTCAAAGGATCATAATCAAAGTTAAATGTATTGATGAATTCCAAGACTTTGCTTAATACTATCCATTTTTCTTTCCTCACCTCTTTCTCTTGTAATGAGAAGATATTCCTAATAAAATCCTCAAGGAAATATACCTATTATATGATACAAGTGGCTTTTTCCCTTTCTCTTAGAAGATCAAAGAATTGCGCTAGATCAATGTACCTTGCATGGGATTTTGCCACATTGTACTTATTCAAAAATAAACTTAGATGTCTCCATCCCTTCCTCACAAAAAAAAAAATCATGTGTTAGAGTAACAATTGGAAAGAAAGTGCCTTTACCCTTACCAATCATGTCTCTTTCCTCAATGGTTCCAATCTGCCACAACAATTCTGCTATCCCTATCTTCAGTAGCACATGGAAAAGTACGACACGAGGCTTTCCCCAAAAACCATATACTCTAATTATTGTAGAAACATTACATGGAACTATATCCCCCTAATTGTGACTAACCAAGACCCATTTTTTATGATATTTAGGTATGACCAATTCCAACGATGATGGTGGGATTCTAGGGCTATCCCCTCTCAAAAGCAATCTAAGCTCGGATGCAAAATACTTGTCAAACCTTACAAAATTGGCATTCCTAGCCTCCCAAGTCATATCAACACTGCACAATTGGACTAGATTCTTTTCACCATCACTTGTCAATTCTAGTTCCATACCTTTAGAGAAAAAGGCAACTCCCTTAAAAAGACATACATGCATGAGCAGAGAGTACCAACAAAAGGGTCTGTTTACCTCTCTATTTGATATTCCTACCAATCCATTATGAATTTCTTCTGCTAGGAGAGTGGAAAAATCCAAAATGCTATTCATTCCAAACTATAATTTTTGCGACATGATAAGGACAATAGAGGTTGAGATGTGCTCTCCTTCATCTATCCCAAAGATCTAGTAGAGGGAAAAATAAAAAGCTTGAGCCCTAGGATTAACTTATTTTCTCATCAATGGCTCTGGGGTATTGGGTGTGCCCAAGGGCAGTGTACCAATCATGGTGAAATGTTGTTGTAGAGGCTCTACTATTAGGTACACTCTCTATGTATCATACCTTTCTTTTAGGTCATCCATATCAATAATATCATGCATAGCATGGTTAGGGTTGAGGTTGAAAACCTCACTAATCAGTTCAGGAGAAACCTTAAATAAATTATCACCAACATAGTTCTTCATAAGAATAGTGATTGGATCACATTTCTTAGCCAAGTCAATCAAAAGATCAATATCAAACAAAACCCTGGGGATTGCTAATTTTTCAATATTGAACTCCCAGACATTGCTTAAAGGGGTATCTTTTTTTCTTTTAGCAAACCATTTTTTGAACAATTCTAATCCTCCCATGGAAATCTTGGCATCTCTCAAATTATTTGCTTTATCATAGAAACCCTCTAAAACTATTAACCTAGGGTTCTTTGGAATGAACTCCCTTCATGTTGTTATTTCATCCATAGATGGGAGAAATTGCTCAAGAAAATTGTCATGGATAGACCTCTTAAGATAGTTAGTGTGTCTAGAGAATTCCTTTTGTGGAGGCATTTTTTGAAAACATTAAAACCTCACAACACCAAATCCTTGATTTTCAGAGGTTGCAAAGTACTTACTAGTTGAATTGTGCCTCTTTTCTATAGAATTTTTGCTGCAATTCACTAAATCACTTGGTAAAATTCTATGACCTAGCTCTAGAAAACCCTTGTGCTCTAATAGCCTATTATGATTATGTTATTCAATAATGGTGAAATCGTGAATTATACTAGGGCATTGAAATCACATGAAGGAGTTCTGAGGCACATTTATTTCCTTTAGATGTTAATTTTGTGTCATGTTTCAAATTTCAATTTCATCTGTTGATCATACAACATCAGAAAACTTTACTTTGAAAAGGAAAAAATCATTAAAGTTCTTTAAAATCTCGTCCATGTGTCAAATAGGTGCTTCCCCACATTATTTAAAGTTCAAGCACCTTGATAATGAAGGTAAGCACTGGCCTTCGATCTTTCACAAATTGATGATAACAAAACTTAAATACTTATATCATCTAGTTAGCTAACTTGGCTAATAGGATGTCACCTTTTAAACCATCATGCTCTAACAAGTCTAACAGTGGCACAAACTACAATATTAATTTTGAGAATTCCCATGCCCATGACATCATTTCCAACTTGGCATATATGTGTCATGTCCTACCAATGAATATGATCCAATTCAGCAATGCTTTACAACCTGCCATGACTCAATAGCCTTCTCAAAGCTTGATCCCACTATGCCAGAAGGCGCATTGGCACTTGCCCACACTATTTAAAGTTCATGCATGTTCATAATGCAGGGAAGCACTATTTGTCCGATGAATCAAAATCTTTTCCCATTAGGATCTAGTCAGCCAAGTTGACTAATGAAATACATAATTTATGCTCCTACTCATCTAACAATTTCCACGAGAAAATGTCATTACTGCTTTCTGACAAAGTGGGTCCATGACATCACTATGTGCTACATGTCTTGTTGGCACTTCCCCACTTTGTGTAACTGTCATGCATTTTCTTAATGCGGGGAAGCACCATCTGTCAATATTACCAAGATCAATGGTGCATCACAATTGATCATATAGTATTAACTTCATTAATGAGCCAACCAATAAAATCACAGGAAAACTGAATGTGCATTGATGAGAACTGACAACTCTAGAAAAAGGGTCTAACAAATTTGATAGTCTACAGACTTTGTGGTGCACTGAGGTTCCAACATCAGCAATGGCTACATGGTGTAAAGGCACTTGCCTACTTTACTTAAAGTTCTTGCATGTTCTTAATGCGGGGAAGCACTATGCGTCGATCTTACCAAGATCAATGGTGAATCATAATCATGTTGTAATTAAGGTTCTTAAATAAAACAATTGAAAATAGTAATTGTGGATAAAGACAAGGTCAACAAGGGTTTTATATATATATATATATATATATATATATATATATATATATATATATATATATATATATATATATATATATATATATATATATATATAACAAACCTTGCAACATGAAACTTTTAGGGTAAATTTATCATGCCTAAAATATTTTTGAAATATTCTTTCCAGAAAGTTTTAAGAGCTAGAGAAAAATTGAATAAGGCTTTAGGATTTTTTAGGAATCTTACCCAAGGTTATGACCTAAATTCAAATTTTTAAAAACACATACTTAGAGTTGTTCATTGCTGAATGCAATAAAACAAGAATGGTGAAAAACCCAACCAATAGTTGCAATGCATATCCAAAAAAACAATTGCATGAAAATAGAAAATTACTTCATACCATCCATTGTAAGAAATATCTCATATCTTATATCTAAAAAACAAAATGATCACATCCTATGTCTTCAGAATAGTTTTTGTTAAATAAGGGCCTTTGTACCTTTTCTTATAAAAATGAAAAGATGAAAATATCACTTTTGACCCCTTCATAAGCATAACTAACTATTAAAAGGATAATTGAAAAACATAACAATAATTTTAACTATCCTCTTTTTCATCAACAACCATGATCTCTTCAACAATATCCTTAGGAACCTTGAGGTAGACTTCAATCCATTTGGAAATTTGGTCATGAGTAGGCCATATAAATTTTGAAACTATTGGGGCAAAATCATACAAATTGACCCACTTCTTTCCCTAATTGATCTTCACATTTGTTATGAACTTTCTTTCCCCCCCCTCTATAGCAATTATCTTATTCAACAACATGTGAAATGAATCAATTTGGAAACTTTGTTTCTCCTTGAATTTGGCTGTTATTACTTGAGGTAATTTTGTGAATTCATGTGTCCACTCTTCCAACTATTTGATCTTTCCTTCTTCATTTTTTATGGTGGGGAGACATGAATGGTCAACAATAGTAATTAGGTTCAACTTTTCCTCCAATTTTGGATGTTGTTGGCTTATGTAACTCAAATTATTTGTAATAACATCAATGAAATCAATAGTTCATTTTATCTCTATAGGGACATTAGAATCCTTCTTTGTAACTTCAAAGAGTTTTCTTAATTCACACCTAGAGGGTCCCCATTTCCCCTCTATTTCAAAAAGTACATCTTTTCCTTTTAAAAATAAATCTAACATATTTCAAATGTTATTAAACCCCTCATACACTATCAAATTTAACCAAAATAAGATTCATTCTATAAACAAGAATTTCCTCTAGTACTTTGAAAGTACACTCCTTGTGATCAACTTTTATGGTTATTTCTTTATTTTGGTTTTTACCATCAACATCCACAAGTTTATGTACCATAATGGCTTGAGCACTTTCAAATTTTGAATCATATAGTTCTATTTCCAATCTCCTAGTTTTCACATGCATCTTATTTATGATTAAATATATTTCCATTTCTCTTCTTTCTCATTATATGATTATCTCTTTCATATGTTTCATCTTGGCTTAATAAAAAATAGATGTATGTATCAAATGTGATGCAACAATCATGGGTTTAGTATTATCTTTAGTTTGTACCAGAATCACCCCTTCTCCTTTAGCAATATCAATCAATTTAGGCTTATTTCCATTGAATGTAACCCAATTATCAAGGGTTTGAGTTTTGGGATCATACCATATGCCTTCTATTTTGTATAATGATTCAAAATCTAACACAAAAGTTTGGTCTTTTTGGTTCCTTACTTGATCAAGAAGAAACAATTATTTGAAGCTCAAATTGGGAAGTATCAAAATATCACAATTTTCACCATCTCTCTAGCCTCTTCTTTAGTGAATTATTTATCATTCAAATTCAGCTCTTCTATCATTTGTTGAATTATTGAAGCGTTTTGAGATTCATAAAAACCTTCAAGTGTCTTCCTTTTCCAAAAATGGATAGTCAGCTTAATACCTCAGTAACAAAGGATTGGACATCCTTTCACATTGACTCTATGATTAGATAGAATAATGTATTTTTCTAAGAATAATATATTGACTTTATTATATTTTTTTAACCTAGGAGCATAAGCTTGAGATGGTGGCTGAAAATTATATGCTTTGATTCATCTTTAAGTCATTATAGTTAAAATTGAAAGGGAATGCTAAAGGAGACTTAAGCTAGGAATTGAAATGACATCTTATCTTAGATCTTAGAGTAATACTACAAATAGAAAATTTACCTATGCCTATGCTATAGGAACAATTCAATGATTCCATTATCAATGTCTATAGGAACACCATAAGTCTACCTTGCAAAGAAACAAATAGGGAAATGAAATCTATTCTAATAAAGTAGTTCACTCACCAAGTGGCCACCCTTGGATGAGTAAACATAAAAGATGATCAAGAAAAAAGATGGGAACTTTAACTTTGTATTCTATTCATTCATAATAAGAGATTACATTTGATTAAAAACAAGATCACTCACTGCTATTATGAAAATTGATATATTCTATCTTTCTCCCAGCAAAAACTATTAGAAGATTGGTTTCAATCATGAATGCTAATGATATTCCTATGGGGGAGTACTGTAGATATATTACTATGATGATATGTTACATTCATGACTAAGTTTTTCATTGATGTCAACATGGTAGTTTTCTGTAGTATCTAATAGAAGAACAATAGAAAGATCAAGTAGGTATGGATGATTAGTTGAGCATTATAACTATTTGAGGTTATGGGAGATAGTTTTGAGTATCTAGTATATGAAGTTAACATTAGAAGAAGAAATGATAAGTCTAGAAGAACTTATGTAAGTTTTGGCGATGTTTGTTCTAAGATAGAGTTTACCGAGGCATTTTTTGGTAATTTTTTTATATCTCTTAGCAGGGTTGATATTATGAGAATCAAGGTTGAGGAAATGAAGAATACATGTTGGTGATGACATGGCTAATATTGAGTTTACAATAATTTATTCAAGTTACAAGGTGAAAGATCTATGTTATCACTAAATGTAACATGTTCTTAATGTGGTCCTATAGTAATTAACTAAGAAGGTCTAATAGCTGACTCAAGAAATTGTTTTGAGGACTTGGTATAAAGGAAGGACATTTTTCTTTATCATGGAATGATTTTATGGATTAATGAGAAGTGGCAGCAAGAGTAGAATGCAAAGTTGAGTAGAGCAATGCAGAATTGAAGGAAACTTCATTGCTGAGATTTTATTGAGTGATCCAGAGTTTAATATTTGGATTCTAGCTTTGTGACCTAGTCTAAAAGGTCTAACATTGATTGGTTTGGTTGATAGAACAAAGAAAAGAAGGAGATAATATTAAATTACATGTTTGAGTAGTGAGCTCTTCTTGTAATTAAAATTGCATGTTTGGGCAGTGGGCTTTTATTGCATATATTGTACTACAACTCCTAATAGGGTTGGTACAACTCCTAATAGGGATTCAAAGTCTCCTAATAGGGACTCTATGTACTAAATATTGTAATAGACTCCTAATAGGGTCTATTAGTGTTTTTACACTACTAAGAAACAAAATAATTAATACCAAGATGATGAAGATCACAATAACCTAAGGGTTAGCTACTTCCAATAAAAAAATTATATGTTCTTCAAATCTGGACCCAACTTCAACAAAACCATGAAATATTTTCTACTCTTTTAGTTCTGCAAAACCAAGGCAAGTACACTTGAGGAAGAAAAGATTCACAACCTGATAATACATTCACATTTCATTCATTCCATGACATTTTACAACAATATTCATCCCTTACAATAGACTGGTCACAATTCTTCTTAGATGTACAAATAATATTGGGCAATACCAGCTAACTAAAGCTTAGATATCAAAAGTAAATAAGTATGGACCAGCATTGACATTCTTCATACATTTAAAGTAAAATTGATTTTATTTTAAGATGTTTACTTGACATCTATCCAAGATCTTTTCATGTGCTAACTAAAATAATTGATCAATGCCTAATCTATTGGGATTTAGAGTCTATCCAATTTCTTGACCTAATTGACTCTATTATAATCAATGTAATCAATGATTCTCCCTACAAATCATTCTTACATAAATCCTTACTAATACCTTGAGATCCTATCACATTTACTAAAGCATTTACATAATTCTTTGAATCAAAAGAAAAAATGAATTGACATACAACTTATCCTAGTTGCATTAAACTAATTGAGCTTTACTCATACAATCTCAAAACAACTAGCCACTAAAAATGGAGACAAGATTTAGAGAGAAAAGATAATGGGTACAATTCATCTTTTCATTAATCTTCTTTGAAAATTATATAACATTGGGTAATACTTAGAACAACTCAAAATAAGACATCATAATCATGAACAATTAATTCATTCTTAGAATTTTCAGAGAAAATAAATCAAAGAGATGATATTAAGAAAAATTGGACCAAAATAGACTAACAAAATTAAAAGTTATACAATAAATCAAACCCTTTCTCTAGCCTTGGGATCTCACTTATATAGTGTGAGATGAAACAAGTTTCGAGCATAGAGAATATTGATAGTTGTCCATAAGACAAAAATATTTACATTATTACTATCATAAAAGACAAGAATTTTTGCAACAAAAAAAACTTTACATCATAAATATTCTTTTGTGGGGACCATTATCTACTACACTTTTCACTATTGAGGATTTGATGATTGGCTTTGATGCTATTGTAGCTCCTCAAAAGATGTAGCTAATGGAGCTGCACATGATGGACCTACCTTAGATGTCTATAGAGTTACTTCAACTCAAGAGTCTCTATCCATGTCATCACATATTGCAAAAACTACTGTTACATCTGATTCTTTTGTTGCCATATCATCAATTTGGACCTTGGTTTTGGTAGCTGAAGTTGGTTGTTTCTTCTGGTCCTCTTTTTCTTGTACTGATGTATCAATTATTTGAATTTCATCTTGATCATCATCAGTTTGATCAAGTTCTAACTACTTAGCATGAACAAAATTTGCATTCCACTTGTCAAATAGTGTATCATCTGGCCAATTAAAATGTAGAATAACATACTACATTTCCTTTCTCATTTATGACCTTATTAATTTAAAGGAAGAATAAGTCATTCAATTCCTTGGTCCATTTCTCTTTATTTTTCAATTTATCCCTTTTGTCTATGGCACGTGGGAAGAGTTCAAAAGTAATACTCTTATATTTGTCAAGATAATTAGTGATCCTCTTTTGTAATTCAACTCTTTTATCATCAAATTTTGAAAGATCATTGGTCATATCATAAGTCTTTTCTATATAAATTGATGACAAAAAACATAGAAGTGTAACACCTTTACTCCTTTTACTCCATTTGTTGATGATTGGCTTCAAGGCTTCATCATTTGCCTTTATCTCATCCCATATATTTATTGCCTTTGTTAGTTGCTCATAAAATGATGGCCAATCAACTTTGTTAAGTAAATACATGAGAGATTTCCTTAGCTTATCCTCATATTGAATATTTAGTTCCACATGTAATGCCCATAGTTTACTCTTTTCTTCCTCAAAATCTTTTACAGTATAAAATTTAGGCCTTTGTGGAGTATCTAGAATTTCAACACAAGGAGTGGATTTAAAAGGCTCTATTGGTGGATAAGGATAAGTAATTTGGGGCCTACTAGATTCTCCCACTTTTCTCTTTTCTAGTTTCTTGTCCATTTAGGATACTTGAGTCTTTAACTAATGTACTCTATTTCTCTTTCCTCATATGCCTTCAGTATTTCTTCAAACTTGGCATTTAGCTCTAGAAATTTATTTTTATCTTTTTCAGCAATTTCCACCCCAAAGTCCATCATTTCTCTAGTCATTTTAGAAACATTTTCACTATCCACCTCCTCTACTCTATACATACTAAGGCTTCTTGTATGCTCAACACTTGATATTTCTTGTATCCTTATTTTGTCCCTTTTTTCAATGGACCATACCACCAATGCCTAGTGATCATTGTTGTACTTTAATCCTCAATGTGCCTGCATGATTTCTTCTTCAATTTTAAATTGAGTACCCCTTGCCTTTCTAATAGAATTCAAAAATCATAGCATTGGCTATGTCCCACTCAAGTAAGATTAAAACTCCTAAGCCTCTCAATAGTTTTTTCCTCCCTTCAGTGGTTAATTGTGCAAATTCTTCCATGAAGTTAGCTTTAACTTCCTCTTCAGTCTTAGAGTCCAACTTATTTGGTTGTTCTGCTTTTATTGATTTACACTTATTTTCAAAATTAACAATGTTTCTTCTACACAAAAATTGGGAAAAGGCTTTAGACTTTACAAGACTTTCATCATTAATGAATTTTTGGGAAGCTTTGAAATCATAGGGTCTATTTCCTTACCTCTAGAATCTACAATAGTTAGATCAAAAGATGGCATAGGAGACTCTTCAGGTGCTCCTCCTTTGATAGTAGCAGTTTTAATCACAATATCCCCTTCCCCTCCAATTTGTCACACCTGTTCTCTCAGGGATGTTTCATCATCTATCTTGAGTGGTGGCTAGGTAGATGAATACTCTTCAACATATAAAGATGATCCTTTTTCTATTCTCTTCTTCTTAGGGGCATGTGTGTTGAGAGGGCTTTTAGACCTCCACCTCTTGTATGGAGGGATATGCTATATATTTTGGGCCACTAAATATCTGACATTTTTTTGCAATGTATATTTCCTTGGGGTCATAATTATTCTATTGGTTAGCCTTCTCTCCACCTCAATAGCCTTGTCTGGGTATGCTTTTGTTATGATTTCTTTCTTCTCATTCAATGTTTGCATGATCCCAACAAAGTTATTCGCTAGCATATATATCTTCATGCCCTAGTATTTTTTATCTACTAAGGGATCATATTTTGGCTCAAAAGCATTTATAAAATCCAAAACTCTACTATAAACTATCCATTTTTATTTTCTAACCTCTTGTTCTTGCAATGAGAACTTATTTCTAATTATGTCTTCAGGAAATTATATAGTTTGTATCAAAAGCTTAGCCTTACTCCTTTCTCTGAGGAGACCATTAAATCCCTCTGAATTAATAAAATGGGCATGGGACTAGGCCATCTAATATTAGACTAAGAATTTTACCAAGTTCCTCCATCTCTTTTTTACAAAAACAAAATTGTGAATAATAGTAATCACCTTTAGATTTACCAAGTAAATCTCTCTTCTCAACTGATCTAATCTGCCATAACAACTCAACAATCCCTACCTTCAAAGGCACATGGTATACATGTGGCTTTCCCAAAAATGCATAAACTCTAAAACAATGGAAACAACATATGGAATAATATCCCCCCAATTATGGCTCACCAACAACCCTTTAGCATGATTTTTAGGTCTTATCAATTCTAATAGGTATTATGGTATTTTAGGGCTATCCTCTATCAACAACAATATAAGCCTTGAGGCAAAATATCTATCAAATTTGACAAAGTTGGCATTAGTTACCTCCAATGTCATGTCTGCACTCCATAACTAAATAGGGAGTCTCTCTCCATCTCTTTCTAATTCCAATTTCATCTCCTTGGAGAAAAAGGTAACTCCTTTATATAAGCATATACATATTAACATAGAATACCAACAAAAGGGCTTGTCAACTTTAGCCTTTGCTATCCAAATCAAGCCATTATGAATTTCTTTAGCCAAGAAAGAGGTAAAGTCAAGGATTGAACTCATTCCATACCTAAGAGTTTGAGCAATAATGAGAATAATAGAACCTAGAAGGTGATCTTGTTCATCCATACCAAAAATCTTACAAAGAGAAAAGTACAAGGCCTGTGCCCTAGTATTAAAATATTTTTTCAACAAGGGCTTGGGGGTATTTTGTGTGACCAAGGGAAATGATCCAATTTTAACAAAATATTGCTGCAATGACCCTTCCCTTAAATACATCCTTTGTGCATCATATCTAGCTTGGAGGTCTTTCATGCCAATTTTCTCATGAACAACATAATTAGGGTTTATCTTGAAAACCTCTCTGATTAGTTTAGGTGAAACCCTAAAAATATTATCCCCTACATGTTTCTTTACAACCCTAATGATTGGATCATATTTATTTTCCATGTCTTCTAGTAGATCATCATCAAAGAAGACTCTAGGGACAATTAATTTTCCTATGTCTAATTCTTAGACATTGCTTACTGGAGTACCCAATTTTCTCTTTGCCAATCACTTTCAAAAGAGCTCTAGCCCTCCAATAGACACTTCTGTATGTCTTAACCAATTATATTTTTCATAGAAACCCTCTCCAACTAGTAACCTAGGGCTTTTCAGAATGAATTCTCTACTCCTAGCTAGTTCATTCATTGATAGAAAAATTTGTTCTAGAAAATGATCATAAACTGCCCTTTTCAAGTAATCTACTTTTTCAAAGAAATCCTTGCATGGAGGCATTTTTGCAATTTACCCTAGTGTAATCACAATTTCTTGATTTTTAGAAGTTTAGATAACTTACCCACTTTTTGTTGCCTTTTTATCTCTATAAATCACTCTATTGTTGTCAAAAACCTTGAAAACTCTTTCCCTTAGTTTTGAAAATATTTGTGCTCTAATAATTCTACAATCTTATGGCTCAATAATGGAGAATTATGAATTTTACTGTAGAAATAAGCTTATATGAAGTGACATTGATCAAAATTAATACTATAATAGTCAAATTTTGCATCATGCCATGAAGTTTGAATTTTAACCATTGATCACAAAGAATCAGATGGTTCATTTTAAAACCAAAAAAAGTAGAATTAACCTTTTTTGGAAATTGCCATGTGTCAACAGGGTGGATTCCCGCATTTCATAATGTTCAAGCATTCTCATGAAATGGTGAAGTGTTTATTACCAATCTTCCAAAGATCAACAATCAAGAAAAATCCTTATGACTCTAGCTTTAAAACTATGGGCCCACTGATACCATCATTTTCTAGCTCAGGAACACATGGACTATCCTACCAATCATCGTGCTCCATATCACCATGCTTTTCCACCTTGGCATGACTAGGAAATCTTCCAAGAAATTGACCCCACTTATCGACATGGCAAGTGGATGCTTTACTGCATTAGTTAAAAATTACTCATTTTCATATTATGGTGAAACGCCTTATGTTGATCTTGTAAAGATTGACAATGTTATATAGTTTAACTTTTTTATAGAGCAGTTAACAAAGTCAACCAACGAAATGCATTATCTTTTCCAACATATTCTGACAATTGCCAACTACTGGTCATACTATTAGCTTTATTCAATTGGGGGTGTATGACCTCATCTCAGTAGACATGGCACATAGGTACTTCCTCACTTCAGCTAAACTTTGAGCATGTTCATATTGTGGGCAAGCGCTACCCATTGATCTTCTCAAGATCAATGATGTATATATCTTGTGCCTTTTGAAATACTATAATGTCTTGCATGCCATTACTGAAGACACATGTTGCTAGGGCACTTTATCACATTAGGCAAACTTTTCACATCTTCATGAAGTAGTAATAATCCCACCATTGATCTTCCCTAGATCAACAGTTCAAAAATTTAAAATCAAAAGGTGACCCCACTACTTAGCTTGACTAATGGGATAGCTTGTAATTCGAATGTGATCTAACAACCCTTAACAACTCTGAAACCATTTTGACATCTCCAAGCTTTTGTGGCATATTAAAGAGCTGGTGTCACCAAATGCAATGTGGAAAATGGGTGAATTCTCACATTTGCTAAAGTTTAGTCATTTTCTCAATGCAGGCATGCACTCCCCATTGATCCTCCAAAGATCAACAACTAATAGATTTAAACCATAGTGGTTAAAACATTTTGCAAGATATTAAGAAAAAACAAATGGTAAGACCATGGTTAGGAAAAGGATTACAGAAAAGGACCTCCCTTTTATTAATTTCATGAATAGTAATTTAAAAATAAATTATGGGCAAATGTAAGAATTAAAACTTAGGATAAAGGCTTCCCACATAATTTATAAAATATTACTTTCTGCTATTTTGAGGGCTAGGGCACAAAAACAAGGATTTTATGAAATATTAAAAATCTCACCTATGGTTTTGAACATTTCACAATCTTAATCATGAGACTAGAGGTTTTTCATTATGGGATGTAACAAAATTATAAAGGGTGAAAAACCAAGCCAATAGGGTCCATCCTTTAACAAGGAATATTTATATTAGTATGTCATTTTATGGGCATCATTCCCACTAGGGTTTTCTCCCTGATCAAGGGTTTCCCTAGTCAACATATCTGGTGTAATTTTCTTGTGCATTTTATTATGGTTACTATTTACTTTGGTTGAATGGTTAAGTTTTCTTAAAGAAGATAAATGTTTTAATTCTTGGATAACTGGTTCACCCCCTATCCCTCTCTCAGTTATCTTGGTGGACTATTGTTTCTAACAATTGGTATCAGAGAATTAGGTCCTTGTAGATAAAGTTTAACAACTTCACAAGATCCATGGAGAACATGCTCAGGTAAGATAGTCTGAAGTTTAATGGAACAAATTATGACAACTGGAAGAGAAAGATAAAGACACATCTATTGTGTATGGGTCTAGGATATTGGATCTTGAAAAAATCAAAGAATAGAATCATTGCTGAAAAGGATTTGGAAATTTGCACTGAGGCAAAAAGAGATCTTTTTATGTGCAACATGAGAGCTAGAGAAGCATAATTGATAGCACTTCTTGAAATTGAACTTACAATCAGGTAAAATCACTTGCTACTTCACATTTGATTTGGAAATGTTCAGAAAATAGTTTTGAAGGAGATGCACATTCTAAGTAGTTGAGTCTACAAAGTTGGATTTGTGCATTTCAAGATGTTAAAATGATGGAAGTCAAGGAGGAACCAAAGAAGATGATAAGGTTATATGGAAAATATTGAAGACTCTAACACCACAATTTATATCAACAGTTTAGATGATACAGTTGTTGATATCTTGTAACAAAGATTTCACAAAGGATGCATTGCTTGGAAGACTTGAAGTGGTTGAGAATGAACTTAGATAGTTTAGAGAATTGACTAGAATAGAAACAATTTTTAGTGCCTTAAATATTTGACCTAATTTATCAAGGAGCACAATTGCTAGAGGAGAATAGAAAGATTGAAGGAGTATCCCTTTTGGTAAGAGGAGAAAAAGGAGGTAAGAAATTTTTTAAATGTTGGACATGCGATGAATATGGTCATTATGCATCTAAGTGTTCTAAAAGAGAGAAAAAGTATAAGGGAAATTATAAACCTAGAAAAGACATAAAGTGTTTGTATGCAAATGAAGATAATGATTCTGATGAACAAGCATTAAGTTCTAGTGATGATGAAATTAGATTTGTGGCAATTAAAGAAGAAAGTCCAAAAAAGGTAGCTTTGGTGTCATAGGTTGAGAAGAAATCTAATTGGATAATTGATAGTGGTTGTTCACATCACATGACTGGTGACATAAACAAGTTTGTTGACTTCAAAAGTCAGGATGGAGGAATTGTTAGAGTTCAAAACAATGCAACATGCCAAGTTAAAGGTATTGGATCTATAACTTTTGATGGTAAAACTAACACTGATGATGTATACTTTTTTGATGGTTTAAAGCACAATATTTTGAGTGTTGGACAATTAGTAGACAAAGGTTATCACTTGTAGTTCACAAAAAAGACATGCATGATCAAAGAAAAAGATGAAAAGGTAATTGGAATAGGAACTAGATCTAGAGGTAATGTATTTCATTGAATTGTACTGAAATGACATGTTTGCTTGTAAAGATAGATGATAGTTGGTTATGGCATAAGAGATTTTTTCATATAAACTTTGACAGTATTATGAAGATTAGTAGAATGTTTGGAGTTAGAGATTTACCAAAGATTGTGAAGCGTACTAACACAATTTGTAAGGAGTGTATTTTGGCTAAACATAACAAAACTTCTTGTCCAACCAAGTGTAAGGAAACTTAGGTGTGGAAACAACTTCCTACATTGATCCCTTAAGGAAAGTATTGTGCAAATTCCTATTAAATCCTTACAATTTTAGATTTGGTATTATGTAAACAATAATATTGTAGTCAACATGAATATAGAAAATAGATAGAGAAAGAAAATACATAAACACAAAGATATTCTAGTGGGGAAAAACCTTTTAGTAAAACAACCTCACCCCTCAAAAACTTGCACAATGTATTATCTTCAACACAAAAGGTTACAACACACTTGCAATGCAAGTTCTTTTCAAATGTGAAAGACAAAATCTAGTAGCAACAAATAATACACTTTTCACTCTCCTATTTGCAACCCTAAAAATCTTATGTTATGCACTTTCCATTTTAATGTAACTTGCAAAGAACAACTGTATTAGGTTTTTACCATTCTAGTGTACAATACACAATGATCAATTGCCACATGTCTTCACATCTTCACTTATCATCAAATCTTCTAGAGATAGCTCTTACACATCATAGGAATCCATCCTAACCATTTCAGCCATGATCTCCTTACACATAATTCAAGACGATGACACATATAAGTGGAGTAACACATCAATATGCCAACTAGACATGTACACTCATACTTAATTACATTAGTTGCAAAAAATACATTTAAAAAACAAATAATAAGAATAGGAATTATCCAAGGTTGAGACACCTTATTCCTAACATTCTCCCACTTGTTGAACACCTTTTAAGAGCAACAAGAACATAACAGGAACTAACCACTATAGGCCAAAAGGCCCATAGACTCTAAATACCATATGAACTTCTTTGTGCCCACTAGTTTCATCAATGCATCTGCAACATTCTTTATAGTATCTACCTTCTCCAAATTTTCCTTTCCATCTTCCACCATATCTCTCACAAAGTGAAATTGCACATAAATGTGCTTCATTCTAGCATGGAAAGTTGGATTCTTTGCAAGGCAATTAGCACTTTGATTATTGCACCAAATAGTAATATGTCCTGCATCAACACCAATATTAGAACATAATCTCTTAAGCTGAATGGCTTCCTTACAAGAATGAGTAGTAGTCATGTACTCATCTTCTATAGTAGACAAAGCAACCACAAGTTGTTACTTACTCATCCAACTGAGGGCACCACCAAACATAGTGAACACATAAGCACTGGTGGAACTCTTTCTATCAATATCACCTACCTAATCTAAATCTACAAACCCAAAAATACAAATCGAATGTAGATCTCTAGAAGAGTTACCATGATAACAAATGGAGTAATTTGATGTACCCCTCAAATATGTGAATACTCTCTTAACTGCATCCCAATGTACTTATCTAGGATTAGCTATAAAATAGATCATAACTCCCTCTACTTGGGGAATATCTAGTCTAGTACAGACCATAGCATACATAAGACTACCAATTGCACTAGCATAAGGTAATCTACTCATGACCTCCACCTCACTAGGAAATTTTGGGCAATCATCTATAGATAACTTTTTTCCCATAGAAATAGGAATACACAATGGTTTATAATCTGCCATGTTGAACCTATCCAACATAGACTTTACATACTTACTCTGACTCAACCAAAGTTTTTCTTTAGACCTCTCTCTAATGATTTCCATACCCAAGATTTACCTTGATACCCCAAGATCTTTCATCTCAAATTGCACTGAAAACTAAGATTTAAAATTAGAAATCATATGCTTACCCTTCCCAAACAACAACATATCATCAACATATAATGCAACAATAAGAAGGTGACCATTTTCAACTTTGAAATAAACACAATGATCTAATTTTAATCTTACAAATCCAATTGACCACACAAAGGCATCAAACTTAAGGTACCACATCCTAGGAGATTGTTTCAAACCATACAAAGATTTCTCTAATCTGCAAACTAGAGATTCTTTACCTTTAACATGTAGTGCTTAGGCTATGACATATAAATCTCTTCCTCCAAATAACCATGAAGGAAAGTTGTCTTCACATCCATCTATTCTATCTCTAAATCATATTGTGTAGCAAGATATAAGAAAAGTATAATGGATGTCAACTTTGCAATAGGAGAGAATATGTCACTATAATCTATTCCCTCTACTTGTGAGTACCTCTTCGCAACCAATCTATCTTTGTACCTTTTAACACTACCATCTACACATAATTTCTTCTTGAACACCCATTCACTACCAACAGGTTTCCATCCTTTAGGAAAAGGTATAAGGTCCCAAGTTTTGTTTTTATCTAATGAAGCCATCTCATCATCCATGGCCTCAATCCAAGAACTTGCATCTTCTATATCCAAAGTCTCTTTCATAGATCTAGGTTCATTAGTATTAGTAATCAAAGTAGAGGCACAACTAGAATCTAACATAGAATAACCAAACCTTTATGGCTATTTTTTACTCTTGTGGATCTTCTCAAGGGTTGAGGTTAAGGTTTTTCTTCCTCTTCTTCTAAACTATCAGAGCTACTAGAGCTCTCCTCATCATTAGACCTTACATGGTCTTTTTTTTCAGTCTTCTTAGGGGTAGGAGGCAACTAAACAATATCTTCCTTTTTTTCTTTTTCATATGGTTTTAGCACAATAGGAGAAGATGTTAGCTCTCTAAAAATAGCATTTCTACTATACAACACCTTACTAGTCATAGGCTCCCAAATCTTGTATCCTTTTATACCAACATTGTATCCAATGAAAATAGATTTGATAACTTCATTTTTCAACTTAGATCTTTTCTCCTTTGGAACATGTGCATAAGCTTCACAACCAAAAACATGAAGATGTCTAATTGAAGTCTTCTTGCTAGACCACACCTCCATGGGTGTCTTACCAATAGGAGTTGATGTAGGAGATTTTTTAACCAAATAGCAAGCATTGGCCATGGCTTTAGCCCAAAAACTTTGTTCAAGACCAACTCCACTAAGCATACTCCTAGCCTTCTCCATTAGAATCTTGTTCATTCTTTCTGCAACTCCATTTTTTTGTGGGCTATAAGGAGTTGGCTTATGCCTCTTGATACCTCATTCTTTATAGAACTTTGGAACTCTACTAAGAAAAACTCACCACCATCATTAGTTCTCACACACTTAATCTTCTTACTAGTTTGATTCTCTACAAGGGCTTTAAATTCCTTGAACCAAATAAACAATTGTGTTTTACTTTTTAGGAAATAAATCCATGTCCTTCTACTATGATCATCTATGAAAGATACAAAAAATAAAAACTTGGAGATTGAAGGAACTTTTATAGGACCAAATACATTAGAATGAATAAGATCCAAAACATCAGAATATTTGTGAGAACTAGAGTAAAATTGAACACAATTTTGTTTACCATAGACACAATGTTTGTAGAAGTCAAACTCAAGATTACAATTATTTAACCCCTCAATGAGGTTCTTATTTTTAGGGTTTTGAGACCCTTCTCACTAATGTGGTCAAATCTCATATGCAACAACATTGTCTTTTCTATAGGAAGCTTGTGTTCCAATGTGTTTGCACCCTTAGGTATACATGTTGCACTACCATCAGAACCAATAATCATATCCTTCTTTGCTACTCATTCAGATGGTGAGGATGAAGTGATAGTTGCTCTCTTCTTTGAAACAGAAGAACTATTGCACTGATAAATGCATGCATGAAGCTAAAACATAGTACCTCTCCTAGTTCCCTTAGCAAGCACCATAACTCCTCTCATCATCTTGCATCCATATTTATAAAAACAACTTGCACACCTACATCATTCAAAATACTTATAGATAATAGGTTTTGTGAAAAACCAGGGATGTGCATTACCTTGTTGATCCCCTTTACTCATCCATTAGTGATTTGATAGTGACCCATCCTTGTCAAACTATCTATAGGTGAGAATCATCACCCAAGTACAACTTTCCACCATTGAAAACTTCATACTTTGAGAACCAACTTCGGTGAGAGGTTAGGTGAAAAGAAGCACCTGAGTTTATCAACCACACATCATCAGATGCATGCTCTGCCAAGACTGCAATGAAAGCATCACCATCTTCTTGAGATTTTTTTGAACCTGAATCTGAGGCCTTCTTCTTCTTCTTTGGCTCTTACAGTCTTTCTATAAGTGCCCAATCTTATCATAGTTCCAACATTTTGTCTTGGACTTTCCAAGAGTCTTTGATTTTCCATGGGATTTGGACCTACCCTTTCTATACTTGTTATCATTTTGCTTCCCTCTATCATTGGATCTCCCATAAATAACAAGAGCTTCCTTAGCCAAATCTGAAGACTTTCTCTTCATATCCTTAGATAATAGTGAATAAATCACATTATCCATCCTAAAAGTGACTAAAGTACTTCCAAGAGTGATCACAAGATGGTCCCATGAGTCTAGCAAGGAACATAATAGGGTCATACATTGATCCTCCTCCTCTATCTTGACACCAGATGATGTAAACTATGTAATCAATAAATTAAAAGAATTTAGATGATGTATAAAAAATCCTTCTTCCTCCATTCTTAGAGAATAAACTTCTTCCTCAAGAATAACTTGTTTACCAAAGATTTGGCCTAATACACAGGCCCAAGCTGTGTCCACAAATTGTTTGTAGTCTTCTCATCAAGAACATTCAGGAGAACTGAATCAACTAGATAGAGTCAAATGAGACCCTTAGCTTTCTAATCTTTAATATCCCAATCTACTTGAGATATTTTTGTGGGTCTCACATCAAGTGAACCTACCTCCCACAGATTATGATCTTTAAGTAATTCTTCTATCTTGAGTTTCAATAACTCAAAATTGTTGCCATTAAATTTCTCCACTTTTATTTTTCTGTATGATGAACTAGTCATCTCAATCTGCAAATAAGATTCAGAATGCTCTATAGAAAAATCCAACTCAACTCAATATTAGCTTAAAAAAACCCCTAGTCAATAGCTAGGATGAAAATTTGATCAAGCTCTAATATCACTTGTAAGGAAACTCAAGTGAAGAAACAACTTCCTACACTAAACCCTTAAGCAAAGTATTGTGAAAATTCCTATTAAATCCTTACAATTTTAGATTCAATATTATGTAAACAATAATATTGCAATCAATCATGAATATAGAAAATAAATAGAGAAAGAAAATACATAAAAAAAAAGATATGCTGGTGGGGAAAACCCTTTTGGTAAAACAACCCGACCCCTCCAAAACCTACACAATGTATTATCTTCAACACAAAAGGTGACAACACACTTGCAATGCAAGTTCATTCAGGACATGGAAGACAAAATTTAGTAGCAACTGACAATATACCTTTCACTCTCTCCTATATGCAACCCTAAAAATTCTTATATCATACACTTTCCATTTTAGGGAAACTTCCAAAGAACAACCATATTAGAGGTTTATCATTCTACTGTACAATACTCAAATATCAATTTCCACATGTCTTCACATCTTCACTCATCATCAAATCTTCTAGAGATAGCTCTTACAAATCATAGGAATTCATCATAACCATTTTAGCTATGATATCCTTACACACAATTCAAAATGATGACACATACAAGTGAAGTAACACATCAACATGCAAACTAGACATGTATACTCACACTTACATTATTTACAAAAAAAAAATATTTACAAAACAAAAAAATAGAATAGGAATTATCCAAGGTTGAGACACCTTATTCCTAATAGAAAGAAGTTTACCACTCTAGAAAAGTGATATTGTATACATAGATCTTAGTGGTCGTACAAAGACTAAATAATTCTATGGTGAAATTTATTTTATGATTCTAGTTTATGATTTTTCTAGAATGATGTGGGTTGGATTTCTTAAAGAGAAATGTAAGGTAATTGATAAGTTTAAGATATTCAAGAATAGAGTTGAGAATGAATCTAGTATGAAGATTAAATGTTTAAGATAAGATAGAGGAGGAGATTTAACTTCAAATGAGTTTAACATATTTTGTGAAAAAAATGGAATTAAAAGATAGTTATCACCTCCAAGAACCCTTGGACAAAATGAAATTGTAGAGAGAAGGAACAAATCAGTTAAAGAAGCTACAAGAGCTATGTTAGTAGAGAATGATGTATCCAAGACATTTTGGAGAGAAGTTGTGAATACAATAGTCTACACTATGAATAGAGTGCAAGTTAGAAAGATACAAACAAGACCGCTTATGAATTGTGGTTTGGTCACTCACCTATAGTTAAGTATTTCAAATTTTTTTGGAGTAAGTGTTATATAAAAAGAGATGATGATATTGGTAAGTTTGATGCTAGAAGTGATGAACATTTGTTTCTTGGTTATTCATTGAAAAGAAAGGATTATAGATGTTATAATTAGAGAACTAAGACTATTATGGAAAGTACAAATGTGAGAATTGATGAAAAATTTAGCATACAAGAGAGAATAGTTTATTACAATTCAGATGATGATGTTTTTACTAAGCCAAGGAATGATGAGGTATTTCTTGAGACTAATATTGATTTGTAGAATAGAGAGCCAAGGAAAAGCTCAAAACCTTTAGTAGAGCCGGTAATTGAGATAGCAAGTCCTACTTCAAGAAAGAATATGATAAAGAATCACCCATCTGAGAAAATCATCATAAGAAAAGGAAAAGGTGTGATGACAGGAAGTAGAGTCAATGAAAAACTATGCTTGATATCTCAAGTTCAGGCTAAGAATGCAAATGAAACATGCAAAGATGATTACTAAAAACAAGCTATGAAAGATGAATTGGATCAGATAATAAAGAATGAGACATGGGAATTGGTCCCCAGATTGGTGGACAAGAATGTGATAGGAACTAAATGGGTATTCATAAAGAAAATGAATGACAAAGGTGAAGTTGTAAGAAACAAAGCAAGATTGGTATGTAAAGGTTACTCATAGTAAGAAGAGATATATTATGAGGAGATTTATGCTCCAGTGGCTAGAATAGAAGTAGTAAGATTATTCTTAGCCTATGCAGCAAAGAAGAAATTCAAAGTATATCAGATGGATGTTAAGTTAGCATTTTTGAATGGAGAACTAGAAGAAGAATTATAAATTGAGTAGCTTGAAGGATGTCCTTTGATAGATAACAAGGACATAGTGTGTAGACTAAGGAAAGCACTGTATGGATTGAAGCAAGCACCCAACACTTGGTATGCAAGGTTTGACAAACATTTGACAATACTTGGATATAGCAAAGGTATAGCATATAATTATTTGTATTGGAAAGAAATTGATGATGGTTTGATGATTTTAATAATATTTGTTGATGATATCATATTTGGAGGTAATGATGAGGAAAGTAAGAAGTTTTCTGAGGAGATGAAGAAATAATTTGAAATGAGTATGATAGGAGAGATGAAATATTTCTTAGGATTTCAAATTGTACAAAATAAAGAAAGAATCTTTATTTCTCAGATTAAGTACTTGAAGGATTTACTGGAAAGGTTTGGTTTGGATGTTATTATGAATGTTGATGCTATGGGGGAGCATTGCAGAATATTGATGTGGCATTTTCATTATTGTGTTTATCATTGATGACAACATAGTAATAAATTTGTAAAAGATTGACAGAGTAGCAGACTCTGATTTCTGTATTAAGAACATTATATTACTTACCTAATGATGCACAATTATTGATGCATACTATAGTGTGTATTTGTTAAAAAGTCAAGTGCACAAAACCTAATGTAATAATGTATGGAAGATATGGTTTATCTATAGAGAATCATATGGAAACATAGTATTAGGAAAGCAGTTCCTATTGTATGATTTCCATAGTTCATTATAATTGTAGCAAAGGGTTGCATAGTGAATTGGAGATAGTATACTAACCATTGATGATGTCAAAGAGTGTACATGTATAGAAGTCACACGTGTGAAAGTTTTTGTGTAACTATGAGACATCAACATTAATTAAATGTGTATTTCATTTAATAAATGTGTGGAAATCTAACTCAAAGATTTATTATTGAGCATGGTATAAAGGAAAGATGTTTTCCATGTTTTACATAAAGTGACTAGACGAGACTTGCAAATTACTAAGCAAAAAAGTGATAAAAAAGTAGAGTGACCTACCTATGTGTGTAAGTGACCTTAAGGGTTATTATTAATGAGTTCAGAGTTCTAGATCTACTTCCATGATCTGAAAGTGAAGGATTCTAATATACTAGACAGAGAAAGAAGTGAAAGCTTGTTACACATCTATTATTCTAAAAAGAATAACATTGAGGTCAATTGGATAGTGGGTTCATTGATCTAATCCTAAAGCTATTTGGATGGTAGGTTCAACTGCCTTCCAAAACTCATAAAAGGGTTGGAATCTCCTAACAGGGTTCATCCTCTAACAAGGAAAATTCATATTAGTACATCATTTTGTGGGCATCATTCCCATCGAGGTTTTCCCTTTGATCAAGGGTTTCCCTAGTCAACATATCTGGTGTAATTGGTTATCTGCATCTCTTTATGGTTGTTGTTTACTTTGTTTGAATGGTCAAGATTGTGTAAGAGGATAAATGTTTTAAATTGTCATATAATTGATTCACCACCCCTCTCAGTTATAGTGGTGGACTATTGTTTCTAACAATTGGTATCAGAGCATCAGTTCCTTGAAGAAAAAGTTTAACAACTTTGTGAGATCCATGGTGAACATATTTAGAAAGGAAAGTCTAAGATTTGATGGCACAAATTATGAAAGCTGGAAGCATAAAATGAAGACTCATCTTTTGTGCATGGGTCTAGGATATTGGGTTGTAACCAAGGCATCTAAAAGCATTGTGGAAGAAGACAATCTTGAAAGTTGTACTGAGGATAAAGAGAAGTATTTATGTGCAACATAAGGGCAAGAGAAGCAATATTGTGATCCCTAAAAGTGAGTATAGCCAGGTAAAAAAACTCAAAACATCTCATGAAATTTGGGAAACCTTAGAAGCTAATTATGAGGGTAATACACATACAAAAAGAGTTAGATTACAAAATCTATATTTCACATTCCAAGATACTAGAATTATGGAAGATGAATCTATGAGAAGATATTGTTAGAAATAGATAATACTGAGGGGGGGCGGGGTGAATCAATATTTTCGATCTTTTTACCCAAAACTAAATATTATTAATTACTTTTCCACAAGAATAAGAAAGAGAATGAATAATACTAAACAATATAAAAAGCCATACATGAAGAGAAATCATAACATCATATTTTGTTAACTAGGGAAACCCTGGCCAAGGGAAAACCCCAGTGGGGATGGAACCCACAAGATGATTCACTATATAAAGAATCTAGTTAAGGATATTGACCTTGTTAGGAGTCTATGAATAATGTATAGTGTCTCGAGTCCTTGCTAGGAGACTAGGCCTTGTTGGAAGCCTCAACCCTATTAGGAGTTGGTAGAACGTATACAAATGTGTGCAAGAAGAACCCACTACCCTAACATGTAACTATACAAATAAGTCCTTCAAGAGAATATATATACATACAAAATTGGATCACTTGATGTACTTGACAAATCTTCTATTTGTTAGTAACTACACATAACTAAATTACTTGCTATACTTCTCAATTCTTCTTATTGTTAGTTCTTCATACAAAGGGTACCTGTGCATATGTCAGATTGCATCATATTTTGCATCACATAACATTACTTCGCATAACATTTTTCATCATTATGCCAAACACTAGCTTCACAATTGAAGTTCTTTATATATACCAAACACATTAATAAATTCTTCCTTAGTCAGCTCACATATAATCCTTAGAGTTGGCTCATCAAGAATTAATAATTAAAACAATTATTCAACTCATTTAACTCATTCTATTGACATGCTTTGTTCTACATTGTGAAAACACTGCATCACTATTTCCTTCATAACTTGAACTCGATTGCTCGTACAGACATGTATGCATCATCAGGATAATGTCATGCATGTCTAGTTAACTATGTAAGAGAATATTCCAAGGAAATATTTTGCTATCAACAAATCTTGTCATGCTGCTATAACACTATCTAATACTTAGACAATTTTCCTTCACAAATAATCATGACTAAAATACAAAACAAATGTTTCCATAAATGACAACCATATATCTCACTTTATTTGGTTGATTGGTCATATTGCCAACAATCTCCCCCTTTGGCATTGATGGCAACATTTTGGGAAAATTGGCTAAGTCCCAAACATGATGTCATACCAATCAAAGTAAATAACCATAACACAATAAAAACATTATATTCATGTTTTGAAAGGTTTACATCCCTTATCACTTTGATTACAAAGTTTTTTAAAAGAAAAAATTACTACTATACTTCAATATATAACTCAGTAATTTACAATTACAATTTTCCTTATTTCCCCCCTTTGACATTAATGACAAAGGTGCTAATAAAAGGAAAAGAGAAAAAATGTTAAAATCTGGTAGCTACATTAAAACTTGGAAAAAAATCACTGAAGTTAGTCTTCAACTGTGCAAGGTGTTTCTTCCAACTATCTTTGAATGCATTAGGCACATTGATTAACATACATAGAGCATATGTGGCTAATTCTTTGGCATTCAAATCTATAGCCACAAACTTTTCAAATGAGGAATTTTTTGCCAAGCATTCCTCCAGCTAATTTTCTAGCAATGTAATTTGTGGGGATAAGTGATCTCTCAAAAGTGTAAATCTTTTTAGGGCTTTCTCCTTTTCTACTTGTAAATCCTTGATGTTGTCATGAATTTCTTGAATTACATGTTCGAGGGTTTCCAACTTTTGATTCTATTTCAGAAAGTTATCTATGAGTGTTTGAAGCTTAGTTATCTTTTTTTTTAATTTTCTCATCAAAACCTTGAAGGTGAAGGTATGCCAAGTTATACTTAGCATAAGTTTATTTCCCTTCTTCTATGCTCTGTCTCAATGTCTTAATGCATACATTTAGCATTTCTATAACATTTCTTATGTTTGTACACATGGTATTAAGAAGTTTTCCATCATGCTTTGTGCTTAAATTGTAGCAACATTGAAAGTGTTGTAAACTCATTATCAAAAGTTTTACACAAAATAGCTAGTCTTTTGTGGATATCTATAGGTGTATCAATAGGACTTACTATCTTCTCCAATCTATCCAAAATTGAAGTTAAAGTCTTCTCAATAGACTTGACTAATTTCTTCTTTTCAAGAAATTTACTTAAAGAAGATATCAGATTTTTTGCCTCATCTTCTTCATCTGACTGAACTAGTGCTATTGTGACCATTGTTGCTTGAGTAGATGGTGTAGAGGGTATTATTGCTACTATTATTTTAGGCACACTTGTGGTAGCTACTTAAGTTCTAGGTTCAAGTTTCTTTCCAAAAGGTGTATCTTCTTCCTTAGTTTCCTGACCTTTTTCTTCATCAGATGAGTTACTGTAATTCACAATATTACCAACAATGTTGGAACCAAAATCTTTAAAAGGGTCCTCAATTTTATCCACTATTACATTGGGTTATCCACTTGCATAGATTCACTTCAAATGGTAATATGTGGTGAATCACTTGGAATTGATGTATTAGTTGGTTACTCAAAACTGTGAGGTGGACTGACTACAGTAGCACTTGTTTCCTCTATCTGTGCACTCTTCTTAGACTCCTTAGGCATAGGGCTTGCCTTCTCTGGCTTTGCACTCTCCTTTGGAATAGTAGACATGTATGTGACTGTTTCCTTTTGAGTTTCCACATTTATTTCTTCATAATTTCCTCCCACGAGGAGAATGGATCTCCTTTTATTTCTCAATAATGGTGCTATTCCTTTCAAAATTTCAGTGATTTCTTCCTCTGTATTTAAAATACATAGCTTTTTCACCATATTAATCCTTATTTTCTTATCTTCCTCAATAACTCTACTTTTTCTGTTTAAAAGTCTATTCTACAAATCTTTAGGTATCTGACCTCTTATGCTATCAAACCTTTTATCTTTTAGGATCACATTTCTAACTACAACATTCTCTAGCTATCTTCTATCCATATTATTATACGAATCATAGTACTTATTCACTTGGACAAAATTATTTTTCATTAATAATTTGCATGTAAAGATTCTCTACCTTGGGTTTCCATGCTTTTCTTCCTACTGAAGTCTTTGCTTCCCAATCTGCTAGTTCTACTAGTCTATCACTAGTCTCTTCTTCATATTTAGAGGAACTAATTTGTAGGGTTCTTCTCCTCTTTCTTGGACCACTTGTAGTTTGTTTAACTCTCTTCTTAGGAGGGGTTTTGGTCTATTCAAGCCTTCTAGACTTCCTTGGTTCTGGCACTTCCTCTATTTTCTTTGGATTTCTTAAAGGTTGCTTCTGTACAACTATTGCATATGGCACTATAGGTGCTTGCACACTTGTCTAGGCAATTGTAACCTCTTTAGTAGGTATGACCATTGCAATAGGTGTAGGGGTCAATAGTTCAGATTGACCACTAGCCTTCATTTCCATGGCTATCCCTTTCACCTCTTCAAATTCCTTTCTTGACTTTCTTGATTCCTTCAAGATAGAATAAATCATTTTTTCTACCTTCTTTTTGGAATGCTTGATTATCTGACTTGTTTTAACTTCTATGATTTTCTTAGTATATGTCCCCCATCTAGGATATTTGGAATCAACTTCTAAATGTAGGATTATCTACACATATCCTTCAATCAATTCCCCACTCATTTCATAACCCATATGTTCTATAAACTTAACATGAGGAACCACTGCCTCCATACCTGTGAAATCTATTTCTACCATGAAGCATAGTTCATCCTTATATTTTTCCACTAGAGCAAGAGGTATCCTATACCTTTGCTTCATTTTAGCTTGGAAAGATTTCATCATTCTATCAATATCATTATCTCTGACTATTTCTAATTTGATTCTATATGCACGAGTGATAATCTGCATTGTGCACTCACTTCCATCCCAATTTGAGATACCAAGAAACTTCTTTGTTGTGAGAAGAATATATGTGTCACTAGAGATTCAAACCAAAAGACTATGCTCCTAGACTTCTTGATTCTTGATATGTTATACAACAATTGTGTTCAGATAATGTCACATAGATTTACCTCTTCACCCTTTACTACCATGTAAGTTGTTTGAATAAATTCTATAGGGATTGAATCTATCCTAGATCCATGGTTGAACTTGTATCTCACAATTTTACTAATCAGCTCACTCCATCATCTTGTGTGGTGTTGACCTTCATGTTTCTGCCATCAAAACATGTGTTGAGATTTGTTTCAACTAACTTGTGCACATTCTTTATGTTCACTGGATTACATCCTTCATTGTTTAAATTTGTGACCTTGTGAAGTAGGTCATTATCACTACATATAATAGAATCTCCCAACCATAGAAGGTAATCATGAACTTTGCTTAGAATTATTATTGTCCATTCTTGATTATCAAAGTCCATATTGAACATATGCTTAACTAGGTTAAGTTGTTCTACATGTACATGTTCTAGTTTTAATGAAAAATCATTATTGCACATTTTCTCCAATTCTTTATGAATCTCTATATCTCCTATGCTTTCAATTTTCTAGTGAATATAACCTCTTATATCCTTGACATGAAGAAAATTTTCCAAAACTTGAAAAAATGCTCCAATAGGTTCATCAAGTAGAGAGACAAATGGGTGTTTCTTGAATTTTTATCTAGGTTTATTGTTGACATTAAAAACTTCTTGTCTCATAATTTATGAAAATATAATCAACAAATTCAAAAAATACCTTGATTTTACATTTTAGGGTTTTTGTGAAATTGCATATTTGCAAATTTCTTTAAGACTTCAAATCTTGCTTCAATCTCACACTTTAGACTTTGCATAAGCAAATGATGTTTACAAATCAATTTGCATCCTTTAAATCTTTTGCAATTTGTACTTCACATTAAATGTATATCTGCCACTAGTTCAATATACCGTCTTTGTATAATAGAGAGGTTATTCTTCTTATAGATGCTTGTCCTGGTCATATTAAGCAATGTGCACTTAACTATAGATTCCTCTCAATGTCTAGTATATACTATTAACTATGAAACTTGTGATATTCCCTCTAACATCTGTATCTAATAAATGACATGGTGTTTCACTAAGAATACTTAATTCTAGTAGGATGAGTCATAGACAATAAGTGGCTTTATTGTCTTGTCAGATACATTAGGATGAGCTTCTTCTTGAACTGTGTGAGAACTTCTAGCTTCTCTTGCTTTTACAAATATTTCCTTAAATTCTTCTATTAGGTCCTTCATCTCTTCCTTTAGACTCTCATCATTTCTTCTATCGTTCCTTCTATAATTTTGATTCCTATTTAGGTTTCTTCTATTCATTTTGCAAAACTTTTTTGTGTGTCCAAAGTTATTACATAACTAACATATAGGTACATTTCTTCTTTGTTCATTCTGTTGGTTGTTAGGTGCTCTGTAGTTCCTTGATATGTATCCAAGATTGTTGCATCTATAACAAACAATTTTTCTTCTTTCTCCACTTTCATTGCTATGAGATCTTCTTCTATTGCCTACATGGTTGGTGTTCATTGACATTCTACTATTTATATTATCACTACAAAATTTAGGTTTCTTACAATCTACTACATAATGTCCATATCCATGACAATTATGACAATAAAACTTTGAAATAGGTTTAAAAGACTTACCTTTGCAATCATCTCTAGTATGTTCAAGTTCATTGTACTAGGCAAGAGGTTCCTTTCTTTTTTTATCCTCATCTTGATTAGATTCTTTAGATTTCTTAGAGTGAACAACATTCTCCTTGTCCTTAGATGTATCATCTATTTTTCTTATGCTTAGATCCTTTCTGACTTCATGGGTATTAGGTTCTTTTCTCTCAATAGATTTCTTGGTGAATTGTCCAAGGAAGAATCCAAGTCTAGTCTTGCAATAACTAGGTCTCTGTATAGATATTTGTTCTTCAATATTTTCACTACTGGTATATAATTTCTCAAATTTTCGTTTGGTTTGCACCAACTCACCTTTCACAATAGTGTTGTATTTTTCTAATTCTACATGCTCTAACTTGATAGATTCCAATTCAGATGTTACTTTGCTTAACTAGGATCTTAGATCTACATTCTTAGCTTTTATTTTAGAGTTATTCTTTCCTCCATTTTTCTTAAGACTTAACTTGAGTTCAAATATTTTTAAGTCATGTTTCAAGATCTCATTTTATTTCTTTAGATCTTCAATATCATCCACTAGTTTTCTCACTATGCCTCTTTTGCTTCTGGTCCTCTATCTTGTCCTTTAGTTCACCAATGTGAGCTTTTGCATCTTTGTATCATTCTTTTAGGCCATCTCTTTCCATTAGTAAGAAGATCAATTTTTTCAAGAGCTTCTTCAAGATTCTTCTTCAATTGTTCCATATCCATAGGGATATTATTCAAGTTGTTAAGCCTCTTCTAAATAAGTAGGCTCTGATACCAATTGTTAGAAATAGATAATACTGAGAGTTAGGGGTGGGGGGGGTGTGGGTGTTGAATCAGTATTTTCATTATTTTTACCCACAACTAAATATTATTAATTACTTTTCCATAAGCATATGAAAGAGAACCAATAGTGCTAAACAATTTAAACAACCATACATGAAGAGAACTCACAACACCATATTTTTTAAACTAGGGTAAACCCTAGTAGGGATGGAACCCACAAGATGATTCACTATATAAAGAATCTATTTAAGGATATTGACCTTGTTAGGAGTCTATGAAGAATGTATAGTGTCTTGAGTCCTTGTTAGGAGACTAGGCCTTGTTAGAAGCCTCAACCTTGTTAGGAGTTGCTTTAACCCTATTAGGATTTGGTAGATCATATACAAATGTGTGCAAGAAGAGCCCATTGCCCTAACATGCAACTATACAAATAAGTTCTTCAAGATAATAGACATACATACAAAACTTAATCACTTGATGTACTTCACAAATATTTTGATTGTTAATAACTGCACATAACTAAATTACTTGCTATACATCACAATTATTCAAATTGTTAGTTCTTCACAAAGAGTAATTGGGCATATGCCAGATTGCATTATATTTCATATCACATAACATTACTTTGCACAACATTTTTCATCATTACACCACACACTAACTTCACAATTGAAGCTCTTTATATATACCAAACTTATTATAAATTCTTCCTTAGTCAGCTCACATATCATTCTTAGAGTTGGCTCATCAATAATTAGTAATTAAAACAATTATTCAAGTTGTTTAACTCATTCTACTGACATGCTCTATTCTGTACTATGAAATCATTCCATCACTATTTCCCTCATAACATGAACTTAGTTGTTTGTATGGACATGTGTACTAGCATGCATGATTAGGATGATGTCATGCATTTTTGGTTAACTACACAAGAGAATATTCCAAGGGAATATTTTGCTATCAACAAATCTTGTCATGTTGTTGTAACATTGTCTAATACTTAGACAATTTTCCTTCATAAATAATCACAACTAAACTATTAAAAAAATGTTTCCATAAATGACAACCACATATCTCACCTTATTTGATTGATTTTTCATATTGCCAACAACTATATTGGTAGAATATTTGAGATTGTTGTAGGAATCACATCTCTTGGTGGAAAGAAATCTGATGATGAAGTAATATGGAAGATCTTGAAAAGTTTGACACCACCTTTCAAGATAATGACATAGATGATTTGGGTGATGATACCTTGTACTACTAATTTCATGAAAGAAGCATTACTTGGTAGATTAGAAGCTGAAGAATTTGATATAAAATAATTTGGATAATTAGGAAAAGTTGAGACAACATTTAGTGCATTAAATATTAAACCTAGTCTAGCAAGGAATGCAAAAGCACAAGGAGAGATTGCTAGCATTAGCAAGTCTATTAAGGAAAAGATCCAAGAAGGAGTGGCTCTTCTTGTGGAAAGAAAAATAGATGGTAAGAATATCTTTAAATATTGGACATGTAATGAATATGGTCATTATGTATCTAAGTGTCCTAAAAGAGAAAGAAAGTATAAGAGAAGATCCAAATCTAGAAGACCTAGAAATTGTTTATATGCTAATGAAGAAGAAGAAGAAGAATCCAATCAAAAAAAAAGTGAAATTGAATTAGGATTCATAGCTATAAAGGTGGATTATCTTGACAAAGAGATCAGAGAAGAAAGCGTGCTAATTTCAAATGTTGAAAAGAAAGATTGGATCATTGATAGTGGTTGTTCACATCACATGACTGGTGATGCGAGAATTTTTTTCAAATTTAGAAGCCATGATGGAGGAATTGTCAGAGTAGGGAACAATGCAACTTGTCATATTATAGGAATTAGATCTATCACAATTGATGATAAAACAAATACTGATGATGTTTATTTTGTTGATGGACTGAAACATAACTTGTTAAGTGTTGGACAACATATGGACAAAGGTTACCAATTATAATTTGGTAATGAAACATGCATCTTCAAGGACAAGAAAGGAAAATTACTTGGTACTGGCACAAGAACTAGAGGTAATGTATTTCAGTGAAATACCATTGAAATAACATGTTTAGTAGCTAAAGTTGACAATAGTTGGTTATGTCACAGAATATTTTGTCACATAAACTTTGATAACATTGTGAAAGCTAGTAATATACTTGTTGTGAGAGATTTACCTAAGATCACTAAGCCCACTGACATTATTTGTAAGGAGAATTTCATTTCCTAGAATGTAGTTTGGTACTACACAAAGCTAGAATTGGTTCATATATATTTGAATGGTCCCACAAGAACAATAAGATTCTATGGAGAGAGATATTTTATGCTTTTTGTTGATGATTTTACTAGAATGACGTGGGTAGCTTTTCTTAAAGAAAAATTAGAGGCATTTGAGAAATTCAGGATCTTCAAGAACAAAGTAGAGAATGAATTTGGAGTTAAAATCAAGAGCTTAAGATCTGATAGAGGAGGAGAACTCACTTCTAAAGATTTCAATATTTACTACAAAGATCATGGAATTAGGAGACAACTATCTTGACCTCATTCACCTAAGAAGAATGGGATTATTGAAAGAAGAAACAAATCAATTGTTGAAGTAGAAAAAGTTATGTTATTCTAGAATGATGTACCAAATAATTTTTGGAGAGAAGTAGTCAATACAATAGTGTACACACTAAATAGAGTACAGATAAGAAAAGGTATGCAAAAAACACCTTATGAGTTATAGCTTGGTTACTCACCATCAGTCAGATATTTTAGAATATTTGGAAGAAATTGCTACATCAAAAGAGATGATGATATTGGTAAGTTTGATCCAAGGAGAAATGAAGGTATATTTCTTGACTATTCATTAAGAAGTAAATCTTATAGATGTTTCAACTATAGAACAAAAACTATAGTAGTGTGTGCAAATGTGAGAATAGATGAAAAGTTTGGCACTAAAGAGAAGATGATGGATTATAACTCTGATGAAGATAATTATTATGGGATGACCAAAAAATGTAATGAATTATTTCTCAAGACTAGAAATGACTTGAATAATGTGCAAACTAAAGAAGTAAGAGAACATCAAAGTGCAATACCTGAAATAAGAGTTGAAGCAACAACTCCTACCCCAAATAAGAATGTGATAAGAAATCATCCTACTGATAAGATAATAGGAACTAAATAAAAAGGAGTAATGACAAGAAGTAGAATCAATGAAGAACTATGCCTAATATCTCAAGTAGAACCAAAAAGTGCAAATGAAGCAATCAAGGATGATCATTAGATAAAAGCAATGGAGGAAGAACTTCAACAGATAATAAAAAATGACACATGGAAATTAGTTCCTAGACCCAAGGACAAAAATGTGATTGGCACAAAATGTTTATTCAAAAATAAAATGAATGAATAAGAAGAAATAATAAGAAACAAAGCAAGACTAGTATGCAAAGGTTACTCTGAGCAAGAAGGAATTGACTATGAGGAAACATATGCAATTGTAGGAAGAATGGAAGCAATCAAAATGTTCTTGGCATATGTAGCAAATAAACATTTCAAGGTATATCAAATGGATGTCAAGTTAGCATTCTTGAATGGAGAACTTGAAGAAGAAGTCCACATTGAGAAACCAAAAGGTTTAACTTTGCTAGAAGAGAAGGACATGGTTTGTAGATTAAAGAAAAGCTTGTATGGATTAAAACAAGCACCTAGAACTTGGTATGCAAGGTTGGATAAATACCTAGCAAAACTTGGATTTGCTAAAGGAAAAATAGATAGTAACTTATACTTGAAAGAAATAGAAAATGGTTTGTTAATAATTATTGTATTTGTTGATGATATCATTGTTGGAGGAAATAATGAAGCCAATAACAAATTCTCAGAAGAAATGAAGAATTAATTTGAGATGAGCATGATAGGAAAAATGAAATTTCTCTTAGGATTGCAAATTGTTCAAAACAAAGAAGGAATCTTTATTTCTCAGACCAAGTATTTGAAAGATTTTCTAAAAAGATTTGGACTAGAAAATTGTAAACCTATTGCAACTCCTATGGTAACTAGTCACAAGTTATCAAGAAAGGATGAAACACCTATTGTTGAAAAAAAGAAGTGCAGATCTATGATTGGAGGATTGTAATATTTGACTCATAGTAGACTAGATATAGCTAATGTGGTTGGAATTGTGGCAAGAATTCAAGTAATCCTAAAGAATATCACTACGTAGTTATAAAAAAGATATTTAAATATCTGAAAGGGACATCTGATTATGGCATTTGATATGATATAAGTAATGATTTTACCCTTTGTACTTACATTGATGTTGATTGGGCTAGAGATATGGGTGATAGTAAAAGCACCAATGGAGGAGCATTCTTTCTTGGTAGAAGATTAGTTTCTTGGCTTAGCAAGAAACAAGATTGCACTTCAAAAAGTACTATAGAGGTAAAATATGTTGCAGCAAAAAATAACTATAATCAAGTTATATGGATGAAGTAGATGATGAAGGACATTGGTATTACATTCAAAGAACCTGTTATTATTTACTGTGATAACACAAGTACAATACGCATGTCTTAGAATCCTATTTTGCATTCTAAGACTAAGCACATCTCTATAAAGTATCATGTGTTGGGAGAGAAAGTTTCAAAGAAAGAAATCAAAATGGAATATATTAATACTAAGGAAAAAATTGTAGACATTTTCACAAAGGCCTTACAAAAGGACAAATTTGAGTATCTAAGAGGTATGCTTGGGGTTATGCCCCTGCCTACTTCTGAATAGAAGATGCAAAAGTGCATTAGTCTAGGGTACATAGCACCATTGTTAGACTAGATTGAATGTTGATGCTTCCTCAATGGGGGAGTATATGTGATGAAAAAAGTCAGCAAAGGACTCTTGGTAATTGGCAATTGGTATGAAACATTGTTTTTAGACACTTGAGTTGTTTATGGATTTATATATCAAAGTTGTAAAGAAACATACCAACTTGTGGTTGTGCTAATAAATTATTGTATGTTCAAGAAATTGAACCATTTGCGTATTATCTTTGACATTGATGTCAATGGGGGAGATAATGACATGAAAAATGTTCAATTGAAAAGAAAGCAGAACATGATGGTATTTTTGAAACTTAGATGTTTTTCATCTATGTTGCTATCAATGCCAAAGGGGGAGATTGTTAGCATGAATATTGATGATATGGGGAAGCATTGTAGAACATTGATGCGGCATTTTCATGATTATGATTGTCATTTATGACAATATAGTAATAAGTTTGTACAAGACTGACATAGTAGCAGATTGTGATTTCTATATTAAGAACATTATATTACTTATCTTATGATGCACAGTTACTAGTGCATACTACAGTATGTATTTGTTACAAAGGAAAGTGCATAGAACCTAATCTAACAATGTACAAAAGATATGGTTGATCTATAGAGAACTATATGGAAATAGAGTATTAGGAAAGTAGTTCTTATCATATGATTTCTATAGTTCATTATAATTGTAGTGAAGGGTTGTGTAGTGAATTAGAGATAGAATACTAACCGTTGATGACATCAGAGAGTGCACATGTATGAAATTTGCATGTGTTAAAGTTTGTGTATAACTGTGAGCCGACAACATTAATTAAATGCATATTTTATTTAATTAACATGTGGAAAGTTGACTCAAAGATTTATTATTGAGCATGGTATAAAGGAGAGTGAGTAGAGAAAACTTACAAATTACTGAGTAGTAAAGCGATACAAAAGTAGAGTGACCTACCTATGTGTGTAAGTGACCTTAAGGGTTATTATTACTAACTTCTAAGTTTCATATTTGATTGCATGATCTGAAGGTGAAGGAGTCTAACATACTCGATAGAGGAAGAAATGAAATCTTGTTACACATCTATTATTCTAAAAGGAATAGTACCAAGGTCAATTGGATAGTGGATTCATTGATATGATCCTAAACCTATTTGGATAGTGGTTTCAGCTACCTTCCACAACTCCTAATAGGGTTAGAATCTCCTAATAGGGATTCAAAGTCTCCTAGCAGGGACTCTTTGTACTAAATTTTTTAATAGACACCTAATAGGGTCCATCCTCTAACAAGGAATATTCATATTAGTACATCATTTTGTGGGCATCATTTCTATCGGGGTTTTCCCTCTAATCGAGAGTTTCCCTAGTCAACATATCTAGTGTAATTATTTATGTGCATCTCTTAATGGATGTTGTTTGCTTTGGTTTAATGGTCAAGATTGTGTAAGAGGATAAATGTTTTAAATTTTCATATAATTGATTCAACACCCCTCTCAGTTATGTTGGTGGACTATTGTTTATAACATTAGAAAAATGTAAACCCACTGGAACACCTATGGTACCTAGACACAAGTTATCTACAAAGGATTAGACACCTACTATTAAGTATAAAAAGTACAAATCTATGATTGGAGGTTTGCAATATCTGACTCACATAAGGCTAGATATAAAAAATGTAGTTGGAATTATTGCAAGGTTCTAGGCTAATCCCTGAGGAGCACATTATGCAATAGTAAAAAAGATATTTAGATATCTAAAGGGAATATCAAAGTTTGGATTATGGTATGACAGTAAAATGATTTCACTCTAAGTGCTTATACTGATGTAGATTGGGAAGTTAGTATGGATGACAGAAAAAGCACTAGTGGTGAAGCCTTCTTTCTTGGAGGAATATTGGTTTCTTGGTTTAGTAAGAAGAATGATTGTACATATCAAAGTATAGCGGAAGCAAAGTATGTTGCAGCAACAAATAATTGCAATCAAGTTGTTTGGATGAAGAAAATGTTGAAATATATAAGGATGGAAATTAGTGAACCTATTGTCATACATTTTGACAACACAAGCACAATAAATATGTCTAAGATTCTAGTGTTGCATTTGAAGACTAAGCACATTTTTATTAAGTATCATATATTTAGAGAGAAAGTTGTAGGAAAGGAAATTAGATTGGATTATGTGAGTACTAAAGACAATATTGTAGATATATTGGCTAAGCCTATTGCCAAAGAGACGTTTGATTATTTGCAAGGTATGCTTGGGCTAATGCCCCTTCCTACATAATAGTAGAAGATGCAAGAGTGCATCAATCTAGTGTAAAAAAATACCATTGTTATTTGGGTTGAATGTTGATGTTTCTTATATGAAGGAGTATCTGTGATGGATAGAGTCATGTAGGACTTTTGTTTAATATTTTTTTGAACAATTTCTTTTGACACTTGAGCTAAGTAAGAATCAATTATTGTAGAGTTTGATGTAGTAAAGTTAGTTGTTGAAACCATCGACATTGATGTCAATGGGAGAGAAATATTGCATGAAAAAAATTATGTTGAGGTAGGTGTTTGTCATGGTAAAGCAATATGCATGATAGTTGGAGAAGTTTGACATGAGTACAATATGTTTGGCTTAAGCACAACATGGAATGATAGTTTGATAGAAAATACATTGAGGTATATCAATGCGGGAGAATAATTGATGAAGAGGATTTGAAGAAAGATTAACAGTCTTTTGTTGGTATTCTTGGAACTAGATGTTTTTCATCTATGTTGCCATCAATGCCAAAGGGGGAGATTGTTAAAAGATTGGTTATTATAAGCATGAATGCTAATGATATTCCTATGGGGGAGTACTATAGATATGTTACATTCACAATTGAGTTTTTTATTGATGTCAACATGACAATTTTCTATGGTATCTAATAGAAGAACAGTGGAAATATCAAGTTGGTATGAATAGCTAATTGAGTATTACAACTATCTAAGGTTATGGTAGATACTTCTTAGAATTTGGTATATTTATTTAATGTCAGAAGAAGAAATGATCGATCTAGAAGAAGTTATGTAAGTTTTGGTGATGTCTATTTTGAGATAGAGTTTACAGAGGCATGTTCTAGGAAACTTGTTATATCTCTTAGTAGAGTTGATATTATGAGAATTGAGGTTGAGGACATGAAGAAGACATGTTGGAAATGACATGGCTAAAATTGCTCATCATAATATTGCATGTATGAAAAGTTATTCAAGTTGAAAGGAAAAATATTTATGTTATTGCTAAATGTAACATATTCTTAATGTAGTCCTATAATAATTAATTGAGAAGGTCTAACAACCAACTTAGGGAATTTTTTTGAGGACTTGGTATAAATGAAGGAAATTTTCCTTTTTCATGGAATGGTTTTATGGATTAATGAGAAGCAAGATCAAGAATGGAATGCGAAGTTGAGAAAAGTAGTGTGAAAGTGAAGGAAACTTCATTTTTGAGGTTTTTTTGAGTGATCTGAGGTTTGATATTTGGATTTGAGGTTTATGGCCTAGTCTACAAGGTTTGACAGTGATTTTTTTGGTTGATAAAATAAAATAAGTAAAGACATAATAATAAATTACATGTTTGAGTAGTGAGCTCTTCTTGTAGTTGAAATTGTGTATTTGGGCAATGGGCTCTTATTGCATACATTGTACTACAACTCCTATTAGGGTTGGCACAACTCCTAACAAGGTTGGAATCTCCTAACAAGGATTCAAAGTCTTCTAACATGGTCCATCCTCTAACAAGGAATATTTATATTAGTACATCATCTTGTGGGCATAATTCCCACTGGGGTTTTCCCTTGATCAAGGGTTTCCCTAGTCAACATATTTGGTGTAATTGTCTATGTGCATTTTATTATTGTTGTTGTTTACTTTGGTTGAATGGTTAAGTTTTCTTGAAGAAGATAAATGTTTTAATTGTTTGATAACTGATTCTTATTTATCTTGGTGGACTATTGTTTCTAACAAAAACTTCTTTCAAAGCTATAAAGGGTGTTATTTAAAGGAAATTTACAACAACTTCCTACTTCTATGATCACTCCATCAATGAGGATCAATTATAGATCCATAAAGTTTATAAAAAAGATATCATTAACTATGATTTAACTCCTCCAAGAATATAGTAGGTTAAGAGGACTAAATTCATGCTTTTCCATAACGAAAATCACACAATTATCTTCTTGTTGCAGTGATTCATCAATCTAGTTAGCTTTGACTTAGCATTGAAATGTTGACTTTGAATATGCACATCAAGTACCTACAAAATATTGAATGCATACAAATTCCACATACATATATATTTAATTTATCATTAATGTTAGAAAAGGTATAATGTTCAAACTATTGTTATTTGCAAATCCTATGGCTACATGAAGGAATCTACCCAAACATAGCATGGATGAAGAAATATTTATCAACATGTAATATTTCTTCATTATACCATAGAAGTCCATAGATTCAAGAAAACATATCATATATGAACTATCTATACTTCAATCTTTATGTTTTAACATATAAATAATATATTCATAAAAACATAAGTTCCTTTGCTTAAACCATAGATTCATAAAATGGTTTTGCAAGATAATTGTCTAAAAAAAAGAGAAAAGGTTCCCAAAATAATGGCCTTTTAGAGGCTCTTCATTCCCCCAACTAATCTATTTCTAGTCTCCAACAATCATGAAATTCTTGATTTGTGCCCGCACTCTCTAGTCACTAGGTGTCCTTTCTCTTAGCTCATTCTTCACATAATCAAAGTAACCATAATTTGTCTTAATCCTCTTGTAGTGCAAAACTTCAACAGTCATGTCATGATCTTCTACATTGTCATTTGCTGCTATTAGTGGTTGTAGGAGAACTAGGGGTTGATACCTTAATGGAAACCAATATTTTCACTGATTTCTCCCCAAGTCAGTAAACCAAGGAATCCTAATTGTATCAAGAGTCAAGTTTTGTGGAGAGTGGGGTTATCTTATTTCTAAATCATCTGGCATTCTAATCCATTGCTGCCTTGAGGAAACAATTGCTTTCTCAATATCTTGAGATGAGTGTTATTCCTAATTTGTAACAGCCCGTTCCTTGAATGAATACACCTTACCAAGTCCTGTGAGATTGCCCAAAATAGAAATCCAATCTAGATATGTCTATCTAGAATGTTGAACTTTTGATCTTACGAATAATGGTGCTATCATTTAACTCTCCTTGTAAAGTGCAGCTTGATTTCCTCTAATTATTTCATTTTGTATTCATGACATCCCCACTTTTAACAACACATCCCCTACATATAGGACTAGGTTCCACTCTATGTCATTAGGTACTACCAGATTATGAAGATACAATTCACGTAGTAAATTTTTCAAAGCCATGAGAATAGATTGAAATGCATCTTAAAAATCATGTGGGGTAGAGATAGAGGGGTTAAGACCTTCCAAAATTCTAGTCAATTTATAATTTGAAAATTGTTCTTTAAGAAATAAGGCATATATTGGTAATGGCAACTACATTTCATTAATCCAGGAATCAATCCTGTCATCTACTCAATTCTTCTCTTCAAGATTTTATTTTGATTTGAACTCTGTATCAACTAGTAACTTTGTTAATTAATAAAATGTTTTAATTTTTCTTTCTCCAATTTCCATTGAGCTCTCTCCCATAAAAACTATTGAAACAAATTAATTCTAACAGACAAGGGTGTAGACAGATTTGGTGGTAGCAATAGCTCTTGATTAAAGAGGTCTATCCATCTAGGTGCCAAATGGGGAATTTTGTTGACACTCTATGGTGTGTAGCATGCTACTTTTCTCATGACAACTATTCTCACCATATTTTCTTCCCTACTAGATTCAATGGCTACTGTAGCTAATGTGTCTAACCCTTTTTGATCCAGTTTCTCTATTACTTCCTTGACAATATTACTTCCTTAACAATGTTGGGTCTAAATTTTAGATAATCCTCCAAAGGGAACTCTATAGAATTTTCATCAATATCTTTCATATTAGGGTTTTCCTTAAAACTCCTTAAATATTAGACTCCTTTTCAGTATCAATAAGCACATAGTTGACACAATAGTCAACTCTAGGTTGTGGATTTTGAAAATTGCACTCTTTTTTATTGAGTTCATTTTGCTGCAATTTCTCCTCCAAAGAGGACTCCTTTTCACATTTAGAAAACCTAGGGGTAACTATGAGAATAGAGGCTTCAAGAACCCTACTCTCAGAGAGTCTCACACTTCACCTCATGGGTGGTGTTGTCAAGCATGGAGGATTCTTTCATTTCCTCTTACTTACAACTATTTCCACTACAGGCTCTTCAAGAGATTTTTCTAGATCTTCCTCCTCTTGAAACTATAGGGTTTCACTAAGGTTACTCTTTTCATCTAGTTTTTGTTCTAACCCTTCTACTTTAGGTTCCAAAATTTTACCTTTATCTTTCTCAATGGGAGACCTATTCTTAGTAGATGATGGGGCCTAAGGAGCACTAGCAACTTCTACATTTTTGCTTCTCTTTTTGGTAGCAATGGATGGTTTAGCTTTATAAATCCTCTTCGTAGTTAGTCTAGAACTAAAGGGAGAGGCTTAAAGAGCATTTTCAGCACTAGGGACAACTTTATAGAAACTAGTGGATGTTCTTTCCCTACGTCCAACACCCTAGCCTCTAGGGCCAAGCAACCTAGGCTCTATCTCTTTTAACTGCAAGAACTCCTCCCATGACCCAATTACTTTCTTATTCAATTCCCTTCCTATGATTAATTTTATTAAGAAATGGTGAAATATAGATTGATCCTTTCCTAATTTCACTAAAGAAACTTGATTCTTAACAATGCTAAATAAGAAATTTGGGAGGTTTACCTATCTACATTCATGTCATAGGTGTGCCAAAATCTTGAAATGTAGGAATGTAGGTATTTTTAGTGTCCTTTGCATGTAAAGTACTAGATGGTAAACACTACTGGATGAATAAACTCCATTGGCAAGGATAACCTAGAAGTACTTGGTTTCTTATCAATGTCTAATGGAGGATCTTGGTGAACACTAAATTGTGCCCTAACTGTCCTTAGGTCAAACTCTTTCTCCCAATTTTTTCCTTCCTAGGGAAACCTAGTAACCTTGACTTCCACTTCCTTTGTGAACTCAATTCTTAGGCCTTTAACTACTACAATGCCATCCTTTAAGGTGCTCATGAATTGAAGAGTGACCTCTTCATCAAATCCTTTTAAACTAAGACAATAATCTTGTTGGTGTTTGAAAATGCTAGAGGATTTTCAATTATCCCAATAAGAATATGAAATATCTAGGCGTAGGTAACTCCCATTTTCAACATGCCATTTCAGACATCGGGCCAACTATAAGGTGTGACCCTTCTACTTCAGGCTCTGCAAGACCTAGGCGGTGAACCTTAAATTCAATTGATACCATACTAGTGCAAAAACATATCCTTAAATCTATCAAGCAGATGAAAACCCCTTATATCTCCTAATCACTCATGAAATGACATAGATCTACAGTAGTTAAATGCAAATCTATGACATTCATAAGCTGAGTGAGGGCATTGTATTATAGATCATCAACATAAAATGTAAAGATGATTTGAATTTTGATTTGATTTTATGTGGGTGGGGAAAGTGGATGAAAACCATGTATAGACAACAAATTAATGAACTTTTAGTTGATCATTGCCTGATCCATTAGGCAATTCATGAATCTCCCTCATGCATTTTGGATATCTGATACTTATTCATATATTCAGATATCTGATCTATCCATTCACCTTGTAAATAGACATCAATGTTCAATTCAAATCTCATTCTTACCTAATATCCTCAATAAACCTGCAACCCTGTTGAATCCCTGAAGCATTTACATAATTCCTTGAATTACAAGCAACAATGAAACAACATACAACCTTAAGGGACTACAACTATGATCTAGGCTCTTTGTTCAAAGATCATAAAATGTTACAACTCACTAAGGATGGAGACAAGATTTAACATGAAACTCAACCTTTGTTGTTCTTTATATTAATTTCCTTGAAATAATACATGAAAATGCATGAAATTAACTCACAAATCACCTAATAAACCAGAATATACAATAACATATGATGTCATACAAGAGGGAAAATGGAAAGAATGAGAAACTAATGGGATGGGAAGGGGGTATCACAGCCAAAGTAGAGCTTCATGGTCCTGAACTAGCACATCCCATATCTTCCATCCAGAATTCATCAATTCCAAGGCTAGTTCTACTAAATGCCTTCATTCTAGAGAAAACTTTCCAAAATTCTAACCCTTATCAAAGAGAAGAAGAAAGTATAAATAGAAAGGAAACAAATCCCAGATTGAATCTGCAATTGACATGTGTACCCTCATAATTCCTTCCCAAGAAGATGAAAAAATTTCTCTCTACCTCCTCTCTATAACTGCTTATCAAATCCCCATGATTCTAGCTTTCAAGTGCATCAAATATCTCAAAAATTTGATCATGAAAGCAAGTAACTGTTTTTTAATGTCAAAGTGAACTCAGAGTAAAAGTGAAAAATTAGTTGAATAAGACCTTTAGAAACTAGGAAAACCTCTTAAAATCAATTTTCTTCACATTCACACCTCTACAAGCCTTTACATCTATTTTCTAACCAATTCTGATGATCAATGCTAAAAAACACTCATTCTATTGAGAACACCCCAAAATTTACAAATTGTCCTATAGCACAAATTAGTGAGCACCTGTGCAAAAATTGATCTCAAAAATAGAAAATTCATGTCATTCTAGTTCTGGTGGTATATTGGAGTGCCCATTTTTGATAAAAATTGCTCCAGTTATGGCCTTTTGAAAATCATACCTCTGTTCATGGCTCCATGACATTATTATGCAAAAATTTAAACCTTTTCCAAAGTTTAAACTTTATTAAAGTTTAGAAACTTATTTAAATGACCTCTTAACTCCACGTGAAACCAACCCCTAAGAATATAAAAATGAATTTTATATTTGAAATCATTCATTTTTCTCTACCTTTTCAATTTGGATCAAACTTGGTTGATCAACCTCAACACATGTCATCTTCTAATTGGCTTGGGCCTGTACAATGGATGCCACATGGCATCACATGATTCATCCTACTCATCGCCACATTAGCATGCCACATCATGGTCACTATGTCACTATGTTAACTAGCATGCAACTTCACCTTAGCGACATAGTGACATTCACTGGATCTGCCACGTAGCACAATCTAGTGCATCTCTGAGACTTGCCTGCCATGTCACAACTTGCCTCAGAGTCCATGCCATGTTATCTATGCCACATCAGCATCACTATCTTGCTATGCTTATCCCATGAGCAACTCCCTATGGTGAGATAATGACGACTGCACGATCAAGACACATGTCACAATCTTGTCTCATCTCCATCTTGCTGGGTTTTGAGGTTTCCTAGTGACTCGCTATGTTGCTAGCTGGGAAACCTAGGATTTTTTGGCTAGTGAGGTAGCAACTAGCCAATTTTTTTGAGTTTTCCAGTGCATTTGTTGTTTCTGATATCATCGATCTTTATTTACATGTTCCTTCAAAATTTTATCCTTGTCATCACCTCCATCCTAATGTGCCATTTGGATCAGGCCCACCAACCTATGTTTCCATGTCCATAAGCATGGATTGCTTGAGTTACTTAGCTATTGAGTGTCCCCTCTTTTAAACAAGCGTAAAGCATGCACAAGAAGAATGTGGGACAATGCATGCCCATATCTGCACCCTCTTCACTCGACGTTGCAGCTTCATCCCCTCATCAATGTGAACCATTGCCTCTCCATCATGGGGAAAACATGATGTCTTTCCTATGGATTCAAGAATCTATCACCTCTTGTCATTGTTGTGAGTATTATATGCATTCTTTTACTTTTGGCAGTTTTCTCTAGGTAATACCACTAGGGTTCCAATTTTTCACTGTTAGACCATTCATGGTTCCAATTTATTGGAGAAAATTTTTCTCATTGCTGTGATACCAAGATTTTGGATCCAATTCTTGATACATTCCCAATATTGAGATACCATTTTCTTCAGCATATTCTCTCTTGTATCAACAATAGTAGGAAGGTTAATAGAGATATTTTAGATCTATTAGGTTGCTTCATGTTTTTCATTTCATGCATATGACTGTATAATTTCAAGGAAATAATACAAATGAACAAGAATTTCATTAGTTTCATTTTGATTCTCATCTCCTGTCTCGGTGAATTTCCAATGTTTTATGGTCTTTGAACAAAGAACCTAGGTCATAGTTGTATTGCCTTAAGACTGTATGTTGTTTCATTGTTGCTTATAACCCAAGGGGTTATGTAAATGCTTTAGAGAATTCAACAAGGTTGCAAGTTTACTGAGGGGGATATCATGTAAGAATGAGGTTTGGATTGAGCACCGATGTTTATTTACAAGGTAAATAGATAGATTGTATATCTGAATATATACATAAGTATAAGATATCCATATGTATGCATTTGATTCATGGGTTTTCCCAATGGATTAGGAACTAGTCAGCTACAAGATCATTAAAGTCTTACTACTGCATATCTGAGGGTTTGTTGAATTCAACATTATTAATCAAATGTTTAACCCTCACTCAGCTTATGAGATTCATAGCTTTGCATTTAGCTATTGTAGATCTATGTCATTTCATGAGTCATTAGGAGAAATAAGGGTAAAATTTTCTTAATAGATTTAGGGATATGTTTTTGCACTGCTATGGTATCATTTGAATTTGAGATCTACCCACCTAGGTTTTGCAGAGCCTGAAGTAGAAGAAGGGTGAAGCCTTATAGTTGGCCCGATGTCTGAAATAACATGTTGAAAATGTGAGTTAGCTTCCCCTGGATATGTCATATTCTCATTGGGATAATTGAAAACCCTCCAGCATTTTCAAACACTAACAAATCCAACCATCCCCTTCTTCTAAACATTTCACAACTACTTGCATCACCCAAAAGAACTTGGTGACCAACTAGCTCATTCCTTTATAGACCTCCACCCGTGGTTGATTCTAGCTAAATTGTGGCAAGAAATTTTTGATGTTTCAAAGCTTGGTGAATCAAAATTTCCAATATTATGATACTGACATTGGTTAATTTAGAAAAATGGTGTGTACTTGGAGAGTTTAATGCACAATATCTCATAATATCATTCTTGCATCAAATTTCATAATTTTCACTCGTGTACAAGTCCATTACTCAAACACATTTTAAATTATCATTAAAAGCTCACTATTTTTAATGTCCTTAATTTCATAATGACATAATCACAAAAGGACAAGTCATCAATATGTGTCATTAAACATACAATTTTTTCCAGTCATCTCAATGAACTTTTGAAGTTACATGCAATTTGAAATTGATTTGAAAGAAAATATTAAATACCCCCCCCTCCCCCCCCCCCCAACCAAAACTACAAAAAGGAATGGGTCCCACCATGCCAGGATATGAAAGAGTGAATAATTATAAATAATACTAAATCCTAACAAAGCATGAATAAAATAAAATAAAATAAAATGAAAATTTATGTGGTAGGTACCTAAAAATTGCTATAGGAAAGATGTTCTGGAAAAGATCATCAGAATTGATAGAGTGATGGGATGGAATGGTAAGATGGGAGAGAGAGAAGGTGAAGTGGAGTGGATGTGAAGAAAGTAATTTCAAGAAGAAAGTGTTTATTATGAATACCTTGAATGGAGTCAAGAAGTATCAGGAATTAGGATAGGAGACCTAGACTCTTTGCCTATAGGAATGAAAATATCCTCATTATGCTAGAATTTTTGTAGGAACTCTTCATGGCTAACTAGTTTATTGTAAATCTTGAGGTCATGCCCAGTGGCAAATAACTTGAAGTAGACAAGATCAATGGTGGATAGCTAAACTGAACCATTTGGAAATACAAAAATAATCTCATAAGGTCCCAACCAATGTGTTTGAAATTTTCTTGGATTATGCTATTACTTTGAGTCATAAAGGAGTGCCCAATCTCCTATAAAAAACATTAGCTATTTCATAAACCTATCATGCCACTATTTTCTCTAGTATTGAATGGGCTTAGTATTGTTCAATGTAGATTTCCTCCATTCATCAACACTATTTAAACTTAGAATTTGATCATGTTGTGCAATAGTGAGCTCTATCCCAAGCTCCATTGTGGTCTTTAATGTTTTATATTCAAATTCTACAGGCATTACTATTGACTTACCATAGACCAGTTCGAAGGGAGTAAAGCTAGTTGTCAATTTCTAGGTGGTTTTATATGTTGATAATTGGTTAATAGAGATATGTAATTGTTGTCATTTATGGCAACACATGATGTACATGCTTACACAAAACCTCAGAAATAAAGAGACTTAGCTTTTGGTAATCAAAAAACTATCTAAGTATGGTATTTAGTATACAATAATATATTATTTAATTTATAACTTATTTATGACATCATATTATGACTAGAAAATTTAGATGGAGATACTATACATGTTGGTGATGATGTGTATAACCTCAAAAGTTAGTACAAATTGTATGAAAAAAAGATACTCACATTTTGATGAAACATGACAGTGGAATTGAATGAAAGATTTTTTTTTTTACAAAGTAATTACTTATCCAATTAGGGCTAACATTCTAGATGTTTACTCTAAGTTGGAAAAGTGGATTGCGGTCTTAGCCAACCCAAAAAAATTGTGTAAAGACATGGTATTTATGTAAAGAACATTTTACGATGAAGGATGGTAAGTTGTGCAAATATTTTGATGTGCAACCTTACTATGAAAGTGATATATGTGAAGTTTTTTATAAGCTATTTTTCATCTGAGATTGAGCTAAAGATTAGAGATCAATCAAGGAAGAAGATATAGAACTTATATTATAGAAGTCTAATTACTTATTTTGGTAGTGAGTTCTTCTTGTAATTAGAAGTGTATATTTGGGTAGGGGGCTCATCTTGTATTCTCTGTATTAAAACTCCTAACAGGGTTGGAATTTCCTAATAGGGATTCAAAGTCTCCTAATAGGGACTCTTTATATTGAATTTTCTCATTGACTCCTAATAGGGTCCATCTTCAAACAAGGAACTTAAATATCAGTATATTATCTAGTGGGTATCATCCCTACCAGGGTTTTCCCTTGGCCAAAGTTTCCCTAGTTAACAAAATATGGTGTTATGAGTTATGTTTGTACATGGTTACTACTACTATTCAACATTACTTTAATACTTAGTTATGTATGGTTCAAAGTAAGAAATAATATCTAGTTAGTGACTAGATTTTGTAGATTACTGATTCATCCCCCTCTAAGTAATCCCTATTTCTAACAATTGATATTAGAGCCTAGTTACCTTGAAGAGGCTTAACAACTTGAGTAAGATTCTTATAGATATCAAACACTTGATGAAGAACCTTGAAGAAGCACTTTAACAAATTGAGCTCCTTACTAAAGAAAGAGATAAGCTAAAAGATAGATATGAAGACTCCAAAGTGTACATTGGACAATTGAAGGAAAAGATTGAACATCCCAAATCCAAGCCCGAATCTACTAAATTAGGAACTAATGATGATGATTATTCAAAGCTAAAGACAAAATAAAAGATCTTAAAGCATGAATTGAAAATTATGAATCTTAAGTTGACTTTGAGGAATGATCCTAGCAAAGTTGAGTCTACTTTAAAAAACAAAAATGCAGATCTAAGAGCAAGTTTGGTAAAGAAGACATCTAAATTTGAAACGTTGAAAGAACATCATGAAGAAATTCATAAGTATGATACTATTATGAAAGGTGAATTAAATCAGTGCATGTAGCAGCTTGAAAAGCTTTATTCTAGCAGAGAAAAACTTAATGATTTAATGTCAATAAAGAGACCTACTTGTGATAAAACTAGTCTTTGTTATCTATTTAACATGTCTGCAAAGAAACCTAAGATTAGATTAGACTCAAAAGAAAAAGATAAATTTGATGATAGGATTGAATGTAGTCAATCTTCAAATAAATCTAAAGAAGTTGAACAAAACAAAGAAGTTGAAATTTTGGGTGAATCAAAGCAAGTGAAATATCCTAAGGAAACTAGGTATGAATTTAGAGTTAAGTGTTTTTATGTAATGAAATGGGACATATGAAAAGGGATTGTAACAATAAGTTATTTAATCATGTTATGAATTTTTATTGTCATAATTATCATGGTATGGGTCATAAAGAAATTTATTGTAAGAAACCCAAGTATGATAATGATAGAAGGAATAGCAGAATGTCTAGAAATACTAAGCCTATAGATAGAAGAAGATCTAATGAAAGGACATCAAGATGAGGAAGACCTTATGAAGATAGAAGAAAGATCATGTGTTATAAGTGTAATAACTTTAGACACATTTCTTAGAATTTTCATGCACCTATTGATTAGTAGAATCCTAGAAGTAGAGCACCAATATGTCATTTGTGCAACAACTTTGGACATATAACAAAGTACTACAAAATGGATAGAAAATTCAGAGATAGAAGGAATAATGGAAGAAAAAAATAGAAGGAATGATCAAAAGAACATTGAAAGTGATAGGAGGAACCATGAAAGGAACTCCAAGACTAACAAAGACAATGAGGAACAAAGAAATGTTGTTAGTGAACTTTGAGAAGAACTTAATAACCCTTTTGTAAAAGGAGTAGATATCTCAAAAGAAAAGCTAGAGGAGATAGGAAGATCAAAGTTAGTTGTTGAGTTTGATTCGACTAAGTTGAATTAAGCTTAACTATAGCACTAGAAATTGACAACCGTATTCAGAGATAGAATTAGAGGTAGAAAAGTTGGAAAAAGGTGTATCCAATTAATTTTAGATGGCACCTAAGCTCACTTGTAATTTAGAGCTTATCTAAACAAGTTATGAAGGAATTCAGAGTTACTAGTATTACAGAAAGGGTTAATTCTATAGAGGAAGATGCAAATTATGTTTTCAAAAAGAATTTTGTGAAGTGAAGTTTAGTTGATATTTGTCATGATGGAAAATAACTATGGAAAACCTTGGGTGGCATCTGAAGATCAAATAAATGATCTTGAGTAGTTATTTGATTACAAAATTTAATTGACAACTTTTTTGTGTTTGCAAAGTATACAATTAATGCAAGCTCAAGTTGATGGAATAAATGGAATACAATATTGATTTTCACTTCATTAAAAATACATCCAAAGTAGAGAGCACTCAGAAGCAACTTTTCAGAGCGATTTTGAAGCAAACCCTATTTTTTGAAAGAGGTATTTTATCATTTTTTGCAAATTTATTGGGTAAAAGTTCTTATTTGATAGAATCATGAATATTTTAGTAGTGGTTAATGTTGAGAATGAGGACAGACCTAAGTTGAAGGTTGTTTCCATAAAACCTACTAAAGGAATCCCTAACTTAGTGTTATCCATCACTCTGAACAACATAGTATATCTTGAAGATGTAAGAAGTTATTTTAATAGTAAATTTGAGTTTATTGGTAGTGAATACATGAACACAGATATGGAACTAGCTTTTAATCATGACATGACTATGACATCTAGATTTGAACATTTAAGGGAACTAGATGTGTTCAAATTTCATTTCTATTGTGAATTGGACACAAATGAGTGAACACAAATCATATTAAGTAGGATACATGATGGAAAACTATGGATACAAGATAATGCAATTGATATTTCTATCAACCTTATTCATGAGGTAACTGGTCTTAGTAAATAAGGTAGTGTATTATTGTCACAAAAGCTTGTACCCTTGTCCAAAGTCTTACCTAAGGACAACCTCGTAAAACATGGAAACAACCTCCAAGCTGTGGGACTTGAAATATGAGGTTGAGTCTCTAGAGAAGGCTGGCTTCCTCTACTATTAGGATGCACTTTGACTATTTTAAAGACAAAAGGGGGAAGGAATACATGAAAGTAACTACCTAATCTATTATAAAGAGGTGATGCACCAAAATAGGGCATCCAAACCTATCTCTACCCATACATCCATAGTTCTATTATTATGATAGTCCAAAGATATATGGATTCAAACTTTTCTTTAACCTATAAACTACACAAATATCAGATAGCCATATGAATGACACAAGGAAAATGATTCACTTCTTATCACTCATAGGCCAAAGAGATATAGAGAATGTAGATTACAGATATTCATAGTATGTTGAAGAAAAGAAAACAAGCTTACATAGTATGACAATGGTTGAAATAGATAAGGAAAAATATATATAATTTAGAGGTAAAAGGGAATTTGCAGTAGCATGCTAAGGTAGTACTAGAGAAACAAAGAAGATCTAACCTTAAGAAAGAGTATAAAAATTGCCTTTATAGTGAAGACATAAATTAGATAACTTCTATCACAAGATAAAATTTTAACCACTACAATCAAATCTTTAGAGAATAATCAATGCAAGATTGGAAGATCTAATCACATCACAAATCCATATATGAGAAGATCACTTCTTCACCAAAAAAACTTTGAGAAGTCATGAATGATAGTTATTGAATTCTTGACTAAATGAATAGACTAGAAAATGATGGTGGATTATTTCTTTGCACTTATCAAGCCTAGGGATAAATTAAAGCTATTGTAGGAGATTGTAATATCAGACTCATCATTCAAGGAATTGCTTTTGTTGTCACTAGTTTCCAACTCGATCACAACGCTTGGTAAACTAAGGTTAAACTAAGGTTTAACATAGCATCATTTTCAGTCAATTCCAACTGATGAGCCAGCCCAAGAGTAGGAAACTCCAACAAGATAGGAAACCTAGCTTCCCTACCATAGACTAACATGAAGGGAGAGTCCCTTATGGCTCGTTTGGGTGTTATTATGTTAGCCCATAGAGTACTTTTCAATTTTTGGTGCCAACACCTTTGAATATCTTCAATAGTCCTTTTGATGATCCTGATCAAATTCTTATTGGATAACTCAACCAAGCCATTACCTTGAGGGTAATAATTAGAATATTTGCTCAAGTAAATACCATGATCAAGTGCCCATGTACAAATCTAAGCTCCTATGAATGATTTAGCATTATCTAAACTAATAGTTGAAGGGGCACCAAACTTGGTTGTAATTCCATCAAGGAATTCAATGACTAAAGAATCTGTGGCATCCTTTAGTGCTATTGCCTCTATCCACCTTGTAGAATAATTTGTAGCAGCTAGAATCCATTTATGACTAGCACTAGAAGGAGGATTGATGGGACCAATAAAATCTAATCCCCATTGGGAAAAAGGTTGATCAACCTAGATAGGATGAAGTGGAAGTGCTACAAGTGTCTACTTACCTAAGAAGAAAGCACACTTCTCATACTTACTTACATGTTTGTGGTAATCATGGAATGAGGATTGCCAATAGTAACTAGATCTCATAATTTTCATTGTAGTCATTCTTGTTGAAAAGTGGCCACCATCAAGACCATCATAAATTTTTTTAACTCTCCTCTCTACTTGATCTGTATCAATACATCTTAGCAGGGCTCCATTGAAATCTTTCCTAAAAATAACATCATCAATTATAGCCTAAGGAAAGACTATAGTATAAACTATCTTTTCTTAGCTTTATCCAACCCTTGAGGGTACCCATTCTGAGCTAAGAAGGTCTTCATATCATCCATCCAACTCCTTGGATTGTCATTTCTTGCCTCCTATTGTTCTACCAACACCAAGACAATCTCTTCATCAAGTTCGTGAGATGAGATCATCTATTCACAAAATCCTCTTCCCCTTACTTGCTTGGTAAACTAAATATCCACATCATACTCCATTACCTTGGTGATCCAATGAGCTCTATTCTCACCGATGTCTTTGCTCAATAAGAAATCCTTAATACTAGCATGTGGGACCAATAAGTGGATTTTGTTATGAGATAGTAGGTGTTTAAATTTCTTCAAGGTTCTTATGATTGCAAGGGCCTGCTTTTCCACATAGCTATACTTATTTTCATATTCTTTGAGTCCTTCACTAAAAAAAGGAATAGACTACTCCTCATCCTTTTCATTTAGCTGAGTCAAAATAGAAGAAATACTTGACTCACCTCCTAAGGTATACAAAATGAAATCCTTATCAAAATTTGGATTAATGAGGGTGGGAGCTAAAACTATGGATACTTTGATCTCTTCAAAAATTTCTTTCCCTTCATTGGTCCATGAGAAGGCCATATTATATTTTAGCATAGCTATAAGAGGTTTCACCATAGTAGCTAGGTTAGGAATAAATCTTCTCACAAAATTTATTCTACCAAGAAAACTTTGCAAGCCTTTCTTGTGACTAGGAAGAGAGAGGGAAAGTATTTGTTTTTTTCTTTCTTGATCAATGGTCAAACCCTCTTTAGATATAATATGTCCTAATAGTTTCCCTTGATTAGTGGTGAAGACACACTTGCTTGGATTTAGGGACACCCCATACTATCTACATCTCACAAATACTTTCTTGAGATGACCAAAATGCTCTGCTACATCCCTTGAATATACTGTGATATCATCAAGGTTGACTAACACAAACCTCTCAATCATATTTTTGAAGGCCATGTCCATTTCTTTTTGAAATTTGGTTCCTGCATTGGTTAGTCCAAAAGGCATCTTACTATAGGCATAGGTATCCCATTCAGTAGTGAAAGCAATTTCATATTTGTCTATTTCCTTGACCAACACCTAATTATAGCCCAAGAATCCATCCAAGAAGAAGAATCTCTCTAAACCACTAACCTTAGACAATATCTACTCCATAGAAGGGAGGGGATGATGATCTTTAAGGGAGGCTTGGTTAAGATCCCTAAAATCTATGCACAGTCTAATCTCTCCATTCTTTTGTCTAATAGGGACAAGGTTTTCCACCCAAGAGGAGTTCTTGATATGGAAAATGATATTGGCCTCAATTAATTTGGACAACTCATTTCTCATTAGGGGATCAATCTATTGGCTCCTGATTTAACAATGTTTAAACAACCAAGTATGAAAGGAAAAGAATGCGTCTATGGGCAGCTATCTCCAATAATATACACACTTCACCAAGAACCTAGGCCAATTATAAGGCTATACTCTTTCTGCACTTCAGGCTCTGTAAAACCTAGGTGGGTATACCTATAGATTCTTTATACGGTACCACTTATCAAAGCATACACTGAATCTAATGTAGAGTAGATAAAAACTCGTAAATCTTCTATACTTAACCAAGAATCACAAACATGAAATAGCTAAGAACATAACTCATGAAACTGGCAAGCTAAGTGCGGGTTAACATTGAATAGCTTTCAACTTAAAAGGGAAAATGATTTAATATGTTGATAATAGCAAGGCCCAAGTATGAGCAACAGAACTTAATAATCCTATCTTTGATCAGTGCCTTATCTATTGGGAAATTACATGAATTATAACCATACATCATTTGGAAATCAGTGACATAATTCCTACATCAAGACTCCTGATCTATCCTTCACTTTGTGAAAAGACATCTGCTACAAAATGAATCTCATACTCAGAACATCCTGTCATGAAATTTGTAAACCTTGTGATAAACACCAAGCAATTACATGGCTCTTTGTTCCATCTACAAGACATTTTAACCACATACATTCTAGAACGAAATGCAACCTAATTCATGCTCTTTGATCACAAATTAGAAGAAATAACAAATCCATAATCAGGAGACAAGATTCAGATTGAACTTAAAACCTTCGCTGCTCTTTATTTGCTTTCCTTGAAATTAAATACATGAAATGTACATAAATTAACTCATAAAATCACCTAATAGAATAAAACCATTTGCATAAAACATAAATGTTGTTCAATACCATAGATAAATGTTGGGTGTGTAGCTTTCAGAGCCTGAGCAGAGCTCTAAGAACTCGAAAATAGAAAACCAACCAACAACCACTTTTCAAAGAAGAAGAAAGAATATGTATGGAGAAGGAAATTCCCAAATTCAATTTGCAATTAACACTTGTCCCTTTGGAAATCCTTCCCTAGAAGAATCAAAGCTTCTTTCTAACTTCTCTCTATAACTGCATATTAGATCCTCTTCATTCCACCTCTCAAAGGCATCAAAATATCTAAAAATCTGATGATGAGAAAAGTAATTGATTTTGGTGTAAAAATGAACTTGGGGAAAAGTAACAAATCAGTTAAAATGGTCTTGAGAAGACAAGAAAACAACCCCAAGTTGATTTTCTTCACTTTCAGATTGCAACAGACCTTTAAAACTATCCTCTAACCAATCTTAATCATCAATGAAGAACTCAACCTATTCTGTCATCAATACCCTAGATTTCAAAAACTAGCCTATAACTTGAACCAGGAAGCACCTGTGCAAAAACAAACTTGAGATTTGGAAAGTTTAGATTCTCCCGATTCCAACAGTATATTGGAGTGCTCATTTTGGTTACAAAATGCTCCAGTTATGCTCATTTGAAATTCATGCCTCTATTCCATGGCTTTGTATAGCACTTAAAAAATCATAAATTAATCCCGCTTTCTATAGTTTGACTGTACAAATATTTCAAACTTTTATTAAAAATCTGATGACTGCATGTTAGGAGAACAAATAAAATATTTAAAATTTATACCTTTTCACATCTCTCTCATTTTCCTATCCAGGTCAAACGTAGTTTGACCATCCCACCACGTGTCACCACATCATTGGTTTGGACTTACATAGTCATCAGACTCTGTCACATGGGTGCCACGTCTATACCTCAAGAAGCATGCTACATCATACTGCTCATCGCCATATTAGCGAGGGCGCTATGTCACTATAGTTATCAAGAAAGCAATTTCGCATGGTGACATAGCGCCCACCGTAGGATTTTCCATGTGGCGTTATCCGAAGCTCCATCTCCACATCAATGTGCTTACGGAACCCACCTTTATCTTCGCCAATTTTCAAGGTTTTTTGATAGGGCGCTATGTCGCCATTGGAAAACCTTGCCATTTTCCAATGGTACCATAGCGCCTTGCCGAAATGTGGCTTTTCTGGTGCATTTGAAACTTGCTGACATCATTCTTTGCATTCCACATTTGTTTGTTCAAAAATTTACATTGTTAATGGCCAGATCCAATTGTCTTCATAATGTACTTGTGGGTTCCTCTCTCCAAGGCTGCGGCCTTTAAAAGAGCCTTTCTCAAGACATTTTGTAACATCTAAAGGCTTGTATTTTAAAGAGGCTAAACATATACTACAGGAGAAATGTGGGATAAAGGTTCCTTTTAGAAAAAACTTTTGTTCTCCTCCGAGTGCTCACCTCCATTAGTCAATATTTTAGAAAAACATTGAAACACAAAGTGCCACTGATCACCACTTAAACCTCTTTCTTTTTGGCTACAATTTTCTCTTAAAAGCTGGACTGCTCTTAATGTGGAGATTGCTTGCATTGAGTGGCTAAATGCTTATTTTCATCATAAGTTTTCACTCTTACCTTACTAGCATCTCCCCTGTGGCTTCCTTTGCATATTGACATGTATATCCTCTTTATATACTGTGAATTCCTTCTCCAATTCATGTGAAGCCTGGAGAGTGGCATTTCCCCCCTCTGCGTGGAAGTCACTGCCAACTCCATTTTCCTCCACGTGGGCTACCTTTGCTTATGCATGGGAGGGTTTCTTTCAATATTTTCTCTCGCTGTTTCCTGTGACCTTCCACTTCCTCCTTTAAAAATAGTCCGCTATATATTTTCTATAGCATCAGATGCTCTGATTCATGATGCATAGTGTGGGTGTGGGCTATTAGTGCTACTTGCTCTGAAGAGAGTCCTTTGTAATGAATAGACGTGGATGATTTCATTTTATGCAAGTGCTCTGTTTCATTGCAGATGCAGCTCCCATTGAGAATGGTCATCCGTACCAATGACATCCTCTTTTAAAATGTGGAGCCCTTGCTTAGCACTTGGTCTATTCAACATGCCTTCAAGTATTAGATTTCCCTCACATTGCAATGCAGATCCCAATCTTTGCTACCATGAACCTTCACTGAGTGGCTTGAAAGTCCCCTACTCCAATGTGGGTTTCTTGTTCAATGTGGGCGTGATGTAAGATGCAATTACTGCGGCTTCATTTAGTAGTTAAAATTGCAGCAACCTCGTCACTTTCTCCTAAAATATTTTCACTTGTAAGAATGTCTTCACACTCTTTTAATAGAGCTTATAGAACTTTGCTTGCCTCTGGCACATCTGAATCTTCACAAGGAGGGATCAATATTTTTTGAACTCCATTTGTAGTTTATAGAACTCCCTTTCAGCATCCATATAAATTTGATATGTTTCTTTATTAAGATCTTCAAATAGGCATATTTCATTAGCCTGGAGATTTATATCACACTCATCCATGAAATTCAACAGATCCCACACCTCATGACAACCATTCAAGAGTTTTTGTAGATCAGTTGCCTTCTTCTTGTGAAGTCTTAAAATAGTGATGAGCGAGACTATTGTAATCTTCACATACTGCTTTTCTTACACTTGGGAAATGCTTCAGAAATAACAAAAATAATCTTTTGTGAAGAGTATTTCAATTGAACCCTTAGACATTCTTTCTTTGTTATTGACAATACACATTCCATTTAGAATGTTGTCTCTAATGTTTTCATTACATGAAAGCATATAAGTCAAAAATCAACCTGATCGGGACACATTATGTACGTTCATTTTATCCCATTTGGTCCTTGAACCCAAATGTGCATATAAAGGAATCATAATGAGTAAAAGTCATTTCAGTATTGCTTTCAAAACCAGTGCAGAGTCAACTTGGTGGAATTAGTCGGGCCCCAAGTGGGTTTGACTAAAAAAATTTTGTTTTCAAACACCTGACTTCTCAAACAGGCCTATTCATCATCTTGAACTGATTAGAAACAAATTTGATTCATTGACTGATTGTTAAAAAACTCATCTTATCCTTTTCTGCCAACTGTCAACTTTTGCGCCAGGAGGTCCATTGATTGGCCTTAAAAATTGATCCAAACACCTGACCGAGTTTCAAAATTAGTCACATTGTTTCTTTGTTCTACATATTTTTACCATGTCAGATCTTGTCTTATGAGGAATTCCCAGTCAAAATATATTCGCTATCAAAGTTGACCCTTTAGAATCACCTACAAGTAAACAAGTCAGAAAACAACAAACTGGGTTCAGATTTGGCTTTGAAAACTGGGCAAACTGACACTTGGGAAGACGAAAATTGGGGCACTAGTTCTCTGTCATGAGGACAGTATGAATCTGTGATTTGGGTTCATGAAAAATAATAGGAGGCATATGGCGAGCAGTCAAAGTGGGCTACTCAGAATTTTGCAACTAGGAACACTGATTGAAAAGTGATTTTGGCAAACAGAATTGACCTAGAAAAGTGTGCATATGGATTCATCAAAGCTTAGAAACTAGCATACTTGAAGTATTTTTAGAGGAAAAGACAGGGGTACAATCCATTCAACTCGACCTATCATGGATCAGGAGATATTACATCACGAATAGGGGTTCCAATCAATCTGCAAATACTGACACCAGTAAAACTTTAGAAATTCCATTTGGAATCGCGTTTGAAAACTGATCCAATGGATTCGTGAGGAGCTGAAACTTGAAACATGACAAGTCTCTGACATTTACAATGCAATGCAATAGGAATTTCAACATTTTGGTCAATAGATCAAAAATTATAACATGTCAAACAGGGCTTCCCAGAATTTAGAACATTTTGCAAATATGTGAAAACAGTAACTAACCAACTTTGAGGGATTCAAAACCTAATCAAATGAACTCGAAATGACTCAAAATCTGAAACATAGGTTCTTGGGTATGGACACTACACACTCGCAAAGCTGAAAGTCACAAAAACTTTCTAGGTGTGAGATATTCAATCGCAAACATGGCCTCTTGTTGATGTTTGACACTTGGGTAAAATGCAGATATGACAATTACTCAAAATGAGACTTCACGGGATGTCTCAGAATCTCAATTTATAATCATGGAACACTTAGGAAAACTGAATGAAAGGTGTTAGAAACATTAAAAACCTCATAACCTTCTAAAGTAGGATTGGGTACAAAGTCATTTTAAAGCGTTTTAAAGCGTTTATAGGGCTCAATTTCTCAAAATTTTAAAATGGGACTAAAAATGAAGCACACAATTTTTCGTCCCAACAATAGGGACAAGGTTTTCCACCCAAGAGGAGTTCTTGATAGGGAAAATGATATTGGCCTCAATTAATTTGGACAGCTCATTTCACATTAGGGGATCAATCTTGGGATTTATTGGTCTCTATTTTTACTTGATAGGTTTGACATTATCCATCAGATCTATAGTATGTTGAAACAAAATAGGGTCAAATCCCCTCAAATTTTCATATGTCCAAGAAAATATATCATAAAATTCATGACATAGACATACAAAATTTTCTTTCTCAATTTCAGAACATACCTTCCCCAATTTTAGCATCCTTCCATCAGCAACTGTGATTGGGACATGGTCTCCTTTGTTTACAACAAGATTGATGCCTCTCTCCCTCACTTGGTCATCAGGGTTGAAGAAACTCTCTAAGGTAATGAGACACTTAGGTAATTTTTTGGAGCTAAGGTTGATGCTTTGATTGCCATACTGGTCATGCAATCTCAATTGATTTATATCATAGAACTTGGTGTAGGAGCACCCCCTCATGAAATTAGGAAATCAAGTTGTTTGGGTCATTAATGAACTCTTTCCAATTTTCTTTCCATGTTTGCAATAAGGTAATGGTTTTAGACTCCTAGGTTTATAATTGACCCTTTTGTGTGGTTCATTATCAATTTGGGTGTATTATAAGCCCATTGCTGAGGCCACAAGGGAACAATTTATGTAATTTGAATACATATACTTGTAATCTAGGGTCTATTAGTTGTATTGAGTCAATTAGGACTCATTTGAATAGTTAAAATGCCTTTTAGGCTCAAAAATGTAAAAATGCAATAAAAGTTGCAAAAGTTCTTATGCAACTTTGCAACTACTTGTATAATTAGGCAAAGCAAGTAGTAATTAGTCCTCCAATGGTCACAACCTTAGAAAATTTGTTGGATCAGTTGGGGAAGGCCTTCATATAGTCCTTTTAGGTAGGTGGGAGGCACGATGTATGATTTTACCTTGAAATCAATAAAGAATAACTTATTTTCTGCATTTTGGGTGAGCTTTTTGCATGGTATAGACCTGTACGGATGCATAGAAGTCTAAGCCTAGAATGGTTGGATTCATATTTGAGTTATCTTTCTAATTCAACTAGTTTGAGGTCTTGAAACATCCTAGAACTTAAGTTATACTCATTTTAGTGTTGATAGCCTAAAATTTGAGGGTTTCAAAGGTTTTGATTGAAATCACGTTATAACTTGAGATTCCACCATAGGAATTTTATGGCATTTGGTGGAATCCTTGTATTCTTAATTCTCTTTGAGATTTTTTTCATTTGAGTTGAAGAGATGTAGGGAAAAGGATGAATTTTGATGCCCTACGTGTATATCTCATGTATGCACCTATGTAGAGTTTGGTTGTAACTAGCTTTTGGACCCTCAAAACTTCATGTCATGGTCTGTAACTTTTCACATAGCATATTTTTGGAATTCCTCAGCTAATCTAATTGGTTTCATGTTTTTCTCACATGCCAAAAGAGGATTTCCTTTGTAAATGTGGCCTAATTAGTCATTTAGGCCTAGTGGTTGTCATGATGGTTCAGGTAGTTACTTACTTGTTGGACTCTCAACACTTTGTGATATGTTTGTATATCAAAAATAGAAAATAATCTTGATGGTCTAGTTCTTGATTCCATTCAAAATATACACGTTGTAGGCCAAAGTCTCATTCCTTGGGCTACTAGGAATCCTTAGACTTAACAAAGGAACTATACCATTTTCTTAGTTTAGGGTCCTCATATTTAGTCCACATGTTCATGCTAATGTAAAAACACCATTCCTTTAGTTTGAGTTCATGGTCCCATGTCTGGAGTAGGTTTCATATGTTAAGCCATTATTGGTTTCAAGGTGCAAGTGTGGGGTCTTGGGTCTTGTTTGGCCTTTCAAACCATGTTAAGGTGTTTTTGTGGGTTTTTTTCTCCCAACCTACATTGTCAATACCCTAGCCACTTGCATCAAGTGGTATTAGAGCCCATCTAGATCTTTGGGCTTCTAAAATATTGTTTAAATACTAGATAGAGAGAATGATGGATTTCCATCCAAGATGACTAATGTAGATATAGTGAAATATTTGAAGGAGTAGAAGATAAAGGAAGATGCACAAAGGAACAAAGATGAACTTAGAAACATTGAGATGTAGCAAATGAGAGATGAGTTGAAAAAGCTTAGAGAAGAGCTTCCCAAAGCCAAGAACTTTGAAGAATTTTATGGAGTGATGAATAAATCCCTTTGGAGGAAGAAGAACAAATACATCTAGGTCAGAGGCTTCTTGTGAGCACTCTTAAGTCCATGGAAAGAAGAACCATGGATGCCAAGCTAGACTTACCAACTTATGATGGGAAAATGAACTTGGATGCTATAGTGGATTGGGTGGATGTCCTAAATAGTTTCTTTGAATGTGATGAGATTCTTGAGAATGAAAGGAAAAAGATAGCCAAGTCTAAGTTGAAAGGCATTGCTCTTACATGGTGGAACATCACCCGAGGTGATAGAGTAAAGAATGGAAAAGGTCTAATAACCACATGAACAAAGATGGAGAAGTTATTCAAGAAGGCCTATGTTCCAGAAGACTATGAAGTCAAAATTCATAGAAGAAGAATGAATTTAAGGAAAAAGGACATGACATTTTTAGCCTACACTGATGAGTTTTAAGAATTGGTGATGAGAACACAAGAGGTTGAATCTGAGAGTATCAAGTTGGTAAGATACTTGCAAGGTCTCAAGTTTTCTATTCAAGATGAATTGATTTTGACAACAATAACTACCATGCAATAATGTGTGTAACTTGCACTAAAGGTGGAAGAGAAGTTTAAAATAAGAAATGAACATTATAATAGAGGAAGAGGTAGGGGTAAAAGTAACTCTTGGCAAAGAGGTCAATCATCCAATGAAGGAAAATCCGTGGAGCAAACAAACAAAGACAATGGTGACTCTAGTTGGAGAGGAAGCTCTAGAGGAGGAAGATACTTAAATAGAGGAAGAGGGAGATCTAATGGACCTTCTAAGTGTTTCAGATGCAATCAAATAGGAAACTATCCAAAAAAGTGCCCTAAAAAAACAAACAACAACAATCAAGGAGAAATAACGACCTAGTTGGTGCAAGAAGAAAGAAACCTAGAGGCTAAAGAAGGTGTGGCACTGATGATGAGGCAATCATTCCTACAAGTACCTCATGCTCAAGAACTAGCATAAAGGAAGAACTTGTTCAGGACAAGGATCAAATGCAAAGAAAGGGTATATAATCTATTAATTGATTCAGGATAAACAGAAACTATAGTTTCTAAAGAAATGGTTGGAAAATTAGAACTAGAATGAATTTCTCATCCATATCCTTATAATGTTCCTTGGCTAACAAAATGGTAGCAAACACTTGTAACTAAACAAGCCATGGTAGAGTTCTCTTTAGGTGATTTCAAAGATAAAGTTTTATGTGATATTGTAGAAATGGATGCTTGCCACCTGCTCTTATGAAGGCCATGGAAATATGATATGGATGCCATGTATAATTTTATAAAAAAAAAATACACCATAGCAAGGGATGGAAAAACTTATAATCTCAAGCCTCTACCTAAGCCTAAAAAGGAAAAAGAGCCTTTGGCTATCATAGTGGGAGAAAAAGAAATGTTAAAAAAAATCAAAGAAGAAAAAGAGGGATATGTATTAATTCTGAAACCAAAGGATGAACCAATATCTAGCAAGGACAAATCAGTCCCAAAAGAGGTTCAAAAACTTCTTGAAGAATACAAGGAAGTGGTTGCAAAAGATTTCCCTCATCCCTCCCACCCATTAGAGGTATAAGCCACCAAATAGATTTCATCCCTAGAGCATCCTTGCCCAACAAAGCCCCATACAAACTCACTCTTGCTCAAAATGCTAAAATATCCAAACAAGTTGTAGAATTATTAGATAAAGGACTTATTCAAAAAAGTCTTAGCCTATGTGCTATCCCATCAGTTTTGGCTCCTAGAAAGGATGATAAATGGAGACTATGCACTAATAGTAGAGCCATTAACAAAATTACCATCAACTACAAATTTTCTATCCCAAGGATTGAAGACCTCCTAGACCAATTGGGTAATGCATCATACTTCACAAATATTGATCTAAAATCAAGTTATCACCAAATAAGAATCAAGCTAGGTGATGAATGGAAGACTACCTTCAAAACTACAGAAGATCTTTATGAATGGCTAGTAATGCCATCTAGTTTAAGAAACACCCACTCTAGCTTCATGAGGCTAATGAATGAAATATTTTATGATTATAATGGAAACTTTTTGGTTATTTATCTTGATGATATACTAATTTTTAGTTGTAGCTTGGAGGAACACCTCAAACACATTGGATTGGTTTTCAAAAGGTTAAAAGAGCATCAACTAATGATCAACCATGAGAAGTGCTCATTCTTGTAGAAAGAACTCACCTTCTTGGGATTTGTGATCTCAAAAGGAACATTAAAGATGGAACCAACAAAGTTAGATGCAATCATTAACTTGCATCCTCCAAAGAATGCAGGTGATGTAAGAAGCTTTCATGGTTTAGCAAGAATTTATAGAAATTTCATTAAGAACTTCAGCCATGTATGTGCACCTATATTAGATACAATCAAAGGAGGTAAAAAGGTAAAGTTTGTTTGGAATAAAGAAAAAAATGATGCATTTAAATATCTAAAATCAAGAATGGCACAATATCCAATACTCACTCTTCTTGATTTTAATAAGGTTTCACTATTGAGATAGATGCAAGAAAACTACAATTGGGGTAGTCCTTAATCAAGACAATAAACCTGTGGCTTTCTTCTCTAAAAAACTAAATGATGCTAAAAAGAAGTACTCAACTTATGATTTAGAAATTTATGCTATGGTTCAAGCCCTCAAGAAATGGAGGCACTATTTATTACCTATAGGATTTGTGGTTTTTATAGATAACCATGTTCTAAGTTATCAAAATTCTCAAGACAAGTTGAGTGTGAAACATATCAAGTGGATGGAACAATTGCAAGCCTATTCCTTCACCATAAAGAACAAGAAATGCCAAGAAAATAAAATTGTTGATGCTCTAAGTAGGAGGATTATTTTGGTGCAGGAAATCCAATTTCAAAGCATAGGCATCCAAGCATTGAAGGACCTCTACAAAGATGATGTAGATTTTGGATAAATGTATCAGGTTGGCACTACTCTTATGGATAGGTATCATATAGATTTTTTTGAATTTCTTATTCAAGATGGACTTCTTTTTAAGGTTCACCAAGTTTGTATTCCAAAATTCTCTATGAGAGACAATATAGTAAAGGGAAAAAATTGTGGAGGCTTTAGTGGTCACTTTGGTATTGGCAAAACATTAGTGTACACGGTGTGAACACATAACCATGAAACTTTAATGTAGAATGCAAATAGACTGACAATGAACTAAACTAAACCCAATATATCATCATTAGAATGTAATATCTACAAGTGTCTCATGTTTCCCTAACTACAACTACTAAAATAGCTCTTAGACTAGCATCTTAGTGATAGTTCTAGAATGGGAGTATGCTAAAAATGTAGATCTAAAAGAATGCATGCAAGATCTATGACTATAATGCAAATTATATGCTATCAAAATGGATATACAACAAGCTAACATGCAATAAATAATGTTAAATAACATAAAAAAAATACTAAAATGCTATGAACTTGCTAAAATGATGAATCAAAATGTGCCTATAGTGCAAATGCTTAAAACTTGGGTCCTTTTGCTCTTGGATTTCCCTCCCATTTATAAGATTTAAGAATGGGTTGGAGTAAGTGTTGGATCTTGATTTAACAAATTTGAAAATAACCAAGAAACTAGATCAATACATCTAAGGCTAGAAAATTCCTATAATGGATGCACTTGACCATAGTCTTGGGCCAAATATAAGGTTAATTCCTTATTCTTTAGGCTCTATAAGACCTAGGCAGGTGGACCTCAAATTCTTTATATGGTACCAGTATAAAGGCATATAACTAAATCTAGAAAATAGATAAAATCCCTTAATCTTCTATGTTTATGCAAGCATTCATGGGTGAAATAGCTAATAACAAAGCACATGAACCTGATAAACCAAGTGAGGGAAAACTTTTTTAGTTCTTTAAACATAAAGGAAAAGATATTCAATTGATAATTTGGATCTCAACATAACTCAAGTATGGAACAACAGAGAACATGTAACCTCCAAGTTGACTAGTCCCTTATCCATTGGGAATCAACTAAATCTTAACATACAGATGGATACCTAAAGTATACTCATATATTCAAAAATCTAATCTATCTATTTGACTTGCAAACAAAATTTAATATTCATAAAAACTCTCATACTTATGATGATATCCTCCTAGTGTGACCCATAACCCTATTAGTATAAACAAGCATTTACATGGATCTTTGTTCCAAGAGAAAATTTATTTTGACATACAACCTTAAGGGATTGCAACTAAGTTCAAGCTCTTAGTAGATAATAGAAGAAGGAGACAAGAATCAGAATGAAAGTAAGGAAAATGAAACTCTTGCATTAATTTCATTGAACCAATACATCATCTACATGTTAACACTCAGGGAATACAAAATGAATGACTATATAATATGAAATGCTTCAAAAGAAATACAATATGTTTTTCATACTAGAAGAAAACTGAGAAAATGGTATCATAGTAATGGGAAAGGATTTCAACCAGACTGGAACCACAAAGTAGTTACATTGCAATGAAAAATATCCAAAAAATTGGAACCCTTACAAAGAGCAGAGAGGAAGAATATATTGAAGAGAAGAAATTTTCAAGCATTGAAATCTAAATTTGACATGTGTCCCACTAAAAATGTGTTCAATCTAAAGTTGTTGAAATTGATCTTCTTCATCTTCCTATAACCAAAAACCATAAATGATGTAGGAAAATATATGATATATCTCACTTTAAAGTAATCAACAAAATATCCTATGGAGAAATATCAAGAATTCATCATAATCTGTGCTAAATCTTCAAATCCAATTTTCACATGTCACTTCTACTTTTGCCATGAAATCAACTTATGTTTTTGACAAAAACACTTGATTACTTCCAACTACCTTTAAAACCATAAGATCACCCTTAAAATTGTTGATAAAGTAAAAAATGATGAAAATTAGACTATATCTGATTGCAATTTCATCTGTAACAATAAATTTGCACTTTTCATTGAGAAGCCCCTGGAAACATAAACCCTCCTATAGCTACTTCTAGTTAATACCTACACAAAATTTGTTCCTAGAAATGAAAAGGGCATCCTCTTCTGGTTCTGGTAGTATATCATACTTCATATTTTGGATATAAATTGTGCCTCTAAGGTCTATTTGAATTTTCAAGCCTCGGGCCAAGAACCGAGCATAAAATGAAAAATAAAACTATATAGTCAAAACTATATAATATTATTCAATTTATAATCTTTTCAACATCTGCAAGTTAAATATCTTTGAACTTTTAATTTTTATTCATTTTTCCAATCAACCATTGCCACTTGTCTATTTTCCATTGGTTGGAATTCCCAAGCAGGCCCCACAACTCTATATGTCCCCTTTTAAACATTTGAATTTGAAATATTTTAAATGCCTCCAATCCTATGGCATATGGCCATTACTATCTCATTCCATGATCCTATGAAACTCATAGGATCGTAAGCCTCCAAAGTCCATCTAGCAGTCTCCCAATTGGTGTAGAATCGTACATCTTCGTATTGAGCCACATGATCATATGATGTTAGCATAACATTGTAGACCCCCAAATTTTGATTTATGATCTCACAACAAAGGGTCTCATTGTAGCATCGGAGCCCTTCAGAACCCTTTAGAAACTAGCTCCCAACCATATGATGAAGGCTAACTTCCTAATATCGTGGGCTTTAGATTTGAGCCTTCTGACCACATGACAAGGCAAGGGGCATGTTGTAGCATCGCTAGCTATTGAATTTCACCTTATGACCTCATAATATTGAACAATTTCATAGCATTAGAGAGCCTTGAAATGCAATCCCCAATCTCATGGTAGACTGCCATGTGTTCTCTACCTTTTGTGTTCAACGTCAAAACTCATTGACTTCAACATGCCATAGTGAATGGGCCCCTCCACACATTAAGATCTGCCTTCAAAAGGCCAACATCTTGTAGACACTCAATATTCATGTGTCTTGTCTTATCAATAATGGGAAGTATTCCTGTACCCCCAAGGTGGGATCAAAAACTAAGACCACTCCTCAAAAAATGCAGGCCTCCATAGTAGATGCATCCTCTAGCACATCATCTTTGCCATGGAATTTTGCATTTGTGAATTCTTCCAATCTTGCCCTTTCTCAGATATGACTAAAACCCTGATGGAGCACTCTCCTCTTGTTGCATGGATGTGGTATAAAGCTTGAAGTGGATGCATTGTTTTATTGGCATGAAATTCCTTCTCTCATAATGCCACCCTCTTATCACTTTTTGACACTTAGGAAGAATTGTGAAACATGACACTAGCTCAAAATGGGGCTTTGTAGAATGCCTCAAAATGTCAATTTATCAATATAGAACACATATGTAGGATGAATGAAGGTTGTTAGAAACATAAAACACCTTATAGGCCTTAATACAATAGCAAGGTACTCAAGCAAGAAAATGCATTTATAGGGCTCAAGACTTGGAATGGACACTCAAAAAGGGAATGCAATTTTGAGCACTAATAGAGGCTCTATCTAGGGATGCATGCCCCTTGTGGACATAGCAACAATTTTGATCTTTGGAGGAAACAAACCACTCAAAATTTTCTTGAACAAATTACTGAAAATAAGGAACTATTCTAATTGTACAAGATGGTGACCCCGGGCCACCAAACTTCTTCAAATTTCTTACATCTGTCATATACCTGGTTCTCATTAAGATCTCCTTAAGGTAAACTAAAACTTTGAGTATCCTTTCTTTCACCTTATGTATCTAGGTTTGAAGGGTACATAAAATCTAATCCCTACCCCTTTGTAATCATATTACTCATCACATTAGATTTACCTCTTGTTGAAAACTCTTCATATTGAAACAAATGGTCATCCACCAAATCTAAAAAAGCGTTCAAAAAATGTTGATCCAAAATTTACTGATCACAATCCTTGTCTTCATCTAACAAACTATTAGAAGGAATATTAAAATCATCAAATATCCTATTACATGATTTATCAAAATTGTGTGGTTTCAATCTTTGCCAATTTTTGGGTGTCTATAATTAGAGGCTATTAAGAGACATTATCATTGGCCAAAAATGTAGCATGATGTCAAGAAATATGTAGAATCATGTGTCATCTACCAACAAGCAAAGGGTACTACAACTTACCAAGGGTTATACCAACCTCTCCCAATCCCTTCTAGACCTTGGGAAGCAATATCTATGGACTTTGTAATGGGATTAACAAGGAAAAAACTAGGATATGATAATATATATGTGGTTGTAGGCTATTTTAGTAAGATGGAACATTTTATCCCCTGTAAAAGCACTCATGATTCCTCTCATATTTCCCATCTCTTCTTTAGAGAGATTGTAAGAATTCATGGTCCGCCTAACTCTATTATTTCAAATAGAGACATTAAATTCCAAGGACACTTTTGGAGAACCTTGCACAAGAAATTAGGCACTAGTCTACAATTTAGTTCTACCTACCATCCCCAAATGGATGCTCAAACTAAAGTTGTAAATAGATCTCTTGCAAACCTCCTTAGATGCCTCACCAAGCAATATGCATAGAATTGGGATCAAACCCTTCCACAAGCTGAGTTTTCTTTCAATGATTCATTCAATAGATCTACAGGGAAGACACCATTCCAAATAATCTATGGCTATCACCCAAAGAGACCTCTAGAACTTAGAGAGTTACCTAATGACATCAAGGTTAGTGCACAAGGAGAAGAATTGGTTGACCTTATCAAACAAGTACAAGAAAAGGTGAAAGATACATTGGAAACCACTTCATAAAAACACAAAGCAAAAGCAAACAAGAAGAGGAAAGATGTTCAATTCCAAGTAGGTGACAAAGTATGGGCATATTTGAGAAAGGAAAGACTCCCTAAAGGTCATTATACCAAACTCCAAATGAAGAAAATAGGACCTTGTACAATCTTGCATAAGTTTGGTTCTAATGCATATGAAATTTCCTTACCACCTACTATTGCCATCTCAACAATTTTCAATGTGGCTGACCTCACTATTTTCAAGGATTCTTCTGATGTTATATGTACATCTACAGTAGATTCACATGTAGATTGGTTCAAGGATCTACCACCTTCTCAACCCTTAGAGTTGGAAGTAATCTTGGACTCCAAAATTGTCAAAATGATAAGGAATCAAACCTATTTTCAATACTTGGTCAAATGGAAGGGGCTACCTATCATTGATGCCACCTGGATGACTAAAGATTAGATTCAACAACATGGCTACACTCTTATTCAACTCACCTCAAGTGGGAACTTAAGTTTCTTTTCCCAAGGGAAGCATGGTTTAGGAGCACCCCCCTCATGAAATCAAGAAATCAAGTTGTTTGGGTCATCTATGACCTCTTTCTATTTTTCTTTCCATGTTTTCAATAAGGTAATGGTTTTAGACTCCTAGATTTATCATTAACCCTTTTGTGTGGTCCATTAGCAATTTGGGTGTTTTATAAGCCCATTGCTCATTGAGGCCACAAGGGCACAATTTATGTAATTTGAATACATATACTTGTAATCTAGGGTCTATTAGTTGTATTGAGTTAATTAGGACTCATTTGAATATTTAAAATGCCTTTTAAGCTTTAAAATGTAAAAATGCAATAAAAGTTGCAAAAGTTGTTATGCAACTTTGCAACTTCTTGCATAATTAGGCAAAACAAGTTGTAATTAGTCCTCCAATGGTCACAAAATTTGAAAATTGGTGTGATAAATTGGGGAAGGCCTTCATATATCCCTTTTAGGTGGGTGGAAGGCATGATGTATGATTTTTCCATGAAATCAATAAAGAATAACCTATTTTTCTACATTTTGGGCAAGTTTTCTACATAATGCATAGAATTCTAATCCTTGTATGCTTGGATTCATATTTGAGTTAAGTTTCTAATGCAACTGGTTTGAGGTCTTGAAATATCCTAGAACTCAGGTTATACTCATTTTAGTGCTGACAGCCCAAAATTTGAGGGTTTCAAGGGTTTTGATTGAAATCACATTATAACTTGAGATTCAACTGTAGCAATTTTATGGCCTTTGGTGGAATCCTTGTATTCTTAATGCTCTTTGATATTTTTTTGGTTTTAGTTAAAGAGATGGAGGTATAAGGAAGAATTTTGATGCCCTAGGTGTATATCTCATGTATGCACCTATGCACAGTTTGGTTGTAACTAGCTTTTGGACCCTCAAAACTTCATGTCATGGTCTATAACTTTGTACATAGCATATTTTTGGCATTCCTCAGCTAACCTAATTGGTTTCATGTTTTTTTCACGTGCCAAAAGAGGACTTCCTTTGTAAATGTGGCCTAATTAACCCTTTAGGCCTAGTGGATGTCATGATGGTTTGGGTAGTTGCTTGCTTGTTGGAGTCTCAACACTTTGTGATTTGTTTGTATATAAAAAAATTAAAAAAATCTTGGTGGTTTGGTTCTTTCTTCTATTCAAAATATACAAGTTGTAGGCCAAAGTCTCATTCCTTGGGTTACTAGGAATTCTAGGACTTAACAAAGGAACTATGCCATTTTCTCAATTTGGGGTCTTCATATTTAGTGCACATGTTCATGCTGATGTAAAAAAAACATTCCTTGAGTCTATGTTCATGGAACCGTGTCTAGAGTAGGTCTCATGTGTTAAGCCATTATTATTTTCAAGGTGCAAGTGTGGAGTCTTGGGTCTTGTTTGGCTTTTCAAACCGTGTTAAGGTTTTTTTGTGAGTTGTTCTCTCTGAACCTACATTATCAGTACCCTAACCACTTGCATCAAAAATCCTCCTCATTATGCAAAAAAATCACAATTTGTGCATCAAATTCAAAGACCCCTAATATTATTGTTAGGAATAGTGGGCCTAAACACCATTTTAATTTTCTATCTCTTCTCATCTTCAAGGCTCCTTGGGACATCATAAGATGAACCCACACCCACAAGTTTGTTAGCATGTTTGTTTTCTTTTTTAGGAATGCTTTGGATATTGAATGCACTAAAACCTTCGAGAAAATCCCATACCCTATGTTTTTAAGATTTGAGCAAACCATTCTTAGTAACATTTTGATTCCTCACCTAATTAATCAATAGCTCATTATCCCCATACACACTCAATGCTTGGATTCCTCTTCTCTAAGGAATTAAAAGTCCCTAAATCAATGGCTCATAGTCAACTAAATTATTGGTACAACTGATCTGCATCCTAAATGAGGAGCAGTACATATCCAATGTAGGAGAAACCAACATTACACCAGTTCTTGACCCATTTTTATTTCTTGATCCATCAAAGTACATGTTCCATATCCCACTTGTATCTTCTTTGTTTTTCATCAAATTAGGGATGAGAGAATATTTTTTTGATATATAATAAGTTCTTGGGTTGGTCTCTAAGGATTTTGATAGGATCAAACTAACAAGAATTAGCCCATTCATCCAAGAGGGAATCAGGTGTATCATATAAGGAAGTGGTAGGCTCATTTGTTGTATCATTTTCATCTATATCTAGGATGGTAAAATTCATATTGATGAGATTAGGTTTATAGGGCTCAATATGATGGAGGGCTAATGGTTTTTCTTTGATTGAAGCCTTTGTTCAATATCTAGTCCTAAAAAACATATATTATCAATCAGAAAATATGTAACCACCTATTTGAGTAGTGAAGTCTCTTGACATACAAATAGCAAAATGTAGCTTGACCTCAGCAATTGATATATCTTGAACTACCGTGCAACCTAGACAAGCATGTAAGGCCATTTAAACATTCCCAAGGATTCCCATAGTCTTGAAAGTACTACCATCTAATTGCAACATGTCCTTAACAATGGGTTCATGTTTCATTTCTAAGGAATTAGAAACACACTTGGGCATTACTAAACTACTGGTCCCTGAATCAATCATACAATTGTGGACTACCTTATCTCCTATAATCAAAGACACATAAAATGAAGGAGGTCTAACCTTTTTTCTTGTTTCTATCTCCTTTGATGGTTGCACCAGACTCATGATATTCTCAATGCTAGGAAGTTGATCTCTAAGTTCAATACTTTCCAATTCCTACTACAACAACTTCCTTTGTGATGACACAATAGTTACAACATCCCACATAGAAGTGTTCACATTGGTCTTTCTAAGTTCATCTACCACACTAAAAGAAGCATTAGATGTTTTGGTAGGAGCCTTGGAAGTAGAAGCCTGAGGCATGACAATCTATGGGTTATTCATATTATCTTTTCTTTGACCCTGCCTTTGTTGTTGAGAAGCATTGGCAAGCTAATTCACATTGTGTTGTTGGGTGGCTGCTTGTACATGTGACACAACACTTGATAGGGAAGGATGATTAAGAAGTTGAGGAGCCATCTCTTCCACAACTCTTTTCTTGCTTCTAGTATTGTAAGTACAAGAATCCTAGTTTACATTACCATGTTCTTTCACTAGGTGGTTCATAAAAGAACAATCGTCCCATTGAAAGGTATAAATAGGTTGAGTAGAATTGTGTTGCTGGACAACTGCTTGCTCAGCTACAACTAAAGCCAAGTAAGATTCTACCTTCTAATACATGTAATATCTATAGGAGTAGTTATAAGAAAGACCTGAATCTTGATCTTGGGCAAGGTTGTTCTGAGGGACTAAGGCCCTATTTAGGTTCATGTTTGAAGACAAGGGGTGGTTAATAGGTCTATTTTGATTGTGAGGGTGATTGATAGGTCTATTTTGATTGTAGGGGGTATGACTCTAGTTTGGAGGTCTACCATGAACATGAACTTGGCTCTAGAGTTTGAGAGGCTTATTATTCTAAGCTTGCCACCTCTTCATGGTCACCAACTAATTTCCCATATTCTGCACTACTGCACTATTTTTCTCCATCTTCTTTTCTTGATAAAGCATCCTTCTATTGACATTCTACATCAATATCTGCATCATAGCTTCAATCCTATCAACCCCATTAAAGGATATACAAGCCATTGGGACTATATCAATAGGTTGACTTATAGAGGGGATATGAATAGTCTCTACAATGGGCTAATGATTATGCATGTCAGAGATGAAAGGAATTGGGGGTCTTGGGCCTAACCTCTCTCCCTATATCAAAATATTTTTCAGCTCTTATGGCAACCTCATTATCATTTGGTAAAGTGTCTCCTCCCATAGACTGCAAGGTGGTAGCAATATCATTGTTGAATGCTCTAAGATAATACAAGACTAAATTACTAGGAGAGGGCTTCACTGTAGTAGGTATTTTGTCCCATGTTTTCTGAAATCTATAATTAAAATCAGTCATACATTCATGGGGGCACCTCTTGATAGTTGTTAGTTGCTCTAAAAGTGATAGGTGGTCACTTTTGTCCTCAAAATTCTTGCATAGGGCTGCCCCTAACCCATCCCAATTAGTAATAGAGTTGTGAAGCAAACCTCTATACCATTGTAATGCCTTTCCTTTCAAAGATGAGGTCAAAATTCTAACTACTACATCATCCTTGGTGATACCATTAATGTTACAAATATTAGACACCTCCTCAATATGTTCAATGGGGAAAATAGAGGTTTAACGAGTAAAATTAGGTACACCTTTGAGAGTTGATACTAGTATGTCATGCCTTTGGGCTAGTAGGAGGGGGCTCCCACCATTAAAGGTGGAAAAAGTGTGAGCTCTAGCCATATAAGCAAGTGCTCTATTGATATGGGTAGATGGTATTTTAAGCTAAGACCTAACAATAGGAGGAATAAAGATAGATCTTGTAGGGGTATGTGTTACTGTCACACTCCTAACTAGTAATAAGGATACTCTAACCTTTCTTCATGGATTAGAAAGAGAAAGCTCTTGATATTGGAACTTACCTCTAGAGGATGCCCTTGTGTTTCTCTTGGGCATGAATTACAACAACTTTGATCTAGAAACTAGATGCATTAAAGCTTAGAGTCACCAAGTCCTTCTAAATAGTGGGCCTCTTGAAGGCTTTATACTAAAGGCAATATTATCCCCTCAACATTAATAAGGAATCTTTTTTCTGACACTAGTGAACTTTAAATATTTTTAATATATGAGACCCATCGGGCATGCCAAAAATTTTTGTCACAAAATCTTGACTCTTGTCCAAAGTCTTACCTAAGGACAACCTCATGAAACATGGAAACAACATCCAAGCTGTGGGACTTGAACTATGAGCTTAAGTCTCTAGAGAAGGCCGACTTCCTCTACTAGTAGGATGCATTTTGACTATTTTGAAAAGAAAAGGGGGAAGAAATACATGAAAGTAACTACCTAATATATTCTAAAGAGGTGATGCACCAAAATAGGGTGTCTAGACCCATCTCTTCCCATACATGCATAGTGCTATTATTATGATAGTGCAAAGATGTACAGATTCAAACTTTTCTTTAATCTATAAACTACACAAAATATTAGACAACCATATGAATGATACAAGGAAAATTCTTCACTTCTTATCATTCAAGGGCCAAAGAGATTTAGAGAATTTAGATTATAGATATTCATAGTACGTCAAAGAAAGGAAAACAAGCTTACATAGTATGATGATGGTTGGAAGAGATAAGGTAGAAGTCATATAACTCAGAGGAAAAAGGGAATGTATAGTAACATGCCAAGGTAGTACTAGAGAAATAAAGAAGATCTAACCCTAAGAAAGAGTACAACATTTTCCTTTATAGTGTAGGCATAACTTAGATAAATTTTATCACTAGACAAAATTTTAACCACTACAATCAAATCTTTAGAGAATAATCACTGCAAGACTAGAAGATCTGACCACAACACAAATCCATATACGAGAAGATCACTTCTTCACCAAACAAAACTCTAAGAGGTCAATAATAGTGGTTATTTAGTTCTTGACTGAAAAAATGGACCAAAAAATGGTGGTGGAGTATTTCTTTGCACTTATCAAGCCTAGGGATCAATGAAAGTGGTTGGAAGAGATCAAAATATCAAATTCGTCATTCAAGGAACTACTTTTGGTGTCACTAATTTCCAACTCAATCATGACCCTTGGTCAACTAAGGTTTAACCATTAAGTTCTACTATGTGGACCAAACATTTCTCACCATTATGCCACCCTATCAGTGGTCCAATCCTTATGCCTTGCATCCAACCACCCATTATTGCAACCTTGTCACCACCTTCCCTTAATAGTTGTTACTGCTTGCAAAATTGTGATCTACTAATCATTGTTGCTTCGTAACTCACCCTTAACAATCTTTACTAGCTGACATGAATTGGTAAAGGTTGAGGTTAGACCATATCTACATCATCATAGCTTAAACCAATGTTATTGTCTGACCCTTTTGATCAAGTGAAACAAAGGAAACCACTACTTTGTAACTCAAACCTTAACCATTTTCTGACTTGTGGAGATGTGCACTCACCATAGATCTAGACGATCTAACTATGCAAGATATGTCTCAAAACACTGAAGATCTACCTTTGTCATTCCATCACAACTTAAACCATAACATGTCAATATAACCATGTGATTAGGAAAAATCAAAGCAAGGTGCACCTTCACCACCTTGACCTTAGTCAACACTTAACCGGCCATGACCATGTGAATCACATGATCATGACTTAAAATATTACAAGACATAACATGAAATCAGGAATATAGCCAATGTTAAATAATTTCATGAGAACCCTAGGTGACCGTTACAACAGATCATCACTTGAATTTTATTTTTTGGTAGGAGGGAAACTTTGGACTAACATGTACCTATAGGAAAGAAAATTGTCAAGAAGAAAGTTTAGAGCTATACTAAAGCAATGTATAATGGAAAGGTCATGGTGATCAATACCATTAAGAAAGTTGATTGAAGATTCCTAAGTAGAATCATTGCCTATTCTATATGTGCAAGCTCAAAGATTGATGAACTATTAGTTGAATTCATCTATGCAACATATAAGATATGTGTAGAGAAGGAATAAGTAAATCTTAGTGAATTTTTGAGAATGCAACTCTTAGAGAACCTAGATAAGATCAAGAGGACTAAGAATGGTGTATTTAGATTTTAGTCATTGATCAATCACATATTCTTTAATGTACTTAAAAGATTTACATATTTATCAATCATCGAGATAATGAACAATGATAGATGTACAATGGAGAAGATCACCAAAGTATGTAGAAGGCATCTTGTAGATAAGATATTGGATAGTGGAAACCTAATAATGAAGACATTTCATAATGAAATGAGATAGAGATTTAGAATTTCACTTGCAATTGTAGATAGATTTAAAGAAGATATTTACATTATGGTTGATACATATTATACTTATATATAAAGAACATAACCTTGGGAAACATTTCTTGATCCCTCGGGTTATGAATTGAATGATGATATAGGAGTTAGTTATATTGATTGATTATTGAAATTAGAGAAGGATAAAGTAGAATACAAATTTGTAACTTATGATGAGATTACCTAGTTAGCTCATAAAGAAAACTTGGAGAAGGAATTACACAAGAAGATAGAGTCTATTATGAAGAAAGCCTTATCAGATGTTGGTATGACTAAGAGTGAGTCTGAGGTAGTCATGGAAACTATGAAACAAGACATACTGAATATACAAACTTTGTTAGTATTTGTTGTAGAAACACATTTGGAGCAAAGAATTCCATATGCAGTATTGTTAGATGTGCAATGTAGTGAGCTGAAGAGAAAATTTGAGAGATTGGTGGAAGCTATGACCACTAAGACAAAAAGGGTAAACTAACAAGCCATCAAATCAGCCAAAAGGCAAAAGACATTGTTGACAATTGTTGAGGTCCAGTGATAAAGAGGAAGAAGAAAAAGAAGTTAAGCAAGAAGAGAAGGTGACAATGTCAAAGCAATCAACAAGAAAAGCTCAACAACCTTGGAAGCCAAAAATAGAAAAGATTAACTCAACTATTTCTATTAAAGGTAACTTTGTTTAGATGAACAAATTTTATGATTTGTCTAATAATTAATTTCAAAAGGATCAAATTGATATCTCTACTATGAGATATATTATAGAAAATAATCTGAAATTGAAGGATATTTAGGGCTTAGTAAATTAGAAAGTCTATGATAGACTTATTCAGAAGAAGGCTCTAGCAAGAGAAGAAGATCTAGAACTTCAGAAGTCTATGCTAAGAAATATTTGCAAGATTAATGAAGAAGAAGACATTAAAAGATTATTGATTGATATTGCACCTTACTTAAGAAATAAAGTAAGACTATTTTTATTTATGGTGGGTGAGAAAGAAAAATTAAGAAGCAAGATTGTAGCAGCAATAAGTCAGATGTTGAAAAAATCTAAGGTAACATCTCCTCTAGCACCTAGAACCTAAAAGTGTTAGTGAGTGGTGACACTATGCAAATAGATAAAACCAATGTTACCATTAATATTGATAATACTAATCCATTTTAAGGTTCCAAAATGAATGAACCTAATACTAAGGATATTGAAGACATACTAAGACAAATTAAAGAAGAAAAGAGGTTACTTGAAGAAGAAAATAGAAGAGGTGAAGTAGAAATAGTTTGAGGATGAGAAGAAAAGAAAGGAGGAGGAGGAAAATAAAAAAATAGCAAAAGAAGAAATAAGAAAGAAAAAAAAGGAAGACAAGAAGAAGAGATTGGAAGAGAAAGAAGAAGAAGAGAGAAGAATAAAAGAAGCAACCAAGAAGTAAAGGGAGGATGACACTAAACCTTCTAGTTCATCTACTCCATTTTCACTTTCTAGCTTAGCAACTAATGATGATGATCAAATGGATTTGATATCATCCCTATAAAAGCTTATTCATAAGAATAGAATAGTAAAGAGCCCACAAAAACCTTGATGGAGGCTAATGAAAGACTGGACAATACTTTGGTAGTACAACACACAAAATTAGATCCTAAATAGAGGGTGTTGGTGTTTGAAAATGTTGGAGGGTTTTCAATTATCCCACTGAGAAAGTGACATATCTAGGGGTAGCTAACTCCCATTTTCAACATGCCATTTCAGACAATAGGCCAACTATAAGGCATGACCCTTCTTCTACTTTAGGTTCTGCTAAACCTAGGCAGGTGGACTTGAGATTCAATTGATATCGTACCAGTGCAAAAACATATCCCTGAATTTATTAAGCAGATACAAGCCCTTATATCTCCTAGTAACTTATGAAATGACACAGATCTACAGTAGCTAAATGCAGATCTAGAATATTCACAAGCTAAGTGAGGGCATTCTATTATGGCTCTTCAAAATAAAATGTAAAGATCGTTTGATTAATAATGTTGAATTCAACAAAACCCTCAAATATGTAGCAATAAGACTTAATGATCCTATAACTGATCAGTGCCTTAACCATTGGGAAAATCCATGAACCAAATGCATACATATGGATATTTGATACTTATACATATATTTAGATATTTAATCTATCTATTTAACTTGTAAATAGACATCTGTGCCCAATCTGAACCTCATTCTTACTTGATATCCCCATCAACAAACTTGCAACCCTGTTCTTTCCCTGAAGCATTTATACAACTACTTGAGTCATAAGAAACAATGGAATAACATACAGCCTTAAGGGACTGCAACTATGACCTAGGCTCTTTGTTCAGAGGCCATAAAACATTGAAACTTACTGATAAAGGAGACAAGATTCAAGATGAAACTCAATCTATTGTTCCTTGTATTAATTTCCTTGAAATAATACAACCATATGCATGAAATGAAAGCATGAAAAACACCTAACAGATCTAAACTATCTATATTATCCTTCAGAATTCTGCTAAAAAATATGGTGTCACAGTCATGGGAACACATCAAAACTGGATCCAAAACCTAGTATCTCAGTAGTGACTGGTTTTCTCTCCAAAAATTGGAACCCTTCTAATGATAGAAAGAAAGAATGATATAGACCAAATGAATTCCTAGATCTATTCTAAAGATGACAAGTGTCCACTTGAAATTCAATCTCCTGTAGCTAGAAAACCTCTCTCTTCTTTCTTCCCATTTTGATCTGATCGTGTTTCATCATTTTTTGTAACAAACTTACAAAATATCCTTGCTGAATGATGAAATCCCTTTACTTGCCAAAATATCTGAAATCTTCATGAAATGCTGAAGGAATAAATCTTTAACTAATTTGAAATTAATTCAATTCAACCCCAACTTCATTTTTACTGTCTTTTAACCATACCCATGTCATCATTATGCTAGGAATCAATTTTGAACTTCCATACTTGAATACGGTTGTAGAAAAGGAACCTGATAGAAAACCTCATACTACTTGAATAGATGGATTCTTGTGCAAAAATTGATTACAAAATCAAAAAATTTAGATTTTTTTGATTTCGGTGGTATATTGAAGTGCCCATTTTCGATACCGAAAACCCCCAGAATCTTAATTTGAAAAATGCCCTCTCTGATATAAAAATCATGTCTGCACATCTTTGTCTTTAAATTTTATGAAATTTTTTAAATATTCTAAAGTCAAACTTTAGAAAAATCCCATTTGATTTTAAAACTTGACGTGGGCATTTTCAAAAAAAATAAAAATAAAATATTATTATTTTTAACTCTTCAATATTGCCCTGACCCTTTGAATCTGTGGTCAACCTTAAGTTTGACTAGTGCCACATGGCATCTTTTGATTGGGCACCTGATATGAATGCCACATGTCATCGAACATGGGACCCATTGCCACACGTCGTCTCCTGATTTGCCCACTCGTTACATCTACCATGTCATCAAACATGGGACCCATTGCCACACGTCATCTTCTCGCTAACTCGCTATGCTAAATCTCACGCATCTTCCACTTGGCGAGTTAGCGAGGATCGCCAAATGTGCCATGTGGCACAATCTCATTGCAACCAATCTGATCTCACCATATCACCTCTTGCTTGCTCAACCATATGCCACTTGGTGCTACTTGATTTGTTGTCAGATCGAAAATGAGACCCATGTTGCATTTTACATTGGCTTTTATTTTTGCTGAGCTTTGGAAATTTTTCGGCTAGTTGCTACCTCGCTAGCTGAAATTTCTCACCACTTTTCAGTGGCGAGATAGCGAGTCACTAGATTTTGGACCTTTCTAGCAACTTACCTCCTGTTGACATCATCATCTTTTGAATTACGTTTTCCTTCAAAATTTATGCTTCTTCATCAAACTCATGTCACCCATGGGGCTGTCCGCAACCATAGCCTTCCCAAAAGGCCCCTTTCTTTACCTCACAATGCTTTTTTGTTTGTAATTGTATTTTAAGATTTTAAAAATTGTCACCCCACCAATGTGGGATTAAAGCCCTATGAGGAGCTGCGTTTTATCTGGCCTTCAATCATAGACATGCCATCTCTACATTGTTGAATATGCTAAAGCTATGTTGGATGCTCAGCCCTAGAGCTCCTCCATTGTGATTACAATGACCCCTTTTGCTATACGTTGAAACTCTCCATAAAGTGGCTTCTCACTTTGGTCATTGATGCCTCTCTAATGCACAAGCCCCCCATTAACTGATTGTGGGTTTGAAAAAAATGTGACCCCTTTGTCATACACAGAGGGTACAACTCAATCATGCCTTTAAGATTTTGTGGAAGGCCTTTTCAAGCATTCTCTTCCTGGCATCTGCAAAAACAAGGCTATACCAAACTTCACCCTACGTAGAAACTAGGGCCTGCTCCATTGTGCATTGCTCTCAAATGCATGGACAGTTCCTTTTCATCTGACATGCCTGCAGGTGTTGCACGAGCTCCCTTCAAAGTCTTTGCTCATGGCTGCTTCTTTGTTATTTGGTATGTGAATGTTTTTCTTTTTTATGCATGAGTTCCTGTTGAACGTGGTCTACTGCTCACTTGGAATCTTCTCTCCCTAGTAAAGCTGGTCTAAAATCTGAGGTTTGATTATGACAGAATGGATATACTAAATACTCTCCCTACCTGTCTAAGAGATGAATGAAACTGATGCCTACTTAGATTCTCTCAACCTCATCTGGAATGTACTGGCATCTCCTTCATCTACACATCTTGGGCAACCTTAATGATGTAACATTGTACAAGTAATGGTCAATAGAAAATCATAAAAAATAAGAGTTAATGTTATTCATTGTATGCTCTCTTCATTATGCATGGGATCCCTTTGCAATGTGAGGCTCCTCCTTATTAATTTTAGACAATATGATAAATATATGAAATGCATTTTAGTGATTAACATTATCATAACCTCTCCTCTGAGATATCTTTTAAACTCGCTTGAGCTTTATCAATCCTGGTGGATTCAGCCGGGCCCAAAGTGGGTCTGGCTAAAAAATTTCATTTTCAAACAACTAATATTGCAAACTAATGCATCAAATATCTCAAACTGACTAGATCCAAACTTGATCATAAATTAATCACTGAAAAACTCCTTTATTCTATTCTTTGTAAACTATGATCTTCTGATGATAGGGCATGTCAGGCGGCCTTAAAAATTGATTCAAACATCTGACCAAACCCTGAAACTCTGAATATATCCTCTCTCTAACATGTTCAACCGGTCTTCTAGATCTTGTCGCATGATGACATCGAGGTGAAAAGATATCGACCTTTGAAATTGCCAACTTAAATTCACCTATAGATCAACATGTTAGAAAACTAGAAAGTGTGTTTGGAAATGGCCTGGAAAACTGGACATATGGGCACTTGGAGATTTGGAAACTAGGGCACTGGTACATTGTCATGAGAATAATATGATTTTATGATCTAGGCTCATGAAAAATCACGGGGTGGATTTGGCAAGCGTCATAAAATGGCCTCCTAGATTTGTAGGATAGGAACATTAGTAAAATAGCATTTTTTGCAAATGGAATGACCCTGATAAAGTGTGAAGATGAATTCGTTAGGACTTGAAAACTGACACACTTGTAGTATTTTTAGAGTAGAATGTAGGGGAAAAAACCATGTTATCCTACCAATCATAGGCACAAATATATGACATCCCAAACAGGGCTACCAATCAATCTGCAAATACTAACAGCAATAAAAAGTTAGAAATTCCATTTAGAATCACGTTCGAAAACATATCAAATGGGTTCATCCTAAGCGAAACTTGAAACATAAAAAGTCTCTGATGTATACAATATAGTGTAATAGGAATTTTAGCATTTGGATCAATTGGTCAAAAATTATTACGGGTCAAACAAGACTTCCCAAAAATACGTGCAAATTGCAAAAGCATGAAAACAGTAACTAACCAACTTTGATAGATTCAAAACCTAGTCAAACAGACTCAAAATGACTTGAAATATGAGACATAGGTTCTTGGGTATGGACACTAGACATTCTCAAAGTAGAAAGTCACAAAACCTTTCTAGGTATGAGACATTCAATTGCAAACACAACCTCTTGTTGCTGTTTGACACTTAGGGTAAAATGCAGATATGACAATTACTCAAAACAAGACTTCATGGGATGGCTCGGAATCTAAATTTATAATCATGGAATGCCTAGTCAGACTAAATGAAAGTTGTTAGAAACATTAAACACCATTTATGCATTAACTCAACAACGGGGTACATAGGCTATATAAAGCATTTATAGGCCTGATTTTCTCAAAACTTTTGAAATGTGACTAAAAATGAAGCATGCAATTTTTAGTCCCAATAGAGGGCACAAGAAATGCTGAAAATATTTAATGAATAATTTACTAAATTTTTGAATGGTGTAGAAGAAAAGGCATAGATCTCACAGGATGTTAACTTGTTTAGCACCATTTTAAAAAACATTAAGAATGATTTGATAAGTCTTGATACATGTATCAAGGAATTTTGGAAGTGTCAATAAGATGGGAAGATATTTTAAATTATGTGTACTTTATCATACAAACTAACTAAGGAGATTGACAGTCAGATAGAAGGGAAGATGAGTGAGTTAGAGGCTCTATCCAACTATATCTAACATTCATCTTGTAAGATTGATGACTTTGAAGGACAAGTGGCTAGTATTCACAATGACATTAGGAAACTAGAAATTTAGAAGGAATATATTTTGAAGAGGATATTGGATTTTAGAGAGTCTATTTCATTGAAAGTATCTTTTGTTGAGAAACAATTGGAGGAATGTGTCAAGGCCAAGGACACATATTCTAACTTTTTGTATTCAAATATCAATGTAGTTGAGATTACATCATATGATTTATGTGAAATTCTCACTTTAGCTAAATCCACCAAGAAGACATGGACTAAGGGTATGGATAATCTTAAGGAAAACTTTGATGATTGCATGAAGATCCTATCAACTTGATGAAGGACAACACTTTTTACAGTTTTGGATAGTTTTTGACATTTTGATCTTTGTCATTGATGTCAAAGGGGGAGAAGTACAGATGAAAATTGTTAAAGGTAAAAGTACATTTAAAGGGAGATAAATATTGTAAAGTATATTGTAAGGGGGAGCATATGTAAAGATGGACAAATGTAATAGATGCAATGTTATTATATTGTTTATGTAGTTTTTGTTACTTAGCCAATTTTCCCTATTTTTTTGCCATCAATGTCAAAGGGGGAGATTTTTGACATTTGGCTAATAGAGATATATAATTGTTGTCATTTATGGCAATGCATGATGTGTATGCTTATAGGAAACCTTAGAAATAAAGAGACTTAGCTTTTGGTAATCAAAAAATTGTCTATGGAATATGGTATATAGTAGTATACTATTTTGTTTATAACTTGTTTATAACATCATATTATGACTAGAAAGTTAGATGGAGATAGTATACATGTTGGTGATGACGTGTATAACTTCAAAAGTTAGTACAAATTGTATAGAACAAAGATACTCACATTTTGAAGAAACAAGACAATAGAATTGAAGGAAAGAATTATTTTGCTTACAAAGTAATTACTTATCCAATTAGGGTCGACATCCTAGATGTTTATTGTAATTTGGAAAAGTGGATTGCTGTCTTAGTGGACCCAAAAAAAAATTGTGTAAGGCATGGTATTTATGAAAATGACATTTTACGATGAAGGATGGTAAGTTGTGCGAATATTGTGATGTGCGAACTTACTATAAAAGCGATATATGCAAAGTTTTCTATAGCTATTTTGTGATCTGAGATCAAGATGAAGATCAAAGATCAATCAAGGAAGAAGATACAATATTGATATTCCAAAAGTTTGATTACTTTTTTGGGCAGTAAGCTCTTCTTGTAATTAGAAGTACATGTTTGGGCAGTGGGCCCATCTTGCATTCTCTATACTACAACTCCTAATAGGGTTGGGATCTCCTAATAAAGACTCAAAGTCTCCTAGCAGGGACTCTTTATATTGAATTGTCTCATTGACTCCAAACATGGTCCATTCTCTAACAAGGAACTTATACATTAGTATATTATCTAGTGGGTATCATCCCCACTGGAGTTTTCCCTTGGCTAGGGTTTCCCTAGTTAACAAAATATGGTGTTATGAGTTATCTTTGTGTATGGTTACTATTACTATTTATCATTACTTTATTACTTAGTTATGTATGGTCTAAAGTAAGAAAAAATATCCAGTTGGTGACTAAATTTTGTAGATTACTGATTCATGCCCCCCCACCCTCTTAGTAATCCCTATTTCTAACGATATAAGCCTAGAGAGCTTTAGGAAGGTGAGTAGCCCAACCTTTCCTATGGAGTACTATATTCTTGGTGAGAATGGATTCTAGCTTCCTATTAGTAACCTCAACTTGACCATTAGCTTGGAGATGATAAGGTGATGATTTACCATGCCTAATAATATATTCTTTCATAAGAGCAGTTATCAAATTTGATGTAAATGGAGTTCCCTAATCAGATGTCAATACCATAGGAATGTTAAACCATGTATAGATGGATTCATACAAAAAAATTTCCATGTTGATATCACTTGGGTGTTTCATGGGTTTAGCCTCTACCCATTTGGTTACATAGTCAGTACACACTAGAATGTAGGAGTTGCCTTGTGAAGTAGGTTCAATAGGTCCACAAAGTCAATCATCATTTTTCAAAGGGTATGACAACTACTTGAGGCTATAGCAGAATTTCATTTGATTTAGTGAGTCCTCCCATTAATTGACACTTGTCATATTTCTTCATATATCTAGTTGTATCCTTGTGCAAACTTGGCCAATAATACCTAGTTGTCAAGATTTTGAATGTTCTTTTGGCTGCAAAGTGAACTCCGCAGAGCTCATCATGACATACCTTCAAGACATCATATGTTCCATCCTATATTAGAAACCAACATATGATTTTATTAGATCTAGTATGGAACAAAAATCCAACAATCCATGAATAATTAAAGCTCTTCTTTGCTAGTAACTTTCTTTCTTATGCGGAGAAGTGAACTAACATTTTACCTATGGTGAGGTGGTTAGAAATATCTACATACCATGGGTTTTGTATGGACAATAGAAAAAGGTTCTCATCTATAAAACTATCATCAATAGCTACAAGATCATCAGGGACATGTAACTGAGAAAGAAAGTCAGCTACCACATTGGCCTTACCTAGTTTATCAACTATGGTTATGTCAAATTCTTGCATAAGTAACAACCAATAAGCCAATCTTCTTGAGATTGCAAGTTTGTTCACCAAATATTTCATACCTAGTAATGTAATTCTTGAACTTATTGATGGCATAGATGATTGTAAGTAATTCCTTTTCAATGTCTATGTAATTAAATTCTACACCTTACAAATTTTTATTGATGAAATAAATAACATGTTCAACTTAATCTACTTTTTGTCCTAGCACAACACCAATAGCATATTCTAAGGCATCTGTATGAATGTGAAAAGGTAGGCCCTAATTGATTCCTCTCAAAATAGGTACTATCGTAAGAACTTCCTTAAGCTACAAGAAGAATGTTGCACAATCAGAGTCCCAAGAAAATTTAGAATCCTTTTTGAGTAGGATGTAGAGAGGTGTTGCAAGTTGATTGAAGTTTTTAATAAATCTTCTATAATGTCTAGAATGTTCCAAAAAATTGCCTACATCCTTTTTCTTCTCTAGCATAGGAAAGGTACTAATGACTTTAATCTTTGCTAGATCTATGTAGATGCCCTGAGATGAAATGAAATGGCCTAGCACTACCCCTTCCTCCATCATCATAAAACATTTCTCACTATTTAAGGAAAGGTTATAGTCCTAACATCTTTTGAATACCATTTCTAAATTTTCTTTTTCTTCTTCAAAAGTAGAACCATAAATAGTAAAGTCATCCATGTAGATCTCCATATAGTCAACAAAAATATCTAAAAAGATACCGATGATAGCTCATTGAAATGTGGCAGGGCCATTGCACAAGCCAAAAGGAAAGAATGAGTAGGAAAATGTTCCCCATGGATAGGTAAAAGTTGTTTTTTTCTTGATCTTCTAGGGCTATTTGTATATTATTGTAACCATTATAACCATCTAAAAAAGAAAAATACTTTTTTCTAGCTAGGTTGTCAAAGATTTGGTCTATGAATGAAAAGGGGAAATGGTCTTTTTTTGTGGTTGAATTGAGTTCCATATAATCTACAAAAACTCACCATTTTTCTCCCTTCTTGGGTACTATAACTAGGGGTAAGACCCATTGGCAATCAGAGATGGGGTATATAAAACCAACACTTAATAGTTTTTGCAATTCATTCTTAACTATATATTTTAAGATAGGGTTGACTCTCCTCTGAGGCTATCAAATAGGTTTGAAGTTAGGGATGATGTAAATCTTGTGAGTGTAGAGCATAGGCTCTAATCCTTTTATGTCCATGTAATCCCAAGCAAATGCACTTTGAATCTCTTGTAGTAACTACAACATAACATTTTGTTGAGAGGGTGATAAGGCATTATTTACATTCAGTTCTTTTCTTGGACCAAATTCCACCTTAATAACCTTATCTGCCATGAATAATTGGGAAAAAAGAGAAGAATCCATCTCATGAGGTAATAATGAGTGGAGAAATTATGAATCTTTTAAATGATATGGTGAATTCAAGGATGATAAAATGGTCTCTAAGATACATTCATCTTGAGGACACACTTGAGATTCTATTCTATATTTCTTTAGAATAATGGATGAAATTATTTCATCTTCTTCTCGAGTAACTATAAATGATTCTCTACCTATCATCATCAACTAATGGATGGAATTGAATTTTGGATTATCATCACCCAATTTTGGATAGATTATTTGGTCATCTAGTAACAATGGTTGGTTAGGGGAGTATAAAGTTAGGTTCTCGATATGAATACCATTAGATATTGTCATCTTTCTAGATCAACAAGCTATATAGGCATCTACACTAGCCAACCATGGTCTTCCTAAAATTAAAGGATATCCTCCCATATTAACCTTTGGGGAGAGAATAAAAAAATTAACTACATGCTCCTAGGAATTTAAGGTGACTATAACATCTTCTATCATTCCATTTGGTTTAATAGTAGAGCTATTAGAAAGTTGAAATATGGTGAGTGTCTCTCTCAGGCTAATGATATGAAACTAAGACAATACCTCCTTTGTCATGACATTAATAGATGCTCCTAGGTCAACCAAAGAATTTTGAACTTGGATCCCATTATTAGTGACTATAACTACATGACTCCTAGGGTCAGAGTGTTTATGTACAATTAATTTCTCAAGCATTAAATCAGACAATTGGCCTAGGGCATGAATGGTTTTTGGATTTTTCTTCTTTCTTCCTAGCTTCTTAATGCATGCTTCCTTAATAGCTTTAGTATAGGAAGGGACTTCCTTAATAACATCTATTAATGATATTTTTATTTTCATTTGCTTCAACTCATTAAGCAAATCAATAACTGCATGGTTCTTTGTGGGCTGACTTTTTTCTTTTCACCTATGGAGAAATGTAGGTTTTGTGGCTACAGGAGAGATCTATTGATGTGACTCATTTTTATGCTTAGTCAAAGGATCTTCAACTTTAGTTATTATAGGCTTTTGGGGTGTAGGAAGAGAGGTTCCTAACCTTAATTTAATATCATTCAATGAGATGGCATAGCTTTGTTGTTGAGCCTATTATTTAGTATTATTTAGATTAGGATTAGGTTACACTGGTAGTTGGGTCTTCTTGGGAGGAGTATTAGTGGCTACAAGAGGAGGCATTAGAGCTGGCTGTTGAGGTGGTGGCAATAGGGTTTACTAATTAGATTGGGTATTCCAATTCTAAGTTTGTTGCCAACCCTACTGAGGTTGTTGCCAACCTTGCTGAGGTTGTTGTCAACTATTATTTCCACTAAAACCAATATTCTAAATTTTTTAGCATTGATTATTATTATTATAACTTTGTAGAGGATCTTTTGGCATACCTTGTCTTTGAGCCCATGACCTTCTTTGAGTGATATAAAGTACCTCTCCATTTTCATCAATGGTTTTGAATTCAGTCAACATTGGTCTCATCTCCGCACTTGCAATAGACTTACATCTACAATGCCTTTTCTTTTCTCTACAATGTGGACAGTATTTAGTCAATATGACATCAACTTCATCTTTCTTACTTATGGCTTGCATGGTGTCTAGTTGAGTGGCTACATCATTAATGATGTCTTGCTTGAAATATAACAACAAATTGGATAATTCTATCTTGGATACTCCTAAATTGCCATTGGACTTATGTGGTAGATCCCTAAGTCCCCTAACTTTCTTCATAGTAGCTTTGGAATAATTCAAGCATATACTCTGTATATCAGTCCAAGTCTTATGAGTGATATCTCCTCCTACCATAAGAACTAGAGCTTTAATGCTTCCATCATTTACACCTCTTAGAAAAAGATGTTTCTTTGATTCCTCATTCAAATGATGCTATGAATTATGCTATAGGTTGAACATGAACTATAAAACATAATATTCCAAGGTTTCATCATCCTTTTGGAAAATTTTGAAAATGTGATCCCCTATCAAATCTTGGCTGCTATAGTATTCCTTATACTTTGTGAGAAACAAGTTTCTCATTGCAAGACAATCTACTACAACATTGGCACCCAATTCTATGAACCATCTCAAAGTAGCTTCTTTGAGGGTAGAATGAAACAATTTTAGTTTGTGGGCACTAGTTGTATAGTCATGGGAGGAGGCTCAATTGTTACTTTAGAGGGTTCTTGTACTAGTGCTCAGCATGTTTTGGGAGCTTGGCATGGTCTATGGAGCTCGACATGGTCTTGGAGCTCAACACGGTCTATAAGACTTAGCATGGTCTTTGGAGCTCAGAATAGTTTGGAAGCTCAGCATATTTTATGGGACTTGACATGGTCTTTGGAGCTTGGCATGGTCTTTGGTTGCTTGGTATGATCTATGGATCTTGACATTACTTAGGAATTTGGTTTTTGTTGTAGGTCATGTAAGTAATTTTCCATTATGAGTTAGAGGATGCAAGTTTTAGCCATTGAAGAGGGCCTAGAGTACTAACTATAGTTTGAAGCACAAATTCTAATTTATTTAGAGCTAGGAGATATCATGATTTTACTCAGATAATAATTTTGGGCATTTAATTGTTGTTGCAAGCCAACTTGTGGCATTTAATTTATGTATTTTTATTTAATTTGTGTTATGGGCCAAATTGTGGCTTAGATTGGTATAAGTAGGGGTTGTGGAGAAGTATTTAGTCATTATGATTCATCCATTATGGAGAAGAGGAGTAGTCAAAGAGTGAGTTTTTCTTGATTCTGTGAACAGAGTGTCAAATGTGAGGCAGTTTACACTTGGATCTTTGATGTGAATTTGTAGAGCTAGAGCTATAGCTTAGCAACTAGAGGATCTCTTGGTGGACCTATGGGTACAAGGGTGGATTCTTCTTGGTGTTTTTATCCAGTTGTGTATTTGGACTAACTGAGATTGGTTGTAAGTTGGATCATGTTGGATCTTGTAGAACTGATTTTGTAAATTGCTATTTGTATTTGGTCTTAACCTAGAAGGCCTTAGAGCTTGGCACATTGCATGTAATCAATTATATTTTATAAATATATTATTTTACTTTGGTATCACATCTTGCATTACTATTTTTTTTTTGTTTTGCTTTCATTGTGTGGTTATTTTCTAGGGGCTAGGACATCTCCTTTGGAGATACTCCTTGCCTTGCACTACATCAGGTGGTATCAGAGCAAAGGTTGTTCTTGAATGTGTAGATAGATTGCTAAAGTTGAGGCAGTTTGCACCAAGACTTGGGTTGGAGAAGTGGATATGAGTTGATCTTTATTTGGTTGTGGGTTTTCTTTTTGGAGTCCTAGATGTCTTGGTTGTGAGGTGGTAGATTGTGGTTTTGACTTGTAATTATAGAGGGCTTGCAGATGGATCAATGGATGTGAAGATGGAACACTAATCTAGTTGAGGCATGATCATAGAGAGTTTTGAATTGTATATCTATGGTCCTAGACTTGTGATCTGGTTCTTCATTATTTATGCAAGGTGGGAGGTTGCGATCTGGCTTACAAACAATTCAAGGTTGTCAAAAGGAGCATGCGAAGGATTCATTGCAAAGGGTTTGCAAATATCTTGGGAGATAGCTCTAAGAGGATTAGACCCTGAGATGATTGTGAATCTCTGTGATGTGGTGGAGAGAAGGTATTTTGAGATGACTATTCAATTTGAAGCTAGCTTGGTTGATCAAGTTAAGGATTGGGTGAGGAAAGAATTTCATAGTTATTTGTGGAGTTGGAGTCTACCAATCTGAAAGAGAGTTATTTGGCTAGTTAAGAGACTTGTTCATGAAAGAAGATGACATAATAAGGCTGAGGTGGAAGAGGTTGGTTTTGTTGATCAGATTGTGGAGTCTGATACAAAACTTGTAGAGCAGCTAGTGGTTGTTGCTGAAGATATTCCTATCCTTGTTGATGTTGGGATAGAGGTTGGTTTTCATGATCAGTTGGTTGGGTCTGACATGGAAATTACAAAGCACTTGGTCATGGATGATCTATTTGGTATTGGTGGTGAGTTGTATATTGTAGAGCATCTTGTTGTGAGTAATGAGATTGTTGGGGTTGTGAGTTTGGCATGTGTTGATGGAGATCTACATGTTGCTACTAATGTGGAATTTGTTGCTACTAATGTGGGGTTTTTTGTTGTTAGTGTTGATTCACTAGTTTCTGATGTAGATGAAGGTTTTCTAATGAAGCATTATGTTTAGTTTGTTCCTAGGAGTGAGCATGTTAATTGGGCGGTTAAGATTCTAGTGTTTGATAGAGTAATGTAGAGGTGGATGATGTGCAGATTGGTTTTCTTGTCCTTTTTGGAGTGGAAGCCTTTGGTGAAGATGAAGATGGTTATTTCTCTTTCTTTGGGCATCAAAGTGTGGGACACACTTTTCTATTTACCTAGGGAGTCTAATTTAGTTGCATCTTGGGTTTTCTTGGTGACTACTTTGGAGTTCATGGGAGGAGGCTAAATAGTTTCTTTGGAGGGTTCTTGTACTAGTGCTCAGCATGTTCTAGGAGCTCAGCATGGTCTATGGAGCTTGGCATGGTCTTGGAGCTCAACATGGTCTATGGGACTAGGCATGATCTTTGGATCTTGTCATGGTCTAGGATCTCAACATAGTCTATGGGACTCGTCATGGTCTTTGGAGCTCAACATGGTCTTTGGTTTCTCGACATGATCTATGGAGCTTGACATTACTTAGGAATTTGGTGCCTATTGCTTAACTAATTTTTCATAATAATTTAGAGGATGAAAATTTCAAGGATTGAAGAGGTCCTAGAGTACTAACTATGGTTTGAAGCATGAGTTCTAATTCATTCAGAGCTAGGAGATATCACGATTTTACTTAGATATCAATTTTGGGCATTTAATTGTTGTTGTAGGTTGACTTGTGGCATTCAATTTATGTATTTGTATTTAATTTTTGTTTTGGGCTGACTTGTGGCTTAGATTGGTATAAGTATGGGTTAATGGGAAGTTTTTAGTCATTATGATTCATCCATCATGGACAAGAGGAGTAGCCAAAGAGTGAGTTTTTCCTGAGTCTGTGAACAGAGTGCCGAATGTGAGGTAGTTTACAGTAGGATTGTGATGGAGTTGTGAATGTGTGGATAGAGTGCCAAATGTGAGGTAGTTTACACTTGGATCTTGGATGTGAATTTGTAGAGCTAGAGCTATGGCTTAGGAACTAGATGATCTCTTGGTGGACCTATAGGTACAAGTGTAGATTCTTCTTGGTGTTCTTATCCAGTTGTGTATCTGGACTAGTTGAGATTGGTTGTAAGTTGGATCATGTTGGATCTTGCAAAACTGATTTTATAATTTGCTATTTGTATTTGGCCTTAACCCAGAAGGCCAATTATATTTTATGAATATATTATTGTACTTTGGTATCAAGTCTTTCATTATTGTTTCTTGTTGTTGTGTTTCCACTAAGTGGTTATTTGCTAGGGGATATGACATCTCCTTTGGGGATACTCCTTGCATTAAGCTACATCATCAGTTATCAAGCCATAAAACTTGGGAAGTACAGTAGTAGGCATGTTCGTAAATTTTTGATTACCTTACTGAAGGGTTGGTTAAGGTTGAGACTAAGCCATTCCTAGAGTTGGTATTATTAATGGTGCTTGATAGATGACAAGGGAAAGTGCATTATCTTGGTATTTAGGATCAACAAAGAGATCATTCAAATGCAAGGATTCATTATAGGATGAGGGTATTCATTCTTGAGTAGCAATGAATGCATTTTCAAAAGGTTCTTCTTTGTTCTCACTGTGAGGTTCTTTAGGTTCAGGATTAAAAAAGTCTTCCTAAATATTAGAAGGAAGAAATCTCCCAAGCAGGTCTCTTCTTCTATGCATGCAAGATAATTGTAAATCTAAACTACCATAATGACTTTAGGGTTGAATTAGATTGACACCTTCTTCAAAACTGGCACCAAAAATGGTCAGTCAACTTAATAGCTTAGTAACAAAGAATTGGACATCCTTTCGCATTGACTCCATGGTTAGACATAATAATATGTTTTCCTAAGAATAACATACTTCATTTTATTTTTTCATCCCAGAAGGATAAGCTTGAGTGGGTGGCTACAAATTATATGCTATAATTCCTCTTTAAGTCATTAGAACTAAAAAATAAAGGTAATGTTGAAGGAGACTTAAGCTAGGAATTGAAACAACATCTTATCTTAGAGCTTAGAGTAATGCTACAAATAGTAAATCTATCAATGCCTATGTTGCAGGAACAATTCAATAATTTTTTTATCAATGGTAGTAGGAACAAAAAAATTCTACCTTGTAAAGAAACAAACAAGGAAATGAAATCTATTCTAACAAAGAAATTCACTCACCAAGTGGGCCCTCTTGGATGAGTGAACATAAAAGATGATCAAGATAGAAGATGGAAACTCAAAATTTGTATTCTATTCATTCATAGTAAGAGATTATATCCCTTCAAAAAAAAGTTCACACACTACTATTATGAGAATTGATCTATTCTATCTTTCACCTAGCAAAAGCTTCTTTCAAAGCTACAATAGGTGTTATTTAAAGGAAAACTACAAAAACTTCCTACTTCTACAATCAGTCCATCTATGAGGATCAAATTACAAATTCATAAATTTTAAAATAGAAATATCATTAACTTTTATTTAACTATTGGACTAACTACCAATGTTCCCCTTCAGGATTCATGACATGGCTTAACTACCTCCTATGTTCTATAAGTCTAGTGGTTGTATTTGGTATTGAGAGGTTGATCTTTTGGTGTAGGGATAACTCTAGCTTATAACATTAACTCCTCCAAGAATATAGTAGGTTGAGGGAACTACATTTGTGCATAGCCATAACATAAATCACACAATAATCTACTTGTTGCAGTGATTCATCAATCTGGTTAGCTTTGACTTAGCATTGAAATGTTGACTTTGAATATGCATGAAAAGTACCTACAAAACATTGAATACATTCATCTTCTACATACATATATTTATTTTATCATTAATTTTAGAAAAGGTATAATGTTCAAACTATCACTCTTTGTAAATCCTAAATCTATAGGAAGGAATCTACCCAAACATAGCATTGATGAGGAAACATTTATCAGCATGTAATATTTATTCATTATACCATAGAAGTCCATATATTTAAGAAAACATGGCATATCTAAACTATCTATACTTCAATCTTCATGTTTTAGCATATAGATAATATATTCATAAAAAAAATATGTTCCTTTTCTTAAACCATAGAGTCATAAAATGTTTTTGCAAGATAATTGTCTAAAACCAAGATAAAAGGTTCCCAAAATAATGGCCTTTTAGAGGCTCATCACTTTTATTTTCTTCAAAATACCTAGCTTTAAAATTGATCCAAAAATATTTGAATTCTTGTGTTTGGGTGAAATTATCCTATTTAATAAATCTAAGGGAAATAGCTTCCCTCTCATCTTCAATATCAATTAGAAAACCATTTTCATTGTTCTAGTACAATAACCATGTTTTTCCTTAGAAAACCTAGGAGGTGGCTCTGATGCCTCAACACTCTTATCTCCTTTCATTTTTTATGAGAATATTAATAATTTCTACTAAATCTTTTGTTAATTTCATTTCAAGATATATTGCCAATCAGTGTCAAAACACTTAGTCATAATGGAAAGACAATAGTAACCGAGTTTCCAGTCTACAATGTTAACCAGGTTCACAAAGGGACCATGCAAACAAAGTTAGCCATGCAGGAAGTAACATATATCATCCAAGTTTTTGTATCAATGAAGTTGACAGTTCACATTGAGTTGTAGTGTCTACCAAGGTCCACAATGAATTGAGTCAACAAAGTAGTTTTTTTCCAAGGTGATAATCAAGCTGGTAGAATAGTGCAAATCAAGTCAGCAATGTCTATCAAGTGATCCACATGAACCAAGAATTTATTATCAACTAAGTGTTAGAGTTAGCCAAGGTGACAATGTTGCCTGAGTATCTTCAACATCGCCGAAGTAAGCCATTGGACCTATGTTACATCACTGAGCTAACTTGGTAATTATTTTTGGAAATGATTATGTTGTAGCTGACCTATGAAGGAATTATTTGGATAGATATAAGTATGGAGTATTTTTTATATCCAAATATGAGATGTAAGAATTGCGATTGAAGAACATTAGTGAATATGAAAGTGCAGATTTTTTAAAAGCTACAAGCATTCCAAGGAAAGAAAGATACTCGTCTATCATAATCAAGTGATCAGTTTACTTCAAAGGATCTTAATCAGCAATTAGAGTTGTATTTCAGATATCAATCAACTGATTCATCCTAATAGGTGCATCAGTCCCAAATCCTTTAACCAGGTAGACCTAATAGTCCCTTTTAGAAATTTATAATAGAGTACATACTTAATTATATTATATAAATCCTTTCACAAGGTGGACCTAACAATACTTATTGCTCTTAACCAACTAAGATCACCAGAAGTGATCATTTGTAAGCCTTAAAATACCAACTTTATTACTGCAACAATGAAGCATTATGGGTGTCATCCCCATCCTAGTTTAACCTTCTACTTGAAGGGTTTTTGGGTTACCAAATATTGTGTTATGGTGTTGTTACTTTACTACTTTTTTTTCCATGGATGCAAGTAGATTATACAACTTAACAAAGTGGTTTTTTAGAAATAAGTTTAAGTGGTTCTTGATTCACTCCCCCTCTCAGTTACCTAGCTTGCATTACATTTCCAATTATTATTACTAGAGAAAGGTTCTCATATCAAGAAGTTTAGTAGCTTGAGAGAAAAGATCAGAGACAATGGAAGTATACAAGCTAGGGAAAGCCATTGAGAATGAAAAGTTGGATCTAGATGTAGCCATGGAGAAAATCAAGAAACTAAAGGAGAAATTCTCTCAATCTCTAAAAAGAAGAAAAGATGAATGAAAATCTCTACTTAGAATAAAAAATTGAAGATATTTGCAATGAGAGAAGTTTAGAGGAAGTAGATGCAACTATAGAAGATCTACTTGGAAGGAACCCTATTCTACAAGAAGAAGTTAGAAAATTGAAAAGATAACAAGAGATTCATTGAGTTAGGATATGTGAAGTCATGGAATAAACAAATTGAAAATGACAAAAAATGGTAAAAGAAGAAAAAAGACTACTCAACACTAGGATAGAGGAAAAGGACAATGAAATCTACCAGCTTCACTACATTAGGCAGATATGGAAAATCAGTTGAACAATGCAAATCAAGAAGTCATCAATATAAGGATAGAAAATGAAAGACTCGGGAATGATCTTAGAGAAGAAAGAGAAACCAATGAAATAATTATGAGATCACAAGAAATCATGGATTAGTTAGTTGAAATATCTTAGAATAGACATAAAGGGAAAGTAGGATTGGGCTACACTAAACAAGGAGAGTCATCACAACAAGGAGCTCAAAATAATAAAAGAACTACATGTAATCATTGTGGAAAAACATGACATACTTCAAATAAATGTTGGAGTGATGGAAAGTCAAAATTCAATAGAAAATTTTATAGTTGTGACAAACTTGGACATGGAAAGTGAATGCACAGAGAAAACTAAGTTTGAAGGAAAATGTTTCACATGCAAAAGACAAGGCCATAAATCTTCAGAGTGCAGAACCAATAATTGGAATCCTATTGAACAACTTGCTAAATCAATCTTTGGCTAGGACTATAACACTTGGTACATATATTATCTATGTGGAGAGTTTGGACACATTAGAGCTAATTGCATGAATACTCACCTTAGAAAGAGAAATCCTACAAAAAGATGTTATGTATGCAAAGAACTTGGTCATCAAGCAAAGAAATGTATGAATATAGATAAAATTGAAGATGAAAAGAAACTAAAGGATGACAATATCTAGACTCAAATGAAGTGACAATGGGTGAGGAAATCTCTAGAGAATTCAAATGAAGGAAGTGAGATTATTGACACCCAAGATGGTGGATTGGGTAATTCAATCTTAAATAGGAAAGGAGACCACTTGAGCTATGATTAAAATTATATTCCACATCAGCTCCAGTCATCCAAGCAAGCTAGTCCAAATCAACATATAGGATGCACTTGGACAAAAGTAAAGACTTAGTCTAGACTGAGCTGTTAGTTCTATCTGAATCACTCCTTTGGCCTAATTGAGCTATTAGAAAAAAATGAGTCACTCCTTAGACCTAATGAAGCATGGGTAGACTTTATTGAGTCACTAACTCAACCAAGCATGGTTAGTTAGTGATAGCTAGGCATTCAAGGGTTGAAGAACAAATTGATCTTCCTCTACCTACCCAAGTATGAATCATTTAATGAAGACCTAAAATCAAAAATATCATAAAAAGAAGAAATCAAAGTTTCATTTTCAATGTGGATTTAGAGTCCTTTTTGAAGAGTACAACATTCCTCTAGCTCCCAAAGTGATTAGGCACAAGTTTTTTGAAGGAAATTCTTAGGTGGAGACAATAACTTCAAGTCCTTCATCAACTAAGCATCATGGAAACATCTTATAGTTCAAAGGTCAAGAAGGGTTCAAAAATATTGGTAAAAAGTTTAGACTATATTCCTCAAAATTCTAGCTTTATCCAACAATTGCCAAGGAGAAGGATCATCAAGGAATTCATTCATCAATCCCTCCAAAGGAATCTCTCATTCATGACATCAAGTCATTTTATCATTGACATATTGAAGAACTAGGGAATCTTGAGCTAGATCAAGCATGTGGTACATTATTCAATAATGATATGTGAAGGTAGAGCACAAACATCTAGAGGTCAAGGGTTTGAGCCACATTATCCACATATTGAGGAAATTTTGATTTAAATGGATTAGGCTTATACTAAGATGAGTTCATGATATGCCATTTTGGCTAGAATAGACCTATCCCATCATGAAGAAGATGATTCATAGGATAATAGGGTATCCAATGATAGAGAAATATAAGGCTACTAAAACCCTAAGATAGATAGAACTAACAAAGATAACCCTAATTAAATTGGATGGTAGAGGCATGAAGCAGAACAATGTGACAGACATCGAAATCAAGTTTGGCATCCATGTCATTGCACATAAAATCTACAATTCAAGCCATGTAAACAATGTGCCATGTGAGGCAGTAGGTTTGGCATACAATGTTGTCAAGAAGAATCTATCATTTGACCTTCCCAAGCTTCAATGCACCCAACTAAGAAAGAACATGGAGAGCATTTGGGTCATAAAGAACACATGTAAGTTTGATTCACTCTTAGTCTATTTTTTATTTTATGTACAATTTTTTTCCTTCAAAAGAAAATGTTATTTGGAAGAAGACACCCCAATTCTGTATTAGATAAATGAATTCATAAATGAGATGGATAAGAACTTTGAAAGAATCATGGATGCATACTTTGAAAATTTCAAAGAAAGGATTCAAAGAAGGCTTAGGATCTCTAAGCAACTTGTAGATGATTATGAGTATGATACATGCTTCCTGGCTAACTATGATAGAGTTCACATACCGATAGTCAAACCTAGGATTTCATGGGTAAAAGATTTAGAATATGAGGTGAATATATATGAGACAAGAGACATTATTGAGGCTCTCATCAATGAGCCAATGGACCCAAAGGCTACTTATTTTGGAACATATGATGAAGCTAAGATGAGATCTCACTTGAGATTTAGATCCCTAAAATTTTGAAGAGAGGGAAGAATAGGCTAGAAATAATTGGAAAGAAACTCGCCAAATTAGAACTTACTAAAGGCATGGGTGATGATGTAGAAGAGGAAGAAGGTGAAGAGGAAGAAAAGGAGGAAAGCGAAGAAGGAGAAGAATAAGAAGAGGTAGAGGAATCTCCAAAGAAAAATGTGAAGACCCCATCCAAGCCTCCACCAATGAGATCTACAAGGTCTACTCCTATGATTACTGCCTCTAAGCCAAGAAAACTAAGGAAGAAACCAAAGCTACAAGATGAGGATGAAGATGATGAAGATGAAGACAATACCCCAATTATATCTTTGAAGAAGGCACCCCTACCTTTGAGAAACAACTAGAAAATATAAGGAAAGGAAGGAGAATGGAAGGATTTAAATACTTCAAGTATGAAACCAAAAGAAAAGAGGAGCATAAATAGATCGAGGAAGTATTACTTGTGAAAATGGAAAGATGTAAATATGACCCTTTTGAACTTAAAAGGCATGCTCCTAAAAAATCTACTGAAGACTTTTTCACACCATTGGGATAATGTAGCAAGATAGAGAAGGATATTAGAGAGACCCTAAGGGTTCTCATGCCTAATCTCTATAATAAGGAAATCAAGAAGTACATGTCCAATAATGAAACCAAACAAACTCTAAGATTTAAAAATTTTCAAGTTTTGTCAAATAATATAGAAGATGTTGTGTAGTCCACAACAAAGACATGTAAGAACATTTTTGACATCAAGGAAGAAGGAGCTCTTCTAGAGATTCAAATAATTGAGGATTCTAATGCTAAGAATATTGTAGTAGAGTTTATGGCATCACTTCCCTCCACTCCACTTAAGGCAATATTTGAGCAACAATCCATTGAGTTAAAATAAGTTCAACTAAGCTATGAAGTGAAGTCTATTTTACCTTCACCAAGTTTTGTCACAAAGGTTACTGAGAATCAATTCCCCATAGCTTCAACTGAGAAGCAGGATCCCATAGCCTCAATCGAGAAACAAGCTCACATAGTCTCAACTAAGTTATAATAGTAGAAGGACTCAATTGACAAAGGAAAAGAAATAATTCCTTCTAACAATCAATCAAGATAAAAGGAAAAGGGATGATAGTTGATAGCATTGATCTTGATGAGGAGATTTTAATCCCAAATTGGGACCAATAAAATCTATCAATTGGGAAATGGACATTTTGGGAGAGCTATAGAAGAAAAGAGAAAAGCAACAAATGCTAAGAACTGAAAGAGATAGGAGAAAAGTCTTGGAAGAAATTAAAGAAATATTTGTAGACACTCTATCTATGGAGGTAAATGATAAAGTCCCTATCATTGATCAATTAATTGATATTGTGCATAAATTCAATGAGCACACTAATGGGAAAGAAAAAATCCTTATGAAAGCTAAAAGGAAGTTTGAGAATGAAGTGCTAGAAAATATAGCACATAAGATAACAATAGACGAAGTAGAACTATCTACTTTAATTTTTGCATCAGAAATTGTTGTAAATAATGTTGTATCTCTATTTATAAATTTAAGTGAGTCCACTAAATTTAAAAAGGAAATAAAAGAGAAACTAGCTAAAGTTGACATGGACTTGAAGGATAGTGCAAATTAGTTGGCACTCAATCCTAGCTCTAGTTCCATTCACTTTGTAAAAACTAGATTCTTGACAGATCCTCAGGAAAAATTGCCAAGGGAAGAGGCTAGAATAAGAGCAAAATTGATTGATATATGAGGTATGATACTTCCCCACATGAACATTATGCAGAAGAGAGTGTATCATGCAAGGACATTGGTCAAAGATACAAATCTATCAGTTGTAGGTCATATATATATGAGTTATCATTAGAGCTTCACATTGATCTACACATCTTGAAGGTGATACAAGATAACTGGGACAATACTTTTTTTTGTAATTTTAAAGGTATAGAATGATTTTATTTCTCATTTTTGCATAACCTTGTAAATATTTTGGCGTTTGTAACAAAAACAAGGGGGAAAGAAGATGTACAAAGGGGAAAGAATGTGTACAAAGGGGGAAGGTATATAGAAAAATTATATGTACATACTTATATACATATAAAGGAAAATATGTGCAATAGGTAAGATATGTAAAAAGAAGAAAAACAAAAACAATTTTGAAAACCCAAAAATATAGTTTTCAGTGCAAATTGAGCTACGTAATAAAGCATACTCAAAGGGGGACTTTGATTGAAGAAGTTTTATAGATCTTGTGTATGATATGTGTTTTTGTCACTAATGCCAAAGGGGAAAATTTTTAATCTCATTGCAAGATATATTGTCAATTATTGTCAAAACACATAGTCATAATGGAAAGCAATAGTAACCAAGTTTCTAGCTTGTAGTATTAATCGAGCTCACAAAGGGACCATGCAAACAAAGTTAACTATGTAGGAAGTAAGTAGTATCATCCAAGTTGTTGCATCAACTGAGCTTATAGTTCACACCAGGTTGTAGTGTCAATTGAGTTGACTGTGTCTACCAAGTTCCAATGTAAATTGACTCAGCAAAGTAGTTTTGTTCCAAGGTGATAATCAAGCTGGTAGAATAGTGTGAACCGAGTCATTGGTGTCTATTGAGTGATCAAAATGAACCAATCATTCAGTATCAACCAATTGCCAGAGTTATCCAAGGTGATAGTGTTTCTTGAGTATCTTTAGCATCACTTGAGTATGCCATTGAACCCGAGTTACATCACTGAGCTGACTTGGTAATTATTTTTGGAAATGATTATGTTGTAGTTGACCTATGAAGAAATTATTTAGATGGATATAAGTATGAAGTATTTTTTTAATCCAAATATGAGATGTAAGAAATGTGATTGAAAAACATTAGCAAATATGGAAGAGAAGATTGGTTGAAGGATACAAGCATTCCAAGGAAAGGAAGAGACTTATCTATCATAGTCAGATGATCAATTTACTTCAAAGGATCTTCATCAACAATTAGAGTTTTATTTTAGAGATAAATCCATTGATTCATCCTAACAAGTGCATCAGTCCCAAATCCTTTAACATGGTGCACCTAATAGTCCTTTGTAGAAACTCCTAACAAAGTACATACTTAATTCTATTGTATAAATACTTTCACAAGGTGGACCTAAGAGTCCTTATTTCTCTTGACTGAGTAAGATCACTAGAAGTGATCATTTGTAAGCCTTAACATGAAAAATTTATTAATGTAGTAGTAAAGCATTTTGGACATCATACCCACCCTATTTTTACCTTCTACTTAGAGGGTTTATGGGTTACCGAATATTGTGTTATCATGTTGTTACTATACTTCTTTATGTTTCATGCATGCAAGTAGATTAGACAACTTAACAAATGGTTTAGTAGAAAGAAGTTTAAGTGGTTCTTGATTCACCTCCCAACCTCTCAGTTACCTAGCTTGCATTACATTTCTAATGCATTCATCATCAAAATATTCATAAGCTACCAAAGTAGAATTGATTCTTTCTTTCTGAGGTTTGGGGATAGGAGAGTGAGAGCTAGAACCTGCCAACTTTCTATTTTTTCTTGCAGGGGTGGAGGAGACACTTGCCCTATCCCCTTTCCCATTTCTTGTTCAATATACTCCTTATCTAAATTCTTAAAGTCCTAAATACATCCCTCAATCCCAAGGGTTTCAATATCTTCATCAAGATGAAAACAATGCAAGCCTTTGCTTAACTTTTGATTTCTTAAATCTTTGGTTCATCTCCTATATATCATCACAATTTATCATAATATCACCTTCAATATTCAAATTATGAGAATACCTAGCTTTTATATCTTTAAAATATCCCTCAAGGTCACAATCCTTTCTTTTGTCATTGACCAGCCAAAACTTATTCATAAGGACCTCCTAAATATCTTGAATCTTATTGCATCCAATTACATACCCATAAAATATTATAAAATTAGGTATCATGTTTTCCTTCTTTCTTGGCTGAATATATTCCTTCTCAACTCATAAAATTTTCCACATGAATTCCAAGAAACCTAATATTTCAGGGAAAAACATAGGAAGCATGTGAGGTTTTTGTCTACACCCATATGACCTTATCAAAGAACATTTTGGTTTAAGAATCCAATCACCAAATTTGTACCCACAGCCCTTATCAACCAAAAAATCCTTTGTTATCAACATGTTGTTAATTGATTGAGACATTCTAGTGATTGTTCTTCTAAGTAATATCACTCCCCACTACACAAACACATCACCCAAGGTTATGAAATCCCCATCCCTGGCATGTGTGTCCCAAAGTGGGCACCATAGTTGAATAGGCCATCTTTTACCTTCCTCATCAATTATGGCTAACTTCATAAAGATCCTAACTTAAATGATATTTTGATGAAGAATTAAATAACACACAGAGATTAGTTCTTAAAGAACTTGGTAGTTTTCCACTTGACTAATTGGTTGTGAAGGCTTTTTTCAATCTCACTAGAAAATTTAAACTTTAGATATGTATGAGGATTTTGAATTTTTATGCACATTTATATGTAGTCAAATATAATATTTTATTTCTCATCTTCTCCAAACAATTGTAACCATGCATGGAAGGTGTATTTGAAAAAATACATGAAGGATTTGACAGAGTGATGAACCATATGATCAACATACATAACTCTATTATTGTGACCCTTATACATGAAATGCGAAATTTCTCTAAACTTGAAAAACTTCATAGTTCTTTGAAATTCATTTTTGAAGTGTTCCCTATTGATTTTTGTGAGGCATTGAGTACCTAGTCCAAACTATTCCTCAATGCAATATTTTGTAATGATTAACAAAGGCATTCCTTCCATCTTCCTTACAATCCTAGTGTTTAGTTCATAATGGTTTTCTATAATATATATGATCTGTGTATCCAAAAACACATTAGGGACCACAATCTTGCCAAATTCTAACCTCTAGGGGTTGTCTCTTGGTTCTTTCTTATTTCTATTTGCATAGAAATACCAAAACAAAGCTCTACCATGTAAGGAAAGGTTATAATCTCCATAATTATTAAATTCATCCAAGAAGACAAACTTGTGACCACCCAAAGAGGAATCAAGAAATACTTCTAACAACATATTCTAAATAATTAAGTCAATACAATTCTCCTTTGACTTTTTCATACTAGGATCTTCTTTAACAAGAATCTTTATCAAGCAAGTAATGCCTAGAGAAAGAAAGCTTCGAACTTACTATATTTACACAATTTTTCAAGGATGCTTTTAAATATTTTTTCTATCTTCTATTGTGGCTCCGCTTGCATGAAGTTTATGAGAAAAATCTTTTTTTCCAAGGTGATTAATTTACTTTTATTTTGCATTTATGATTCATAAATTTTTGCACATACATTAACTTTGCAAGTTTTCCAATATGTCATATCACTTGAGTACTTGGTTCATAGTTTCAAATATTAAATTAATAATTTTCCCTCTTGATACTTAATAAAAAAATACTTTCACATTCTCACACCCTCATTATAAAATCATCTTTGGAATGACAATTTTTGGAATCTTGATAAGCTTTTTCAACTCCTTTTCTGAGATTGGAATCTTAGAACTCATTGTTTTAGTCTTTTGTAAAATCACAATTTGGAAACCTTCCTTTTGGTTTCATGCAAAATCTTGATTTTGGAGATCAAATATTTGGTTACTCCCAAAATCATGACTTTGGAGACCTCATATTTCTAATTCTTTACAATTTTGATATTTAACCTTCTCGTTGATAGCTTGATTTATTCTTCCCAAAATGACAAAAATGTATTGAATTACTTTATTTTTGGACAAGAATTTTCTAGGATCCATCAATGGCTCTTTCTTGAGACACATGTCTACTTGAGGCATGATGACATCCTAGTTATCTCCTAGAGGAACATACCATAATCTCCAACTTCTACCTCTATCAAATCTTTTGTGATGCTTATGCAATATCATTCCTTCTCTAAATATAGTATTTATACATATTTTCTGGATGTATTTCATGAGTAAGGTTTGATTGCTAAGAAAATCATCATATCACATTTCATCACATGATTTATTCATTTCAATAACTTTAAACATCTTAATATCTCCTTCAAATAATATGTCCTTTATTTCAATGTTTTCTCCAACACAACTGTATCTTAAGTACGATGGATATTCTAGGTATTTCTTGTAGTGAATAAAAACCTTCTCAAAACTAGTTTTAGATTATTTATAGTTTATAACTTTACATCCTTTGTCTTGGTTATCCTTCTTAGTGCAGTGATCCTTTGCCAAATTGATTTATGTTTGATCTTTATCTTCAATCCAAAAGCAACTAGAATGCTTATTTTATTCTATATGTTGTTCTAGGCTATCATTATCTGATTCAATCTCATCATACACTAGGTCTTTGGTTTGTAAAAATATCATCTTTGTCATTATCAAAGGCTATCTCATCATATACTATACTATTCATTTGAGGGAAAAAAATTCATTTTCTCTCTCATCAGAGGGTATCTCATCATATATTGAACCATCATCTTCTAATCTACTACCCCCAGGGTAAAAAATAAGAGAAATCATCCAATAAGGCTATTCTCAAAATCCTACATCACACAGTCAATAAGTCTTGAAGGGACTCGAACCTTCAAATGAACTTGACTCTATGGGCTTATAGAGCAAGTATCAAATTACCTATGGGAGTAATGCCCTTTGCTTTAGTATATTGAGTGAATGTTGTGCTTCCAATTGAGGTCTAGATTCCTACTCTATGAGTCTCTCTAAAAGTCCTCATCACTGATGATGACTATAGAATATCTTGGCTACAAGAGCTAGAACTACTGGATGAATATCTATAAGTGGCACTCAATCATATATGAGCTTACCAAAAGAGGATGTCCAAGTGTTACAAAAAGAAGGTTAAACTATGGAACTTCCAAGTAGGTGACCTGATTCTGAGGGAGAACCCTAAGAATCAACAATATTGGGTACATAAGGGAAAGCTTGAGCCAAATTGGCTTGGTCCATACATCATTACTCTAGTGTTCAGACCAAGCACTTATCAACTCTCAGCTACTGAAGGAGAACTTCTCAAGGAGCTGATTAATACCCTTCATCTGAAATAGTTCTACAAATAATATTCTTTTAAGCTTTTTGTACATATCAAAATGTTTTGAAAAAAGTCTAAAAATTACAAAATGTCCTAAAAAAAACTATTATCCTAGTAAAATCCTAGTAATAGGAACCTTGATAATACCAAAAAAATTCAAAAAATTCAAAAAAAAAAAAAGAACAAAAAAAGAAAAAAAAAATAAATTGAAAATGAATAAAAGTGCCACTGATGAAAACCTGACAAATAGGCATCATGGTAGAAATAATTGTTAGCATGAATGCTGATAGTTTTTCTTTGGGGGAGTATCCTAAGCATTGGATATATGGATAATATGATTGACATGTTGCATTCATGGTTGTGTTTGTCATTGATGTCAACATAGTATTATTTCTGTGAAGATTGATAGAGTATTAGATAGAGAATGAGCTCTTACAAACTGTGTATTCTACATTGTGTCCTAATGAAGTGGACAAGCATGCATACAAAGAGTCAAAGACATGCAAAAGTTATTCATGAATTAAAAAATATTGTGAGTGGATAGAGTACCTAAGAAGTGATTACTAATGATTGATTTGTATCTCCTAAATGGGAATTAATCATGATGAGAAAAGTTAGATAGTGATAGTAGATAACTTGATGATGATGTCAAAAAGTGCACAAGGTTAGTAGTCACATGTGTGAGAATTTGTAAAGACTATGAGCCAATAGTGTTGTATAATTTAAAATGATTCTAATATGTTAATGAGGTCCTATTATAATTAATTAGAAAAGCCCCAAGGATGAATCAAGGAATTATTTTGAGGATATGTTATAAAGAAAGGTTATTTTCCTTGTGGTGAACTATGTGATTTATTTATGAAGTGAAAATTGTGTAAGTGATATGAAAAGTTGGTAAATGCATGTAAATAATCCAAGGGATTATTTGGATGTAAAGTTGGTGATCTAGTATTGATATAAGAAGAGGTTTAGTCCAGTCAAGAGGAAAGTGAAGGAACTAAGGTTATTCATTTCTTTTATTATGCAAGGAATAATATAGAGACTAGTTGGACAGTGAGTTTAGTGGTCTTGCCCCTAAAGCTATTTGGGCATTGGGTCCATCTACCTTCTACAATTCCTAACAGGGTTGGAAAAACTCCTAAGAGGGATTCAAAGTCTCCTAATAGGGACTGATATTTATTGAATATATTTCATTGGATCCAAACAGAGTTCAACCTCTTACAAGGAACTTTTAGATTAGTACATGATTTTGTGCATACCATCCCCACTATGGTTTTCCTTATGATCAAGGGTTGTTCTAGTTAACATATCTAGTGTTATTATGTATCCATATCTTCTTATGGTTTATGATTATATTTATCACATAGTTATGGATTAATAAAGTTGTTAAATGTTATAATAGTTGGATAACTAATAATCTTGGTGGACTTTACTTTCTAACAATTAGTAACAAAGCATCAAGTGCTTGAAGAGAAATCTTAACAACTTAACGACATCAATAATAGGTCAGTTTAGAAAAGAAATTCTGAAGTCTAAAGAAGTTAATTTTGATATTTAGAAGATGGAGTTCTTGTTAGAAATAATAGTCCAACAAGATAACTTGGGGGAGGGGGTGAATTAGTTATCCAATAATTAAAATATTTATTAATCTTATCCATTCAACCAAAGTAAAAAAAAACTATAACAAGATGCACATAGAAAATTACACCATATATGTTAACTAGGAAAAACCTTCATCAAAGGGAAAACCCTAGTGGGAATGATGCCTTCATTTTCAACACATTCCTTCACTTTCGCTTTGCTATGATCAACTTTGCATTCTACTCTTCATAATGGCTACAATCATCTCATATAGTTCTTCTAAGATAAAGGAAAATTTCCTTCCTTTATACTAAAACCATAAAACAATTCCCTAAGTTAGTTGTTACACCTTCTCAATTAATTATTATAGGACCACATTAAGAACATGTTACACTTAGCAATAATATTAATCTTCCACCTTGCAACTTGAATAACTTTTTTCATATCCAATATTATGATGAGTGAGCTTAGCTAAATCATCATCAAAATTTCTTCTTCACATCCTCAACCTTAATTCTTAGAATAAAAATTTTGCTAAGAGATATAACAATTTTACCAAAACATGCCTATGTAAACTCAATCTTAGAACAAACATCACCAAAACTTACATAACTTCTTCCAGACTTAAAATTTCTTCACCAAACATTAACTACATATGCTAGATACTTAGAAGTATCTCCCATAACCTTGGATAATGAGAATACTCAACTAGCCATCCATACCAACTTGATCTTTCTATTGTTCTTTTGTCAGAGACCATAGAAAACTGCTATGTTGAAATCATTGGCCAATACAATCATGAATGTAACATATTATCATGATAATGATCTACCCATGCATCTACAATACTCCCCCATAGTAATATCATCAGCATTCATGCTTCCAACAATCTCCCCCTTTGGCATTGATGGAAACATAGATGAAAAAATCTAGTTCCAAGAATACCAATTGCAAAAGACTGTTAACCTTTCTTTTCAAATCCTCTTCATCAATCATTCTCATGTATATGCAAAATTGGGGACTTCTGATCCACACATACACTTCAACATGGTCTTTACATGAGAGATCATCATAGAATAAAAATTAGGTTGTTTATCCAAGGGGTCCAACAGAGTGACCTGTTACCTTCTAAGTAGAAGGATTTTTCCTATTTCCTCTCAGATCAAGAAGTAGGCAACCAGACCTTTCAGTACGAAGGATTTTATGCAACTAAATGAAAGTGCAATTAATCTAAATGTGAGATACAATTAATGTAGAAATAAGAAAAAAACATTTAATATATATGTATGTATGTATTATATTAAGCTAAATGAAATTTAAAATGTTAAGCAATATGGAAGCTAGAAATCAAATGAATTCTCAATTTGACAACAATTCAATGTAATTCAAATTTTAACCTTTGTAATGATGAATTAGAAGCCTCTTATATAGAATTCCTAAAATCTATCAATGGTCTAGATTAATTGCAATGAATGGTTAAGATCATAGAGAAGATTAAGTTGAAATGGAAACTTCCTTGTGCAGGTGAAGTTAATTGTTTCAAATCTGAGTGTGATGAGTAGTTAACTGAGCTTCACATGAGTGTGAGAACAAGTTAACTAAATTAATTCCAATTCAAGAGATAGTTCACTTAGATTTTCCATTTCAAAACTAAAGAGAAGATTTTGAAGAGATTATTTAATTTAACAAGATGAGATATGACCTTATTAAATGCATATTTCAATTAATTGAATAATCACATTCAATTAATTAAAGTAAGAGCACTATTAAATTAAATAAATTTAATTCTTTAGTACATTAGCCTTAGGAGATAATTTAATTTAATTAAAGTATAAGCACTTTATATATAAATTAAATTTAATCAATAGGTTTAATGCAGATATTTGAGTTAATACTTTAGAAATTAAATGAGTAATATGATTAATGTAGATTAGGGTTTCTTGCATTTGACAAGTAAGTCAAATAGAAAAAATTAGAATAAGAATTGCCTAGTAAAATAGGACTTTAGGGTTGATCAAAATAGACCAGAATTGGTTGTCATGGCAATGAGCTAATTTTGGGGTATTACATTTTGTCCCTCTTTGAATGAATGTGTGAGTAGCACGTTCAATTCAAAGAAAATTAGTAAGCACGATGCATAAATTAAGAAATGAGATTGGTTCTACAATTTGATGACATAGAAACCCATCAATAAGATTTTAAAAATTATCTCTAGAATAGAGCTTAACCTTAAGGGATCTAGATAGAAGATCTAAATACCTAGAGTTGATAAGATTGGTTCTAAAATTGATGACACAAAGATCAATTGATAAGATTTTAAAGATTATCTCTACAATAGAGCTTAACCTTAAGGGATCCAAATAGAACACCTAGATATCTAGATTGACAAGCTTTTAAAGATTATCTCTAGAATGAAGCTTAATCTTAAGGGATCCAGATAGAAGATCTAGATACCTAGATTGACAAGCATTTAAAGATTATCTCTAGAATGGAGCTTAATCTTAAGGGATCTAGATAGAAAATCTAGATATCTAGCCATAAAAGATAACAAGATCCAATCGTGAGTCATAAAATCATCTACAAAATGAGGTTTGATTCTTAGGAGTTAGGGTTTAGACTATCCTGATACTTGTCCATCAAACTTTGATAAAGACTATTATAAGGTGTGAGCAGCTGATGAAAAGATAAGATAGATGAAAAAGATGCCAGATAGAGGGGAACAAGATGCCTTGAGTGATGAGGACATAAGATTTGGATTGAGTTGAAATTCAAGTTCAATGATGTAATCATCCTGCCCCTTCAGGAGTGAAATTGCAAGATGACACACAAGAAATATGATGTAAAGAAGTGTATCAAGAGATACAAAAGAAATTTTTAATTGAAAAGATCATAGAAGAGATCAGAATCATAAGATGAAAATTTTGAGGCAATTTGAAGTGATTCTGAGGTCTAGAAGACCAAGTTTGACCAAAGGTTGACTAGAGTTGAATTTTTTTCAATTTTTTTGAAAATTTTAAGGAAAATATGATGTGAAAAGATTCCAAAATTTAGAAAGTATCATAAAAATTTGACTGCACAAGCATTTGATCGTGTCAATCCTAAAATTTTAATATGTGATTTTGAGCGATTTAAGTGTGTCAGATCTCAAATTTGATCCCAACGATGGATTTAGAGTAGTCAAATTAGATAGGGGTGATTTGTACGCAAATCATAGAAATTTGAAAAATTAGGTCAAAACTTATATAAGGGCCAAAAGGGTCATTTTCAAATCATTTTCACTTTTGTCCTTAGTGAATAAGAGAGCTCTGAGGTGAACATGGTGGTCCCTGTGTCTTCTCATCATTTTTGGCACTCCCATTGACATAGCTGGTTGGCGGACTATGGACCTCTAGTGAGTAGTCAATAACCTTATCTTGCATTTAATTTTTCACACTTTATGATGCATTTTTAGCATGTTTTAAGGGTTTTCAAATTTTACTCCATCAATTCTCATATGAGGATCTTGTTCTTCATGGGAAGCCAATCTTTGCTTGTGCGAAGATCCATTAGTCTAGCGTTGCTTCACACAGGGTAGTAAGGTTTCTTATGAGGGAGACACCCACCTTTCACATGGAAAGCACCAATTTTTGGGTATATTTCTTTGAATGGCTAATCGTTCCTCACACGAAGATGTGAAATCTCACATGAGAAAGGGTATTTCTGCATGAAAATCTAGTGTGATTTGCAAAATTAAAAGTTGATTTTTTGATGTTTCATTATATTTTTTGAGAAAAAACTAATCATTTACCTATTTTTGTTGGTTGTGTGTGTAGGTTATCTTTGATGACATTGGATTTTGGTCCCACTATCTGCCATATAGAACTCTATTGCGGAGCCTTGAAGCCACCCATATGACACACATAGATAGACTGGGGTTATCACATTTATGCCAAATCCTAGTAGTGTTGGTGAATCATGACCTATTGATTGCATTGGTGGAGTGTTTCCATTTAGAGACAAACACATTCCGCTTGCCCTAGGCGGAGATGACCATCACTCTAGAGGATATATATATATGATCCTACGCATACCCTTCCATGGGCTGAGAGTGGTCTATGACACAATCCCAATAGTAGGCATAGAGGTACTATGGGCCATTTTCTAGCAGGATTTGATTATGGGGCGGGCTATCACATGGGATGAGTTTGTCCATTCTTGATAGATGGCACTATAGATTAGAGTGCAGTTAAGGTTAGATGCTTTGGAGGATTTTGGATGCTCCAAAGAGATTTGGATGGAGTCAGTACATGCTCAGACATATGTTCCATTAGATGCATGAGATTGTGTATCATGAGAGGAGGAGCATGGCCATTGGGGTCTATGTTCTTCAAATCTAGGAATGGGAGCATTTTCTAGTGATGTAATCTATTTTTGAGGATGAGAGGTAGCTAATGGAGTCATATATCTATAGTTATAGAGGCCACCTTACCCAAAAAGCTCTAGGGAAGACTGAGCAGTGGAGGGCATGTCTTGATGACCTAGTGTCCATTGTATGGTGGCCTTGGAGAGAGATCAAGGACTAGGATGATGTAGCCCAAGAGTTGAGCTACATGTTTTCATCATGACCACTGATAGGCCAATCAACATAGATTGTAGAGAGATTCCCTCTTACTTGTGTGTGGCATCAGTATGGGTGTCCTTAGGATATATTATAGAAGTACTACTCTTATGCACAACTAGTGAGGGATTTGAGCCATGGGTGGTCGCGAGGTTGGATCCAAGGAGTTCCATAATTGATGTGCACAACTTGGTTGTGACATAGTGGGATTACTTGCTAGTAGTGGTAGACATAGGGATGATGCCAGCCTATCAGGTGTACTTTTCTAGTCATCCCTTTCCTCATTTCCTAGATCCAGTGGGGATGGTAGCTCTTGGGCCATAGGGACCAACACAATAGGAACCACCATAGGGTCCCCCATAGGAACCTTAGTAGGTACCTCACAAGATACAGTAGGTACTGATACCAACTCAATAGATGGGGGCTAATCTAGATGTAGGGGGTAGTGGGAATAGTGAGAGGTGGTAGAGATAATGGACAACAGAGTAGCAACTAGCTAGGTAGCCCACTAAGTAGGGTGATGAGGATATGTTAGACCAACCTATTGTGGGGGTTGACATCCTGGCATAGACATAGGAGGTGGTTAGGAGAGTGAGAGAGAGGATATGCATGGCACAGTGACAGCTCAGAGAGCTATAGACCTAGGTAACTATCAGAGATACACAATTAGCAGAGCAAGATCAAGAGATCTACAACTTGCGAGGATAGCTAGAGCTAGTATCCCAGAGGGTGGAATAGAGAGTAGAGTAGTAGTAAGATGAGATCTAGTTTTAGGTGGTGAGAGTTTCATATTACATTGTAGCTTATTCAACAGTTGTCCCAGATGAGGCAAAGTAGGTGCCTCAATTTTCATAGCATGCACGAGAGTTGTGAGGTGCATGGCTAGTAGTGAGAGTAGATATGTCTCCATCACCACCTCCTCCTCTAGAAGGTGAGGGAATAGGAGAGAGTTAGATTGATTTTCCTCTAAGTTTTTGATCTAATTATGTATCAATTGGTGTGCTAGCACCAATTTGTATCATTTTTTATCGACAGTTCTCAAGTAGCATTCATTTTGTGTACTGATGTATTCTTTATATATATATACAATATTTTGAGTCAAGTACCATGTGCATGTGTCATTTTCTATCTTTAATATTTGTTGTACATGAGATTTTTTATACTATGATTATGAGATGCAAATATGTTGCATAGATACAAATTTGATTCGATGTATGAATGTAGTGTAAATGAGATGAAATGATGAGATTATGTATGAAAAAAAAAAGTGGATGACATGACAACTCATGTAGTGTGCCATGTTTTTATTGCTAAAGATAGGTATCCATTAAGAAGTGAGAGGACAAACCAAATAATTGAACGCTTGTGCAACCATGAAGAATCATGATACTTTGAAGAGGCTAACAATCCCTTATCAAAAGGATGTAAGTGAAGTAATCATCAAATCATGTGCTTATGCAATGCAACCCTATGCTAGATGCAACTCTAGGTCTAGTTACCAAGCTTCAACAATTATCATCACTAAGCATATAGCAAAACTTGATATGTCATATGATTCCCACTGAATTTTCAATCATAGGAATATGAATAGGACAAATGTTCTAGTTTTGTTGGGATTAGATGTAAGCATTCAAGGAACAAGAAGCCAGAATGACTAGAATATTTGTCCCTTTTGATGTAACAAGTTAACATAAGCATCAAAGCACAAATATTAGGATAACCAGAATGTTGCTTGTATGCAGACATAGTAGATACACAAGAGATCCTTTGTATGCTAAGTAATCAGTAAGTATTCTATCTGCAATGACCCTTATGTTCATAACTTGAGACAGAAATGTGTTTAGTATACCTGTAGTGACCCGTACATTCACTTATCAGGATGAGTATCAGTATTTACTATAACATAAAAAGTTCACTCCAACAAGAAAGGAGAAGAACCAACCTCACTAATTTATCCATGTAAAAGGAGTCAAGGAACACATGGCCATCTAATATGAGATGGAGGCTCTTATAGTGGACACCCCTCTTATATGGATTCTTTAGATTATTTGGAACTAAACTACAAAAAGAAAAGAAAAGAAAAGATCATGTCCCTAGTCCTTGCTTCTCTAGTTGAAAAGGACATCATCAAGTTTCTTAAAGAGACATGATAAAGCAAAAGCAAAAAAAACAAAGAAAATCTTAGTATATCCCATACAAATTCATCATTTTGAGTGCAAGGAATCTGTATTTATAGAATTGATGTCAATTGTCAATGTTCAAAATATATTTGAAAGAAATCTCTTCATTAGGAGGATTACAGTAGATAGACATAGTCAAGAGGAATTTTTAATAGGAAGAACTTGAGTATGACTAAGCAATAGTAGATAGATGTAGTCAGGATGACTAGTGACTAAAGCAAGAGAGATTGTCCAAGAGAGGAATCTCTAAGTGACACTAGTGATAGTAGGTAGATGTAGTTAAAACAACTAGTGACTATCGCAAAAGAGATTATCCATGAGAGGAATCTCAAAAAGTGAGACTAGCAATAGTAGGCAGACATAGTTAGAACAACTAGTGATTGTTGTGACAGAGATGATCCATGAGAGGAATCTTGAAAAGTGACACTAGAAATAGTAGATAGATGCAGTTAGAAGAATGGGTGACTATCACGAAAGAGATTCTATGACACTGTAGGGTGTTTCCCCCCATCTATTACAAGACTCAATCCCTGAATAAATGAGCAAAAGAAACAAACTAAAGTAGGAAAGAAATTGTACATGAGCCTGAAGATGCACTATAAGATATAACATTATGAACAAGAGGCACCTGTTTACCAAGTTTTCACCTTCTTAGTAGATATTCTTTTTTTGCTACCATGACGTCTGTTTTCTAGGTTTTCATCAATGAAAATTTTTATTTTTGGTATTATCAAAGTGCTTATTGCTAGGTTTTCACCAAGGTAACAATTTTTTTCAAGATTTTTTTTTATTTTTAGGATTTTTTTAGGACATGGAGATATATATATAGAGAGCTTTTGAAATTAGATCAACTGTAGAACTGCTTCAAGTGGAGAGTGTTGATAAGCTCCTTGTACACCTCTTCCTCAAATTTAGAAAGCTAGTAAGCACCAAATCCATACACTGCAGTGACCATGTAAGGACCAAGCCAATTTGGTTTGAATTCCCTTTTTGGACCCTTTGTTGCTAATTCTTAGGGTTTTCTCTCAGAATGAGATCACCCTATTGCAAGTCACATGACTCAACTTTCTTATTGTAGCTTTTGGACATATGTTGCTAATATGCTCAAAGATGATCGTACGCCAGTTGCCAACATTCATCTAATAATACTGGCTCTTGAAGATGAGATATTCTATAATATTCATTAGTAATGAGGCCCTTCATGGAGATTCTTAGAGTGGGGATCTCAACCTCAATTGGAAGCACATGATCCGCTCCATAGAGCAAAGCAAAGGGTGTTGTACCTATCAGAGTTCTGATACTTGTTCTATATGCCCATAAAGTAGGATTAATCTAAACATGCCAATCCCTTTTATATTTACTAACTATGTAATGCAAGATCTTAAGGATTGCCTTATTAGATGCCTCTACTTGGCCATTACCCTAGGGGTAATAGATAGAAGACCAATGTTGCGTAATTCTAAACTTTTTGCATAACTCCATGAGGTCCTTATTTTTAAACCATCCATTATCTATAATGATGGAGGAAGGTATACCATACCTACATATGATGTAATTCATGATGAATAGAGCTACATTTTTTCCATTTTCTATTGAGAGGGACTACTTTGACCCACTTTATGAAGTAGTCTATAGCTATAATAATGAACATATGCCCATTAGAAGAAGATAAGTGAATCTATCCCACAAGATCAAAGGCCTATTGTTGGAATTGCCATAGTGTAGGAGATGGAATGAGCTCCCTAGCTAGAGCATGGATCAGATTCCCATGGAGCTGACATTTTTTGTAGGACTTGGTATATTTGACTGCCTCTTACTCCATATTCAGCCAATAGTAACCAACTCTTATAAGTTTATGAGCTAGAGTCAAGCCATTTGAGTGAGATCTACAAATACCCTCATGGATGTTGATTAATGCACATTTGGACTCGACACCTAAGGAGTTTTCTATTGAGACCTCTCCTAAACAAGTCATCAACAATAATGACATATAGTGAAGCATTATAGATAAGGTGACATTTTTCATTTTAGATTAGACCATCTAGAATGGTTTGGTCACACAAATAAGAGCATATGTGGTGGTGGTAGGATGAATCTTGTCCTACAATAGAATAGATCATCCTAGAGTTAGGGGTATCATAAGAAGAGTAGAGTATAGTTTCCACCAAGAACTCATGTTGAATATCATTCTTTGGTATTTGTAGCAAAGAGGCTAGAGTAAGCATGGCATCAACTGCTTTATTGTTTACTTGAGGAATTTGCTGAAAAGTGATATGAGCAAAGTATTGCTTCATGTCATCAACCATGCATTTATAAGGGATCAATTTCTCATCCTTTGTTTGATATACATCATTGACCTGGTTGATTATGAGCTGAGATTCTCCAAAGATGAATTGAACTACTCTCCATTTAGCTACAATTTCTATGCCATTAATCAGAGCCTCATATTCTACAATGTTGTTGGTACAAGGAAAAAAAATATTGTATGCCTTAGGCAGTGAATATCTCTATGGTGTAATGAAGAGTAATCCAACACTAAATCCCTATTGTGTGAAGGAACTATCAAAGAACATCATCCAAGTTTGGTGTGTGAGTGTTAGAATTGATTCATCAAGAGAATCAATGTTTAGTGGGAGAAGACTTTGCATTGGTGTATCCACTAGTAGATCAACAATCACTTGTCCCTAGATAGCCTTTAGTTCAACATAATAGATGTCAAACTCACTTTGTATCATGACCCACATAGCCAATCTTCCTATTAGAGCTTCCTTACTAAGTAAGTACTTTAGTGGATCAAATTTAGCCATTAGTTTTGTGGTGTGAGAAAGCATGTAGTGTCTCAACTTTTGGGAAGAAAAGATGACTGCCAAGAAAGCTTTCTCAATGATAGTATAATTCATCTCATAAGAGGATAGTGCATGACTTAGATAGTAGATAGCCCTTTCCTTGTTATTGTGGTCTTCTTGAGATAATAAGATACCTAGAGATGTCTGTGTTGTTAAGATGTCCAAAATTAGAGGCTTCCCATAGATAGGAGGCATCAAGATTGGTGGATTAACAAGATATTTTTTTTTATCTATGTCAAGCTTTTCTCACAATCTTGGCTCTAGTTATATTTCACACCTTTATGTAGAGTCTTGGTAAAAGGTTGTGATCTGTCTACCAGCTATGAGATGAATCTACAAATAGATTAAAGTCTTACTTGTAAGCCTCTCATTTGACTGATAATATGGGGTGGAGGCATATCTATAATTTCTTGAACTTTCTTTGAATCCACCTCAATTCCTTTTGTAGACACAATGTATCCCAGTAGTTTCCTCGATGTGATGCCAAATACCCATTTCTTAGGATTGAGTCTTAGACTAAATTTTTCCATGTGATCTAGGATAGGTCCCAAATCTTGAAGATGAGTATTCCATTTTGTACTCTTGACCAAGGTATCATCCACATAGTCCTCCATGGTCTTATGCATCATATCGTGGAAAATTATAGTGACTACTCTTTGATATGTAGCACTAGCATTTTTTAGGCCAAATGGCATCATGCTCCGACAGAAGGTTTCCCGTGCATAAGTAAAAGTAGCCTTCTCCTAATCTTCTGGTGCAATTTTAATTTGATTATAACCAAAAAATCTATCCATGAGTGAGCACATCTCATATCCTACTGGGTAAAAACATAGATCTGTGTCACCATTTATGATACCAAAACCTGTTTTGATCAAATCTTATTTCTCTATCAAAACTCAATTTTTTTCAAAAACTAAAAATAGCCTTTTATAGATCTCAGATTCAATATCATCATTATATAATTTTTTGAGTGTTTTGATTAGTTATAATATGTTATAATCTCAAAATATTATAAGTTGATATTTCAACATTTTAGAAGATGCTCCCTCAAAAAAGGAAAAAAAATAGTAAATCACATGAAAAAAATTTAAAAATTATATTTATCTCTAGAGGAGAGAATCCTCTTCATGAATATGTAATTTTTTTTAAAAAAGGTATAGATTTGATAGGGAAGTTTTGACGGGAGGAAAAAACTATTGGATTTTAATAAGGTTGAACTTGAGTTCTTATAATAAAGAAAATATACATCAAAAATATTTTTCTCTTTTTTTGTTCACTAGCTATACATGTCATCTATAAGATATTTTCAAATCAAAAAAATAAAAGATGATTTGCATATACTTGTTTGACGGGAACTACACCCTATATATTTTATAGTTAAAAAAGGGACTTCAAAATAAAATAAAATGAATAAATTCTTACTCAAAAAAATTATAAAAGTTATAGCCATAAAATTCATCCAATTCTACACATTTCATCAGTTTACATCATCTTCATATTTTAAACAAAAATACTATTTTTTTGTCATTAATGTTGAACTGTCACATTTTGATATCATGTTTCTTTATAAAAGGTGACACAGGTTTGTGCTTTTACCCTACTATCATGTTCACTATCATATCATTGTTAGGAAGTGGAAAATCATCCTTAGGACATGCTAAGTTGAGATTGGGGGAGTTAGTACAAACTCTAATAGATTTTTCATGCTTGGATACTAGAACAATGTTTGATATCCATTTCGCATAATCAATAGCGCAGATGAAAATGGCTTTCAGAAGTTTCTCGAATTGAGCTTTGATGAGCAATACAACATGAGGATGCATTTTCCTAATTTTATGTTTAATTGGTTTAACACCTAGTGCAATGTACAAGTGATGCATAATGAGGTTAGGATCTAACATTGGCATGTCTAAATATGTCCATGCAAAGTTTATCTTTTTCTCTTAGAAGAAAGCAAAAAACTCCTCTTTTTCCTCTAGGGATAGTGATTGTGCAAGGTGTATCATGTGAGGATGTTCTTCCATTCCCAAATTGATCAGTTGTGTTGGCTCTATCAACACTGATGATCTTTCCTAAAAATAACTAGGAAGTGCATCAAATATCTCATCCATGGGTGCCTTAGAGAGATTTTCACCCTTGGATATGTCTTTTATTTTTACTTTTTTAGGTTCTTACATTTCCACGATATGGTTTTCACCATTAGACCTTCTATTTTTTTCTTTTTGATTGTATGACTGAGATATTTGATGTCAACTATAGTTGTATTGATGCATTATTCACTAGTGGAAGACGTTATTGCTTTATTATCATTTAAGTAGTAGGCAAGAGCATAGTCATTCTGGAATGTAGGGACTTCACTAGATAAATTGGAATTCTAGTCTATAAGCTCAAGATATGTGAGTGAAAGAGTAGTGGCAGGTTTGATTGCGTTCATGGTATAATCATTAAATGCTTGGACAAGCAATTCGATAAATGAGCGGCTTTGTCCAAAGGTTTGTTTGAATGCCTTTGAGTACTAATGTCATCAACCAAATACTTGAGGGAACTAATTGGATCAAACTCATCTAGCCTAACCCTAGATGTTTCACCTACTTCAAGTTGGTTTTCATAGACATGAACTTGATTTGTCTTTATCTGTAGTTGCTTCTAAAAGAGAGTCAAATTCATATTCCTTAGAATCAATGCTATATGGTGATAGACTATAGACTTCCCCAATAGTGATAAGGACATACTCTCCTTCATCATCTAGATTTTTACACAGGTACTCAATGCATAAAGCTTGACTAGACTCTTCCTATTTTGAATGAGCATGATGCAAATTAGTATTGTCCTCAAAAGAATCAATAGTACCATCCATAGTGTTGACACATGGCACAAAGTCATTAGGTTCAACAAATAATTTAGGAAGGTCATGAGGAATAGGATAAGGATAGGGATTCTCATCATTAATATTATTTTCCTAATCATCAGACTCAGCTTGTGACTCATTTTATATGAACTCTCAATTTTTAGTATGAATTTGTTAACCCTTAAGTGGAAGAGAACCTTCTTAAAGCCTAGATCAAATGTATCTCTATTTCTTCGAGCTATTGCTTTAAGAAGATTGATTAGACCATTATTGTTGCATCCAATAGGACTAGTTACCTTATAGAAAAATTATTTCATGAGTCTAAGACTAGGACCATATTTCTTTGGAGTGATCTCACGAGTTTGTTCTATGAGGTCAACTAGAGTCTCCTCTTTGTAAAGCCACTCAACAATGACTCTATTTTCACTTTCACCTTCTAGGGGGACTATAGCCTTGACAAAATTACCATTATACTTGGTTTGAGGTGTCAACACAATGGTCTCTTCACTTTAGATGGTCTTTCATAATGATGGGGAGACTCAAGAAGAGATGTCAATGACAACACTGGTTCTATGTGATATTCACCCATTCTAGTTTCTTTCAACTAGAGTGACTATTCAATTTTCTTGAGTTTGTCATCATGATAATAAAAAGATTCCCTATTAGTAGGTACACATTTTTTAGCAGCTTTCAATATGTTATAGGTATAGCTAGTACTTGCAGGGATAGTAACTTTCAAGCCATGAAATGGGAATTTTGTGCATTGATGATAAGTGGATGGTACATCATGCACATCATGTATCTATAGTCTTCCTAGTAGAATATTATAAGTCAAGTGAATGTCAAGGACTTGATAGGTGACATCCATTTCTATAGGACCAATGCAGAGAGGCAACACCATAAGACCTAAAGAATTTCACTTGACTTTGTCATATGCTTTGATAGTGATCTTGCGATGAGGATCAATAGACTCCTTAGAATAGTTTAATTATTTAGGTAGAGCAATAGAAACAATGTTTAACCTAGCTCCATTATCAATGAGCACCCAATGAACATGTTTCTGATGTATCATGAGCTCAATGTGTAGAGGTTGACTGTGTGGGTGACTTAGTCAATTATCATCCTCCTTAAAGAAGGACATATAGTAAGGTGAGGTTAGATGACCTACCATAGATTGAAACTACTCAAGATCAAGATCTTGAGGTACATTTACCTCAGTGAGGGTTTTGTCTAGGATTTTTCTATGAGCAGACAAGATTTTAAGCAACTCAAAGATTATGATTTGAGCATTAGTTCATTTTAATTGATCAAGAACACTATAGCTAGTAGCTACTAAATTTTTCACAAGTTTTACACCTTTGCCAGATGGATTAACAAGGTTTTTTATCTTTATGCTATTCAAGATCAGGAGCAAAAGGCATAGGACCTTTGAGTACCAACATGGTATGAGAACGTGTAATAGTGTTGGCATAGGGTTATAAAGATTCATTGTCAAATGTGTGGGAAGTAGGGCCTTTCAAGACAAATGGAGTTTTGAGTTTATTGTTATCTTGATTTCTCTTGATGGTAATAATGTCATCATACTCAAGATCCATAGGTTCAACCATGTTGATCACATTGTCATCAATAGAGTATTTATAGTTGACCTTTTTGTTAGGTTTTGGTTTTGAGATCTCTCCTCTTTCATAAGACGGGAAGGCCTCCTTGAAAGCCTTGTGATCCAAGTTCTTGTTATTTCCATCCACCACCATGTCACCATTGTCAATCAAGTCCTAGACTTTGAGAAGAAAGTTTATGCAGTTGCTAGCTTTGTGACCCTTGTTTTGGTGGTATTTGCAGAATGCAATTTTATTCCATAATGGTGGTTGTGGTTGTAGATCGTAAGGACGAGATTTTTCTAATGGTGAAATGAGCTTGTTTTGCAGCAAGGTCTTATAGACCACATCCAAAGGTTTACCAAGAGGTGTATACTCTCATTTAGGGCATGTAGCTCATGAGTTCCTCAATTTATTTCTAGACATCTTGTTGTTAGGAGGAGGTTTCTCAACATTCTTGGCTGTGTTGAAATTATCTATGAGATTAGAAGCTACCTTAGTAGGTTTAGGATTGATTTTGTCACAACCCCATCATGTACAATCTCTCAATTCTTGTTCATGTACTTGGGTTTGTCCTTGTTAGAGATGGATCCTTGTTTTGTGTCCTTTTGAAGGGTAACTTCACCCTTCTTAACCATGAATTCCTCTATGTGGATAGCTTGTGTGATCATGTCTTTGAAGGTGCATGAACCTTGAAGTTGGACTCTATACCCAAAATTAGGTAGGAGATTATCAGTGAAGATGTCAAGATTTTTTGTTTCAAGAATCTTACGTGAATATTTAGTATAAAGTTGTCTCCACCTCTGAAGGAATGTGAGGAAAGGTTCCCCAACCCTCTATTTAAGATTACACAAATCTCGAATATTAAAAAGGTGTTGAATGTTGTGAGAATACTACAAGACAAACAAGTTGGCAATTTCATCAAACATTTTGATACCAGGAGGCAAGTGTGAAAACCACTCCATAGCCTAACCACCTAAACTTCTTGGGAATAGACATATGAGATATGTTTGATTATGCATAAATTTCATAGACAAGGCCCCAAATTCTTGCAAATGATCTTGGGGATTAGTAGTTCCAAAGCATTTTTCATAGTTAGGTAATTCCACTCCTATTGGAAAAGGAGGCATGTCTATACTCTTGTCAAATGAAAATGGACAAAGAGCCTCTAAGGTGTATGTTTTAGCAGGCGTGCCTTTATTACACATCATTTGGACTAGTTGATCTTGCATGATTTGTTAGTTATTTTTGGAGTTTGGAAGTTTCAGTTTCCTCTTCAGTCATGATGATAGTTTCCACATTAAAATGATGGGGTAGCTTAGCTTCCTCTTGGGCAAGTTTGAGAAAGTATTTTTCTTTCTCTTCATTAAGAAAGATTTCCATGACCTTTTGGATTTTTTTGTCTTTACAACACTTTTCTATGTGTTTAGGAAGTATTTCCACCTCTTCCTCATCTTCATAAGTGTATGGGTCTTTCTATTTCTCATTCTTAGATTGATCTTGGTTTCTGTTGTGTTCAGGTTCCTGATTAGCCATTGTAGGAATGTGTCCAATTTTAGTATGTTTTGATTTGGAAAGGTCCTTTAAAAAAGAATTCAAATGTATTGTTTAGAGATGTAGGACATTTTCTAGTTTTAGGATCCTCTTGATACAAGTAGTTCTTGGTTTTTTGTAAGTTTATAGAGAATGTTCTCTGAACCCAAGGTGATCTGATAGGTGAAGGAGATCATAAAGATTCCTCACTAAACGAACTAGATGTAGACCATGTACAAACTAGAAGGTGACCTCTGCCATGATTATAACCCCTAGCTTAATTTTGTCTAATTCTAAGGGGATAAAACATGTTTCCACTTCTTGTTGCCCTAGTCACAGACAAGGGCAAGAAGAAAAGACCTAGACAAGAATCACACTAGAATGTAGTCTCAAAAAAGCATGAAAAGAGTGTTGTATACTAAGGTATGAGTAGTCTAAGTAAGGGCTAGAACAACCAAAGATTATGACTATCATGACATGGAGTATAAAAAGCACTAAAAGAAAAGAACAAGATAACTAAAGAATGAGACTAGTTTAAGTATAGATCACAAGTCATCAGCCAAGCAGGATGTTGTTTGGGATTGTTCACAGATAGAAAAGTGGTAACAAGTTGCAGGAACAGACTAGACTTAGGGCCTGGATAGCTCTGATAGATTAGATTATCAATTTTAACTCAATATTATATGCAAAGATTCTTTGAGAACTACATGGGAAAGTACAACAAGGAAAACAAATACTTAGAACAACAATTTTAAACTAGGAATCTCATGGGAGGACTCACATAGAGCCATGCAAGGAAGTGTTATGTTGACAAGCAAAACATGATTCTGACAAAAGAAAAAAGTTGTAAGATCTCACATGGAGATTCTCACTGGGATGTGTGAAGAACTTGCTCAAGCTACATGAAGAAATGCATACTCACGTGAAGAGACACAGAGTCAAAAGGAACTTGCGTGAAATCTAGCAAAACTGGGTGTGAAAACAGAGACTAGACTAATAGCTAAAATTGGATTTTGAAGAGACTTTGAAGGTTTCATACTATTCTAGATAGATTTTTGGTTGATTTTGATAGATTTTAGATAGATAGCAAGGTTGGTTTTCAAGTTGTTAATAGCATTTGGTTTTGAACAAGACAAGTGTTTTCAAAGAGACACAAGAAACAAGTAGTAGTCAAATACAATCCAACTAAGGGAAAAGAAAATTAGAGGGATGGGGGAGTCTTGACTTTCAATTTGTTTAGATGGGTTTGGATATGTTTAAAATTTGATAATAAACATGATTTATCCCTAAAACCAAAAATGGTAGAGAAGGAAAAACCTTTGTCCCACAATTATGCATATGCATGCACCTTGCATAGCCATGTCACCCCACTAGAGGGTGCCTGTGTTTTTGGTTTATTCAATGGGCTCAATAACATATACACTAAATGAAAACCCTTTTGGTAGGGGTCAAGCACATATACCACCTTCCAACACCTAGTAGCATGCCTATGGTGAGTTTTATAGGAGATATTCTTCCCGGTCCTTGCACAAAGATTATGCCTCCTTTCAGAGGTGAACTCGGTAGTAACTAACTGAAGGTTTTTACTTGGATTCCATTTGTACTAATCCCTAGTGGCTCCACAAGAGGAGTTGAGACTAGTAGCCCACACCGGCATTTGAAAGTGCACACACTTGACTAGCAAGACTAGGGCCTAGCCGACTAGTGCAATAGATAGAGCCTCTTCTTGATATGTGATATCGGGAATGAAGAAGGGGAAATTAATAAAACTTTGGAATCTTTCACTCCAAAAAATTTCTTTATTATAGTGAGTTGGAATCTCCAACAAAAGGAGTGTGCTCACTTGGGTCATTCATAGAGGTTGGATCACTTTGATAGGCCCTCTAAGGGTTGACTCGGACTGGTGGTCTAGATCTAAGGGTCCAAGTTTCTAATTTCCCTCAAGAGGAAAGAGCATACTCCTCTACCTCATCACCTCACCCACACATGCAAATCATGTTAATCACCAAGTTAGCTTAATCAATCTAGAATTATCCCTTTCTCAAGATTCTGATTCCCTAAAAGGAAATATAGAAGAGGACTCGCACTAGAGAACCACTAACTTTCTTACCTCCATCGGATGCAATCTTTCATAGGCTTCTAGGTTTCTGATTTACTCTTGGGCATGACCTCCAAGTTGTAAAGAGCATACTCCCCTATTCCCCTATCTTGCACCCTATGAAGTTCACAAGACCTAATTACACTAGTGTGGAAAGTAGAAAAAAGACACAACATTTTATGTGGGTTTAACATTGATCTTTGACATTCATATCTTTGATAGTGTCCTACAAACACAAAGTCATTTCATGTTTGATATGTTTGTATACAAGGAATCTTCATTAATCACCCTAGAAACCATAGTTATGCTACAAAAAAATTAGAAAGCTAAGAGAAAGTGCTTCAGAGAAAAAATGTTAGTCAAATCAAATGATGAACTCACTTCTAAAAAAATTGCATTTTTCATGTGTTGTTACAATATTTTGTAGGAAATCTTGCACATGCCCGTGTGAGAAAATGTGATGCCACTTAAGAAATTGCACAATGGGACACTTTTGCAAGGAAGTGCGAAGAAACAAGCAAAACCCTTAAATCTTTGTACCAAAATGAGATTTTTTGCATGAAAATCTGGAAATCTATATGTAGAGGTATGACATAATCATTAAAATATCAAAAAATAAAGTAGATGAGACCAAAAAAATTAATTTTCACTGCGCCACAATGGGTACCAAAAAATGTAAATGTGAAATTGGGGGCATCTAATCCTCACATACACTTCAACATGGTCTTTACCTAAGAGATCATCCTAGAATAAACATTAGGTTGTTTATCTAGGAGGTCCAATAGAGCGACTTGTTGCCTTCTAACTAGTAGGATTTTGCTTATTTTCTCTCAGACCGAGAAGTAGGAAACTAGACCTTTTAGCATGATGGATTTTATGCAACTAAATGAAAGTGCAATTAATTTAAATGTGAGATACAATTAATCTAGAAATAAGAAAGAGCATTTAATCTATATGTATGCATTATATTAAGCTAAATGACATTTAAAATGTTAAGCAATATGGAAGCTAGAAATAAAATGAATACTCAATTCAAAAAAAATTTAATGCAATTCAAATTATAACCTTCATAATGAGGAATTAGAAGCCTCTTATATAGAATTCCTGAAATCCATCAACGGTAAAGATTAATTGAGATGAATGGTTAAGATCAAAGAGAAGATGTAGTTGACATGGAAACTTCCTTGTGTAGGTGAAGTTAACTATTTCAGATCTGAGTGTGATGAGTAGTTAACTAAGCTTCACAAGAGTGTGAGAACAAGTTAACTAAATTAATTCCAATTCAAGAGATAGTTCACTTAGAGTTTCCATTTCGGAATTGAAGAGAAGATTTTGAAGAGATTACCTAATTTAACAAGATGAGATATGACCTTATTAAATGTATATTTCAATTAATTGAATAATTACTTTCGATCAATTAAAGTAAGAGCATTATTAAATTAAATAAATTTAATTCCTTAGTACATTAGTCTTATTAAAGTATAAGAAATTTATATTTAAATTAAATTTAATCAATAGTTTTAATGTGGCTAATCTGAGTCAATACTTTAGGAGTTAAATGAGTAATATGATTAATGTAGATTAGGGTTTCCTATGCTAATTTTCAAATAGAAAAAATTAGAATAAGAATTGCCTAGTAAAATAGGACATTAAGGATGATTAAAATAGACCAGAATTGGTTGTCATGGCAATGATCCAATTTTAGGGTATTACATCGCCCAAACTATTTTCTTCTCTCGTCAATGTATTCAAATCATTTTTCATGTCCTACTTCTCCCCCATTGACATCAATTTTAAAGGTTTTAGCAACCATCAGACTTTGGAACAATTGATTCTTACTAGATCAAGTGTTCAAAGAAACCATTCAAAAATAACATCCAACAAGATTCCTAGATGACTCTATCCATCACAGATACTCCCCCATATAGGAAACATCAACATTTAGTCCAGACAAACAATGGTGCTCTATTACACTAGATTGATGCATCCTTGAATCTTCTACTATGACGTAGGAAGGGGCATAACCCTTTGCATACCTCACAAATACTCAAAAGTCTCTTTGGAAAGAGGCTTAGTGAAAATATCTACAATCTACTCTTTAGTGCTCACATACTCCATTCTAATTTTTTTTCTACAACTTTCTCTCTCAACATGTGATACTTGATAGAAATTTTCTTGGTCTTAGAATGAAACACTGGATTCTTAAACATATTTATTGTGCTTGTATTGTCACAATGTATGACAATAGGTTCACTGAATCCTATCCTTATATCCTTCAACATATACTTCATCTAAACAACTTGATTATAATTTTTTTCTACTGTAGCATATTATGCTTCTGTTGTACTTTGTGATGTATAATCCTACTTCTTTCTTAGCCAAGAAATCAATCTTCCTCCAAGAAATAAGGCTTCACCACTGGTGCTCTTTCTATCATCCATACTACCTACCCAATCAACACGAGTATTAGCACATAGAGTGAAATCATTAGAATTATCATACCACAATCCAAACTTCAGTGTTCCTTTCACATATCTAAATATCCTTTTGACTATTGAATAATGTGCTTCTCTGGGATTAGCTTGGAATCTTACAATGATTCCAATTACATTTTCTATATCTAGCCTTGTTGAGTCAAATATTGCAAACCTCTTATCATAGATTTGTACTTCTTTTTCTCAGTAGTAGCATTCTTTGTAGATCACTTGTGTCTAATTTCCATAGCTATTTGAATAGGTTTACATGATTCCAAACCAAATCTCTTCAGTAAATCCTTCAAGTACTTAGTACAAGAAATAGAGATTCCTTCTTTATCATGTACAATCTATAATCCTAGAAAATATTTCATTTCTCCTATCATACTCATTTCAAATTCCTTCTTTATTTCTTCTACAAACTTGTCACTTTCCTCATTAGTTCCTCCAAATATGATATCATCAACAAATATTACCAAAATCATTAATCCATCATCAATTTCTTTCCAATAGAGATTGCTATCAGTCATACCTTTGATATATCCAAGCTTTTTCAAATGTTTTTCTAACCTTGCATACTGGGTTTTGGGTGTTTTCTTCAAGCTGTACAATGCTTTCTTCAATTTGCATACTATCTCCTTATCATTTTTTAAAGGGAAAAATTTATATTGTTCAATGTATACCTCTTCTTCAAGTTCTCCATTCAAAAATGCTGATTTGACATCCATCTAATATACTTTGAATTTCTTATATGTTGCATATGCTAAGAATAATCTTGTTGCTTCAATTCTATCCACAAGAACATAGGTCTCATCATATTCTACTCCTTAATGTGAGTAACATTTACATACTAATCTTTCTTTGTTCCTTACAACTTTTCCTTATTCATTCATCTTGTTCCTGAATACCCATTTAGTTCCTATCACATTCTTGTTTGCTTGTTTGGGGACCAAATCCCATGTCTCATTCTTTACTATCTGACCCAATTCCTATTTCATAGCTTGCTTCCAATAGTCATATTTACATGCTTGATTTTCATTCTTAGGTTCAACTCTGAGATATCAAACATAGTTCTTCATTGACTTTGCTTCTTATCATCACACCTGTATCTCTGCTTTTGATGATCTGCTCAGGTGGATGACTCTTTGTCATATTCTTTCCTAAAGTAGGAGTTGTTATCTCAACTCTTGGCTCTGCTGAAGGTTTAGAGCTTTGTTCCTACCTTGGCTCTACTTCATTCTAAAAATTATTAGCCTCAAGAAATACTTCATCATTCCTTGGTTTAGTAACAACATCATCATCTAAATTGTAATCAACTATTCTTTCTTGTATTTGGAATTTCTCATCAACTCTCACATTTGCACTTTCCATGATAGTCACCAAAGTTATCTCTTCTATTACTTCATATTCATTAATCATATAGGCTCATTATCATATTCATTCAACAACCTTTCCATACTTGCTTTAAATTCTTCAACTTGATCAGAAAGTAAACTCTTTCTAGTTCTCCTTAATCTCTTTAAACATCTAGACAAAAAATACCAAACTCTTTACATGTCCAACAAAAAAAATCCTTCATACCTTTTGGTTCTCTCTTCATAAGTATATCAATATCTTCCTTTATTTTTATTTCTTCTTTGGATTTGGATCTATCTTTACTTGAGCTTCTATTCTTTTGTATACAATAGAAGGATTCTAGATTTGGAAACTCAATGCTCTAGTCTTTACACAAATCTAATAACTCACTAAGAATTTCCACCATTTCAGTGTCAAAATTTCCTTTGCTAAACTTTGGACTATATTTCCTGAACATTCTTTCCATGGATCTCATAAAGCTATTAAACTTTATCTTCAAGGACCTGATGCTCTGATACCAATTGTTAGAAATCATATTTTGCCAAGATAATTGAGAGGGGGGTGCGAGGCAGGGTGAATCCATTATCCAATAATTAAAACATTTATTAAACTTAAGCAATCTTATTCCATTCAACCAAAGTAAAAAAAAAACCATAACAAGATGCACATAGACAATTACACTAGATATGTTAACTAGGGAAACCCTTGATTAGAGGGAAAACCTCGATGGGAATGATGTTTGCAAGATGATGTACTAATATAAATATTCCTTGTTAGAGGTGGACCCTATTAGGAGTCTATGACAATATTTAGTACATAAGAGTCTTTATTAGGAGACTTTGAATCCTTGTTAGAATATTCCAACCTTATTAAGAGTTGTGCCAACCCTGTTAGCAGTTATAGTACAATGTATGTAAGAAGAGCCCACTTCCCAAGCATGCAATTTCAATTAAAAGAAGAGTTAACTACCCAAACAAGTAATTTACTGTTAAGTTCCTCTTTCCTATGTTCTATCAACCAAACCAATTATTGTTAGACCTTGTAGACTAGGTCAAGAACCTCAAATCCAAGTATCCAACTTTGTATCACACAATTAAACCACAACAATGAAGTTTCTTTCACTTCCACTCTACTTTTCTAAACTTCACATTTTTCTCTTTGTACTACTTACAATCATCTCATATCATCCTTCTATGATAAATGAAAATTTCCTTCCATTATATTGAATCCATAAAACAATTCCCTTAGTTGGTTGTTACACCTTCTCAATTAATTATTATAGGACCACATTAAGAACACATTACACTTAGTAATAAAATTCTCTTTCTAGCAATGATGAAGAATTTAAAAGCAAGTATGGAAATATTCTTGAATTATAGTGATGATAATGATAATGATCTTGAACTAGTTGAGAAAATGGAAATAATGGAAGAAATGACTTTGGTAACTATTATTGATGAATAAGAAGATAATTAAAAAACTATTAGAAGAATATTGCACTTTTCTTTGCAACTAACAATGATTTGAAGAATGATGTTCAAATTGTTGAACAAAGATATGAACCTAGAGAATAAGTGAGACTTGTAATAGAAACACCTACACCAAACATGAATTTGACAAAGAATCATCCCACTGATTAGATTATTGGAAGAAAAGAAAAAGGAGTTATGACAAGAATATAATACAAAAGTAATTGTGTTTGATTTCTCAAGTTGAACTAAAGAGTGAAAATGAGGCATGCAAAGATGATAATTGGATTTAGGTAATGAAGGAAGAACTAGATCAGATTGTGAAGAATGAGACTTGGGAATTGGTTCCTAGACCTAAAGAAAATAATGTTATAGGAACTAAATGGGTTTTTAGAGATAAGATGAATGACCAAGGTGAGGTTGTGATGAATAAATAAATATTGGTATGAAAAGGTATTCACAACAAGAAGGCATAGACTATTAGAAGACATTTTCCCCTATTGCAAAACTTGAAATAGTAAGTGTTGGTATCTATAATCTCTATTGTCTATTAGTGTCAATCACTTAGTCATTTATAAGGAAGAGTTAGACACTCATCACTATGACCAAGATACTCTACATAGGTTGAGTCATGTACATAAGCTAGTATGTACCAAGCAATTGTACATAAGCCAAGTAAAGTATGGTATGCAAACAGAGCTCATTCAACCACTGAGGAAGTTATTAGCGATTGAGGATAGTTCTAAGTATATAATTACTAAGTGATATAGTGTGTGCCAAACATATTATATGTTGAGCATGAGGAAATTAATAAAGGTTGAGCAACAACAATACTAAGCACCAATAACAATAGAGGTCAAGAAATGAAAGGGTTATATAAAATCCAAGAATGGAACAAAGTTTTAGGTAAAATTATTATCAGGCCAACTTGAAAGGAATATTTAAGTTTTGAAGAGGTTGTTATAGAACATTTAATACTTGTTGAGTTTGTTACAAAGCATTTACATGGCGTGGATCACAAATTGCCACGTGTATGTTCAATGATCAAGATGAAGAAGAAAAATATGGAAACATCTAAAAGACTCTTCTTGGAATTTTATAAACCAATGATTTTAACCTAGATCAAGAGAATGTGAGAGATGAGAAAGTGTTCATATACAAGCATGTGAAAAATAGAGAAGGAGATTAGAAGTTAGTAAAGGGTTTTGATAACTGAACAAGTGACTTATTCATAAGTAGTGAAAATGGAAGGAACAGATAAGAGTATCATATTAGAGGAGAGGATCAGTTAGTAAAGAGAAGACTCAAATCTAGCTTGCGAAGAAAACCAAGAGTTAGGTACTAGGTTAGTTTTAACAAACTTGAATAAGGGTAAATTTCTTAACAAAGTGGTCTTAATAGATCTTTGTAAATCTCCTAACAAATTCCTTACTTAGTTGTAAGTGTCAAACCCTCTAACCAAGTGAAACCTAATAGTTTCTATAGTCTTTAATAGGATAGACTCTCCATAGAGTAGATCATATATTATGGTCAAATATTGTAACCTTAATTGGTTAACTTTATTACTATAGTAGTGAAGATTTGTGGGTGTCATCCCCACCCCAATTTTACCTTCACCTTGGAGGGTCTATGGGTAAAAAATATTGTCTTATGTGATATTACTTTCATGCATGTGATTGAATTTGTTTACATGTTACAACAAGTTTACATTTATGGTACTCCATGCATAAGTTATTATTGGATATGGATGAATTGGAGAAAATTTATAAATTATTATAAATCATGATTCACCCCCCCTCTTAATATCTACTTTGTGCCTCCATAAATCAAAAATTGGTATCAAAGCATTGGTTCTCTGAAGAAGCTTAAAGGCTTGGAGATTAGGTCTTGGAAGATGGAGGCTTTCAAACTGGATAAGGCTATAGACAATTAGGTGATCACCATCCAACTCAACTAGTAGAAGTTAAAATAGGCAAGATAAGATCTAAAGGATTACCTAATAAGGAGAAAGGAAATTCCCATATAGATAAAGAAATTCTCTTATGAAGAAGTTGAAACTGAAGGATCATTTGACACAATCAATCCTAATGACAAAGCATCTTCTAAACTACTAGAAAATAAAAAACTCCTCAATGAAGAGATAAGAGAACTGAAGAGAGAACATGAAACCAAATTAGTGAGACTATGCAAAGTGATTGAAGAAAGAAATAAAGGTTATAAGATGTGTAAAAGGTTACAAATAAATAAATGGATTTGATGAATCAACTAATGACTATGAATTAGATATTAAATCATAAAAATATGAATATTGACAACCTGAAATCTCACAATGAGATAATGAAGAATGAGAAGGAATCTATGGAGCAATTCAACATACCAAAGAAAGAAATGAAATATTTTGAAGAAATTATGAAGTCATCAATTTTTTCTAATGGGTTAAGACATTCATGCACTAAGAAAGCAGAACCATCCAGGAATGGGGAAATGAGAAATACAAATCTAAAAGACAAACCAACTTGCTATCACTATAGAAAAATTGGTCATACTACCAATATCTATCAAATAAAATATGGTATGCAGAACTCTAAACCTAAGTTTATTGGTTAGTGTTTTTACTACAAGAAACAAGTACATAAAATACATGAGTATAGGTCAAGATTGTGGAATGCACCTACTACACCTAGATTTGAAGGTTATTACTACAACTATTAGAAATATGGGCATAGAGAATTTGAATCTAGATCAAAGACAAAACCCTAATGGACAAATTAGAGAAAGAAGAATTATGCACCTAACAATGCATGTTCCAAATGTTACAAGTTTGGACATGAAAGCAAGAATTTTAGAACTCAACTACATTCAAACAATCAGACAAAGGATAAAGGAAAAGGAAAACTAGATATTGAGAAATTGAGGAATGAAATGAACTAGAAATGTAAAAAGAAATTAGAAAATGGAAATAGTGGAGTTAATGGAGCTAAGGTCACCCAATCTAATGGAGAAGGTGATCATATCATCTCTAACTAATAAAAAGAGGTATGTATGGAACTGAATACCTAAGTGGTACACCATACATTAGTTCCTTACATAAATGTGTGCCAAAAGTTCATATCTACATAAATAAGATGCAAGAGAACATTGTTTGTAAAAGGTTCCCGAGTATCAATATTTTGTCTATGTTGACCAAGTGTTGCAACATAGTTAGAGAATTATAATAGAGACTAAAGCCATGAAAGAGAGAAAGTTGTTATGTTAGTTGGCTTCCACCTAACAAAGTACACAAGAAAAGGCAAGATATAAAAAAAAGGTTTAGATACATTATTCCATACATTGCATACAAATTTTTGAAGAGCTCAGAGTGATTAAGAGATCAAGTGATAAAGTGAATTCAAGAAAATTTTAGAGATACCAAGAAGGGAATTGATCAAAAGGGTTGAATGAGAGTGTGATCAAGTGCTAAGAATCTAGAGAAGGAAATACATAAAACCCTAGCTATAGTCATGGTAGCTTCATCAACTATTGGAATGAGCCAAAAGGTTAGTAAAATTTAATTAGTGATGAGTAATGCTTGTCCTCAACCTAAATTTTGTGCTAGTGCAAAAATTTTTGTTAAAAGAGAATTAATGGGTATGTATTATCCTCAATACCAGCTAAAGTCATCATGATTCATGATGTCAAAAGTTGCTACATGTGTAAAATTGGAGAAGTAGGAGACTATGAAACTAGAGAAGATTATGAGAAGTTGTGTGATGAAGGAAGCTTGAAGGATGAGTTCAAAATTATTGAAAGGAAAGCGTTAACTCGAGCCCTAGAATTTACAAGAAACTTCATGATAGAATGGATCAAAGTCATCTTAAGAAGAATTCATGATATGAAGAACTATCTACAGGATGGACTAGTAGAAATCACAAAGATGATGATGCATAGGGCTACTAGCTATCCAACCCTAGATAGGAAGAAAACCATGCAATGCTTGAGTCGAGGAGAAGTTGAGGCTAATACAAGAGCTGAGTGGAATGATTGTGGTTTGTCCATTACAAGCATTTAGGATCCACTTATAGAATTTTTAGTGAGAGTGATTTCTCACAAATTCTATCAATCTAGCAGATTAAATAGTGTGCCAAGTATGGCTATGGACCAAGCATGGAAAATTGTGATGAAAGATCATGAGTATGATCTTGCTGAGCTACAAATGATACAATTGGTAGAAAAACTATCATCAATAAGAAAGGCAAAGAATTCAATGTATAAGTTTGGTTCCCTAATTGTCTATACATTCTTTTATATTCAGAAGTGTTTTCCTGGAATAGAAAATATTGTATATGAATAAGAAAAACCAATAACAAGGAAAATTAATGAGTATATTACTCCAATTGGGAGATAATTGTGATAATGCAATGAATACATATTTTGATGAATTCAAGTTGAGAATGAAAAGGAGAATGATAATTCTAGAGGAATTGGTCACAAAATATTACAATGACATTTTTTTCTTGTTAATTCAGATAACACATTTGTGCAAGCAATAAATCCAAGGAAGGCATGTCTAAAAAGATTTGGATATGAAATAGAGAGTGATGATGTGATTGCAGACATTGATGCATTATTGAAGGAAGAAATAGATGTCAACATAGATCCATTTGGAAGATATGAACAATCAAAGGAAAGGATTACAATAAGCATCAAGATATCTTCCAAAGCAAAGAAAAGGAAGAAGATGATTGAAGACCTAGAAGCTAAATTAGGCACCCTAGGAAAGGGTAATGAACCATTAAAATTGACTCAAGGTCTTGGTGAAGATGAAGAAAAAGATAGTGGTGAAGAGGAAGAAGTTGACAAGGGTAAAGCCCTAGTTGTTTTTATGCCATCCAATGAGTAGGCTCAAAGGTCAAAGAAGAAGAAGGAAACAACATCTCCACCACCAACTAAGCCAAGGATTAGGACAACTAATATTGATGAGAAGTCTGTAAATATGAAGTCATGGAGGATACTGAGTCAAGTGAGACTTGAACCAAGAGAAGGAGATTTCTCAAAGGACCACCTATCAGATAGATCAAAACTATTGAAGAGGTATGTGCCATCATAAGAAGATCTATAGGTTTAGCTAGTTACAAAGATGTAAAATATGATACATTAGACAATAATGATAAATAAAAGTGGAGGAAGATATGGTAGAAATGATTAAAAATCAAAGGTTGACTCCTAATGCAATAGAGAACAAGATACCCAAGGATCTATTTGATAGATTAGAGAGGAAATGACATCAGGATGAAGTAAAAGAAAATCAAATAAGAACTGACACACTAGTTAGAGTTATGCCTGATTTGTCTCAAGAACAAAAAGATGAATTTATGAAACAAAAAAGGAGTAGATTTTTTCATAAATACATAATGTTCTTGATTTTACAAAATAAAGAGGAAGTCATATGACAACATAGTGAATTATTATGGAAATACATTTTTGGTATTACAACAAAGAAGGTAGAAACTATGAATATTGATGGTGAACACAGTAGTGGAGAAAGCTTAGGTACACCAAGTCTACAAGAAAACATGTATCCTATACATGCCAAAACCCCTAACACTCTAGAAGCCAAGTAGTCAAGGCTCACAAATGAAGAAAAAGATGGCAAAGATAAAGAAGTTGATAAAAATGATATTTCTATTTCAGTACCTCAAATTGAGATAAACATATAATCAAATAAAGCTGAACCAAGTACTATTGTTATTGCCACACAAGTAAGACTAAGTGGTGATACCCCTTCACCAAATCCTAAGGCATTTCTGAGCAGAAACACTTCTTCATTAAAAACAAAGAGAAGAGAAACATAGGACATTTCACCAAATATTGAAGTTTTCTAGATGAACATATTGAGATGCCACAATTTGATTTGGAAAATCTCACCTTGTAGAAAAACTTATTGCTACAAGAAATTTTGAAAAAGAAAAAAAGACAAGAAGAGCTCAGGAGAGAGCTAAAGAAGCAACAAACATTGCAAGATGTAAAATATATTTTTGTTGAAGCTTTTGACATATAGAATGTAGATGAAGAGACATCTACTATTGATCAACTTGTACATAGCATTGATTAAGATAGTGCAATTTTTTTAAAATCCAATGATAAGTTGATTAGGTCAACAAGAAGAGTTGAGACCAAGTTTATGGATAAAGTTTTCATAACTATAGTACATCAAAAGGTGTTATTATAGGAAAAAGTAGAGGTAATGATGGATATTGTATAGAGGTTACAATAGGTGTACACAATTTTGTCATATGTGCTAAGATTTATAGATGATATTTAGGCATAGGTAGATAAGACTCAGGATGAGATGAAGACATCCAACAATGTATCTCAGAGTTAGTAGGATCTAGCATAAATCACTACAATATTCTATTGAATTCTCAAGGTACAATGGTAGAGCTTTAGGCAACTAACAACACCATGAGATCCAAGTTGATTTTAATTTAGGAAATATTGATAGATAATTTGGAGGCAATGCAAAAAGAACTGAAAATAACCCAAGATCTTATTATAGAAGATCACAACTTATCAGTGGTTGAGAGTTTGATTGATTTAGGTAGAAGATTACAACTGCAAAATCAAATTTTGGAGGTAGCAAGGACCACATGAATTATGCACTAGCCATGATTACCAAGGTTCACAAGGAATTCATTGAAACATATGGATTACTTCAACTCTTTCAACCCCAGTAGTAGTGACATTACATGTTTAAAAACAAGGGGGAAATATATACAAGGGAGAAGAGTATAGGAGCATCATGTACAGATAATGAATAAAGGTTGTAATGATTTTTTGTATTTATTTATCACATTTCATAAGACTTAGGGGAGGGCTCATTTTGGGAAAACTCATTCATTTTTGTATTGATATGAAAAAGTGTAAATATGACATGTTTTTCCACTAATGTTAAAGGGGGAGATTGTTGGCATCTCTAATCTCTAATGTATATTAGTGTCAATAAATTAGTCATTTACAAGGTAGAGTTAGATAGTCGTCACTATGACTAAGCTACTCTACTTAGGCTAAGTCATGTACATAAGATAATATGTATTGAGCAATTGTACAGAAGCTAAGGAAAGTATGGTATATGGACCTAGCTAATTCAACAATCGAGTAAGTTATTAGTGATTGAGTATAGTTACAAGTATATAAGTATGGAGTGATATAGTATGTATCAAACAAAATATATTTCAAGCATCAGGAAGTTAACAAAGGTTGAGCAATGGCAATGCTGAGAACCAGTAACAATAGAAGCCAAACAATGCAAAGGTTATATAAAAGTTAGAAATGGAACAAAGTTTTAGGAAAAATGATTATCAGGATGACGTGAAAGGAATATTTAAGTTTTGAAGAGATTTTTATAGAACATTTGATACTTGTTGAGGTTGTTACAAAACATTTACATAATGTGGAGCACATAGCCCCATGTGTATGTTCAACAATCAGGATGAAGAGGCAAAACATGGAAACATCTAGAAGACTCTTCTTGGAATCTTTATAAAGAGATGGTCTTAACCTAGATCAAGAGAATGTGAGAGCACAAAAAATGGTCATATGCATGCATGTGAAGAAGAGATCAAAAGGAAATAAGAATTCATTCAAGGGTTTTGTTATCATCTAATAGAACAAGTGACTTATTCATAAGTAGTGAAAGTGGAAGGGAAAGACAAGAGTATCAGATTAGAGGAGAGGATTAGTTAGTAAGGAGAAGAATCAAAATTAGTTTATAGATTAAACTGAGAGTTAGGTACTAAGTTAGTTTTAATAGACTTGGATTAGGGTAAATATCTAATCGAGTCCTTAGTTTTAAGTGTCAAATCCTCTAACCAGGTGAAACCTAATAGTTTCTTAAGCCTTTAATAGGACAAACTCCTGATAGTAGATTGTATATTATGGTCAAATATTTTAACCTTAACTATTTAACTTTATTATTGCAGTAGTGAATATTTGTGGGTGTCATCTCCACCCCAGTTTTACCTTCACCTTGGAGGGTTTTTAGGTAACAAATATTGTGTTATGTCTTATTATTTTCATACATGTAATTGAATTGGTATTTGCATTTATGGTATTGCATGCATAAGTTATTATTGGATATGTATAAATTGTTATAGATCCTGATACCCTCCCTCTCAGTATCAAATTTACTCTTCCATAAATTAATATTAAGAATGTTCTTGGCTTATGCAACAAGTAAGAATTTTAAAGTGTATTAGATGGATGTAAAGTCAACATTTCTAAATGGAGAACTTGAAGAAGAGGTCTACATTGAGTAGTTTGAAGGACTCCCTTTGACAGAAGAAAAAGTTATGGTATGTATATTGCTTGATATTTCCCACCCTTCTTCTTATTCTAGCATGTGTGGGGCTTCCTAGGGTAGTAGGGTGGCAATAGTTTGTCTGAAAAAAGAATTATATGGTCTAAAGAAATCACCTAGAACATAGTGTGCAAGATTGGATAAATATTTGGCAAAACTAGGATTTTCTAAAGGTATGACATATAGAAATTTGTATTTGAAAGAATTTGAGAATGGATTGTTGATCATTGTGATAGTTTTTGATGACATAATCTTTGGTGGTAATGATGAAGTAAGTGATAATTTTTTTGATGAGATGAAGAATGAATTTGAGATGAGCATGATTGATGAGATGATATTTTTCTTGGGTCTAAAAATTGTACATAATAATGATGGTATTTTCTTCTCACAAGATAATTATTTAAAAGACTTGTTGAAAAGATTTGGCTTGGAAAGTTGTAAGCCTATTCATACACCTATGATAATTGGTCACAAGTTATCTAGCAAAGATGAGACACCTATAGCTGACCAGAAGAAGTATAGATTTATGATTGGAGGTTTGCAATATATGAATCATACTAGACCAAGTATAGAAAATTTAATTGGTATAGTAGCAAGATTCCAAGCAGATCCTTAAGGAGTACATTATGCAGAAATAAAGAGAATATTTAGATATTTGAAGGATACACCTAATTTTGGATTTTGGTATGACATATCAAGTGATTTTACTTTGTGTACATATACTGATGTAGATTGGGCATGCAATATGGATGATAGAAAGAGCACCAATAGTGGAGCATTTTTCCTTGGAGAAAGATTAATTTCTTGGTTGAGCAAGGAACATGATTATATTTCATAGAGTATCATAGAAGCAAAGTATGTAGCAACAACAAAAAATTGTAATCAGATCATGTGGATGAATAATATACTAAAGGACATTTTGATAGAATATTTAGAGCCTAGTATTATAAAATGTGGTAACACAAGTATGATGAGTATGTCTAAGAATCCTATGTTGCATTCTAAGGCTAAACATATATCTATTAAGTTTCATATTTTGAGAGGAAAACTTGTAGAGAAAGAGATTAGATTAGAGTATGTGAGCACAAAAGAGAAGATTTCAAATATATTTATGAAGCCTTTTCCTAAAGATACATTTGAGTATTTGCGAGGTATGCTCAGGGTTATGCCCATACTTACCTCTGAGTAGATAATGTAGAGAATGCATCAGTGTAGTGGTACAAAAAACTATTATTTATCTAGACTAAATGCTTATACTTCCTATATGGGTGAGTATCTATGATTAGTAGAGGCATTAAGGAATCTTGGCAGTTGGTATAGAATCATGTCTTTGGACACTTGAGCTAGTTAAAGACTTGGAGTAGATGATTGACATAATGAAGTCTTTATCATTGTTGTTAATGGGGGATAAGTATACATAAAAAAACATCTTCTCAAAGTATTTGGGAGATGTGTGTGTAGGGAAGAGATTGCATGAAAATATATTTTATGTATGGGGGAGAAAGTGTTGTAGATGAAAATAAGTGATCTAACTTAATGAGGAAGCAATTGTAACAATGGATAAATACTATTGAAAGTGATTCATATTAATGGAAGAGAAGTTGTAAAAATTTAATTTCCATTCATGTAAGAATGGGGAAACATAGTTATTCCTATGCACTAGAATGTGAAAAATTGATTTCCATCCATGTAAGAATGAGAAAACATAGATATAGAAGTGTTCTAGTGAGTTTCATATTCAATTGACGAAGCGGATTTGAAAACAAGAGAACAACAACAACAACAAAGTTTGATTTGGTATCCTTGGAACTTAGATATATTTCATCTATGTTTCCATCAATGCCAAAGGGGGAGATTTTTAGCATGAATGCTAATGGTATTCCTTTAGGGAGTATCCTAAGCATTGGATAGATGGATAACATGATTGAGATGTTGCATTCATGGCTTTGTTTATCATTGATGTCAACATAGTATTGTTTCTATGAAGACTAGCAGAGTAGAAGATAGAGAATTAGGTCATATGGACTCTGTATTGATGTTGAGATGATGTGTATTTAAGGATGTATTCTAAATTTTGTCTTAATGAAGTGGAAAAGTGTGAATAGAGAGAGTTGAAGAAATATAGAAGTTATTCATGAATTACAAAACATAGTAAGCAAATAGAGTACCTCAGAAGCAATTTCTAATGATTGATTTATATCTCTAAACTAGGATAGAATCATGATGAGTGAAGTTAGAAAGTGATAGTTAATAACTTGATGATGAAATTAGCAACTATGCAATGCTAGCAATCACACATGTAAAAATTTGTAAAGACTATGAGCCAATAGTGTTGTGTAATTATAAAATGATTCTAATATATTAATGAGGTCCTATTATAATTAACTAGGAAAGCCTCAAGGCCAACTCAAGGAATTATTTTGAGGATATGGTACAAAGGAAGGTTATTTTCTTTATGGTGAAGTATGTGATTGATTTATGAAGTGTAAATTGTGCAAGTGATATGTGAAGTTGGTAAATTCATGTAAGTGATCCAAGAGATTATTTAGATGTGAAATTGGTGATTTGGTATTGAGATCAGAAGATGTTTGGTCTGGTCAAGAGGAGAAAGAAGGAGCTGTGATTATTCATTTCTATTATTTTTCAAGTTTGGTGGTCGTTCCCCTAAAGTTGTTTGGACAGTGGGTCAATCTACCTTCTACAAATCTTAATAGGGTTGGCACAACTCCTAACAAGGTTGGAATCTCCTAATAGGGATTCAAAGTCTCCTAACAGGGACTGATATGTAATGAATGTATTTCATTGGCTCCTAATAGAGTCCATCCTCTTATATGGAAATTTATATTAGTACATCATTTTTGGGTACCATCCTCATCAAGGTTTTCCCTATGATCAAGGGTTTTCCTAGTTAAAATATCTAGTGTTATTGTGTATGTATATATTCTTATGGTTACTAATTATGTTTCTCACATGCTTAAGGATTTATAAGCTTGTTAAATGTTATAATAGCTGGATAAATGATTCAACCTCCTCTCAGTTATCTTGGTGAAATTTACTTTCTAAAAAAAATAGAATCTTTTCTAAGAAGGCGAAAACTTGGTAAATAGGTGCCTCTTGTTCCAAATGCTCCATCAAATAGTGCACCTTTTGGCTTCTATACAAACACTTTCCTATTATGAGTTCTTTTCTTTTCACTTTAGTTTTTTTCTTTTGTTCATGTATATACTCTTAGTCTAAGGGAAACCTACCTAGTCTAGGGTGAATACCCTATGTTCTTAGTGAATCTCTCTTGAGTTCATCACTAGTTATTCTAACTACATCCACCTACTATCATTTAATATACTAATGTGATTCCTCTTGAAGAAAATATCTCTTATGTTAGTCACTAGTTTTTGTAACTACATATATCCACTGTCATTCATCTATTGAAGAGGTTTCTCACTATGTGTTCTAAACTTCAACATTTGACATCAATCCTTTGACACTAAAACTGAAATTGTATTAGCTATGTTGAGCTTTTCTTTGTGTTTTTTCTTTCTCTTTGTCATTCCCCTTCAAGAAACTATGGGATGTCTATCTCAACTAGAGGATAAAGGACTAGAGGTATGCTCTTTTCTTTGTTTTCTATTTGTTGGTTTAGCTCCAATGATTCAAAGGATCCATATAAAAGCAATGTCCACTATAAGAGCATCTATCTCCTATTGGATGGCCACATGTACCTTGTGTTGGCCTGATTTTTACCTAGCCAAGAAATATTAAATGCCCTATGAAAATTAGGAAGAACTATATCTAGACTTCTTAGGGTTTCAAAAATATTTTTCTATGGTATGAACAAAACCCTAGCAATGGTCATGTCATGTACTTTGTTGAAATATTCATAAATTGACATGCAAAGATTGATGTAGGAGCATCCTAGGTGCATGGACAATCTTGTATCACCCAAAAATATTTTTCTTTTTAGTCTTTTCTATTTTAATAAGGACTAGTCGATAGGGTGGTTACTATTTATGGGAGCTTCCTATTTTTAGTAAGTTTGTCATATGAGTTCAAAACATTCTCATTTTCTACATGAAGGTTCATTTTAGAGTTATAAGCCTATCATAAAAAATCTTATTACTTTAGCTTAAGTATTTGAAAATTTATTGTAGATTTTTGGAGGAAAAATTTGTAGAAAAATCTTTAGGCTCACTATTGGAGGCCTTAGAGCTCCCAAATGAGGTCTGAAAAATCAAGGGACGGGTGGTTGCACCATTTTGAGCTTGTAGACCAGGAGCTAGCATTTACAAAAAGTGGCTATCATAGCCAATCAGAGCAATGGTTTGAGAGTTATGGCCTTCCGAAGTTGGGCTACCTAAAATTTCTAAAATAATTGTCAAAGATGTATTTGTTAGACTCTATATGTATTGTTAGGGTCTATCAGCCCTAGGTATTAAGTTTCAATGTCTAGAACCTTCTCAGGCATCATAAAATTTCCTATTTAAGAATGACCCAAATATTATCTAGAACAACTCTGGGTGATAGTTCATAGCTTGTCTTGTAGATTATTGTAATGAAGGTGCCCATGTGGGTTACCATATTGTAGTTGTGAATTCTGTATTTCCACATTTGTGGCATGAATAAGAAGTTCATATTCTTTTCTCACATTTTTTGTTGTTTCTTTGTTTTTTGTTATGGTTTATGGTATAAGAGGAGCACCCTTCATCAAAGATAAAATAGGGATACATCAAAACTTATGGTTATTTGTTTCAAATTTCCATACCCCTAAGTCTTTTTCCTACTTTTCATATTATAATGTCTTGCATCTAAGGTGTTTTAAGTTGAGATCTTGTGAAATTGTTCCAAGTGCAAAATCACTTCTTTATAATTGCTAACTACATTGAAAGGTGCAAAAATGCTAAATGGTTATCTACTAGTCAGTGTGGCTTTGCAGTTGTTAAGGCTAACTAGGAAGTTAGGGGTGTGAAGAGGCGATTCAATGGATCACATGGTCATGATTTTTTTATGGCATGAAGGTTTTGTGGTGTGATTGAGTGAAAAGGTTACCATGGTGGTTGTTACAACATTGCAAGTGCTAATGATAATTGTGGGCTTGAGGTCACGAAGATGTGAATCAATGCAATAGTTAACACTCAAGGCCATCACATAGTTGCAAGAAATTCAATTTGACTTGAGGTCTAAGTGGAAAAGCTACAAAAAGTTAAAATATTAACCTTTTTGCATGATTGCAGTTAGTGATAATGTTAAGAAATAAGATGCAGTGAAGGCAGGATCAAGTTTAGTATGCAATGGTTTACAACATTGTAGGTTAACATAGTCAACTAGGAAATATAGTAGTGATGTGACAAATATGAGGAGTCCCAACATCGCAAGAGTGAATTTATGGTTAAGACTAATAGTGTTGATAGTGTAAAGAGGGTTAGATAATTGTTATTTGCATGATCACAATAGTTAATTCCAAGTTAAGAAGAGCAGCTATGACAGTGCAAAAATCTTATATCACCTATTCACAACTCTTAACCCATGATTGAGGAAATGAGTTGTGATGATATGAAAAGGGGTTTGACACATGGTCACCTAGGTTGAAGTTTAGTCATGAGTTAGGGTCATGAAATCATGAGAGGATGACATGTGGAAACAACTTGATGATGCAATAAGAAAGGTGGTGGATCCAACCAGTCAAAGGGAGACATGTGGCAAGTTGTATGAGGATAATCATATGACTGAATGCTTAAGAAAATGAGACCAACAATGTTATGCTTATTTGCGAGGTTGGAAGCCAAAAGAAATAGAGATATGATCTTATGTTGGTCATGAGATCAGGAACTTTCACATTCAAGGTTAAGATGTTACACTGGGTCATAAGCTCACCTATTCATAGGATCACAAGACTTGAAGAGACTTGATGCTACACAAGGTGGTTATTGTGTGGTCACAAGATGAGAAAAGAAAAAGCTTGGTTATGCAACATGGTTGTTACTGTAAGATCATGAGTGACTTAAAAAAATCAAAGTCACGAAATAAAGATGATCGTAAGATCATAAGGCCATTTCGTCATGCTTACAAAGATATGAAGGGTTTTGATTTCTAGAAGAACAAAATAGGGTGCTGGTAAGTGCAGTTCAATGATGGATGGGAATTTTGCCAAATTTTCGTAGTAATAGTGATCAAATTTTTAGGTAGAGTAAAGTGGTGAGAAACTTAGATAAAATCATATTCTCTGAGTGACCCATCAAGAAAGAAACAACTATTTTGAAAGAAATTATAGATATTAAACTATGTCGATAGGAAGCAGTTGGATACTTACATGATTAAAGGCAGTAGAAGACAAACAAAATTAAGTTCAAGAGTCCTACAATAATTGTCTCCTACTAGCTTTGGAACTACTTCCTCAAATTTATTCAAATGTAGAGAATTTTTATAATGTAATAGTATAGAAATATCTCTATATTTGTATAATTTTGACATGTTTCCTCTCATTTAAAGCTTGTTGCAATCCTTCTCTCTATAAGGATTTCTAGGATGTGAAGGAAATGGGTTCCAATTATTTGATATTTTTGACTACTATGATACCATAAAGATGGTTCCAATTTTTATTGAAAATCCTTTCAACTACTGTGAGACCATAGTTGGTTCTATTTTTTTGGGTCTAGAGTCTCCTCAATTGCTATTATACCACATGGAGTTCCAATCTTTACTACTATGATCACAAGGATGACTCCAATTTTATTGCTATGATACCACCATCCTCAACATATTTCTCTCTATATTTTGAACAACATTAATGAACTAAATATAGATAGTTCTAGTCTATTGAGTTGTTTTATAGAGTTATTACATACATCCTTTATGTATTTGTTTCAAAGAAAGAGATAAAATGAGCAATGAGTTTACCTTCAATCTGAATGTTGTCTCCTATTTATATTGATTGTAATCTTTAGTGGTTTGTGAACAAATAGCACAAGACTAATTACATCCTATTTGAGGTTGTATGTGTTGATAGATTTTGCTTGTGATTCAAGGAGTCATGCAAATGCTTAGTTTATCATCATAGGGTTGCAGATTTTATGAAGGGATAGGTCGAGTATGAGATTAAAAAATGATCCAGATGTCTAATTCACAAGGTGAATGGATAGATCTAGAAATCCTATTGTATGAGATATTTCAATAATTTCCAAGGGTTTATGTTTGTGATTCATGAAATTACCCAATAGATATTGCATTGATCAACTATAGGATCTATGATTTTGTTATTCATACTTTGGTTTTGCTAATATCAAACTTAAATGAATTATCCTTTTCCCTTTCTATTTAAGAGCTAAAAAGAGTTACCCTCACTTAGCTTGTCAAACTCACAGGTCATGTTATTAGCTATTTCATGTCTATGATGCTTGCATAAGTAAAGAATATTCAAGGGTTTTTAATCTATTATATAGATTCAATTATATGCTTTGATATTGATACCATATGAATGAATCTGAATTTCACCCACCTAGGTTTTGCAAATCTTGAAGTAGAATAAGGAGCATAGCCTTATAGTTGGCCCTATTGTCTGAATGGGTACATTGAACTTGGGAATTAGTTGCCCCTAGGTGTATGTGTTCCTATCGCTGGGTTATTAAAAAAATATTAATTCAAAAGCCAACACATCAACTCATTTTATATGGAAATTTTAGCGAGGTTGGTTCTTATCCTTTTCTATTTGAGTGAATTCTTTATCCTACAATAAAATACTAATACCCATCCTAAGAAGTGATCATACGGGTCACTACGAGTTTGCTTAGCACATTTCTATCTCAAGTTATGAATGTAAGGGTCATTGCAAATGAAATACTCATTGATTACATGGCATGAGAAAGATCTCCTGAATGTCTAGTGTGCATGTACATAAGAAACATTTTGGTTATCCTAGTATTTATGTTATGATGCTTATGTTCACTTGCTAAATTAATAGGAAAAGATGTTCTAGTCATTTTGTTTTCTTGTGCCTTAATGCTTACATCTTATTCCAACAAAACTAAAACTAATGTCATATTCACATCCTCATGATTTCAATGTTATTGAGGGTTGTACAACATCCATTTTCCTTAATAAAATTCTTGGTGATGAAAACTATATCTTATGGGTTCAATGAACAAGTCCTAAGGTTGCATCTAGCTTAGACTTACATCTCATCTTATATTTGCACTTGTTTCAATGACTCATTGGTTGTATCCAACAAGATGAGAGAAAGGAGATTCTATATACATGTGACATTCTCATCTTGATTGCACAAGTGATCAATTAATCACACCCTACCTAATTTGACTATCCTAGATCCATTTTTAGGATCAAAAGAAAAATATGACACTCCTAAACAATTAAAAAATACATTTTAAAATTTTGGGACTGATGCAATTGAGTGCTTGTGTAGTCAATCTTTCTGACATAATATTCATTTCAAAATCTCATCATATCAACACTTTCTCAAAATTTTCATCTTTTTCTTGAAAAATCAACGTTGGTCAAACTTGGTCAAACAAACCTCAAAATCTCTTTGAATCGACTTAAAATCTTCTAATCTTCTCTACATTCTTCTAAATCTTTGATTACATCTTTAACTTCAAAAATACTACTCTACATTCACTATTATTATGTTTCAACTTTTAATTTTTCTCCCGAGGGGGTAGGATGATTACATCATTGCATCACTCAAATCTTGCTTCAATCTGATCAAAACTCACTGTCCTTATCACTAGGGACATCTCATTACTAGGGTTATTTATGTTCCCTCTATCTAGCATCATATTATATCTATCCTATCTATCAATTAGTTGATCAAATTTATGATAATCTTTATCATAGCTCAAGGGATAGGTATCTAGGCATTCTACCTAGATTCCTAAGGGTTAAGCCCCATTTTAGGGATAATCCTATGACTCATGATAGGTCTTGTTATCTTTTTTATGGACCAATATTTAGGTCTTCTATCTGGACTATGGAGAATTAAGCTTCATTATGGAGATAAGCCTAAGCTTTCTTTTAGTCACAGTTTAATGGACATGTATTAAAGTGTTCTACCTAGACTCCTGAGGATTAAGCTTTGTTTTGGGGACAATCCTATGAATTGTGATTCATCTTGTCATATTTTAATGGATAGGTATTCAATAATTTTAACCTAGACTCTTGAGAGCTGAGCCTCATTTTGGGGACAATCCTATGAATCATAAAAATTATTGTTCTCTTAGACCAGTATCTAGGTATTCTATCTAGACTTTGGGGGGTTAAGTTTTTTTTTTTTAGATAACCCTAAAAATATCATGAATTTTCCTTTGTATCATTAATCTCAAAACCAATCTAATTTCTTATTCTATGCTTTAGACTTTAGACTATTCTTTGAATCAATCTGCTACTCACACATCAATTCAAAGAGGGGCAAATGTAATACCCCAAAATTGGAATCTTATCATTTGGAACCAATTTTGGTGCATTAGCCTCACAACATCAATTTCTTAATCAACAAAGTCCTACTTTACTAGGCATTTTTGACCACTTGTCTCTACTTGATATGAGTATCAAATTACAAAGAAATTCTAAAATTACAATAATCGCATATCTTATTTAATTCATAAACATCAACTTAAATTGGCTAAACAAACCTTCTGATAGAATTTATTTAATTATAAGTCCTAGAAATTTAATTAAATAAATTCACCCCCTTTAGCTAATATACATAACAAATAGAATTAAATATATTTGATTTAATTAAGTACACTCATCCTAATTATTGAATTTAATTATTCAAATAATTGAGGAAATACAATTATGAGGTCATATCTAATTTATTAAGTCAAATATCTTCTCCAAAATCCTCTCTTCAATTCAGAAAAGGAAACATCAAGTTAACTAGAATCTAAAAGAGAAACTAATTAGTTAACTACTTCATTCACTCAAAAAAAGGAAAATGGTTAACTCCCTCTCAGATGGAAAGTTACTATTTGAACTGAATATTCCCCATCTCCTCCATTCATCTAATTCAATATCAACCACCAATTGGTTCTAGGATTTAATAAAATAGACCTTCTTCTCCTCATTTCAAGAGGACGCAATTATTGAGTAACAAAACTTTGGCATTTTGAATACTCAAATATTCATGCATTCAAAGATCTTTATACTAGTTAATTTTCTTTCCCATATTAGATTACAATGCATACATGTAGATTAACTTTGATTACCTTGTTCTTAGATTAATTTGCATAATCATATAGATTAGCTCATCTACTTTGCATATAAAATCTTAAAAAACATAGCTTAATCATAAGTAATTTCTTAGCTAATCTTGCATTGCATCCATTATATCCTTCATCCTTAGGATGGTTTATGGTTACTGAACTCTCAATTTTGAGAAAAAAATCAAAGCCCCGCCTAGATAGAAGGAAATAGGTTGCCTTGCTCAAAATTTTATGATAAACAACCTCATATTCATTCCTTGATGAATCTTACAAATAATGACTATGTTGAAGTGTGTTGTTAAATCAGAGGAACACATTTAGCACTCACTTTTTTGGTGGCATGTAGTCCATCAACCGATTGTGATGTTTAGATCACTCAAATATGTGAGATTGCATGAGGATTTCCATAATACTCAGAGCTCTTCTCCACAAAAGAAAAAAGTGCAAATGATTTGAAAATGACCTTTTGGGGTCTTACATAACATTTGACCTATTTTTTAAAAGTATTCCAATTGGTGTAAACATCACTGCTTGGCTAACATGACATCTCTGAAATCATTTTTGGAATTGAATTTGAAATATGACACTCCTAAATAGCTTAGAATTATATTTTAAACTTTTGGGAGTGACATGATCAAACACTTGTGCAGTCCCTCCTTTTGACATAATATTCATTTAAGAATCTCATCATATCAACATTTTCTCCAACCATTCAACTTTTTATATATATCAAAAGTCAAATTTGGTTCACCAAGGTCAAACATGGTCAAGTAGACCTTAAAATCACTCTGAATCAACTCAAAATCTTCTCCATACTCTTTTGATCTGTTCTACATTCATCTAAATCTTTGATCACATCAATATCTCCAAAGCTATTACTTTTTAACACTATTCTATTATGTCATCTTTTGATTTCACTCTCAGGAAGTATGATTACATCAATCAAATCTTGCTTTAAATCTAATATGAAATCAATTTCCTCATTTTTAGGGGCATCTTTGGTCTCATATGCTATCTATCATATTTATCGATAAGCTGATCAAAGTTATGATAGTCCTCAACATAGCTCGATGGACATGTATCTAGATGTTATGTCTAGACTCCTAAGGGTTAAGCCTTTTTCTGGAGATAATTCTATGACTCATGATAGGTATTTTTATCTCTTTTATGGACTAGTATTTAGGTGTTTTGTATGGACTCTAGAGGATTAAGATTTGTTCTAGAGATAATCCTAAGCTTTCTTTCAATCATTTTTTAATGGAAAGGTATCAGAGCATTTTGCCTAGATTGTCAAAGATTAAGCTTCATTCTAAGGAAACTCCTATGAATTGTGATTGATCTTGTCATCTTTTAATAGATAGGTATTGGGGCATTCTAACCTAGATTCCTAAGGATTGAGCCTTGTTATGGAGAAAATCCTATGAATCATGATGATCTTTGTTCTTTTAGAGAGATATCTAGGTGTTCTATTTAGACTCTAGAAGGTTAAGCCTCATTTTGGAGATAACCTTAAAAATATTATCTATTACTCTTTGTATTATCAATATTAGAGATAATCTTAGTTCTAGTTCTATGCTTCAAACATTTGATTATTCTTTGAATCAATGCATTTCTCGCACATAAATTGAAGGAGGGGAAAATTTAGTACCCCAAAATTGGCCCCTTATCATTCTAAACCAATTTTGGTGCATCAATCTTACAACATAAAGTCTCCTAAATATTTAATTCCTATTGTAATAGGAATTTCTAATCCTGATTATCTTTACTCGACCTAAGTGTCAAATGCTAAAAGCCATTAATCTATATTAATCTCACACTTTATTTAATTCCTAAAAATTGACTTAATTTGGGTAAATAATCCTTTTGATTGAATGAATTTAATTATAAGTTCTAGAACTTTAATTAAGTTAATTCACCCCCTTTATCTAAATAAACATGAAAAAAGGGTATATTTAACTAAATTAAATATCCTTATCTTAAATTATTGAATTTAATTGTTCCAATAATTTAGAAAATCCACTTATGAGGTCATATTTAATTTAATTATATCAAATATCTTCTCTAATTGTCTATCTTTAGTTCAAATTGGAAATAATGAGTCAATTGCAGTAAAGAAAGGAATTAAATCATTTAACTACATCATTCACTCCAAAAGCAATTAATTAACTCCTGGAATCAAGGAAGCTTGCCATTCTAAATAAACTCTCTTCAAATATCCATGATTCATTTCATTCAATCTCAACCATTGATTTATCTAGTTTTTTATAAAAGGATTCTTCTACCTCCCATTTGGGAAGGATGCAATTATTGAGTAATGAAACTCTATCATTTTGAATACTCAAATATTCATGCATTTGAAGATCTTCAGACTAGTTAATTTACTTTCCCATAATAGATGACAATGCATACATTTAAATTCAATTTTCTTACCTCATTCTTATATTAATTTGCATAATCATATGGATTAGTTCATCAATTTTGCATAGAAAATCTAAAAAACATAACTTAATCTCAGTTACTATCTTATTTTAATCTTGCATTCATATAACATTAATTCCTTAATTCTTAGGATGGTTTATGATTATTGAACTCTCAATTCTGATAGAAAATTCAAAACCCCACCTAGATAGAAGGCAATAGGTTGCCTTGCTTAGCTATTCAGGATGAACAACCTCATATTCATTCTTGGATGAATCTGACAAATAATGACTATGTGGAAGTGTGTTGTTCAATAAGAGGCCTACATTTAGCACTCACGCATATAAAATACTCATATGCTTTATTCTTTGTTGTGTCTCCTCCTATTTGTGTATTTCCATCATCAATATTCTTAGTCTTTTGTCTAATATTTACATCTCCCTCATTAGTACTTTGAGATTTTTATTTAGTTTGATTAATATGTGTCCATTTGAATATTAGCAACAAAAGTGTGTAAAGAACCAATAGGAATACCATTTACATTAATGAATTAGTATGAGTCTTGGGGTTGGAGTATTCCTTAATTTGCATACTGACTTGTGTATAGCTTGAGATTTTGGTAGGTACAAGTTCAATATCTTTTTGTTCTTCTTTTCTCTTCTTGGTATCAACCAAGATGTCTTCATCTTTCTTTACTTCATTTGTTGGGTCTTCACTTGTCAAATCTTCAATAGCTACATTTTCATCATTCTCAGTAATATGTTTTCCCATATTATGTACTTATCAACAATATTTTGCACATAGTCATCTTCTTGAGTATCAAGTTCAATGTGTTATTCTTGTTTGGTATCCTCTTCTTTTTTGAATTTCTCTTATGTATCTTTGATTTTATAAACTTGTTTCTAGATTATTTGTGTATATAGATCAACATCTTGCAATTTCCCTGTCAATACTAGAAATGCAATTTGTTTCCATAAAAATCTTTTCTTATGATTTTTCACTACATCACTAATTTCATTGACATTGAGCTCAAGCATTATTATTTTTAGTGAGCTCTCCCTTAAGGTATACTACCATCTATTATAAATATTCTTATACAATTCATCAGGTATCATGTTTCCAATTTTAATTGGAGCATATTTAAACTTAGCTATTATATCTATCAAAGCTTCTTGAATCTTCTATTTTTACTCATCACTCATAGCATTATATTTAAAGTATTGGAAAGTTGATATGCCTACATACTCTCTTAAGGAATTAGCCATTTCATCAACAATTTTGGATCTCTTGTTAACAATAGCTTCATAGTTACTAATATCATCAGATTTTGTCTTTTCCTTATCATCTTCATCTTTAATGATCAACCTTCTTCTACTTATCTATATTGGTCAGCTAGAGGATGTAAGAAAATCCTTCCATTTTTTATAATTCTTTACTTAAGATTGTGCATGTTGAATAATTTTGGTAGTTCCTCTCTTCAAAGTTGGGGTAACCTCTAATGAAGCCTTGGTCATTGACCTTGTATTTTTCAGAATTTGTGGTATAGGAATTTATCTTTTTCTTCCCTTCTTCTCATTTCATTCTACTATAGTCAATTCTTTTCCTTTTCCATCTTCTTCTTCATCACCTTTACCTTTACCCGCGACAAGCATTTATACTTTCTTTTCTTTCTTTTAATTAAGTGCCTCTTCCAAAGCATCAATCATCTTTCTTGATTTCCTCTCTACCTTGGGGGTAATAATGTTCATTTAGTTTGAGTTCCTCAATTATCTAGGGATCAATAACTCTTCTTCCATCTAGAGTGTTGTTCAAGGTGTCAAAGATATTTTTCAAAAAGGGTTCAGATGGAAGTTGGGTGATGATAGAAAGGTGAGGTTCCAAGAAGATATCTAGATTATGGATCATCCTTTGCTTCATATTTAATCCAATGCTCTTACTATTGAAAGATGCAAGAAAATCTATGGGTATTATGTTTCTAACTACTAGAGGAATGATGGTTGGGTAAATCTTGTGGAAATCAATCCTAACCTTATGTCAATCTAGATCTCTCTCAATGTCTTTTGTCTTAACTTAGATCAGGAGGATTCTATGGTGTGGGGCATAGACCCAAGTGGGATTTGTATTCCTAAAATGTGGGCACACTTCTATGAGTCATTATATTCAAGATTTCTAAAAAATGAGGTCTCGAATGGTGACTCATAGCTCCCTATTTATGGAGTGCAGGGGTTTGTAATGGAGGCCCTCAGTATGACCTAGTTTGTGTCCATGCAAGTACACCATGAAACAAGAGATTAAATGATCTAATATGCATGCAAATGGAAATGAAAAACTAATCTAAATGATAACAATGCAAAACAATGCGAGAAATGAAATATAATCTATGAAAATAAATAACAATGCAGATCTAATCTATGAAAGCAAGATCTAATCTATCAATGCAAGATCTAAGCTAACATGAAAATCAAAGTATGGATCATGATGATGGAAGCCATGCATGCAAGAGAGAATGAGACAAGAAGATAGAAATTCTCCACAAAAGCTTTAATATTCAAAACTCCTTCTTCAAAAATCACTCTCCAAACCTGCAACATAACAATAGCATAATAATGGGTGTTCAAAATGAGGAGAGGGATCTCCCTTATAAAGGAAATATGGAGATGAGAGGCTTCCCACAACCAATATGGGATAATAGAGTTTGATCCATGTGAGACAAAATTCCACCAATGAGAAAAGAGAAGTGGTTGAGAAGAAAGTGGAGAGATGATGAAGATAAGTCCCATATTAAGTGTAGATAAAAGATTTATTTAATTTTTTACTTGTTTTAACTCTTTTTTTATCAAAAAGAGTGTTGGATACAATTGTTAATTGTGTATTGTCTTTGATGTTACACAAATTTCATATCAGTCATCAAACAGAGTCTATCAAGCTTAGATGGTTAGCAAAGCAATTTACAGTGACTACCGAGCATTCCTGAACATTACAAAGGCAAAGGCAAGTTAGCTTTTACCAAGATCACTCGGTCAGAAAAGGCAAGTTAGCTTTTACCGAGCTCACTCGGTAAGCAATGGAAAGTTAGCTTTTATCGAGCTCACTCGGTAAGCGAAGAAAAATTAGCTTTTATCGAGCTCACTTGGTAAACAAAGGAAGGTTAGTATTTACTGAGTTAACTCAGTCTCTGAAGGAAGTTGCAAGGTTTATAGTGTTTACTGAGCTTCACTTGGTTAACATGGGGAAACCATTTTGTCATCCAGATCTTGAAGTTTGGTTTTGAGGGATGCCATTTCTTCTTCCATGATTTTTGCTCCTGTACGCGTAACAACCATAAAGCAAGGTTTTTTTTTTTTTTGGAATGGGTAGAAGATGAGAAACAAAAACTTTTTTAGTTACAGCAAACTTGGATTTGGGTAAAACTCAGATAGGAAATGGGTGGTCAACGGGTGGTGGGAGACTATCTGGGGACAAGGGAAACAGAAAAATGAGGGTTTCAAGGGTAGGGAGGCGAAATGAGGCGAACAGTCCAAGAGGGATAAGGGAGCAAAATGAGGAATTGAATCTTGTGGCTCAGTTTGGTGGCGATTGGATGAGAGGTGAAGAAGATAGGGCAAACCCTAAAATTAGATAAATGAGGGATTTAGGGCTTTGAGATGTAAAATTTGGGGTTGGGTCGCCAAGGAAGGAAGTATGTGAAATGATATTGCAGACGTTCTGCGGAAGTATGACCAGAAACAGAAAGCAAACAAGGAAGCTACGACTAAAAAACAGAAAAAATTTTACTCTTTTTTTTTTTTTTTTTTTTTTTTTGGAACAGTCGACTTAGAAAAAATTCACTCACAGACAGAACAACTGAAAAGAGTTATTGCAATAACAAGAGATATTAGAAGTGAGAGGAACCTGAAGGCCACGACAGAAAAAAAATTTGATGTAATTTCCACCCAGCGAGCCCAAGAGAGTGCTCTGATACCAGATGTGATGAACCTCCTTATAGCAATATCGTGAGAATGCTCGAAATAACAGAATACAAAGTGATAGCAGAACTCAGAATGAATCTACTGATCGCAGGCCACTTCGAGGGGGTAACCTCCTTTGAGCAAGCTCAATACAATAAATTCGTCCGTGTCCATCAAGGGCCTCAACCTATTCTTATATACTGAGTACAATCTAGAAAAGTAATACTACCTATGCATGTGGGATAATAAAATATACTCACGAGACGACTTACAAAGCATATGCGTCCACAACACTACTCTAACAAAATAAACAGAAGGAACACACAGGTTCCTAACATCCCCTCTCCCTTAGAAAAAAGCTTTGTCCTCAAAGCTTAAGGTGTGGAAATTGTTGTTGAATCTGAAGAAGGGGTTCCCAGGTAGCATCCTCTGGTTGCATGCCATGCCACTGAATCAAGACCTCAGAGATGGAGCGAGAGCGAAGCTGGCGAGTGTGCTGGTCAATGATTGCCACCGGCTCCAGGATAATGGATCCTTCCGTATCCATTTCAGGGAGAGTAGTTTGTGCTCTGACAGTGGTACCCAGAACTTTCTTTAGACAAGAAACATGAAAGACTGGATGAATGCGGGAAGAAGGAGGAAGTTCCAGTTTATAAGCAACTGAACCAATCTTCTGCAGAACCTTATAAGGCCCATAAAATTTTGGGGCCAGCTTATGACGCCCTTTCAGCTTTAGGGAGGATTGTTTGTATGGCTGTAGACGAAGAAAAACCATATCCCCAACTTGAAATGAGCGCTCAGAACGGTGTTGATCTGCTTGCTGTTTCATCCGATTACGGGCCATGTGAAGATTATCCTGTAAGGTACGAAGAATCTGATCCCTGTTGCGGAGAACTATGTCAACTGCCTGGACTGGTGAGCTGTTGGGAGTGTAGGGAAGGAGCACTGGAGGTGCCTGACCATAGACTGCTTCATATGGAGTCATTTTAGAGGCAGTGTGGTAAGAGGTATTGTACCACCATTCAGCTAAAGGGAGCCACTTGGCCCACTGATGTTGCTGTTCGGAAGTGAAGCAACGAAGATAAGTTTTCAAGCATTTATTGACAATTTCAGTTTGACCATCAGTTTGTGGGTGATAGCTCGAACTCATCTTCAGTTTGGTGCCAGTTTTCTGAAACAGTTCAGTCCAAAAATGACTGGTAAAAGTTGCATCACGATCAGAGACAATGGAAGAAGGGAGTCCATGAAGACGAAATATCTAGTCCATGAAGATTTGTGCAACAGAGGAGGCAGTATAGGGGTGGCTGAGGGCACAAAAATGACTATATTTCGAGAGACGATCAACCACAACCAAGATCACTGCCTTGCCACCGGATTTAGGAAGCCCTTCAATAAAATCCATAGAAATATCAGTCCAAATTCATGTAGGGATGGGCAAAGGTTCGAGCAAGCCAGGAAGGAGGGTCGTTTCACCCTTGTGGCGTTGGCAAGTATCACATTCAGCCACCATCTGTTGAATTGTCTGCTTCATCCCTTTCCAAAAGAAGTTTCTCCTTGCTCGCTCATAAGTTTTGAGGAAGCCTGAGTGCCCTGCTGAAGGAGAAGCATGGAGTTCATAAAAAATAGCCTGATGTAGAGCTGGGTTCTGAGGAAGCACTAGCCGACCCTTGTATCGAAGAGAAGCACCATCCCAAGAGTAATGTGGTATAGCAGAAGGATTATTGGCTAGCTGGTGAATGATTTGAGATAAAGAAGAGTCACTGTCATAGCCCTGCTGAACAGACGCTAACCAATTGGGAATGGGCATAGAAATAGCGGAAAGGGAAGCTTGATTATCAAATGTGCGAGAAAGAGCATCTGCCACAATATTCTCCTTACCCTTCTTGTAGGTGATCTCATAATCATACCCCATGAGTTTGCTGACCCATTTCTGTTGTGTAGGAGAGGATACCCGTTGTTCCAGGAAGTATTTCAGACTTTGGTGATCGGTTCTGATGCAAAAATGACTCCCTAAGATGTATGGCTGCCACTTCTGTACAACATGCAAAATAGCCATCATTTCTTTTTCATAAGTAGAGAGGGCTAGATTCTTACCAGAGAGGGCTTTGCTAGTGAATGCAATAGGATGGTCATCTTGCAAGAGAACAGCACCCAATCCATTGCCGCAAGCATCACTCTCAATAGTGAAGGGTTTGGAAAAATCTGGCATCGCGAGAACAGGTGTACTGCACATAGCCTGTTTCAGTTGTTCAAATGCAGTCTCAGCAATAGGGGTCTAGGAGAAGGCATCCTTTTTTAACAGAGCTGTCAATGGTGCTGCAATTTTCCCGTAATCTTTGACAAACTTGCGGTAGTAGCCAGTCAACCCCAAAAAACCCCGAAGGCTCTTGAGAGTTTTAGGATGCGGCCAAGTTTTCATGGCATCTATTTTTGTAGGATCCACCCGCACTCCATGGTGTGCAACAATATGCCCGAGATACTCCACTTCCTCCTGGCCAAACACACATTTAGATAGTTTTGCACAGAGTTGATGATCAGAGAGAAGTTGCAAGACAAGCTCCAGATGATGGAGATGCTCAGCCCAAGTTTTGCTATATATGAGGATATCATCAAAGAAGACCAGAATGAATTTCCGGAGGTATGGTCGAAATATGTTATTCATCACTGCCTGAAATGTTGAAGGAGCATTCGTGAGGCCAAAGGGCATGACTAAAAATTCATAGTGACCATCATGTGTGCGGAAGGCAATTTTAGGTATATCCTCCTCATTAACCCGAATTTGATGATACCCAGAACGAAGATCTAACTTGGAGAAAAAATGAGCCCCATGAAGTTCATCAAGAAGTTCATCAACAACTGGAATGGGAAACTTGTCCTTTATAGTGAGATGATTAAGTGCTCGGAAATCAATGCAGAGTCGCCATGACCCATCTTTTTTGCGAACAAGCAGAACTGGAGAAGAAAAGGAACTGGTACTAGGGCGAATAATACCTTGCTTCAGTAAGTCACGGACAAGTATCTCAATTTCGGTCTTCTGATGAAATGGGTAGCGGTAAGGCCTGATGTTGGGCGGAACACTGCCAGGAAGGAGTTGAATACGGTGGTCCTCTAGACGCGAAGGAGGTAATCCCACAGGTTCAGCAAATACACCAGAATACTTGTCCAAAATGTGTTGGAGATCGGCAGGAGTGCTAGAGACTGCTGATGGCTGCATCTGAATGGAATGGAGCTGAGCGATGACACCATGTGAATTCTTCTTAAGAAGTTTTTCCATACGGTGTGAACTAATGATGCTGAGAGACCCTGGTTGTAAGCCTTTCAAAGTGTGTTGGTGCCCCTCGGCTGAAAACTGCATCCAAAGTTCAGCAAAATCCCAGAGAATGGGGCCAAGAGTGCGTAACCATTGGGCACCCAAAACCACATCACAACCACCTAAGGGTAAGGCAAACATGTCAGAGCGCATGTTATAATCTCCAATAGAGAGACGCACATTGCGACATTTCCCTTTACAAGGTAAAGTGCCCCCATTGGCAATCATGACTTCAAAGCTAGAGCAGGGATGGATAAAGCAATCAGCCTGTTTGGCTATGCGTGGATCAATGAAGTTATGAGTGCTACCAGAATCAATGAGTATAGTAAGAGGGATCTTCTTGAAGAAACCCTGGACCCGCATGGTTTGTGGAGTAGTGACTCCTGCCAAATCATGGACAGATATCTCTGGTGGAGCTTCTGGTGAAGGAGGTTCAGGCTGGTGAGGCTCAACCTCATCATCCACTATTTCCTGAGCATCTACATATTCTTCCAGTTTCGGTGGAGAATCCACATCCAAGAGATAGAGCTTTTGCTGAACACATCTATGGCCCCGAGACCATTTCTCATCACAATTATAACAAAGCCCTTTGTCTCGCCTGACTCGCATCTTTGTTTCAGACAAGTGCTTGATCGGAGTAGTTCTGGGAGCTGGTATGACTGGAGGGTTGTGAGAACCTGTATTTCTGAATGGAACAAAATTAGATCTGGAGCGTTGTAGAGAACTAATCTTGTCTTCCGCTAACTTAGCCAACCCAAGGGCTTCCATCATTGTAGTAGGTCGAAACATTTTGACTTCTGAGCGAAGTGCATCCTTCAAACCACTGACAAAACAACTACGGAAGAATTCATCAGACAAGCCCTCTGTGTGATTAGCTAATTTTTTAAACTCTGTCTGGTATTCTCGTACAGTGCCTGTTTGACGCAGTTTAGTGAGTGCTCCTGTGAAATCATCAAAGGAACTAGGGCCAAAGCGCTCCAAAATGAGGGTGCACAATTCTCTCCATGTTGGGCCTACATTAGCCTTGATGTACCAACGGAACCATTGAAGAGCTTCATGTTCCAAATGAAAAGATGCAAGGGGGACTTTGTGGTTATCCAAAGTATTATGCAAGCTGAAATACTGCTCTGCCCTATAGATCCATCCAGTCGGATCAGAACCATCGAAGCGTGGAAAATCAAGCTTTGGTCCACGGAAATTGCCAGAAGAGGACCCAGTATCTCCTGAATGGTTTCGGCTCATGGCTGACTGCTGAAAGTTAAGACCCAGAATTTTGTCATCCAGATCTTGAAGTTTGGTTTTGAGGGATGCCATTTCTTCTTCCATGATTTTTGCTCCTGTACGCGTAACAACCATAAAGCAAGGTTTTTTTTTTTTTTAGAATGGGTAGAAGATGAGAAACAAAAACTTTTTTAGTTACAGCAAACTTGGATTTGGGTAAAACTCAGATAGGAAATGGGTGGTCAACGGGTGGTGGGAGACTATCTGGGGACAAGGGAAACAGAAAAATGAGGGTTTCAAGGGTAGGGAGGCGAAATGAGGCGAACAGTCCAAGAGGGATAAGGGAGCAAAATGAGGAATTGAATCTTGTGGCTCAGTTTGGTGGCGATTGGATGAGAGGTGAAGAAGATAGGGCAAACCCTAAAATTAGATAAATGAGGGATTTAGGGCTTTGAGATGTAAAATTTGGGGTTGGGTCGCCAAGGAAGGAAGTATGCGAAATGATATTGCAGATGTTCTGCGGAAGTATGACCAGAAACAGAAAGCAAACAAGGAAGCTACGACTAAAAAACAGAAAAAATTTTACTCTTTTTTTTTTTTTTTTTTTTTTTTTTGGAACAGTCGACTTAGAAAAAATTCACTCACAGACAGAACAACTGAAAAGAGTTATTGCAATAACAAGAGATATTAGAAGTGAGAGGAACCTGAAGGCCACGACAGAAAAAAAATTTGATGTAATTTCCACCCAGCGAGCCCAAGAGAGTGCTCTGATACCAGATGTGATGAACCTCCTTATAGCAATATCGTGAGAATGCTCGAAATAACAGAATACAAAGTGATAGCAGAACTCAGAATGAATCTACTGATCGCAGGCCACTTCGAGGGGGTAACCTCCTTTGAGCAAGCTCAATACAATAAATTCGTCCGTGTCCATCAAGGGCCTCAACCTATTCTTATATACTGAGTACGATCTAAAAAAGTAATACTACCTATGCATGTGGGATAATAAAATATACTCACGAGACGACTTACAAAGCATATGCGTCCACAACACTACTCTAACAAAATAAACAGAAGGAACACACAGGTTCCTAACACAAAATCTCTTAACAGAGTTGGTTTGACAGCCATTTTTGTAAATCCTCTAGCAAGGTGATCAAATCCTCTAACAGGGTCACACCTAACAGTGTGTTTTGTAACCTTTAATAGGGTTGGCTCCTAACAGGGCTCACTTTAGAAGAGTAAAAATTGGTAACTAGTTACTTGGTGGTTTTTCCCAAATTGGGTTTCCACGTTAAATCTGGCGTCTCTTGTGTTCATGTTATTTATTTATGCATGCATGTTAATCACTTTAAATGCTTAATAAAGTTAACAGAACATCTATCAAGTTCCAGCATCTATTTGTGTGGTTACCGAGTGTCATCAGTAGTTGTATTTTAAAGACATCTAAGGGTCTGTAGAAATATTTTTGTGGTAACTGATTCACCCCTCCCCTCTCAGTTACTCCATCTCTATTTCCAATAATTGGTATCAGAGCTTTTGGTGCTTGCAGGATAAGATTTCAAGGATCTAAGCCAAAGATCAGGATGTCTTACAAAAGGGAAATCCCAAGACTTAATAGAAATAACTTCTCAGCATGGCAAGGACCGATGAGACTTCACCTAGCATCCATTGGTGATACAGGACTGAAGTACCTTGATGAAAAATATGCAGAACCAGCTGGTACACTATCTATCAATGATATTGCTGAAAAGAAGACTCACAACATTATGATGATAGATATAGCATCTTCTCTGAGTTATGAAGAATTTGATGATATCAAGGACTACAAATCTGCCTTTGAAATGTGGGAAAAGCTAAAAGAGATATATGGAGGAGACGATAATGTTAGAAGAGCCAAAGCAAAAAGTCTGAGAGGACAATTTGATCAAATGAGGATGAGAGAGGATGAAAACATTGCAAAATATGTTGAAAGAGTTAAAGCATGTGTCAGTGCAATCAAAGCTTCTGGTGGAGATATCAGTGAAGAGACAGTTATAAGCAAAGTTCTCAGAACTCTCCTTCCCATTTATGCAATCAGAGTCTCTGCAATTCAGGAAAGAAGATGTGAAGCAAATCATAAGATAAATCTAGAGGCTATAGTTGGAAGATTGACTGCATTTGAACTGGACAACTTTGATAACTATGTTCTAGCTTCCAAAAACATTGAATCAGCATTTGAAGCCAAACTTTCACTCAAGGAGAAAGGCAAAAAGAAATCTCAGTCCTAAAGTGAAGATGAATCAAACCAAAGTTCAGACAGTGATCTTGAAGTAATTGAAGCCCTTCTAGCAAGGACATATTCTAGAGGCAGAGGAATAAAGATGAAAAGAAAGATAAAAAATGGAATGGCAAGAAAGATTTGAAATCATTCAAGGAAAAAGGTAAGAAAACATGTTTTATGGCTAAAGATTCTAATGACTTTGATAATGAAGAAGAAGATGAGATTGTCTATATTGCTGTGAAAGATGAATCTGATAGTGATGAAGAAATGGCACTCATTTATCATATGAGAAAAAATGATACATGGATCATAGATAGTGGTTTCTCTCATCACATGACTGGCGACAAAACTAAGTTTGAATACTTCAAAGACTATGATGGTGGCAATGTAAGATTTGGTAACAATGAACCTTGTTGTATAAAAGGAAGAGGAAGAATCCCTCTAACCAAAGAACTTATATGTGATAATGCCTATTGGGTAAAAGGAATAAAGCATAATATGTTAAGTGTGGCACAACTACTCAATAATGGAATCAAAGTAGAATTCATGCATGGTAAAACAAGACTGTTGGATGGGAAAGGAAAGCTGATTGGATCAGGTACTCAAACTAAAGGTAACTTGTTCTATCTTGAACTAGGTGAATGTTCATGTTTCATTGCTCAAGTTGAAGAAAGTTGGTTATGGCATAAAAGGTTGTGTCATGTAAACTTTGATAATCTGGTAAAGATAAGCAAGTTCAAAAAAGTAAAAGGCATTCCTAACATAAAGAAACCTGAGGTCGGTCTATGCAAAAATTGTCAAATTGGAAAGATGGGAAAGACTAGTTTTAAAAGTAAAAACTATCAGTCTGAAGACATATTAGAAATTGTGCATACTAATTTATGTGGACCTATTGAAATTGAAAGCTATACTAGAGAAAAGTTCTTCATTCTTTTTGTTGATGATTACTCAAGAATGATGATAGTCATGTATCTAAGAAATAAATCAGAAGCATTTGAAAAGTTCAAATGGTATTTGGCCAGAGTAGAAAAGGAAATAGGAAAAAGATTAAAATGCTCGAGATCAGAAAGAGGTGGAGAATTCATTTCACAAGAATTCAATAACTTTTGCATTGAAAGAGGAATCAAAAGACAGGTATCAGCACCTGAAACACCCCAGTAGAATGGAATAGCTGAAAGAAGAAATAGATCCATCATGGATTATGCAAGAACACTAATGATTGAAAAGAGCATTTCTATTAAATACTAGAAGGAAGCAATCAACATTGCAGTCTATACCTTAAATCAAGTACAGCTGAAGAAAGACTCATTCAAAACCCCCTATGAGTTATGGTATGGCTATAAACCTAATGTAAGTTATCTTAAATTATTTGGAAGTAAATGTTACATTTTGAAAGAATCTAGAAAAGGTAAATTTGATGTAAAAGGTGATGAAGGTATATTCCTTGGATACTCATGCACAAGTAAGGCATATAGATGTTTAAACTTGTCTACTCACAAAGTCATAGAAAGTGCACATGTGAAAGTTGATGAGTTTGTAGAAAGGATTGAAGAAGAAAGCAAAAGGGAACCAGAAGATTATAAAAGGTTTGTCTTCAGTGAACCTGATACAGTACCAGTTACATCAGAGAATCAAGAAACTTCTACTCCTGAGTCATCTATAACCGAGTTATAGGAAGTTCAAACCAAACCACAGCAAACTAAGTTAAACTCAGTATCTACTGAGCAAGTATTTACCGAGAAAATATCTACCGAGCCAAAATAGAAAGAGCCTAAAGTTGAAATGCAAAAGGATAATAATGAAATCCATTCAAAAGGCAAGGAACCTATATTAGCCAAGTATGTCAGAAGACATCATTCAACAGATCAGATCATTGGAGATAAATCTGAAGGAACCATGAGAAGGAATAAGCTGAAAGGTACTTGTTTACTTGTTGATTTTGAACCTAAAAATGTCAAAGATGCATTAGAAAATGATAGTTGGATTGAGGCTATGAATGAAGAAATAGAAAAAATAGAGAAAAATAAGATGTGGACTCTTGTACCTAGACCTAAAGACAAAAATGTAATTGGAACTAAGTGGGTATTCAAAAAAAAGTTGGATGAAGATGGTAAGGTATCAAGAAACAAAGCTAGACTAGTATGCAAAGGATATGCTCAAGAAGAAGGAATAAACTATGGAGAAACTTTTGCTCTTGTTGCAAGATTGGAAGGAGTCAGAACCTTACTAGCATATGCTGCTCACAAGGGTTTCAAAATTTATCAGATGGATATCAAATTGGCAATCCTCAATGGTATACTGGATGAAGAGGTTTACATTGAACAACTTGAAAGTTTTGTTAATCTAGATAAGAAGAACATGGTCTGCAAATTATACAAGGCATTGTACGGTCTGAAACAAGCCCCTAGACATGGTATGAAAGATTGCATAACTATCTTATTCAAATTGGTTTTCAAAGAACTAATGATAACAGTAGCTTGTATATTAAGGAAGGACCAGATAATAAGATTGTCTTGGTAGAAATATTTGTAGATGATACTGTTTTCACAGGGAATGACGATTTGTGCAAAGAATTCTCAAAACAAATGAACAAAGAATTTGAAATGTCCATGTTTGGTGAGATCAAATTCAACAAAATAAAAATGGTATCTACATTACTCAATCAAAGTACATCAAAGAGATATTGAAAAAGTTTGGAATAGAAGATTGTAAACTAGTTGGGACTCCTATGTGTACTAGATTAAAACTTACCAAGGAAGATGAATCAAAGGAAGTAGATCAAACATTGTATAGATCTATGATTGGAAAATTGCAGTATGTAGTTCATACAAGGCTAGATATTGCTCTTGCAGTTGGTTTTGTAGCAAGATTTTCAGCAAAACCAAGAGAAAACCACTTGATGGAAATCAAAAGAATAATGAGATATTTAAAAGGAACTGAAGAGTATGGTTTATGGTATAAGTTTGGAGGAAATTTGGATTTGAAAGTATTTACTGATGCCGATTGGGCAGAAAACCTTGATGACAAAAAAAGGACAAGTGGAGGTGCATTCTTTCTTGGAAAAAGGTTGGTTTCTTGGACAAGCCAAAAGTAGAATTGTACATCTCAATCAATAGCAGAGGCAGAGTATGTTGCTGCAGCAGTAAACTGCTCTAACATTGTTTGGTTTAAATAATTGTTGGAAGGCATGAAGATGGAAATCAAAGAACCTGTTGTTATGTTCTGTGACAATACAAGTGCAATCCACATATCTAAAAATCCATTGATGCATTCCAAAACCAAGAACATTGCAATAAAATATCATTTTGTCAGAGAATTGGTGCAAGATAAGGAGATTAGATTGGAATATATTCATACAAAGGACCAAATTGCTAACATATTCACAAAACTATTACCTAAGGATGCATTCTCATATCTAAGAGGTAAGTTAGGGGTCACTCCCCTATCTGAAGTTCACTAAAATAAAGTTCTAATGATGCATCAACTCATACCAGATTGAAGATCTATCAATTGATGCAACATAACCAGGAAACATTGCATATGAATTAGTACTAAAGTTACACTAAAATTCATTTGAGTTTGAATTGTCTTTGGCATGTGTTGTCAAAGAGGGAGAGTTTATTACTATCATATCTCTCTAAAATTTGTTCAAACAGAAGGAGATTACTGTAAGAGGAAGAGTTTTCTATCTTAGAGGGAGAATTATCATATTGACATGCTGTGTTGCCATATAAGTAAAAGACTTGTTTTCAAATTTCATTTCTACTATGACATGTTGTGTTGCCATCAATGCCAAAGAGGGATATTGTTGGATACAATTGTTAATTGTGTATTGTCTTTGATGTTACACAAATGTCATATCAGTAATCAGACAGAGTCTATCAAGCTCAAATGGTTAACAAAGCAATTTACAGTGACTATCGAGCATTCCTAAACATTAAAAAGGTAAGTTAGCTTTTACTGAGCTCACTCCATAAGCAAAGGCAAGTTAGCTTTTACCGAGCTCACTCGGTAAGCAAAGGCAAGTTAGCTTTTACCAAGCTCACTCGATAAGGGAAGAAAAATTAGCTTTTACCGAGCTCACTTGGTAAACAAAGGAAGGTTAGTATTTACCAAGTTAACTCGGTCTTCAAAGGAAGTTGCAAGGTTTGCAGTGTTTACCGAGCTTCACTTGGTTAACACAAGGAAACCATTTTGAAGCAGTGGTCACCGAGCTGGGTCAGGCAGCAAAAATTTTTATGATTCTAAAGAATTAAGTTTAATTGTTTTGTGCAGTCGACTGATTTATGTTTTTCCTGTTGTTGTAAACTTGTAATTGAGCCGACTTGACAATCTGTAAGGTATATATGAAAGGTCAAGTTGTGAATTCAATAGATGTAGAAGCGTGTGGATGCATAAAAGTGCGAATGTATAAGAAAATACATGAGCGAATGTTGAGGAAGAACTTGTCATCTCTATGAAGCTGCAGAGTTGCATTTGATCAGTAAGGATTGAATGAAGCAGAACAGAGATCTATATTCAGTAAAGATAAGTTGCATATATCTTATATCACTTCATTGTTTCTTTCTAATAATTGTAACAGTGATTCAAAATCTCTTAACAGAGTTGGTTTGACAACCATTTTTGTAAATCTTCTAACAAGGTGACAATTCAGTTGAATTTTTAAAGACCTCCCACAATGCCACTTCTAACAAGGTGATCAAATCCTCTAACAGGGTCACACCTAATAGTGTGTTTTGTAACCTTTAACAGGGTTGGCTCCTAACAGGGCTCACTTCAAAAGAGTGAAACTTGGTAACTAGTTACTTGGTAGTTTTTTTCAAATTGGGTTTCCACGTTAAATCTGGTGTCTCTTGTGTTCATGTTATTTATTTATGCATGCATGTTAATCACTTTAAATGCTTAATAAAGTTAACATAACATCTATCAAGTTTCAGCATCTATTTGTGTGGTTACCAATTGTCATCAGTAGTTGTATTTTAAAGACATCTAAGGGTCTATAGAAATATTTTTGTGGTAACTGATTCACCCCTCCCCTCTCAGTTACTCCATCTCTATTTCCAACAAAGAGATTTAAATTGGATATTTTATTTAATTAAAAGGGAACAAGTTCTTTTAATTAAATAGGAAATATATAATTAAATTAAAAGGGGGGTTTCTCTTAATTAATTAAATACAGATGAATTATTTAATTAAAAAAGAGGTTTTTTTTAAAATTAAATGGAGACTTATTTTATTTAATTAAAAGAGAGCAAGTTCTTTTAATTAAATGTGGATGAACTATTTAATTAAAAGAGAGGTTTTCTTTTAATTAAATGGGGACTTATTTTATTTAATTAAAAGAGAGCAAGTTCTTTCAATTAAATAAGACATAGGATAAAATGATCAACTTTAGAAAAATAAATAAATCAAATTTGATCAAGGAAATTGATTTGAATTGATTTAATAAAATATTACAAACCATTGATTTAAGAAATTTGATAAATTGATAAATTGAATAATAGGGGCCCATAGTCTAGGCGACCATTTTAGGGTGTATACATTTGCCCCTCTTTGACTAATGTGTGATTGATTTGGGAACACATGTAGTCAAAGAAAGAAATTGAAGTGTCAAGTTGATTTGGGATCACAAAACAACCTAGATGTGTGGTCAAATCAAGAACACATCAGGACAAAGAATACAAATAAATTTTGACTTGAAAAAGTCAAGAATAAAATTGATAAAATTGAATCAAAGATTGAATTTGATAATTACTACCTCCTCATGATCAAAATCAAAATGAGATAGAGGAGAAACAACAAATTGATAAATTTGATCAAATCGAACAAAAGATAAGGTTCTTGATGTAAGATGAAAGATATAAGATGCTTCATATTTACTCCAATGCTATTACTATTGAAAGATGCAAGAAAATCTATGGGTATTATATTTCTAACTATTGGAGGAATGATGGTTGGGTAAATCTTGTGGAAATCAATCCTAACCTTATGTCAATCTAGATCTCTCTCAATGTCTTTTGTCTTAACTCAGACCAAGAGGATTCTATGGTGTGGGGCATAGACCCAAGTGGGAGTTGTATGCCTAAAATATGGGCACACTTCTATGAGTCATTATATTCAAGATTTCTCAAAAGTAAAGTTTTGAATGGCAACTCATAGCTCCCTATTCATGGAGTGCAAGGGTTTGTAATGGAGGCCCTTAGTCTGACCTAGTTTGTACCCATGCAAGTACACCATGAAACAAGAGATTCAATGATTTAATATGCATGCAAATGGAAATGAAAAACTAATCTAAATGATAACAATGCAAAAAAATGCGAGAAATGAAATCTAATCTATGAAAAGAAATAATAATGCAGATCTAATCTATGAAAGCAAGATCTAATCTATCAATGCAAGATATAAGCTAACATGAAAATAAAAGTATGGATCATGATGATGGAAGCCATGCACGCAAGAGAGAACGAGACAAGAAGATAGAAGTTCTCCACAAAAGCTTTAATATTCAAAACTCCTTCAAAAATCACTCTCCAAACCTGCAACATAACAATAGCATAATAATGGGTGTTCAAAATGAGGAGAGGGCTCTCCCTTATAAAGGAAAATATGAAGGTGAGAGGCTTCTCACAACCAATATGGGATAATAGAGTTTGATCCATGTGAGATAAAATTCCACCAATGAGAAAAGAGGAGTGGTTGAGAAGAAAGTGGAGAGAGGATGAAGATAAGTCCCATATTAAGTGTAGATAAAATATTTATTTAATTTTTTACTTGTTTTAACTCCTTTTTTTATCAAAAAGAGATTTAAGTTGGATATTTTATTTAATTAAAAGGGAGTAAGTTCTTTTAATTAAATAGGAAATATTTAATTAAATTTAAAAAGGGGTTTCTCTTAATTAATCAAATGTAGATGAATTATTTAATTAAAAGAGAGGTTTTCTTTTAATTAAATGGAGACTTATTTTATTTAATTAAAAGAGAGCAAGTTCTTTTAATTAAATAATAAATATTTAATTAAATTAAAAGAGAGGTTTTTCTCTTAATTAATTAAATGTGGATGAACTATTTAATTAAAAGAGAGGTTTTCTTTTAATTAAATGGGGACTTATTTTATTTAATTAAAAGTTCTTTTAATTAAATAAGACTTAGGATAAAATGATCAACTTTAGAAAAATAAACAAATCAAATTTGATCAAGGAAATTGATTTGAATTGATTTAATAAAATATTACAAACCATTGATTCAGGAAATTTGATAAATTGATAAATTGAATAATGGGGGCCTATAGTCTAGGCAACCATTTTAGGGTGCATACATTTGCGCCTCTTTGACTAATGTGTGATCAATTTGGGAACACATGTAGTCAAAGAAAGAAATTGAAGTGTGAGGTTGATTTGGGATCACAAAACAACCCAGATGTGTGGTCGAATCGAGAATACATCAGGACAAAGAATACAAATAAATTTTGACTTGAAAAAATCAAGAATAAAATTGATAAAACTGAATCAAAGATTGAATTTGATAATTACTGCCCCCTCGTGAGCGAAATTGAAATGAGATAGAGGACAAACAACAAATTGATAAATTTGATAAAATCGAACAAAAGATAAGGTTCTTGATGTAAGATGAAAGATATAAGAATCATAGAACCAAGGTAGATCATCAAGCATGAAATATTATGCCCCAAAGGTGATTTAGAAGAAAAGAGGTGGGGAAATAGAAAATGGAAGATAAAAGTTTGAAAGATATAGAAAGAAATAGAAAGAAGAAAAGAAAATGCCTCAAAATCAATCAACTGTTTAAGATAGAAATTTTGATTGAGATCATGAAAGAAGATAAGGAAATGAAGATCAAAACATGACCACAATTGATTAAAAGTCCACAAGAAAGATGAAGGGAGAACCCTCTCAAACTCATAATGCAACCTACAAATGCAAACTAACATGAAGTCTAATAATGCAAGCTACATGAAAATGCAATGGTGTACTTGCAAAAGAGCAATTGTAACATAGGATTTTTGTGTTCATCATTCATTAGAGAATGCTAAAGAACTTATTTTTTTCATTGGGCCATTATTAACAGACATCGAAAAATCACATAATCATCACTAGGTACAAACACAACTATGAAGATATGAATGTGATTTATATTAGATTGGAATGTGAAAAGATTCTAACATAAGCATCAAAGTCATAAAGTTCAAGATGACTATGATGTTATCTTACCCAATTTAATGTAGCAAAACCATGCTCACATCAAGACATAGATGCCAAGATGACTAGAAGAATGGTTGTGCAAAAATAGTCAAGGACGATGCCTCAAATCTCCTAAGTGTTTCAAGGGGACAACAAGAGACACTGTAGAATTTCAAGACCAAACCCACAAGAAAAAAATAAATAAAAACATGCTCCATGCACCAAGTCCTCTAGCTATGCATCCTAGAGAAACTTATCAGACAAGGACACTTAACAAAAATCAATAATAGTCAGCACACAAAGAAAAAATCATGACATAAGTCAAGCATTAAGTGTTGCGTTTAAAAATTTAAGTCTGTTAACTGATACTGAGTTCTAAGGATAAGGATCAAATGCTTGTAGGAAGGGAAGATCACATGATAAAACTGGGTAAGACAAAACCAGTAAGTGTTGAAAAACACTCGATGTCAATGGTTGTATTGAAAAATACAATTGGGGTGGTGTTGAAAAATACTATTTGCGAGGTGTTCTAAAGACTAGCACATTCAAGAGGCCAAAGCTAACATAATTATGCCCCCTAGAAAAAGACCAATTCCAAACCAAGGCAACAAGGACAAGGCATGATGGAGAAAGGCTAAGTGTCGAGGACATGTGCTAAGAAATAGGGGTGCAAAGGCCTCAAGTAATACCTGTTTCCAGGTTTTCACCACTTGGGTTCTTTTCTTTTTTGCTTTTTTTTTCTTTTTCCTTCCTTTTAAAAAAATAAAAAAAATTAGGACATTTCATATTTTTTTGTAATTTTGCTACCAAGGCGCCTGTTTTTAGGTTTTCACCAAGGCACTTTTTTTTTTTCGAATTTTTGGAATATATAATTTTTTTGGAGATACATCAAAGTGCCTATTGCTAGGTTGTCACTAAGAAGATCATTTTTTAAGGACATTTTTCAATTCTTAGACTTTTTTACAATATATCTTTTTTTGGATTTTTGAAATATATCAAATTTTTTTTTTCAGGATCAATAAATATATACAAAGATGCCCCTAGATAGAATGGGCATTATGGATAGAACTTCTTCAAGTGCAAGACATTTATAAGATTAGGGAGTTGCTCTCCCTCTGCTATAGATAGTAAATAAGCACCAAAACCAAAAGCTGCTATGATAATGTAAGGTCTAAGCCAATTAGGTTCAAACTTACCCTTTTGATCTCTATTTTGTTAATTCTTATGATTCACACATAGGACAAGATCTCCCACTTGGAATTCTCTATGGTGAACCTTTTTGTTGAATGCTTTTGACATACGCTTTTGATAGACCCTCATATGGTCAAATGATGCTTGTCTTCTCATCTAGAAGTTCTAACTCTTGAAGTCTCATGGCACGATAGTCTTCATCTGAAACTAGATCTTTGAGAGAATCTCTAAGTGAAGGAATCTCAACCTCTAAAGGTAACATTGCTTCAGCACCATATGTAAGGGAAAAAGAAATAGCCCCAGTAGGAGTGTGAATACTCATTCTATAGGCCCACAAAGCTAGATTTATTTGTAAATGCCAATCTCTACCATTCTTATGAACTGTTCTATGCAAGATTTTAAGAATGGTTTTGTTTGATGCTTCTACTTGACCATTTCCTTGCGGGAAATAAATAGAGGACCAATGTTGTTTTATCTTGAACTTCTTACAGAGTTGCTTAAGTTCCTTATTTTTAAACTGACCTCCATTATCAGTGATAATCTCAGAAGGCACTCCATATCTACATATAATAGGATTCAAAATAAATAGAAAAACTATCTTACCCGAGGCAACAAAAAGTGGGATAGCTTCTACCCATTTAGTGAAATAATCAGTGGCAGTGATAATAAACTTGTGTCTAGATGATGAGTTGGGATGAATTTGCTCAACAAGATCAAAGGCCCAATGCTGAAATGGCCAATGATAAATAGAAGGAATGAGCTCCCTACTTGGAGTATGTATCAAGTTACCATATTTTTGACATTTTTCACTCGACTTTGCAAAAGTTACTGCATCAATCTGCATTATGGGCCAATAATATCCCACCCTAAGAAATCTTCAAGCCATGGAAAGACCATTAGAATGTCCCCCAAAGATACCCTCATGGATTTCAACTAACGCTTGATTAGATTCATCCTTTTCTAAGCATCTAGGAAGTGTTCCATCTAAACCCTTCCTATAGAAATCACCAGAGATAAGGGAATGACGAGAGGCATTTCGAATAAGGTTTCTACGTTCAGATCAATTAAAGGTTTCAAGTATAATTCCATCATGAATGTATGAGTAAATGGCACCATAACAAGATGACTCATGACCAACAATGGTACAAATAACATGACTTTCTTGGGAATCATAGATAGGGTGATGTAACTCTTCCACCAAGAATTCAAATCTTGATTCATGTTGCTCTCTGATTGAAGAAGTGAAGCAAGTGTAGCCATAGCATCAACTACCTTATTTTTTGTTTGAGGGATTTGTTGAAATGAGATGAATGTGAAGTAGAGTCTCAAGGAATCAACCATTTCCTTGTAAGGTATCAATTTATCATTTTTTGTTAGACAATTGTCATTGACTTGGTTGATTATCAACTGTGAATGATGCAAGAGCATCTTGCATCCAAAATAAAGGGGAGACATGTTGAATGTAAAATTTAAAATTTAAAAAAAAAAAAATCTGGAGGAGAGAGAAAGTGACGAAAATTAGAGGAGAAATAATAAAAAATAAAAAGGAGAAAAGAAAGGAAAAGAGGATTTTTATTTTCGAGGTGCATAGGTGGCATAAATAGAAAAAAGAAGAAGAAGAAGTTGTCATTACATTAATCGAGGTGTGTAGGTGGCATCTTAGAAGCTTGTGGAAAGTTTCTTAAATCTTGCATTTAATATTTGTTGTGATCCATAAAGGAAATGTAATTTTCTAATTGGGCCACAGGGTGGTGCTTAGTTGTAATTCTAGAAGGTTATGGAAGTTTTAGAAGGTTGTGGATATTGTGTAGGAGGAATTCTAGAAGGTTGTGGATAAGCCATGCATGGGGTGGTAAGTGCCTATTTAAGCAAGGCATATGAGCATTTCTAATCAAGTTCAAGAAATAGAAGCTCAAGGGGAAGCTCGAGGAGTAGAAACTTGAGAAGTAGAAGTTGTGGAAGGAGAAGCTCAAGGAGAAGCTTGATATCATCTTGTGGGTGTTGTAAGGATCTTCAAGTATAATAAAATTTCTTGTGAAGCATTTTTTTGGTCTCCATATTGTTGCTTTCTTGATTGTGAGTGAGTAAGGGTGGTGTAGCCCTCTATCAGTGAATCTCCATAGATGTGTAACTCTATAATTCTCCATTCTATGGCCATTTTAAGTCCATTTGTTAAAGCTTCATATTCAACAATATTGTTTGTACATGGAAATAATAGCTTGTAAGATTTAGGAATTGTGTACCCATGAGGAGAAACAAACAACACACTAGCTCCTGAACCACTTTGCATAAAGGACCCATCAAAGAACATCTTCTATGTTCTTTCATTCATATATATGAGGTGCTCATCTAGGAAATCAACTTGAATAGGTGCATCATCTTGTAGTGGGAAATCAGCCAATTGATCTACTATGGCTTATCCTTTGATTGCTTTATGCTCAATGTACTCTATGTCAAACTCTGAAAGGATCATCATCCATTTAACAAGTCTACCTATGAGGGCAGCCTTACATAGTAAGTACTTGAGTGGATCTATTTTTGCTATGAGGTGTATAGTGTGTGCAAGCATATAATGTCACAACTTTTGGGAATCAAACACGATTGTAAGGAAAGCTTTCTCAATACTAGTGTAATTAACCTCATATGAAACAAGAACACAGCTAATGTAATATATTGCTCTTTCTTTCCCATGTTCATCAAGTTGAGCTAATAATGCCCCCAAGGCAAATTTTTTTTCTGAAATGTATAGGATAAGTGGTTTCCCTGGGATAGGAGGCATTAAAATAGGAGGATTTGCCAAGTATTTCTTGATCTATTCCATGCTCTGTTGACATTCATCATTCCATATACATTTGACTCCTTTATGTAAGTTTTTGTTGAAAGGTTGATCTCTATCTACCAACTGTGGAATAAACCTCCTTATAGATTGAAGACATCCTTGAAGACTCCTCATTTGACTAATGTTTTTAGGATGTGGCATATCCATAATTACTTGAACCTTTTCAGGATGCACCTCTATCCCTTTTGCTAAAATAATGAATCCTAGTAATTTTCCAGAGGTGACTCCAAATGCACACTTTTTAGGATTTAACCTTAGTTGAAATTGTTCCATACGATCTAGAATGACTTCTAAATCATCTAAGTGTGTATCTCTTTTCTTAGACTTGGCCAAGGTGTCATCCACATAATCTTCCATGTTTTTATGCATCATATCATGAAAAATAGTTGTCATAGCTCGTTGATAGGTAGCTCCTACATTTTTTAATCCAAAAGGCATAACATTCCAACAATAGGTACCCCATGCACAAGTAAAGGCAATCTTTTCTTGGTCTTTAGGAGCTATCTTAATTTGATTATATCCAGAAAAACCATCCATTATGGAATAAATCTCATAACCCACAGTCATATCCACTATCATGTCTATATTAGGAAGTGGAAAATCATCCTTTGGGCATGCTTTATTAACATCTCTAAAATCTATGCAAACTCGAATGATTTTGTCATGTTTTGAAACTGGTACAATGTTTGATATCCATTCAGCATAGGCAATAGCTCTTATGAATTTTGTACCAAGAAGTTTCTCTAATTTTGCCTTGACTAAGAGAGCTATGGGAGGATGCATTTTTCTCAATTTTTGCTTAACTGGTTTAACACCTAGAGCTATGGATAAGTGATGCATAATAAGATTAGTGTCCAATGCTGGCATATCTGAATAAGTCCATGCAAAATTAATCTTCTTTTCTTGTAAGAATTTAGTATAGGCTTCTTTTTCTTGTGATGAAAAAGACTGAGCCAAATGTACCATTTGTGGAGCTTTATCCATACACAAATTGACTGCTTGTGTTGGTTCAATAAGTAGTGAAGATCTATCTTGAAAATAACTAGGAAGAGAATCAAGTACCTCATCCTTAGGTGCCTTGGAGTGGTTTTCACCCTTGGATACGTCCTTTCTTTTTACTTGTTTTGGTTCTGACACTGCCACATAGTGGTTTTCACCATCAGAACTCCTTTTTTTTTTTCTTTTCTCTTTGTTTTGTGACTAAGGTACTTGATATATGGCTCTATCATACTAGCAGTTGGTTCACTAGTGGAAGAGACTATAGGTTCAATGGAATTCAAATAACAGGCTATTTCATAGTCATTTTGAAATGTTAAGATCTCAAGTTCTTGGTTGCATTGGGACCAATCAATTAGGTCAGGATGAACAAGGGATAAATCAATGATAGGTTCAAGATTATGAATATGGATGATATCTCTAGTGATTGAAGATTCAAAGTCTATCAAGTAACTTCCTAAACTACCCAAATCAAGATTCATCCTCAAAAGTGTAGAATCATCTACTAAGGCAACATGTGAGTTCAAATCCTCTAGTCCTACACATGACTCATTAAATAACTCAGGTTGAGAACTATATGTATGAACAACATCAACATCCATATTAACTGTGGAAGATTCTGAGAAAGAATCCCATTCATACTCATTGGAATCTATTTCAAAATCTCGACTAGGATGCTTACACCATGTATGCTTGGGATGTTTGGATGTGGAAGCTTCAATACTATCAAGAGTCACACTTTCTTGTTCTAAATTGGCAACTATCTCATGAGATACTAGATTATCTAAATCTCCCCAAAGGAGATTAGTAGAAGGGACCCAATCTTCACACATATCTTGTTGGTTTTCTAAATTAGGTATGTATTCTTGTTCTTCTTCACTATCTGACTTATCAAGGATAGAAGCAACATTCTTACTGTGATCCACATACCCTAGGCTAACTGACTTCTTAGACTTGCATCCAAAAATTTGATGATCAAGGGGTTCAGCTCTAGCATCCAATCTATTACTAAGAGGACCATGTCCAGGATAACCCATTTTCTTAACAAAAGAATACCCTCTTCCATAAGCATTAGGCGAAGGAGTGAAATCTTCATTGTGCATATACTTCTCTTCTCTATAAATCCAATCTTTAACAACCACATCTTCTTTCTCATCTTGAATAGGCACTGTTGACTATACAAATGTGTCAAATAATGTCATAGATGAAGAGGAAGGTTTCATATCTTGTGAAGGTTTACCATAAGACCTAGGTGAAACTGGTAATGCAACAAGGGAGTTAAGTTAATATCCCCCCATGCCAAGGTCTATGGACTTAAAATTGTTCTTGCAATCAACTAAAACTGTATTAAAATCATCTACTTGTCTATTAAGGGGAACATGAGCACTTGCTGAAATCGATTTGATAGACAAAGTGTTATCCCCAGGAATACATATCTCTGTTCCATTGTAAGGAAACTTAACACACTGATGATAAGTAGATGGTACTGCTTGCATATCATGAATCCATGGTCTACCAAGAAAAATGTTGTATGCAAGGGGTCCAACATCAACTATTTGGAATAAAACATCTTTTTCCACAAGGCCAATCCTAACAAGAAGGACAACCAACCCCTTTGAACTTCTCTCTGCCTCATCATAAGCTTTGATAGTAATCTTTCTTTTGCTATCAATAACATGTTCAGAATAACCCAATGTCTTTAAAAGACTCAAAAAACAAATATTAAGCCCAACACCCCCATATATCAACACATGCCTAACATGGGTCCTATGTATCATAACCTCAATATGAAGGGCAAGATTGTGTGGATGGCTCAAAGATTTATCATCTTCCTCTGAAAAGGAAAGATAATGAGGGCTTGCAATATGATTAACCATGTTCTAGAATTGATTAATGTCTAAATTATTGGGGACATTTGCCATGCACAAAGCATCCTCAAGGACCTGCTTGTGTCTCAGAGACAACTCTAAAAGCTCAAAGATTGAAATTTGAGTAGGAGTTCTTTGCAATTAATCAACAAGATTATAATTTGACTTGGGATTAACCACTAGTTTTGAAGGAACATTCTTGTATTATGCTTGTTTTGGCTTACTTGGTTGGTTTGAACTAGGTCCTTTGATAACAAGGGGACCTTGACTTCGTGTAACAGCATTGAGACTTTGGGAAGACACTTGCTTAGGTTTACTTGACTAGTTTGAATTGGGTCTTCTAATGACAAGGGGACCTTGAGATGATTCTCTAGAGTGAGCACCCCTTAGCACCAAAATAGGTTTTTCACCAAAGGTAGGAGAGTTCAAATTTAAATTATAACCATTGGAATCTTTATCTTCCATCATGTTGACACTTTCTTCTACAACCTCAAGCATATTGATAACATTTTCTGCATTTGTATAAGTATAATTTCTTATAGCCCTACCATTCTTAGGTTGGGAAGCTTCCCCTTTCTCATACTTGGGCAAAGGCTCTTTGAATGTTGTGTGATCAGCATTGGTACTTAGTCCATCTATTTTAAGTTTTCCATTCTCAATAAGATCTTGAAAAATATGCTTGAATCTCCCACATTTTTCAATATTGTGTCCAATGCCATTATGAAGCTTGCAATAAGCCTTCTCATCCCACCACCATGGCTTAAATTCAGGTATGTAGAAATTTGTAGCATCATAAGGGTGCACAAGATCACATGCAAGGAACTTTTTGAATATCTCTTCATATGTCTCACCTAATTGTGTAAAGTTATGTTTCTCTCCTTTAGACCTTTCTTGATATCTTGGTTTGTTACTCTATTGATTAGCACTAGCCAAATGGAGAACAACTTGGTCTTTAGGGTTTGAGGAATCCACAACTCCACCATTGACCACTTGTTTGTTCTTATTCTAATTTATGTTCTTTCCTTTATCCTTGTTGTTGTTGTTATTATGACCATTATTGTTGTTATTTCCATTTTTTGTCAAAATACCTTGTTCTTTCAAAACATCCTTGATTCTAAATGCAGCTTCAATAATGGTATCAAAGGATTCAAAAACCATCTTCTTAACTTCATACTTCATCTCAGGAACCATATTACTAATAAGGATTTCAATCTTTTCTTTCTTAGGAATAGTCCTAGAATAACGAGAGCATTGTTGTCTCCATATTTGTAAGAAAGTAATAAAGGGTTCTCCTTGATTTTGCTTTGTGTGACATAAGTCCAATAGTGAGACAGATTGTGAAAGATTGTATGAAAAGTGCTAAACAAATCTTTGAATTAACTCAGGGAATGTCTTAATAGGAGAAGTTATATTGGTAAACCATTCTATGGCTTGAGCCTTAAGACTCCTTGGAAATAATCTCATAAGATATGAGTCATCATGATGAAGCTCAAAACTCATAGTATAGAACTAACACACATAATCATTTGGATCCCCATTTCCATCATATTTATCATATTGGGAGATCTCAACTTTTCTAGGAAAATCTTTCATGTCAACACTCTTATCAAAAGGATTTGGACAAATTGAATCAAATGAAAAAGAATTCTTGGGTGCCGATATTTGCTTCATTTATTTCTTCAATTCATAAATTTATTCTTTCATGGAAGGATCATGCTTTTGAATCTTTTTATCCACATCAAAGTTGTAAGGTAGCTTAGCACCCTTGTGGATTAAATGTTGAAAGCATGCATCTCTATTTTGGTCCATATATGCTTCCATACATTGCTGAAAATGTGGATCTTGTGGTGTAGCCATGAAATCATAAGAATTATATTCAAATTTAGAGCTACCACCTCCATATTGTGAACCATGATGAGCTTGTTGTGAAGGTTTTCTTGAAACTCTAGGAGATGTTGGTCTCCTATAATAATCATGTCTTGAAGTTTTCCTTCCTCTAGGAGCAGGAGATTGTGAAGATGTTCTTGAATATCTCCCACTTTGTGGAGTCTTGGGAGGGGTAGATGGGGGAGAGTTGTTTCCACCATCAATGTGCACATTGTTGAATTGATTTTCAAGATGTGAAGTCTTGAAAATTTATTTTTCTTCTTGATGGGATTTTCTTTCCATCTCAATAATAACTCGCCTTTCTTCTTCTAGGCATTGAAATTTTTCTTCCTTCTTAGCTTGTTCTTCTAGAAGGGCTTTTCTTTCACAATCAATTTCTTTGAGTCTTCCACTTGCATAACCTAAAGGTTTCATGAGTGGTGTACATGGTCTTGATTGTCTAAACTAGTTACCAGTAAATGTTGCATTCACGTGAGCACTAGAAGGCTCACCAATTTGATCATCATGTTGGGCTTCCTCTTCTTGATATGCATAATGTTTACTTTTCTCTTCCCTTTGATGTGCATCCAAATACCTATCCTCAATAAGGAGTGAAGTTGGTCTACTTCCACGAGTGGGATCACCACTCAAAATGTCAACATTATACTCACTACTTTGATTCTTCTTGTATGGAGCTCTTGTAAAACTCATATCCATAGCTGAATGAGGTGATGCTAAGGGTGTACTCAACTCAATAAGATCACCACTAGGGTCACATAAAACTTCTGGAATACTCACAAGTGACTGAATAGACATAGGTTCCTTTCCCTTATGTCTTCTATGAGTTTGAACTAGAGATAATTGTTTAAAGACAACTTGAGGTTGCTTTCCTTGATTTACTTGATATCTTGTTGTAACAAGCATGAAAGAAAAAGTACTAATTGATAGGATAACCCTAAGAAACATTGGCAAACTAGGATAGTAAAAGCACTAACTTGTCCAAAAGAGATGTGATAAGATAGAATTTTGCAATAGGCATAAACCAACAGTGCCACAGAGATGCTCACAAATTTGGGTGAATACCCTAGAATATATGGACCAGGAGAATGATTTACCCAAATTATAAATAATTAAAATTGATTTTTTTATGAAAGTGAATGGACAAGATATTACTAAGACTCTCCAAGTGTGATATCAAAGGATCCAAGTGTATATCTTTCTCAACAAGGATAGTTTCTAACTCACCAACTCCAAACAAGATCTCTTGTGAAATCAATGACTACTAATTCAAGAGGTCAAATCACAATAACCTAAGGTGTAAAAAGGCTTTTAACAATGGGGTAAGTAGCCTAATCCAAATAGGACCAACCTAGGGAGACTAGAAATAATGGGATAACAAAGTTATTTGATCATAAAATATCAACTCAAGAACTCAGATTTTGTTTATTTTAAATATCCAACTAGATGTATCAATAGATTCTTTATCATGAACCAAGCACACAAGATCGCAAACAAGGATTTCAAGAAAACAGTCTTCAAACAATGAGCAAGGGGCAAAGCAACCTTGCACATGAACAAGTATAGTGACTTAGTATTTCTACTCCTTAAAGGTTCTACTTGTGTATGTTCTTGACAATGTTTTAGTAGGCACTTAGAACAAAACAACACCTTATCAAGTTGTCTACAAGGATATACGTGGCTTTCTAAAATGAGTCCTCGATATACACAAGGTACGTGAGGCCCAAATTTGTAGATGAGAAGAATCCAAAATCACACAGCCGCGGGGAGATGGTAACCCAAATCTCCTCCTTCACTTCTCAAAGGTATAAAGTTCTTGGAGGCTTAGCCAAGAGTGATATCAAACTCAATTCCCAAAAGAGGTGTCTTTGGATTCACCTCTCGATATTTATACTCCATCAAAACACAGGAGTTGAGGTCATCCCAAGGGGTGATGAAATCTCCAAGTAGGCCTCTTAGAAATAAAAACTAAGTAATTCACTATCAAAACTATTTAGAGCACTAAAGGTGGAATACTTGACTCTTCAAGTAAATGCAAAGTGAGTCCAAAAATGGAACATTTAACCCTTTAAGAGAATGTGAAGTGAGTCCAAAAGTGAAATATTTAACCCTTCACACAAACTCAAAGTGAGTCCAAAAGTGGAACATTTAACTCTTCACACCAACTCAAAGTGATTCCATGCCTTAGAAAACAAGTGAGTTCCAAAAAGTACAAAAGGGTTGCCTAGTGGAGCAACTAACGCTTCTTTCCTATAGATCCCTCCCCCTTAATGTGGTGTTGATCTTGCAACCATGGGGCAGAAATGAGGGGCCAACAGATTAGCAAGTCCAATAACCCAAGATAGCAATCTAGATCAATCACAAGTAATCTAAGACTACTAATCAATACTACTCACAAATGAAAAAGTGTTGAACAATGGAATATTTAACTTTCCAAGTAAACATAGAGTGAGTCTACAAAGTGGTGCATTCAACTTCCTATATAAACAAAGAATGAATCCATGCCCTCAATCTCTCAATGAGATATTTGATATTGGAACCAAGAATTACTTAAGGTTTAAACACAAGCATTCACTTACACAAATTTTTATGAAAGCAAATCTATGTTCATTCATTTCCCATTAAGAGCATCAATTGAAATGTGTTTTATGAAAGCATGTAAAACACTCAAGCCAAACACATGAGAGGTTTAATTTTAATCCCAAATCTAAATATTTTAGAGATCAAACAAAATACCTAGTAATCCTTTCAATGCATCTTTTCTTTGTTGTACCTTTTTCTTATGCTCGAACGCTCGCTTGCATCGAACAAAGCAACAAACAAAACAAGCAAACACAAGATATGCAATATATGTCAACTCATGCAAAACCAAGGTTAGATCTGAAAATCTAATTTTTAAAAGTGATGATAATAAACAAGTAACCCAAATGAAAGCCCACATTATGCATTGATTCATTATAAAAATGAAATGCAAACTATTCATTAAATGCCTTTTTTTTCAATTGATTTTTGACTTAGTCATAAAGATTGGATCTACATGATATGAATTTGGATCCAAAACTCAAAATACAAAAAAGTAACCCCTATCAAAAATTAGAGAGCTTTCCAAAAATGCAAAATTTTTGAAAAGATTTTTTAATTTGTGCGCTAGGGAGTCATTTTGTCAAAACAGACCAGTTTTTGTAAATCGAATTATTGACCCCTAATATGATCTCTAAAAACAAAACACAAAGAACCAACTCTATTTAAAATTTAGAGAGCTTTTCGAAACTGTAATTTTTTCCAAAAAATGTGCTGATTTAAGAAAAAAAAAATTTTTTTATGAAAAATCAAAAAAATATCATAAAAGATCAAAAATATTTCAAAAAAATTTGAAAATTGGACCAATGCTTTTTGGATATATCACTGCCCTACACAAAAAAATTCATATCAAAATACCCATCAGTTTGAAAGATATGATCAAATATTTCAAATCTAAGGTTTCTTTGAGTCTACAAACAAATCTAAGGTTGCCCCACGGTGGGCGCCAAAAATGTATGCCTAAAATGTGGACACACTACTATGAGTCATTATATTCAAGATTTCTCAAAAATGAGGTCTCAAATGACAACTCATAGCTCCATATTCATGGAGTGCAGGGGTTTGTAATGGAGGCCCTCAGTCTGACCTAGTTTGTGCCCATGCAAGTACACCATGAAACAAGAGATTCAATGATCTAATATGCATGCAAATAGAAATGAAAAATTAATCTAAATGATAACAATGTAAAACAATGCGAGAAATGAAATTTAATCTATGAAAAGAAATAACAATGCAGATCTAATCTATGAAAGCAAGATCTAATCTATCAATGCAAGATCTAAGCTAACATGAAAATCAAAGTATGGATCATGATGATGGAAGTCATGCATGCAAGAGAGAATGAGATAAGAAGATAGAAGTTCTCCACAAAAGCTTTAATATTCAAAACTCCTTTAAAAATCACTCTCCAAACCTGCAACATAACAATAGCATAGTAATGGGTGTCTCAATAATGGGTTTTCAAAATGAGGAAAGGGCTCTCCCTTATAAAGGAAAATATTGAGGTGAGAGGCTTCTCACAACCAATATGGGATAATAGAGTTTGATTCATGTAAGACAAAATTCCACCAATGAGAAAAGGGGAGTGGTTGAGAAGAAAGTGGAGAGAGGATGAAGATAAGTCCCATATTAAGTGTAGATAAAATATTTATTTAATTTTTTACTTGTTTTAACTCTTTTTTTATCAAAAAGAGATTTAAGTTGGATATTTTATTTAATTATAAGGGAGAAAGTTCTTTTAATTAAATAGGAAATATTAAATTAAATTAAAAGAGGGGTTTCTCTTAATTAATTAAATCTAGATGAATTATTTAATTAAAAGAGAGGTTTTCTTTTAATTAAATAGAGACTTATTTTATATAATTAAAAGAGAGCAAGTTCTTTTAATTAAATAGGAAATATTTAATTAAATTAAAAGAGAGGTTTTTCTCTTAATTAATTAAATGTGGATGAACTATTTAATTAAAAGAGAGGTTTTCTTTTAATTAAATGGGGACTTATTTTATTTAATTAAAAGAGAGCAAGTTCTTTTAATTAAATAAGACTTAGGATAAAATGATCAACCTTAGAAAATAAATAAATCTAATTTGATCAAGGAAATTGATTTGAATTGATTTAATAAAATATTACAAACCATTGATTCAGAAAATTTGATAAATTGATAAATTGAATAATGGGGGCCCATAGTCTAGACGAACATTTTAGGGTGCATACAGGAGTTATAAAGTGGCCTCTATTTTTTGGACTGATATTAATGCCAATTGACCTCCTTGGCCTAAAGCTTGGATGAAAGGCCTTATTCTTAAGAGTGAAATTTTATTTTGGATTTCTCTCCAAAATAAAATCCTTACTATAGACAATATTCATAAAAGGGGATTTAGTATAGTAAATAGATGTATTATGTGTAAGAAGGAGAATGCAGATTGTAATCACCTCTTCATCCATTGCAATTTTAGTCACAATGTCTAGAATATTCTTCTTGAGTACTGGAATCTTCAGTGGGTCCAACCTAAGAACCTTATGGAATGTATTCAAAGTTGGGGATGTCCTAAAAGTTGTTCTAAACTTTGTACCCTTTATGGAACTTTTCTCTTCCTCACCTCTATTGGGGGCTCTAGAAAGAAAGAAATAATAGGATTTTTAGATATAAAGAATGTCCTACTTGGGTAGCAGGCCATAAAATCCTAAGGGCTCTAAAAGAAAAAATCTCAAATAAAAACAATATTAAAGGTGATTTTGATATAAATAACCCTATGAGATGCAAAGAGATCAAGGATAATATCAATGGAGAGGGAGTGGGAAATCTCCTTCTAAGGGATGTCTTAAAGATAATTTTAATGGATCTGCCGAAGGTAACCCAAGGAGAGCTGGGTGTGGTGGAATTCTTAGAGATCATAACTGTAGGGTGGTGGATGTTGCAGCTATTCCTATTGGGTCCTCTACTAGTCACAAGGTGGAAGTGATGGTGGCCTTGTTTATTGTTTAAAGGGCTATGGAAATTGGTTACCAAAATTTATGGTTGGAAGGGGATTCTTTGAATATTGTCAACATGCTTAATAATAACTATTCCATAACATGGAATATTGAAATGATAATTGGAGAAATCAAAAGTACCCTTAATTATTTTGAAAAAGTTTTCATAACCCATATTTACCATGATGGTAATAGGGTTGTTGATTGGATTGCCAACAAAGTGATGTGTATGAACATGCAGTTGCCATGGGTGGATGACCTTAGGAATGAAGTTGATTTATAGGCACTCATTTAGTTTGATGTGAAAAATGCACTAGAAGCAAAGTTTAATGTAAATATTAATTAATATTTTTTTAAATTTTGAAGGTAGCTATAACTTTAATGATGATGGTAATCATTTTTTGAGGAGACACCTCTTCATTATTACCTTCTTAATCTAGCACATTTTGTGGGTGATTTTAAAATTAAAGGTGAAATTTTGCAAGTCTTTTTCTTGAATTTTTTTTCCTCATCACAAAACTTTGGTTATCAACATGGGTTGGAGTATGGGTGGTGATCCAAGGAAATAAGATCTTGCAACTTGCAAGCACTGGAAGGAGGAAATCATGCTCTAGAGCATTCTTCACAAAGGTAAGGTAACTGGTTACCTTGAGAAATTTTCATCGTGAGCAGATTAAGGTTCTTTGGCAAGATGATTTTTCTTGTATCTATGAGTATTTCATTCTTGATAGGAGGTCTAAAATAGTGCATAATTTTCATTTTTTTTTCTTAAACCATTTTAGATACAAGGATGGGGTGTCTTTTCCTTTCTATTTGAAATTCTCCTTGTTAAATAGCCTCAGTGCTCATAGGGAAAAAAGTTTCAAGCCCATTCTCCATGAAGGAAATTAATTAAGGAATATTGTAGAGAGAATTTTGTGAAGCTCTCTCAGCTAATAAGAGAAAGAAGATTACTAGGAAGGAAACATTAGATAAATATAGTGCCAAAAAAATTAAAACCCATAATGTTAAAATTAAGGAGACCAAGGAAATGGACACAGAGTTAAATAGTGACTAGGCAAGTGAGAAGGAACATGATAAGAAAAAGAAAAATAGAAAGACTAAGGGTGAAGGTAAAATCAAGTGCAAACCAGAGGTCAAACCTAATCAAATTTTAGTACAAGATAAAAGCACCTTAGAAGTAGATAATAATGGCAAAGAGGAGGAAGAAATGGATAGTGGATATTATAGCTCAAACAATGATTGGCATTCAGGTAGTTAGGATGATTCCTTGGTTAATTCTAGTGGTATGGGGAGTAATGTGGGTTCTCTAAACCTGAGAAAGAAGGAACATTACATATCCTTGAATTTCTTAAAGGAAAAATACAAGAAGGTAAAAGATAAAATGCCTACCCTTGAGGTTGATGAGGAGAAGAGGCAACCCATGGGTACTAAAAAGGATGAGAATGCAAAGCCAAAAAATGCTAATATTATCCAAAAGAATGGCATTGATGAAAAGGATTTAGATGGTGAAAAGGATTCTATGCCTAAAGATGCTCGCATTGATATTATTCATCCTAAGGATAATAGTGTTGATGAGGTGAATAGGGAGAAGAATATCAGTGGGAGGCTCATGTTTCTTATCAAAGCCAAATTAAAGGTGAACATTACTCTTTAGGTAGATACTTGGCTCTATATTGATATCATGGCCCTAAAGAAAAGTGTTAAAGATCCAAAGAAGAATTAAGCTTGAAGGTAACATGGGGAATATTCCTTAAAAATTGATTACTTATGAATTTTGGTTGAGGCAACTGGTCAAGGATAATGACCTTCATATGGATAGGATAACTTCTAGCCTATGAGCGACAATGGCTAGCATTGGTAGGAGGAGCAATGAGGAAATTATTTCCCCTATACCTTCCTAGATTATTGGTGGACCAAATAAAAGGAATAGGAAGAACTCTAAAAGTGCTATTAAAGATGCTCCTATCTCAAATGTTGAAGGTCTCCTTTAGGAGGTTGCTTCTACTGCTAAATTTTTGACTAAGGCTATAAAGAAGGTAGAGTAATTTTTTGCTTTTTTCTGCAGGTTCTGGTTTTTGGTCCAAGTTTTTGGTCCTGACTCTATTTGCTGGATATTTTCTATATTTTTTATTCCAGCTTTAGTTTATATGTCTACTACTATTTAGGTTCTAGATCCTTGTAAAACCTACTATAGGTTCTAGGTCCATGTAAAACCTAGTGGACTATTTTTTTAATTTATTTTTTGTTTTTTGTATGGGGTTCCAGGTCCCCTCAAAACCTATTTTTACTGTAATCCAAAACAATGTCCATTTGTATTATTTATTTAGCTACCTCATAAGTGCCAAAAGGTTTGGGTAACATATTTACAAGTTGATTTAGTAGGGCCTTAATTGACTATGTAGCTTGATCAATATTTACTTCATATTCCATGGGTTCAAGCCAAACAACCCTAGGATTAATAGCTTGAACATGTGTATCAATGTCAACAAAGAAACATACATCATCATGATATTTTTCAACCAATTGAGGTGGAATCATGTACCTCTTATGTATTTTATCTTATGTGATCATGACACTTTCAAAGTTATCACCTAACATTTTAATGTACTCATTGATCTAGTAGATCATAGGTTTGTTCACACCCCAATTAACATTTCCACTTACCAACAATGAGGCAAATTTTCATGTGTTTGATTTTGCAACTCAAATAGTCTTCATGTTTTCAACTAGTTGCTTTAGTTGTAGTTTGGCAAGGTCAACCTTGTGTGATTTCTTCACAATATTGTATGAAAAATCTAGCACTACGCATGACACACTATTGGTTTTTCTAGATTAGTAAATCATGTATGTGAAAACATATGTGTTGAATCTTGTCTCTAGATCAATAGTAGTTGAAACTATCAAACCTCTTCTATCCCACTTGGATTTAGTTTTATCTTCAATTTCTTTCTTTGATGTAGCCCTAATTGATTTTAGCTTTTAAGTAATGGGATATCTAGTAACCATGTGAATGATGTCTTCAATTATTTTCACTAGTTCATGCAGCCATATTTGCATATTGTGATCTTTGCTCAAAATAATTTGTTTCCACTTTATTTTTAAAACCTTTTGGAATGTAAAACATGAGTGAGTCCTTTCATTTCTAGGTGCTTGTGTTATTCTTTCAATTTTTTATCCATACTCAATTTATCATACATCTCTTGCATTTCATAATCTCATACCTCACCAATTTTATAGTGGTAGAATACACATATATCTTAGACCTATAAAACCCTTTGAGGGATTGATGATAATGCACCAAAAATTTTAGTTTGAGTGGAAATCTCAAGATACATGGTATTTCGGTCTTCACAATCCTTATTTTGAATCAATCTAACTTTTCTAGCCTTTCTCATCTTCATGGTTGTATAACTTGATGCCATTTTTGTAAACTAGGGTTTCGAAGACAATATTCAAATTTTCTTAGTTACATCTTTCTTCACACTAAATCTACCTCTCTTTTAAAATTCTCTCTCAAATAATCACAAACTCCAAAATTTAGTAATTCACATAGGTTTCTCAAATATCGCTCCAAACAAAAAAATATAAGGTTAACAAATGAATTATTTGAACTCAATTTCCATAACAAAGTGTTTTTAATGTTTTTAGGGTGTAATAGATATTTTGTACCATGTCCTTAGTTAACATACTCTCTTTTCCAATCTTCACTTGGTTGACATAGGATACTCAGTTAAGTAACATTTTCATCTCTAGCTCAATTAACATAGCAAATATACCATCCACTTTACTTACTTGATTAAAACTCAACATAGCTTATCTTCTTAGTGTGGCTTCACCAACTTCACTCTTTTCGAATCTTCACTCGGTTGACATAGGATACTCAGTTAAGTAACATTTTCATCTCTAGCTTGATTAATATAGAAGATATACCATCCACTTTACTTACTTGATTAACACTCAACTTAGCTTCTCTTCTTAGTGTAGCTTCACCAACTTGACTAACTTCTAATATTCATATGACTTTTACTATTATATCATGCATTATATTGATATAGACTTCATCTCATTAATTTTGGGAATTGATGTAGGATATAAAAATACTAATGCACTTTCATACCTCTTTGCATGATTTAGTTGGTGGTAGAGGTTTCACTTGATCCATTAGATGAGGTGCCACTGACTATAGCATTTTATGATACACCCTCTTTTGTCTTCCTTTTCCAAGTCTTTTCCATCTGATCACAAACTTCATCAACATCCTTTTCATTTGGTATCATCTTCCTTATGTGTTGATACTCGGTACCTAAAGTCTCTTCTTAGGTGACTAGACTTATGACAATGGCATAATGTCATTCTAGTATTCTTGTAGTTGCCATTTTTTCCACAAAAATGTAATCTCATATAGTTATTAGCAATGTGATCATATCTTCCACATGGAGTACAAGTAATTTTTTTTCTATAATCCTAGTTAACAATATTACCATTCTCATTAGGTACTTAATTGGACTTCTTTTGAGATTTGCAATTCTATTCCTTGTGTCCAAAATTATTGCAAAATAGCCATTGAACTCATATTGTCTAGGAGATTGACTAAACTTGGAGCCACATCCAAATGCTTGATGACCATACTTGTTATAATTATAAAAATCACCATCAAATTTAGGATTAACATTATTCTTACCAATTTTGTTCCTATAAACATTAGTTGTGTGTCTAGGGTTTCTACAATGATAGCATGTAGGCTTTGTTGGCTTGGGATTTGTATAGATATTCCTCTGTTCATCTTTCTTAGATGATTATCCTTTCTTGGTAGTGAAATTATCAATATATCCTAGCCTTGAAGTATCTCTTGGTTACCTATGTTCTTGTAGTTCCTTATATATTTTTCTCATACATTCCTATGATTTGTTTAGTCTTTCATTGATGCCTTTCTCTGACGTGAGTTCAATCTTTAGTTTTTCATTCACAGTTCTCATTTCAATAATTTCATCCATATTTTATGCCTATTTCATGGTTTATATTAAGTAGTTGATTTATCAAATCACAAGGATTCTGAGTCAACCTCATGAGTTCTTCATCCTTGGCATCCAATATTATAGTGATCTATCTCTTATCCTCTTCAATCATTCTTTTCTCATCCTTGGCTTGTCTCTTCTATTCTATAACTTCACACATCCTCATAGATTTCATTTCTTGTTCTCTTTTTAGTGATTCCATATGCTTAGTAAGATTATGGTTTTTCTCCATCAGATCAGTTATAGCAACATCAAATTCATTAGACATATTTCCAATAGATAATTCCTTAATAAATTATTCCTAATATGTTGTGTAATTCATTTGTTGGGAAATTTCCTTCCTTTTTCTCACTGACTGATTCTTTTTCTTTTTCATCTCATTGATCTGATTTATGGACATCCTTAATTCTAATTTATGATTCTATATAGTCTTTTCAAGTCTATACCTTTCTGTATCTCAAATCTTTTCTCAAAGGTGGTAAAAACCCTTAACAAGAGAACTAGATTTGATACCAATTATTGGATTAATTAGTAAAGGTAGGATGTTGAGAGGGGGATGGATGGGTGAATCAATATCCTCTAAAAAATTTATGCCTTTTCAAATTTGAATAGGCCTTTGTAGTCTTATCCAATCAGTAAACATACACATACATTACTTCAATATTGAAATGAAAGTAAATGTAGCTAATGTATTTGAACAAATACTTGTAAACATAAATCAATCACATGATACATAACATAGTGATTTGGTCATGTAGGAACCCTTGGTTTGATGAAAAATTGTGATGAGGATGGTACCCACAAATCCTTCACTACTATGGCAAGAGGTTACCTTGTTAAAGCTACAATATTTTGTCACTTTTGGTGACTTACTATGCTAGAATCAATATACAATATCTACTATGATATACCTTTTGAAAGGATTTTACAACACAATATGATGTGTGTACTCAGTTAAGATATTTATAATCAGACTGTCAGGTCTACCCTTTAACATATTTAACTTCTACAATGATTAGAAAATAGGAATAAATTTAATCTATATAATTGCAACTTAATTTTCTTGATCGGATGGTTTTTAGCCTCCTATGACTGATATATCAAATCCTTCCATATGATTCTTGAATCCCTAATCTACAATAGAACTTCCTTCTTGAACTTCTAGTATAACCCTTTCATAATAAGAAACTTCAACAATGATATTTTTAGTAGTAGCAACACCAATATCAATCAATAAACTATTTCATGTAGGTCCTTAAATAGGTATCTTTTGCCTCCTACAATCCTTGACCTAGTTAGGATTTAGGAACATTCTAGAAATCACACTTGATCTAAATCAATGATCTAGAACCAACCCTTTTTTTTCCCCATCTTTCCTTTTATTTCATTGGTCTTCATTCTTTCTTGGAATCATAAATAGTCAAATTACATTTACCAATAAATCTTACAAAATCATTTTCTCAATCTTTCCAAATGTAATTTTCCACTTGGTGAGATTTCTATACATAATATTTTGCGCCATATCAAAATAGTATGTATCCTCTATAAAAGTTAGTGAATACCATATTCTAGCTTGGTAACTTTGTTATCACATAGTGACCTTCCTACTCAATTAAGCTTGATATTCTTAGTGATGTTTGTGTTTGATGCAACTGAGATTGGTTATTAATTTTTATACTTATACTTCTTGCATGGCTCAGTGACTATGTCTATTGACTAGTATCATTTTTTATCGTCTTCTGTATCTTTTTAACACTAGTGACAACATGAATATGCAATGAAAGTAACATAAGGAGGACCACCAAGAGTCTTGAAAATATCAACATCACTAAATGAAAGAGAAAGGTCTCTAGTATGCTTGTGGGTAGTTTTAGGCTTAGGTAGTTCATTAGATATGGAATACCTTTCTTAGGTGGATGTGGATTTTGAACGACACATTCCATGATAGTGCCAATATGGTCATTTTATTTTTGGAAGGTGTCATAAGAAACATTCAAGGAAGAATAAAAAGAAGGGGGAGGTTGAACAATAGTATTAGTAGTGTGTTGAGGTAAAGGATTGGCATAGATTTGAAGATTTTTATTAGAAGGCACCACATATTTATTTCTAGTATCATGACTATCAAAATATAATACATAAGATACAATCAACTCTTGAATCTTATGTTTAGAGTATAAAATTCCACATTATCATGTCCAGGTTGTTGAATATATTGATAAAAGTATTTACAATTAAAGTTTAAACTTGATATAGAAGAGGGGGGGAAAAGTTTAACATGAGGAAGTGTAATCATATTAGCACTAACCTACCTACCCTTAATAGAATTGAAATACTAATAAAGATAAGTGAACTTACAATTCATCTGAAAGGTAGAGGATGAAGCAGTAGCACCTCAAGATGCAACAACAACTTATTCATCTACAATATTCATGGCTTTGATAATCTTGACATAGTTATTAGGTTTCTAGAATTTTTATGATTAGGCGCAAAATCAATCTTATCAAAAGGTACATGATCCATTAGATTGGTGCTCTCACAATGACTCACTTTTAATTGATAATGATGAAGCATTATACAATGTTGTGAAAAGAAAGTAAACTTAGTAAGAAGAGCCTTATCTCTAATGTCTTTTTGTAAATTTGCAATAAACATATGTCGAATATTAATATCAGGCACATGATAAGAAATTTGAACATGAAAATACTTAAATATACAATTAAAATCAACCAATTTTTCCATATCACCTTATCAGAAATGCATCAAATTAGTGAAAGACATAGAAGGAAAAATATTATGCTAAAATTGTTGAATAAAGGCATTATAAAATTTATGAAATGAACCAACAAAATAAGGTGGAAAAGAGAAATATCATTGCAAATATTTATCATGGAAGGTGCAAGAAAATAACTTAGGTAAAATCTAATGATCATGGGCATAATCACTACATAGAACCTGGAAAGTCTTAAAATTAGTCATATGATCATCTTGACCATTATAAGTGTCAAGGTGAGGCATATCATCTTCTTTAGGAGTACCAACAGGGATAATGTCAAAAGATAAATGACTACCCATATCATATGTAGAAACATTAAACTTAGATTGAGTAAAGGAAGTAAGTTGTTGTTGTAAAGAAGGAACTATTTGAGAAAGACTAAGGATGGTGAAATCATTAGAGGAAATAGATGGTATAGACATATTCAATAAAATAGGAAGAGTTCATGAATTAGATAGATTAGAAGGAAATATGGGTGGGACACTAGGAACCACAATAGGAGGATTAGGATAAATGAAAGGAACACTATTATATCAAGACTCTAAAGTTAGTAACAAAATATGTAGAACACCTATGTGTAAAGAAGAGATAGGAAGACTACTAATAGGAGGATGAGATAGATTAATAGAAGTAGTCACAATAGGAGAAAAGTAAGTAGGAGTACTAGACATAGGTGCATAAATAGGCAAGATAGGTTCCATAAAGTAATAGGTAGAGCTATCACTATTTCAAATGTAGCTTGAGCCAAAGGTTTAACATGAGTATGGAAAAGGTGAGTAAGACCACACAAAATATTAGCACCATACTCATTATTACAGACCACTTTCTTAAGAGAATCAAAAGTAACAATAGTCTCACTAGTGTGATTCTCTTAAAGAATGCATTTTACCAATCTAAGTAGCCAGTTTGTAGACTTTTTAGGAGAAATCCTTAAAGCCTCATCCTCATCATGAGATGAGTGGGAAGAGTCATGATCCATAGAAGGATTAGGATCATGAGAAACCATAGGGTCACTAAGTTTTCTAAGAAAAGGAGAAGAAGAATCTAGATCAAAGAGAGCCATGAGTCTAGGACTTCACATCAGGTTCACCAAAGATGTGTGTGTGGGGGGGGGGGGGGGGGGGGAATGTGAATAAAGGATATAAAAACCTAGTTTCATCACATAATCCCACTTACACAACTCAAATGGGAAATTCAAGGAGATAGATCCTTTCAATCTCAATCATAGAGAACTAGATCTAGAAAGATTAGTGATGAAATAAGAAAAGAGCACCAATGAAAATTAGGTCTAGGGAAGAATAGGGAAAGTATAACTAAATTCTTGAGAATTCTAAATGATGTGATAGGATAGAGCTTGATATGAAAACAAAATAAGTAGATATTCTGAAAGAACAAAGGTGGAAGATACACCTTTTAAACCTGATTTTATGCTTCCTATACTAATTACAATAGATGAAAATTATTGGACCTAGGTCCAAAACTACACAGAGGACAAAACCTAGTAATCATTTGTTGATTTTCCAAGGGAAAACTAGATAACCAAGTGTGATGATATCAACACTGGTCACCCAACATGACCTAGTTAACCTTGGAAAAATGAGTGAGATGTTATTTCAATTTTCTTTATTTTGAAGAAAGATGAAAAGGGTACTTAAATTTGCAACATGTTTTCCAATTTGATATCTATAACATATAATAAAAAGGGGTTTTTTTCCTTTGTCAAACCCTAGTTGAGAAATTAGCATTGAATTGAAATAGCATAAATGTAAAGAAAATATATGAATTTACCTTACAATAGTAGGATCTCTTAAATTGAGTGTAATGTGCTTACTTGACCAATTAATTTGGATCAAGAACATGAAGATAAATGAATGTAGAAGATGAAATAAAGGATCATGAATGAATTAACTTGGAGATATTGAAGATGTCTCCCTCAATTTATTAAATCATTGAATCCTTGATCTTTAATAAAGGACTTTCTTGAAGGATGCTTGAAGACTTTAAAACTCAAATTCTTGAGATCCTAAAAGCTAGAGTTCTTGAGTGCTTGTACGAGTATGCATCTATGAAGAAATGTGGAAACAAAAGGGTTTATAAAGGGCTCAAAAGTGAATAACTTGTGCATGGAAAATTATCTAGAAATTATCACCTCAAGGTTAACTAGGAATGGGATGCATTGCATCCCTAGTTGGCCCTCAAAGGAAACTAGGGCTAGGAACCTTCAAAAGTTCCCTAGGGTCCTAAATTAGGTCACATATCCCATAAATCATGTATCAAACTTGAGAAAAGACTATTTTGGTGCAAATAGTAGAATCTGAGTAATTAAATGAAGGGATGGGAGGATGTAGATGGATAGATCTAACATCAAGCTTTGTGCCATAAAAATAAGAGCTCTTAAAAGGGATCTATTAGGGTTCATTTGGTTTGTGAAATTGTAGAAATTGAGATTTCTACAAATTTTGATTTAGCCAAATCAAGGTTTTGCAAATTTCATTCCTACTTTTGGGATTTTACTTGAACCATTTGTTTCACCTAGAAATTGAGTGGAAAGATACATTTTTATGTGTAAGCTTGGAGTTGAAGGAAGACTCCAAAAAATAGTCCAATCTAATATTTTGCACTCCTCAAAAAGTATAACCAAGTTTTGATTTTCAATTACTAGTTGCCAGTGGGAAGTCTGATAACTTGATTTTGAGATAAAACTTGAAGTCTAGCATTCTAATTCTACTTTTCCAATTTTGAAAAAAATACAAAAAATTTCAAATCTAGATTATGAAAAAGTCAATTCTCATCATCTTCCAAAAACCATACAAACCCTTAGCTTTTACCCCAATTACACTTAGGAGAAAGAACAAAAAATGGAAGAAATAAGGAAAGGTACAAGGAGATTGATGATCTCACATTAAGTAGGTGCTAAACATTCATTAAATTGGAATGTTTCTAGTTGAAGATAGTACAAGTGGTTATATCAAGAATCAATGGGTCAATCTTTTGGTGAAACAAAAAGCATTAACATAACATAAATCCCCATCATTGTATACATAATTCTAATGAGGTACAAGATAAATTTCTAAGAATGTATGCAAAAAAATATGAGAATGATGTGAAATAAAGTTTCTTTGTCAATTTGCATCACTTAGTTTAATCAATTTTCAACTAGGGTGTGTACAAGGTTTTCTACTATAAGGATCTTTATTGGGTCTTGTTGATGTTGGGGGTTTTTGCACTATAAATAGTGACTAACTTTAGGTTTTGAAGCTATTCAAAACTCTCTTGATCTATCTTAACACTACGAAAGAAAACTCAATTTGATGATCTTACTCCTCTTTAATCTTGATCCTAGAATAGATTTTACTCTATTCCCTTCAATCTCAAAAGTTTGAGGTTAATGTAAGAATATTATAAATTCTTAAATGAACTAACTTATTGAAAAAGTATTCAAAAGAAATAAAAGGGTCTCAAACTTTTTATGACAAAATGATCACTCTAATGAAATTAAATGAGAAATTTTAAAATGACTTATCTACTAATTTTCACCCTCTAATTCTTACTATAATACTTAATAATAGTTCTAACCATAGAAAGAGTATGAAAAATGATAATTCCTACTTTGACCCATCTATTATTTACTAACACTAGAATAATGACTACAATATTAGTTTGAGTGTAAAACATTTCAAGAAACATAACTACAGAATCTACATTTAACATCTAGATTCAAATGCTTCATAAAATATTTCCATGCACAAACACATAACACAAAAGTTGAATCCAAGACAACTCCTTTCTATTATCTAGGATTCAGATTTGAAACCAAAAGAACAACAATTTGGTGAATAAACAATGAAACAAAAGAGAATGAAACCTATCTCTTGAACTTACATTTTTAAAGAAATAGACTGATCCTCCAAAATACTAAAGTAACTATCCATAAAAAAATAATAGAAATGAAATATTTATAGAAGATATTCCTTATTCAAAATTTAAAAAAAGCCTAACAACTCGATCATTTAGGATTAGTAACTAAGAAGAAAATAGAACTGGAAGTTTTGTCATACAATCAGAAAAGTAGAGAGACAAGTGGATTGTGTAATTAGGAATTTTGAAATATGTATGAATGGGAATCATTGACTCAAAATTTTGAATAAAATAACTTTCACTTTAATTGATTTGTTCCAATTAATCACTTTGACTTTGTCATAAAAGCACTAGTTAACTACAACTTTGAATTCCATCAAGCCACATCATTTAAAAGTCATTTCCTTCAAATATGTAATCAATTCTCAAATGATAAATAATGAAATATACATAATAATGAAATAGATTTGAAATATTTAATCAATAGCATGTTAGAAAAGCCATGCATTACCATTCAAATGTCATCATTTAATTCAATATCCAAAATCAACTTAAAATATAAAAAATCTAGGTAAAAGTGTGTATTAGCCTATCAATTATATATATTTAATATTCAAAAGAAGTCTAAGGATGATTAATAACCAAAATAAAATATGCATTCTTCAATATTAATTACATAAAACCCTATTGTATTGGCATGCTTTCTCTCAACAAAATAAAAGGGGATTAGTACAATGTAAAGATAAGATCAAAGTTAGAATTTTGGATAAGTTTGAAAACCAAAAGAGAAAATCATGAATGACCTATTATAACTAATCAAAGGATTGATGAATATACATAAGACACTAAAAATGATTTCCATATATAGTAGATCTTATTAAAATAGAAGCACACCACACAAAGAAAAACCTAACTACTTACACTAACCAACAAGTAAATTTTTACAAGAATCCCTTTACTGGGTTTGGGATGTAGCCACCCTTGCTGCTTAGTTTATTTTTATTTTTGATAAATGACTCTATAAAAATGTGGAAAAATAAATATAACATTGATATTATTCTTCTCAAGTGTGATATGTCAGAGGTGAAAAAATGTGACTCAACTTTGGAAAATTCCTTTGATATCATATGAGTTGGCATCTCAAAATATTAGATAAGACTCTCCTCATTCCCTAAAGTTAGAATGACCTCAAAATATTGATAAACAAATGGATTCAAAAAATATTTTATTGGGCATCTATAGACCTTCCTCAAATGAGTCACTATAGGAAGTGCATTGATGTGCTCTTGGGGTAGGATAACTAGTGGTTCTACTTTGTAAGATGTAGATCATGATTTTTTCTAGATAGTTGGAGTTCATTCATTGTATAAAGCACAGAAGGATTCAAGATCATCTCAAAACCATATGTCATTTTCTAGTACCTATACATGTTTACAAAAAGGCTTGGGAAGAGGTTCCCTTAGTGGCACTACTTTTGGAGGTGTCTTTGCATTCTCCAAAGATTTTAGAGTGGAAATCTCATCATCCTTGACAAAACAAGGGAGTTTAGAATAGAGGAAACCTAGACCATCAATATCTATATGTTTCAAGGGGAGGTTATCTTCACTTTTTAAGGTAATCTATGGGTCTCTCTAGATTTTTCTCATTACATTGCCTTGAGAACCAAACCATTGGACCACCATCAATAATGAAATTATATCTAAAATCAAGGAAAATAATGAAAACTCTAAAAAATCATTCCAAATAGGTTTGTTTCCTATTGTACATGAAACTTCTTGAGCCTCTTCAAGTATGACATGGTTGGTTGCCAAAAATAGCTCCTCAGAAGAGGCCTCTAGAAAAGAAAAAGAATTCCATAGGATTCTCTATTTCCTTTCAAGCTCATTGATTATTATCTCACATTGAATATTGAGAAACATCTCCCAAGCATTGGGAACTAGGATTGTAGGAATAAGTTGAGGAAGTAACCCAATCAACATAGTTGTAGTAATTTGGATTTATGCCCTAATTGGACCTCAACCAAATTATTTTATGTGTCCTTTCTTGGTATATTCAAGTTAAAAATCCTAAATAATGCACTTAATTTGTTGAATATATTTATCTCTATCCCACTAGGTGTGCCAAGAAAAAATATTGAGCTTGTGATCTGCAACTGATGACAATTATTGAGGGACAATTTTGGAAGTGTTGAAACAATAGGATGAAGTGTACCCTAAAACACGACCTATAGGATTTTAGAAGTTGGGTTATTGTGATTTTTATTTAGATAAAATGGAGGAAAAAAACCTAAGCTAAGTTTAGGTGAAATGTGGTAGAACTTTAAAATTTAAAATTTCCAATTTCTCCTTAAAAAATATATTGGAGAACATGTTTTCACCAGTTGAGATGAAGAGATTAAAAACACTTGTGAAATAGAGAAATTTTTCTATTTCAAATGATACAAGAAGAACATCTTGAGAAATAGAAATTTATTATTATTTAAAATGACTAAGAATTGATGGATCCCAAAATAATGATTTTTGGAAAAACACACATACTAGTACAAGGTCCCCATGAAGTGATAAACTTTGTTGTCTCAAAGATGTACTTATGAAGGGAGTGTGAAGTAGTAGTTTTCAATTTTTTGGAGGGAGAAGATGAAATGTGTACTAAAGTTGAAAAAAGTGATTAATAAAACATTTGAAAGGATTAAAAAAAAATATTTTATGTACATCAAAGTATGAGTCATTAATGGTGGAATATTTGAAATGACAGATGACCAAAATTGAGAAGTAGCCACTTTTGTGAAATGTCTACATTCATAAATGAAGAATTAAATGAAAAATAAAGGCAATATATTATTTAAAGAATCCATTCTCTACAAAAAACCATTCTAAGTTGCAAAAGAATTTAGAGAGTGAGAAAAGGAGCTACATATGAAATTGCATTTTCTAAGCCAAAAAATCTATAAGTTCATTTCTTCCTCTGAATTTGAATTGTTTCTCAAATGAAACCTAAGAAGGAAGCTACCTAAGAAGGAAGTAATCATTAATAAAGATAAGAATGAGAACATAGTAAAAGCTATAGATAAACTAATCTTAGATTTATTTCCTTACTCTTTAGCTATAGGTACCATGTCCACATTTTCTAATGAATTTAGTGCATGTAAGGATTCAAATTTGCTAATTTATGATAGATTTTTTTTTTTTTTCATGCAAATAAGGATGAAAAGGAACCTAGGAATAATTCTTGGTGACATGAACTAGGAAAAATAATTGTTCCTAACATATATGTAGACATTGAGCTTATTAATATCCTAGTTGAATGTTATGAGCCAACTACTAGAATAGCCAGAAAGATAGATGGGCTATTGCTACTAGTTATAACTAGGTCTTGCATTGAGGAATGTTTTAGATTGAGCACCCAAGCCCTACCTAAGATAGAAAAGGCCTATTTTAAGGTTGATTATGAAAAGATAATGAAATTCAAGCTAAAAGAGATTACACACTCCATGAATAGGGACCAAAACAACATATTAATTCTTATTGAGAACACTTATTATGGGTGGGATCAATTGTGACATCTTCTCAATCGATTTAAAATTATTATTACTCTCTATTGTGACATCTTCTATAGTTTCAAAATGATGACCAATTTAGGAGTTCCTTGAAACTCACTACTACCAATGAACAAGGGAACTACTTACCAATTTAATTATTAGACAAGGTATGGGATAAGAATGAAAAATATGAGGACTTCAAGACATTTAGATATGTAATTATGGTATGGATTACTAGATTACTTGGGGGTTCTATCACCATAATCCCTAAACAAATTAAGGTAATTTTGAATTCAAAGGAATAACTACTTGATGGAAAATATGAGTTCAATTCTAGGGATTGGAAATGCAAACATAATTTCACATTAATTAGATTATATGAATATAGACAAGAACCCCAAATACTACCTTAGTTTGAGTCTAAAATAGTAGGATTCCTTGAGTTTATCTAGCTATTGATGTGGATTGAAAAAAACATTGCATAGACTAGGAAGAAAGTGAATAGCATGCCCCATTTTCTAAAATTTGATGGTTTCATCGTAGGCTATCAAACAATAAGGAGGTACAAGAGTATATTATGAAAAATTTGTTGGTCAAATAAATAGTATTAACAAATGAGTATCAACATGCTTAACCATTTTCATCATACATGTTGAGTACACAATAGATACCAAGCCAAGAATTTCAATAGGTGTTGATTCATAGTTAGTGTCGAGCAGATCACAGTGTAGTATGTGTCGAGCAATACAAAATTATTCATGTGTCAAGTAAACAAAATCATTCAGATGTTGAGCAATTCAAAACAACATATGTTGAGAAATACAAAATATAGTAAACTAGAAAATGTAGTTGATGTTGAGCAATCCAAAAATAGTATGTGTTGAGCATCAGTAATACTTCATGTGCAAAGCAACATAGGATCAACATAAGAGTTTGTATTTGCACAAACTAAGATGTGAACCATTTTTGGAGCTGACTTAGAGAAATTTTGAAGGAGAAAAAAGGATAAGGATGAATCATTTGCATTCCCTATGTAATCTGCATGGAACCAATTAGAAAAATGGTGAAGGCATGCAACCGATAAGAAATATGCAAAGTATGAGCGATAATTTGAGATTCAATATGGATCATAGATCCATACCTAACCCTAAGTCTTTGCATTATTTATAAGGAGAATGAATGCACCATTGCAAGAGTGGAAGAAAATAGTATAAGGGGTGATTATAGAAAATTTTTAGTGTAGACTTAGTGGAAAGGACAACATTTATACATCTAGTTGATCAAAACAGAACAGGGGATATATTCAGAAATTAGATCTAGTAAGGATTAGAATAGGAAGAGTAGATCTAGTACCTGAACCCAAAAATTTGAGATTGCATTCAATCAAGTCAAACATTCTAATACTCTCTCATAATTGTATTACATGTTGAAATCCTATTTTGATAGGTTAGCTTAATAGCTAGATAGGAGAACCTTTGGAGAAGGTCAAGAAAATCCTATGTATTAGATGGGTTTAACAACCAATTGTAAATCCTTTAACAAGGTGAAACTTCATGTAAGTGTTTTTAAATCCTTTAACTAGGTCAATATTGACATAGTGTAAAGCTTTTAATAGGGCAAACCATTAGAAGTGGTTGAACTCATTGCTGCGGTAATTTTTGTGGGTGTCATCCCCACCCCAGTTTTACCTTCTTATTCCTAGAGAGTTTCCGGGTCACCAAAATATCTTGTGTAATGTGTTGATGCATGCTCTCATTTCATGTTTTTTTATATGTTTACATGCATGCAAATTATTTTTTAGATATGTGTTCATAAGAGTTTAGAAGGATAAAAACTGTGTACTTCTGATTCACCCCCCTGCCCCCCCCTCTCAGAAGTACTCTTCTCATTTGGAACATTCCAACAATTGGTATTAGAGCCAAGTTCTCCCAAGAAGAAGCCTAAAAAATTGGAGGAAAATATCAAAAGATGGAAGTTTTCAAACTTGGGAAGATCATTGACAATTAGGTGGTTGATGTGCAACTAGCTCTACACAAAGTAGAGGAAGTTAGGGAGGAACTGAGAAAATATTTGAAAAGAAGAAAGGAGATAGCCATAGATGAAAATTACATACACTACAAGAATATTGACACCTCACAAGTGTTTTAAAATGGAGACTCCAAGGAATTTGATGCAACAATAGCAGAATTAATGGAGAAAAATAGAGCACAAGCTGAAGAAATCAAATTACTCAAGCTTGAACAAGAATCACAAGCCATAATGCTTTGTGAAGTGACTAAACAAAAGAAGAGAGCTATTGAAGACAAGGCCATAGTAGAAGATGACAAGAGAAATCTAGTTAATAGGCTGGAAGAGAAGACAATTGAATTTGAAAAGATTTCAAACATGCAGTTAGACACCTTAAGCTAGATGATGAATGCTCATCATGAGCTAAACATGAAGGATATTGAGATCTCCACCTTGAAGATACAAAATGAACAATTATAGAATGAATTGAAGAGATAAAAGGAAATAGTAAAAAGTTACAACAAACCCAATGAGCCCATCAAGTACTTTGAGCAATTGCTGAAATCACCAAGGGCTAGTAATGATACTTCAGGACTAGGCTACATCAGCACTAAACAAGAAGAATCATCCAAAGTTGTAGAAGAAAGAAGAAAAAAAGGTAAGAACACTAAACCTACTTGTCATTTCTATGGTAAAAAGGGACATACCTCTAATGTATGCTGAAGCAAGAATAGTCATAAGCACGATAAGCCTACAAATACAAATTTCTGTCCCAAGTACAAAAAGCAAGGACATTTAACACAAGACTGCAAGACCATGAGGACACCAAGATTTGAGGGTCACTCTTACAAATGCAAAAAATATGGACATAGAGCATTTGAATGTAGATCAAAGCCTATGTGGACACCTAATTAGCCTACAAGAGGAATCAATCATGCACGTCACTATAATTGGGACTATAATACAAGGCAAAGTTGTCACTACTGTTAGGAATATGGTCATGTACCTCAAAATTGCATAAGAACACACTTCAAAGGGAACTACGGTAGATGGTTGAACCAAACCACATGTTTTATTTTCTTGAAGACTAGTCATATTAGCAGGAACTATCCGACAAAGGTCAAGGCACACAAGATTGAAGTTAACAAGGGCAAAGAAAAAGTTGATGTGGAACACATCAGGGAAGATATGAAGAAGGCATGGCAGAAGAAAGGTGAATGCAACACATCAAATGGAGAGATCACTTCATCCAAGAGGTCAAGTGATCACACCTCATCAAATTAATCATTAGAAAGGCACATGGGGCTGATACATATAAAGATGTATCATACATCAGCCCAAAAGAACATAGGAGCACTACAAAGAAGAAATTTTCATAAGTTAAGATGTCAAGATAAAAGTTGAAAGATGATGCCGAGTTACCTTTAGTTTCCAAATAAAACCCCAATACATGCCTAGTTGAATAGTATAGTAGCTGTTGAGTAAGACTTGATAGTGGTTACTGAGAAATTAACAAGACTAGTAGATGTCGAATGAAACAAGAAAGTAGCTGCCGAGTGAATGAAACAAAGTTAATGCCGAGTTGGAAAATCCTTTGGAAGCTGAGTGATAGCTGTAAGCATGAATGTAATAAATGCTAGGTTTCAAGCCTAACAAAAGTGAAAATTGTTCATTTTTTGATCATTCAAACAAAAGGCAAAAGATGAGTAGAGCAATTGAGTGATTTCCCAGTAATCAAAAGATGATTTGCAGTAATTCAATAGCAACCCAACTCCATTTCATCAATTTATCAGGTATTTCATTCAAGTGTCGAGTTATGTAGTTTGAAAAGTTTTTTTAAATAGTAAACCCTAGTTCTGTTAGAAATTGCATTTGGTTCTAAGTCTACAAAGGGAAAGGAAGATTTGGAAATTCAATTAGTTAGCAACAAAGTTAAACAACTTGAGTTCAAGCAGAATTCTCCATAGTTGAGAAGAAGGGTTTGACCAAAGCCCTAGTTTTCCCTATTGTCTTTAGAATAGAATGGATATGCATTGTGTTGAGAAAAATCCATGATGGAGCTTTTTGGTTAGAAACAGGGCTAGTAAAGTTTATGAATAAAATTGTACATAGGGTTACTAGTATTCCAACCCTAGATCGGCCCAAGACCCTAAGGAGTGATAAGAGGGAGGCAATTGAGAAAAGTACTGGTGCCAAGTGGAACAATAGGGGTATGAAAATTGACACCATCAAAGACCCCCTATTAGATTTTTTTGTAAGGATTATATCTCACAAATTTTACCAATCCAGCAGGTTGAATAGTGTACCCTACATAGTAGTAGATGTTGCGTACAAGCTAGTGAAAAAGGATCATACTTATGATCTTGCAGAGTTGATGATGTAGCAAATCAATGAAAACTTGGGAGTCATAAGGAAATCAAAAGGGGCTTAATGAAAATTTGGCTCAGTTTTGATTTGCATGTTTTTCTACATTTTGAAATAATTTCCCTTAGTAGGAAAGGTGAGATGGGATCCAGATAAGACCATTGTTGACCAAATAAATGGATTCATTGATCAAATGGGTGAAAACTTTGATGCCCAAATGACTAGTTATTTTGAGGACTTCAAACAATCCATGAAACAGAGAATGAGAATTCTAGTTTCATTGGTGGAGCAACATGAAAAATACATTTTCTTTCTAGTGGATATTAACTATACTTACATACAAGCAGTCATCCCAAAAGTCAGATGGCTCAGACCACTGGGTTATGAACTTGACGTGGATCAGGCTTCAACAACAATTACAACATTGCTTACAGAGGAAATTGATAAAACTACAAAGCACTTTGGGACATATGATGTTGTCAAATCAAGGGTGGTTATAGACCTCAAGATAGCAACATTAGTCAAGAATAAGGACAACATTGTAAAGAAGCTAAAGAAAAAAAATTGGGTAGCTATTGGAGAGACAGGTACTACAAAAGAAGTAAAGGAAATATGTGATGATGAAGAAGACGATGACAATGAGAAAGACGAGGATGAGTTGGAACAAGGGACACTTCAATTAAATCAAGGCCTAGGTGAAGATGAGGATGAGAGTGCCAAAGAAGAACAAGCCAAGGAAACATCCATCCAAACTAAGGTCACCAAAAGAAAGGAAAAAGCACCACCTACTTCTTAGCCCAAGCCAAAGAAAGTGACAAAGCCTGCACCTAAGAAGCCTACTACTAGAGAAACTAAAAGAGCCACTACACAAAAGGTGAAAAAGAGGTAGCAAAGAAGAAGATATATACTAAGAAAACTATAGATGAGCCAAAGAAAAGAAGAAAATTTGTGGCTCAACCTAATTTAGATGAAGAAAGGATAGAATCAGAAGACCACAGTCAGTTTAAAGTGGTAAGTCATCCACCTAAGACTTCACTTGACAAATTATGTGTTAAGATTAGAAATGGTGACTTGAATGATTTGACAAATGTAGATTTTAATAAGCTCACAAAGGATGAGCAAAATAAAATAGAAAAAATTGTCTATAGTATGCTGGTAGAATATAAACATACACCTCTTGAATTGGATAGCTCATTTCCAAAGGAATTATATAAGATTTTAGAGGATAAATGGAATTGTTGTCTACAAACTAAGAAGGAAATAAGGGAGTCTACCTTAGCAAGAATGTTGCTTGATTTGACTAAAAGTCAAATAAAAAATTCAATCAAGAGGCACAACAATAGATTTAATCCCAAATAAAGAGCATTTAGTATTCTACAAAACAAAATTGAAGAGGTTGTGAGAAAATCCACAAAAGTGTTGAAGATTATTTACAAGAAAATTGATGATGTATTTGATGAAGAATACAAGACAGAAGAAAATGTGAAAAAAAAGGAAATAAAAGAAGCAAGGAGGAAGAAAGTAGAGGAGAAGAAGCTAGAAGAGAAGAAAGTGGAGGAAGAAAAGAAGGATGAAGAAGAAAAGGAGGAGGAAATGACCAACAAAGAGGAAAAGGGGACATATGAGCAATAAGAACAAAGTGTGCAAGACACACAATTGCCACCTCCTAGCCCTCCTTATTCTACCATCACACCTGCAAAAACAATCAAGATAAAGGATGTTGTTGATACTTCTAGTTGAAACATCAATCCATTAACTGCAGAGGATCTAGCAAAGATCCTTGACCAATCAACACAAGCAGCTAGACTATGTTCAAGCCCAATACTGGTTAGTGTTGATGAGTTGCAAAAGGTAGTAGTGATATTAAAGGAATTCAAGGTGCAAACACAAGAACCACCTATGACCACCCAATCTACTAGACTTCTACTCCTTCCACCTCCATCTCCACCAAAAGAAATCACACAAGCACTTCAGGAGCCAAGTGTAGTAGCAAGGGATGATAAAGGAAAATTAGTACAATCAATAGATACACCCCTAGCCAGAATGATAGGAGAAGAGAAACAAGCTGAAGAGAAAGAAGAGACAAAAGATAAGGAGCAATTTGCAATACAAACTTTGGTTGAGCTACCCAAAATAGGTACTCCCACTCAAAATCTTTAGCAGTCAAGCACTAAAATGCTAGCATTGCAAATTAGAACACCATGCTCAAGCTCAACAAAAGTAGCCAAGAAACTTCATTATGGAATTCTTGAGCTTGATAAAGAAATAAAGATACCCTACTATGAATCTAGCACTCTCACAAAAGAAAAGATGAATGAGATACAATGTGCATTGGATAGAAGAAGGAGACAAGAGGCACTTAGAAAGGATTATAAATACAGGCAAGCATTAAATGAAATCAAGGACATATTTATGGATGCCTTCAGTCTATAGTCTCCAGATGAGTCAAGGCCAATTATAGAGAAACTATCAGAAATAGTTGGTTAGGTGACAAATGAGGACCATGACACCAACACCAAACTAATTGAATGGTCAGAAAAGAAATTCCAAGGTAAGGTCAATCAGAAGATATCAAATGACATCATTTTTGGACAAGTTGACTTGGGTAAGAAAATAGATAAAGTCAAAATCATACTTGGGAATATATTCTCCCTTTATAATAAATTGTGTGATTTTTCCAATTTCACATAAGAAACTGGCCAGAAGGTATTGAGTTTGCAAAGAAATCTAAACATTTCTAGTATGCAATTCCCAACCAATCTAGCTCAAAGTGAGAAACATTTTGCCTAGATGCTTCACATTGAAAGGGAACTAGTTGTATTAATAGTAGAGGAGGCTAATATAAAATCCAAGCTAATGCAACTTCAATCCTCCATTATCCCTCACTTGGAAGTACTCCACAAGGAGCAGATGTATGCAGAGATAGTCCTAAAGAAAGATCCCAATCTTTCTACATATGAAGGACTTGTAGACCTAGCAAAAAAGCTTGCAATTCAACACAAGTCATTGGATATTGCATTAAACAATTGGGATGTAGCTCTGAAGATACTCCTAAAGGTTAACAACTCATTTTTGGCTAAACATGGTATTACTCCATAGGACCCTTTGACATGAGTGTCAAAAAGGGGGAGATATATTATAGGGAGAGTAAGCATATGTAGATACTATGGGTAATTAATTACCAAATTTTGACAAATTTTGATCATTTTGATTACATTCTTTCACTCCATTCTTTCATTCATTTTGAGAATAAAGTGGAATGATTGTAAATAGATAAAAAGGGGGAGATAAGGAATAGAGGAGTGAAGGAGAGATGTAAAATTTTTGGTAATCACATGGAATACAAAGACATCACATAGATCAGATACAACTATAGGCTCAAAATGTAGAAATAGGTCAAAGGATAGAGAGGATTAGGCACATTGGCAAAAAATTTCAATTTCAAAAGCATAATCAACTTAGATGAAGTCATAAGGCATATTGCTGCTCACAATTTTTGAAATTTTGCATGTAAGTTGAGCAAGTAAAGCATGTATTCAATAAAATTAGGATCACCAATGCTTAGTTAAGTGTTTTTGACACTCATCATATCAAAGGGGGATATTGTTGGTCAAATAAATAGTATTGAAAATGAGTATCAACACACTTAACCATTTTCATCATACATGTTGAGTACACAATAGAAGCCAAGCCAAGAATTTCAATAGGTGTCGAGTCATAGTTAGTGCCGAGTATACAATAGTGTGGTATGTTTCGAGCAATATAGAATTGTTCATGTGCTGAGTAAACAGAATCATTCAGATGCCGAGCAATTTAGAATAACATATGTTGAGAAATACAAAATATAATAGGTGCCAAGTAAACCAGAAAACATAGTTGATGCTGAGCAATCCAAAAATAGTATGTGTCAAGCATCAGTATTACTTCATGTGCCAAGCAATGCAGGATCAACATAAGAGTTTGTATTTGCACAAACTAAGATGTGAACTATTTTTGGAGCCAACTTAGAGAAATTTCGAAGGAGGAAAAAGGATAAGGATGAATCATTTGCATTCCCTATGCAATCTACATGAAACCAATTAGAAAAATGGTGAAGGCATGCAACCAATAAGAAATATGCAAAGTATGAGCGAGAATTTGAGATTCAATATGGATCATAGATCCATACCTAACCCTAAGTCTTCACATTCGTTATAAGGAGAATGAATGCACCATTGCAAGAGCGGGAAAAAATAGCATAAGGGGTGATTATAGAAAAAAAATTAGTGTAGAATTAGTGGAAAGGAAAACATTTATACATCCAGTTGATCAAAACAAAATAGGGGAAATATTCAAAAATTAGATCTAGCAAGGATTAGAATAGGAAGAGAAAACCTAGTACCTAAACCTAGCAATTTGAGATTGCATTCAATTAGGTCAAATGTTCTAATACTCTCTCATAATTATATAAATCCTATGTTGATAGGTTAGCTTAACAACTAGATAGGAGAACCTTTGGAGAAGGTCAAGAAAATCCTATGTATTAGGTGGGTTTAACAACCTATAGTAAATCCTTTAATAGGGTGACACTTCATGTAAGTATTTGTAAATCCTTTAACTAGGTCACTATTGACACAGTGTAAAGTCTTTAACAGGGCAGGCCTTTAATAGGGCAAACCATCAGAAATGGTTGAACTCATTGCTACAGTAATTTTTGTGGGTGTCATCCCCACCTCAGTTTTACCTTCTTATTCCTTGAGGGTTTCTAGGTCACCAAAATCTCTTGTGTAATGTGTTGATGCATGCTTTCATTTCATGTTTGTTTATATGTTTACATGCATGCAAATTGTTTTTTAGATATGCGTTAATTAGAGTTTAAGAGGATAAAAACTATGTACTTCTAATTCACCCCCCACCTCCCCACTCAGAAGTACTCTTCTCATTTGGAATATTCCAACAAAATTTTGGTTTCCATAATGCAAAGGAAAGGCAATATGATCTAGAGTTTCATATCATGTCTTTTGTTGCAAGACAAGATCACTAATTCAATTTTGAAGAAGATTTTATAAGGAACTGTGATCATAATCCTAAAATAATGTAGAGGATGAAGAAGTGGAGTATCTTGTTGAACATTAAGAAACAAAAATTGAATGAGGAACTTCCCCATTTCTATGATGAGATTGAATTAGAGGATATTAGAGTTGATAGGTGTGTTCAAAACATTTATGAAATACATTAGGAGTATGTACAACCAAAAAAGGGGAAAAGAAGTTGAAAAATTTCAACCCCACCTATCCAGAAGAGGAGGAATTATTGACAGGAGGTTCAGCCTAGAAATCCAAGGTTGATGTGCCTAAGGAAAGTAACACCCCACTAGTCATCTATGAGTATTTAGATGATAAAGAAGGCTTAGAGGAGGTTTCCCACATGTTGAAAAGTTTGAAAGAAAGCACCATAGTTAAAAACTAGAGCCTACCTCGGTGTTTTGAGAAGAAATACATGGGTATCATGCATTAATTATGGAGAATGACACACCAATTGACACTGAGGATGAAAGGGAGGAAATTTCTCAATGGTTGAAGATTTAACTAAGGGAGAGGAGTTCAAGGACTTCTAGATAAAATATAGAATGAAGGATTTTAATTCAAGGAAAAGGAAGAGGTTGGAAGCTATTGATGAATCTCAACATTCTACTATGATACAACAAATGATAGATGAATTACATCTTGATGACATAAACTATACTAAAGAGAAAGCCAGGGAGATCACTCATAAGAGTAATATCCTCATTTTACATGGTCTTACACATAAAAAATTATTTCTTTTGGACCTAGTAAGGAAGAAGGATGATACTACCTTTTCCACTAAAATTGAAACCTTGGAGAAGATAGAAGGCTTAGGAGTTGATCCAAAAATTGAAACTCTAGCTACTTTTGCCACCTTCAAAGATTAAAAAACCCAAGCTAATCGATATCTTTGGGGGAACACAATGAATGGTAGTTTTCCAAACCATTGATAACACTAATCTAATAGTCTTTGAAAATAAATTTATGGAATTCACCATGTTCAACTAGGAACAAATGAAGTATGAAGGATCAAATTAGGGAATTACAAATAAGAAAGATGGATACCAATGCCACCATTAATAAGACGCACATAACAACAAGAAGGTTGGAAAGTCAACTAACCAATATGAAAACCCTTCCAAAACTTGGAGCTATAGTTGTTCACCAACCCACACTACCTACCATTAAAATAAAAGAAAGATAGATTGAGGAGATTAGAGATAAAGACATACACAAGAAATGTACTTATAAGAACCTTGAGGACATCTTGGAATTCATGGTCAAGATGACTATTGGAAAATTTAATGAGGTACATGAGGGTTTTTAATTCCTAAATAATATGATTGATTTCTTCAAAAATAACAAATCTATATTGATGGAGCTAGCGAGAAAGTGGAAGCCTTCTAAGTATGGATTGGGTAGGCTATATGAGGTAGTAAAGAGGGATCTAGATGCTCCCTGACTGATTAAGCATACAATATATATGTTGAAGGCTATAAAAAATATCATGTCTTATATAGAATAGGAGAAGAAAAAAATTCAATAGAGGGTAAGCCTCATCTATTTTTTTGATCATTGTATTGTACCTTCTCTTCTTGGTGATGATGGGCATATCAAAAGCTTGGAAGTATGAAAGGTAAAATGATAACACTTCTACAAAGGGCCATGAAATATTTTAAAGAAAAAGAAATCCTTCAAATAAATAACTTCTATACTTTGTTGGATAAGATCACCATTTTGGAGAAAAGTTCATTAAATTCCAAACAAATGTTTGAGTTACTACAAGGAAGAAATGATGTTTGACATAAATAAATTTATTCCTAGGGTCTCTAGATTTACTTGGCCTTCCCATGAACATATTTCTAAATGGATTAGAGATTACATGATAGTGTCTAAACTAACACAAGTGGGGACAACAACTAATATGGAGGAAGAGGCCACTACTACATAATAAATCATAAACAACCTTGTTAAGTTAATTTTTAGTTTATATGTTTTAGTTTTTAGTTAGTTATGGATAGTTATAAGATGAAAAGATTTGAAGCTATGTTGCACCCTTTCATTTTGTATAAGAAAGGCTACTAGTATATTATTAAAGGATAACCCATAAAAGGACCTGACATATGAAAGAATTTTTTTTTTAATATTTTGATATTATTCCATATTTATGTAATTGTGAAGCAATTTGAGCGTTAATATTTGGTGTAATTTGAATATTTATGCAATCTTCACTCCTTTATTGTTGTTCCTTATTCCATATAGAAATATAAGATACTTTCCTTTGATACTCTATTTGGATATTTGGATGTTCAATTACCCATCTTTTAGTGTTGTCTTCTTGAATCTATGTTTTTGTTGATAGATTGAGTTCTATATATATCTTTGATTACCAAATGTTGTATGTTGTGTATTATTTTTCTAATTGGTCTTCATCACTAGGGATAAATTTTCTTAGACTAGGTTCCATATTCCATTAAAGATCTCTATCTAATAACTGATGGTGAGCACATTGTTTTTAATAGTTTTGATGATATTTTAATTTAGAGTTAGACTCTATTTACCTAATGGAAAAGAACTTGTCTAACTATTATGAAGTTGATCAATAATAATAGTTAGTTTAAGGTTTTATGTCTGATTACTAGCATCACATTAAGTCACTATTACCATTTCCACCATATCTTCATAACTAAACAATTGTCTTAACAATAAACAAAGTATATAACCTTACATCCCTAATTTCTCCTTGGGAATTTCTTTCTATCCCAAGAGCATTAAGCAATAAAATATGCACAAGTCATAAGAAAACAATCTCATTAGGTACACCCACCTAGGTTAGTAGAATCTTAAAGTGAATGGGGTTTTGTATTTTAGTTCAAACCCTAGTCATTGGCCAAATTGTGTTGTATTTCGTAGCATTGAGTAAGCAAGGCTCATAGGTTTTCCAACCAATAATTTGACAAACCAACATATTGGTGTCTCTTCTAGGGAGAGTTTCTCATAATTCATATTATGAAGTTAACCAAAAAATTTAGTTTTAGAGACTAGAAGAGAAGTTTTGCTTAATTACACTGTACTAAAGGGAGAAACCATAAGACATAACAAATATTTCCTTAGAGGAGGTGGAAACTCTATCCAGATAATGATTAATGATTCTATTGGTGAAGATAACCTAGAAAAGAAGTGAAACTTCTTAAAAGGAAAATAATTATTTAAAACAAAGAAAACCAATAATTCTCAAAGGTATTAGACCTTTGAGTCTCAAAATATTTAGTTATAGGCTAGACAAATTGTGTTGTATCTTGTTTAATTTAGTACCAATATGGAGAATGTAGAAGATTTGCACTATGTCATTTGGATACATTCTATAGTTTTGTAAATGAATATTAGTTACATGAAGAAAGAAATATCATGATTTTTTTCCAAAACCTTAAAAGGAGAAGAAAGAGAAACCTATGAAACATTACCATCCAAAAGTATCTCATCATGGGGGGAACTTGAACAATGCTTCTGTGACACTTTCCAAATAAAAAATCATAACAAATTTTTATTTTTATTTTTTTAAGTTCCTGCCATGAAGAATAAGCCAATTTATAGCTAGGAAGTATTTCCTACCATTTGTGTGCTATAGAAGGTACCTACATTAAAAGATTTCCATGGCTAGGTTAAGAATAGTAAAAGCTCTAATATGATGATTTTAGAAAGGTGTGAGAAAGATAAAATGACACTTCAAAGTGAAGTATGCAAAGGAGAAAGAAAGAAAGAAACCACAAACTAGAATGACATTCTTGAAAACATTGAAGATAACAATGAAAATCTTCTCAATAAAGAAGGCAACTTACAAATACTTGAAGTTGAGTATTGATGAAGTATAAAAGAAAATGGCCAATTTTTTATTCAAATGTAAACCCTAAGCTTAACCCCCCTATATATGATGAGGATTTAAAAGAATTACAGTATATGATGTCACATAATGAAACAGACCCAAACTATAAGGAGATTGACCGTAGAAAATGTATGATACTTGATCCAATAAGTATTGTAATTACTATGAATAGGGATGAAAAAGATTCCAAATTCTATAAAAGAAAATAATGATTGAGCATTTATACCATGAATACAAAGAAAGATAAAAAAAGGGTAAGGATGCACTTTTGAAGGGAGATCAATGCAATACCAAGAAATATCTAAAAAGTTTGAAAAATATAACTTGTTTGAATTTTTCATGCAATGAAAATATTCCTTTTGGATCTCCATTCAGTATAAAATATAGTCAAATATTAATAAATGAAGCATACCATGGTCACAAATTTTACAAGGTTGATGAAGATTATTTTTTCAAAGTAATGAATTTTGCTTCCAAATATGTGTTGAGTGAGAAAGTAAATATCACTATTCATGTTTCCCTTTAGCAACAACACACAATTTTTAATAGAGGTAAGGCATGATAGCATCTTCCTTTATATTGGCCCGCTTCTCCCAAAGATAACTGAGATGTCATTATGCTCCAAGATAGCATATGTCCCTAGAAAGAGCCACTGGTAGACCTTGAAAATTACAAATTTCCAATTTCTCCTTTAAAAATATCTTGGAGAACATGTTTAAACCATTTTGGATGAAGAGACTGGAGACACTTGTGAAATGGAATTCTTTTACTATTTCAAATGACATAAGAAGAACATCTTGCAAAATAATAATTTCTTGTTGCTTTGGATGATTAAGAATTGATGGCTCCCAAAATAGCAATTTTTATGAAATTGCATATACTGGCACAAGGTCCCCATGATGTGATAGATTTTTCTATTTCAGAGATGTACTTATGAAGGGAGTGAGAAGTAGTAGTTTTTCACTATTTTGGAGGGAAAGATAAAACATGTATTAAAATTGTAAAAAGTAATTAATAAAACTTTTGAAAGGATTAAAAAGGTCATTTCATGTACATCAAAGTACAATCATTAATGACTAAAATTTTGAAATGATGGATGAGTGAAATTGAGAAGTAGCCACTTGTGTGATATGTCTACAGTCATAAATGAAGAATTAAAGGATGAATAAAGGAAATAGGTTATTTAAAGAAGCCATTCTCTATGAAAGACCATTCTAAGTTGTAGAAGGATGTGGAGAGTGATTGAAATCAACCATGAAACTGCATTTGCTAAGCCAAAAAAATTTATATTTATAAGCTCCTTTCTCCCTTTGAATTTGAATTGTTTCTGAAATGGAACCTAAGAAGGAAGCTACCACTAAGAAGGAAAGAATTGTTAAGAAAGATAAGAATGAGATCATAGGAAAAATCTATACAGAAAACAATTTGAGATTTATTTCCTGACTCTTTAGCTATTGGTACAATGTCCATATTTTTTGATGAATTTAGTGGATGTAAGGATGCAACTTTTCAAATTTATGGTAGATCATTGTTTAGGTGTTTCTATGCAAATAAGGATGAAAAGGAACCTAGGAACAATGCTTGGCGACTTGAGCTAGGTAAATTATTGTTCTAAATGTATATGTGGATATTGAGATTATTAATATCCTAACTAAATGTTATGAGCCAACTACTACAATAGTCAGAAAACTTGATGGGATTCCCCTACTAGTTATCACTAGGTCTTGTATTGAGGAATGTTTTAGATTAAGCATCCAAGCCCTAACTAAGATAGATAAGACCCAACTTCAGGTTTATTATGAAAAGAAAATGATATTCAAGATAAAATATATTATAGAATTCTAGAATAGGGGCCAAAACAATAGATACAAACCTATTGAAAAAATGGTTCCTCATCCCATTGACATGTTTATGAAATTTTTTAGGAACGCTTATTATGGGTGGGCTCAATTGTTTGGAGATGAACCTAAGGAGAAAATCCCTTTCAATTATATGCACATGTCTATGAGAAATCAAAACCCTCATTCCTACTTGGAATTTAGTTTTGCAAGTGAGATTGAGAGAGATCCCTTCATACATAGTTCACTAGATGGAAAACTCCCAAGACCTTCAAGAACTACTCTCTATTGTACCATCTTTCATTTTTTCAAAATGTTGACCAAATTAGGAGTTCTTTGAAACTCACTACTACCAATGAAAAAGGGAACCCCTTACCTGTTCAAATATGGTATAGGGCTTGTAATAAGCATGGAAGGGATGAGAACTTAAAGATATTCAAAGATGTATTTGTGGTGTGGATGTTAGAAACAACAGTCCACCAAGATGTATTTGTGATATTCAAAGATACTCCTTGTTAGAGGATGGACCCTATTAGGAGTCTATTACAATATTTAGTACATAAAGTCCCTATTAGGAGACTTTGAATGATTTTTAGGAGATTCTAATCCTATTAGGATTTGTGCCAACCCTATTAGGAGTTGTGCTATAATGTATGCAAGAAGAGCCCACTTCCCAAACATGCAATTTCAATTACAACAAGAGCTCACTACTCAAACAAGAAATCTACTATTAAGTTCTTGCTTCCTCTATTCTATCAACTAAACCAATCACTGTCATACCTTGTAGACCAAGTCAACAAACCTTGGATCCAAATATCAAACCTTGAATCAAACAATAAAACCTTAGTAATGAAGTTTCCTTCACTTTCACTCTTTGTGTTGCTTACAATCACTTTTCATGTCATACTTGATAAAGGAAAATATCCTTCCTTTATACCAAATCCATAAAATAACTCTTTGATTTGGATATTACACCTTCTCAATTAATTATTATAGGACCACATTGAGATTATGTTACACTTAGCGATAACATTAATCTCCTACCTTACAACTTGAATAACTTTTTGTACATGTAATATTATGACAATCAAGCTTAACCATGTCATCATTAATATGTCTTCCTCACATCCTCAACCTTGATTCTTAGAATAACAATTATGCTAAGAGATATTATCTTTTTACCAAAACATGCCTCTATAAACTTTGTCTCAAAATAGACATCACCAAAACTTACATAACATCTTCTAGACTTAACATTTTTTCACTTGGCATTAACTACATATTACATGCTCAGAAATATCTCTTATTACTTTGGATAGTGAGAATACTCAACTAACCATCCATACCAACTTGATCTTTCTAATGTTCTTCTGTTAGATACCATAGAAAACTAGTATGTTGATGTTCTTCTAACAGATACCACAGAAAACTACTATGTTGACATCAATGAAAAAATAAATCATGAATGTAATTTATCATCATAGTAATATATTTATAATACTCCCCCATATGAATATCATCAGCATTCATGCTTCCAACAATCTTCCCCTTTGGCATTGATGAAAACATAGATGAAATACATCTAGTTCCAAGAGTACCAACAGTTAAAGACTGTTAACCTTTATTTTCAAATCCTCTTCATCAATCATTCTCTCCAACTATTTTCTTTTCCTGAACATGCTATACTAGTTCTTTCTTGTTTTTGCCTCTCCCCCATGATGTTTTTCCTCATGATGTTTTTCATACTAATCTTCTCCCCCATTGACATCAATGTCAAAGGTTTTAGCATCCATCAAACTCTACAACAACTGATTCTTACTAGCTCAAGTGTCCAAAGACACTATTCAAAACCAATGTCCAACAAGAGTCCTTCATGACTCTCTTCATCACAGATACTCCCCCATACATGTTGCATTAGCATTTAGTCTAGACAAACAATAGTTCTCTATTACATTGAACTGATGCATCCATGCATCTTCTACTCTAATGTAGGAAGGGGCATAACCCCTAGCATACCTCAGAAATACTCAAAAGTCTCTTTGGGAAGAGGCTTAGTGAATATATCTAAAATTTTCTCTTTAGTGCTCACATACTCCAATCTAGTTTCCTTTTCTGCAACTTTCCCTCTCAACATGTGATACTTGATAGAAATGTGCTTGGTCTTCGAATGAAACACTAGTTTCTTAGACATATTTACTATGATTGTGTTGTCACAATGTATGAAAATAGGTTTATTGAATTCTATCCTTATATCTTTCCACATCTATTTCATCCAAACTATTTGATTGCAATTGTTTGTTGCTATAACATATTATGATTCTATTGTACTTTGTGAGGAACAATCATACTTATTTCTTAGCCAAGAAACCAATCTTTCTCCAAGAAATAAGGCTTCACCATTGGTGCACTTTCTGTCATCCATACTACCTACCCAATCAACATCAGTATAAGTACTTAGAGTAAAATCATTAGATTCGTCATACCACAATCCAAACTCAGGTGTTCCTTTTAGGTATCTAAATATCCTTTTAACTATTGCATAATGTGCTTCTCTTGGATCAACATGAAATCTTGCAACAATTCCAACTGCATTTTCTATATCTAGCCTTGCGTGAGTTAGATATTTCAAACCTCTAATCATAGACCTATACTTCTTTTAATCAACAATAGGTGTCTCATCCTTTGTAGATAACTTGTGTCTAGTTACCATAGGTGTTCCAATAGGTTTACATGTTTCTAAACCAAACCTTTTAAGTAAATCCTCAAGTACTTAGTCTAAGAAATAAAGATTCCTTCTTTATTCTGTACAATCTACAATCCTAGAAAATATTTCATTTCTCCTATCATACTCATTTCAAATTCTTTCTTCATTTCTTCTACAAAATTTTTACTTTCCTCATCATTTCCTCCAAATATGATATCATCAACAAATATTACCAAAATCATTAGTCCATCATCAAATTCCTTCCAGTAGAGATTACTATCTATCATACCTTTTCTATATCCAAGCTTTGTCAAATGCAAGTCCAACCTTGCATACTAGGTTCTAGGTGCTTGCTTCAAGCCATACAATGCTTTCTTCAATCTACATATTATGTCTTTATCATTTGTCAAAGGAAAACCTTCAAGCTATTCAATGTATACCTCTTCTTCAAGTTCTCCATTAAAAAATGTTGACTTGACATCCATCTGATATACTTTGAATTTCTTGTATCTTGTATATGCTAAGAATAATCTTACTACTTCAATTCTAGCCATAGAAGCATATGTCTCATCATAGTCTATTCCTTCTTGCTATGAGTAACCTTTACAAACAAATGTTGCCTTATTCCTTACAACTTATCCTTGCTCATTCATCTTGTTCTTGAATACCCATTTAGTTCCTATCACATTCTTGTTTGTTGGTCTGGGGATTAATTCCCATGTCTCATTCTTTACTATCTAATCCAATTCCTTTTTCATAGCTTGTTTCCAATGATCATCTTTACATGCTTCATCTACATTCTTAGGTTCAACTTGAGATGTCAAACATAGTTCTTCATTGATTCTACTTCTTTTCATCACACCTTTATCTCTACTTCCAATAATTTGCTCAGGTGGATGATTCTTTGTCATATTCTTTCCTGAAGTAGGAGTTGTTATCTCAACTCTTGGCTCTACTAAAGGTTCTGAGCTTTTTTCTTACCCTAACTCTCCTTCATTTTGAAAATCATTGTTAGTCTCAAAGAATACTTCATCATTCCTTGGTTTAGTAACAACATCATCATTTGAATTATAATCAACTATTCTTTCTTGTATCCTAAATTTGTCATCAACTCTTAAATTTGCATTTCCATAATAGTCATAGTTCTTTGATTATAACATCTATACGCCTTTCCTTTTAATGAATAACTAAGAAACATACCTTCATCACTTCTAGCATCAAACTTACCAATATCATCATCTCTTTTGATATAACACTTACTGCCAAATTTTTTGAAATACTTAGTTGTAGGTGAGTGCCCAAACCATAGTTCATAAGGGGTCTTGTTTGTATCTTTCCTGACCTATACTCTATTTAAAGTGTAGACTGTTGTATTGACAACATCTCTCCAAAATATCTTGGATACTTCATTCTTAATTAATAGCTCTTGCAACTTCTATTACTGATATGATTCTTCTGTCTACTATACCATTCTATTCAGGGGTTCTCAACTCAACTCTTTCTTTTATTCTAGGATCATATCTTAATTCTTCAATCTGATTCCCATTCTACAAGTCATTATTAATGATAACCTCCACATTTTCATGGTTAGACTTAGGATCAAAAATAGTCACCAAAGCTATCTCTTCTACTACTTACTTTCCTTTAAACAATTCAAGATCATTATCTTTATCAAAATCATTCAAGAATATTTCCATATTTTCTTTAAAATCTTAATCTTCATCATAAAGTGAACTCTTTCTATTTTTTCCTTAATCTCTTAGGGAATGTAGATGCATAATGACCAAACTGATTACACATCCAACAAGAAATAATTTTTGTAACTTCTTTTTCTCTTTTCATAACCAAATCAATGCCTTCCTTGATCTTCATGTCTTCTTAGGATAACTCACCAAGAGTTTCTATCTTTGTGTCAAAATTTCCACTATCTTACTTAGGACTATCTTTTCTCTTTACTAATCTCCCAAAGCTATTATGTTTATCCTTAAAGGACTTGATGCTCTGATACCAATTGTTAGAAACAATAGTCCACCAAGATAACTGGGGGGGGGAGGTGAATCAATTATCTAATAATTAAAAAATTTATTATCCTTAAAAAATCTTATCCATTCAACCAAAGTAAACAATAACCATAACAAGATGCACATAGACAATTACACTAGATATGTTAACTAGGGAAACCCTTGATCAGAGGGAAAACCTTAGTGGGAATGATACCCATAAGATGATGTACTAATATAAATATTCCTTATTAGAGGATGGACCCTATTAGGATTCTATTAAAAAATTTAGTACATAGAGTCCCTGTAGGAAACTTTGAATCCCTATTAGGAGATTCCAACCCTATTAGGAGTTGTAGTACAATGTATGCAAGAAGAGCCCACTACCCAAATATGCAATTTACAACAAGAGCTCACTACTTAAACAAGAAATCTACAATTAAGTTCCTCCTTCCTTTATTTTTTCAACTAAACTAATTACTGTCAGACCTTTTAGACTAGGTCATGAACCTCAGATCCAAATATCAAACCTTGGATCAAATAATAAAACATCGATAATGAAGTTTCCTTCACTTCCACTCTTCTCTTCTCAACTTTGCATTTTTCTCTTTGTGCTGGTTACAATCACTTTTCATTTCATACTTGATAAAGGAAAATGTCCTTCCTTTATGCTAAATCCATAAAAAAATTCCTTGAGTCATCTATTACACCTTCGCAATTAATTATAATAGGACCACATTAAGAACATGTTACACTTAGCGATACCATTAATCTTCCACCTTGCAACTTGAATAAATTTTTGTTCATGTAATATTATGATGAGTGAGCTTAACCATGTTATCATCAATATGTCTTCTTCACATCCTCAACCTTAATTCTTAGAATAAAAATTCTACTAAGAGATATAATAGGCTTATCATAACATGCCTTTGTAAACTCTATCTCAGAAGAAACATCACCAAAACTTATATAACTTCTTCTAGAGTTAGCGTTTCTTCACCCGACATTAACTACATATACTAGATACTCAAAAGTGTCTCCCATAACTTTGGATAGTGAGAACACTCAACTAACCATCTGTACCAACTTGATCTTTCTACTATTCTTCTGTCAGATACCATAAAAAGTTTCTATGTTGACATCGATGACAAAATCACTCATGAATGTAACATATCATCATAGAAACATATCTAAAATACTCCCCCATAGGAATATCTTTAGAATTCATGCTTCCAACAATAGATTACTAGATTCCTTTGAGGTTCTATCACCATAATCCCTAAAAAAATTAAGGTAACGTTGAGACCAAAGGAATACCTACCTAATAGAAAATATGAGTTCAATTTTGGGGATTGGATATGAAAACCTAACTTTACATTGATTAAGTTGTATGGATATAGAAAACAACCCCAGATACTTCCTTAGTTAGTGTTTGAAAGAGTAGCTATACTTGAGTTTTTTTGGTAGCTGATGTGGATTAAAAAGACATTGTATGGATTGGAAAGAAAGGAATCACAATCTCCATTTTATGAAATTTGATGGTTTCACCATATTCTACTCAAACATTAAGGAGATACCAAAGTATATTATGAATAATTTTGGTTTCTAAAGTGAAAAGGAAATGCAATATTATCCAAAGGGTCATATCAAGTATTTTATTGCAAGACAAGATCACCAATTCAATTTTGAGGAAGATGTTATAAGGAGTTGTGATTATATTCTCAAAATTATGCATAGGATGAAGAAGGGGGATATCTTGTTGAATGAGGGAATTTCCCATTGCTATGATGAGATTGAATTAGAGTCTATTGGAGTTGATAAGTTTATTCAAAGCTTTGATGAAATACATTAGGAGTATGTAAAATTGAAAAAGAGAAAAGAAGTTGAGAAATATTAGCCTCCAGCTTCCTAGAAGAAGAGGAGATTGCTGACAAGAGGTTCAGCCTCAAAATCCAAGGCTAATAATTCTAAGGAAATTAGTACCCCACTCATAACCTATGAGATTTCATATGATGAAGGAGGGTTAGAGGAGGTTTCCCACATATTGAAAAGTTTGAAAGAAAGCACCATAATTAAAAACCAAAGCCTGACTCAATTTTCAAAGAAGAAATACATGGGTATCGTGCATTAACTATGGAGAATGACACACCAATTGATACTAAGGATGAGAAGGAGTAAATTTATCAATAGTTAATTTAATAGGAATATTTCACTAATAGATAAGATTTTAAAGACTTCTAGATCAAATAGAAAATGAAGGATTTTGATAAGAGGAAAAAGAAGAGGTTGTAAGGTATTGATGAATCTCAACATTCTACTATGATACAAAAAATGATAGATGAATTACATCTTGATGACATAAAATGCACTAAAGGAGATGCTAGGGAGATAACATGTAAGAGCAACATCCTCATTATACTTGATATTACACTTAAGGAATTGTTCTTGTTAGGCCAAGTAAGGAAGCAGAATGACACTACCTTTTCGACTAAAATTGAAACCTTGGAGAGGATAGAAGGGTTAGGATTTGATCCAAAAACCAAAACCCTAGCTACTCGGTCCATCTTTAAAGGTGATAAATCTAAGCTAATCAATATTAGTAGGGGAACATAAGGAATAAAAGTTCTCCAAACTATTGATAACACTAATCCATTAGTCTTTGCAAATGAATTAATGCATGGAGCCATGTTGAATAGGGAAAGCATGAAGCATATGAATAATCAAATTGTGAAATTGTAGATAAGAAATGGACATGAATTCCATCTGATGGGACTCAAAATTGAAGCCCTAATTTTGAGTACCATTTAAAAAAATCAAGCCCTATAAGAACTTTTGATGCATGTATGCTTGACCATCCTTTTGAGGCCTAAGAGGTGTTTAATATTTCTAACACCTTGAATTTAGCATATCCACTCATCCCATGAAGATAAATTTCCATTCCAAGTATTTCTGTGAAGTTCTCTTTTGAGTAATGTTCAAATCTACATTTTTGCTTGTGTCAAACATCAACAAGAGGCCTAGTTTGCATATGAATATATCACACCCAGTTATGTTTGAAAACTCACCACTTTGGGAGTGTTTATTATCCATATTAGAGAACTCCTATGTTTCATATCTTGAGTTGTTTTGACATGTTTTGAATCCCTCAAAGTTGGTTGTTTATTGTTGTCATGTTGATGTAAATTGTTCAAAATTTTGGGAGGGCCCATTTGACCAGTTATAACTTTGACCTAGTTGATCAAAAAGAGAAAATTCCTTTTGCATTGCATTCTAGAGGTCAGAAACTTGTTATGTTTCAATTTTGAGCATATGAAAAATCTGTTTGATCAATTTGCAAACATGATTCCATTTACAATTTGTAAAGTTTTACTGGTGTCATAAAGTACAAATTGGTTGGTACCCCTATTTGAGATGTCATAAGTTTGAATCTATGATAGGTGATATTGAATGGATTGTACCATTGTGTTATACTCTAAAAATTCTTCAAGTATGCTAGTTTGCAAGTCTTGATGAATCCTTCTGCACACTTTCCTAGGTCTATTCTGTTTGCAAAAATCACTTTTTTGCCAGTGTTCCTAGTTCTGCAAATCCAAGTAGCCCACTTTCAGCACTTGCCAAATGCTTCTAGTTATTTATCATGAGACAAAATCCCATATTTATACTCTCCTTTTGATAGTGAACCAATGCCCCAGTTTTTGTGCCTCCAAGTGCCAAATTGTCCTATTTTTAAAGCCAAATTCAAATGTGATTTATTGTTTTATGACATGTTTGCTTGAAGGCAGTTTTAAATGAGAAACTTTTACGGTCAATATCTTTTGACCCAAAAGTCATCAAGATATGAGATTATGCATGATGCAAGAATGTTGAACAAAGACTTAGTATGTTTGAATTCAGAGCTCAATCAATTGTATTTGTTAATGTTTAAAGCTAGTCAAAGAACCTCCTGGCACAAAATTGACAATTTGCAAAAAGAGGTGAATTGAGTTTTAAAAGTTGAATCAACAATGATCAAATGGTTTTCAGTAAAATGTTAGATGATTAATGGAACAATTTAAGGGCTCAATTGTTTGAAAATGAAAACTTTTTTAGCCAGACCCACTTTGGGGCCCGACTAATTTCAGCAAACCAATAAGGTGGGATGTGAAGATTTCAAAGGATGTAGTTTTTTTCAAATCACTATAATATGTTGCATAGCACATTCGAGGTCAAATATTTTTGTAACATCATGAAGAAGCACTCAAATTTTATGTAGCTTTTATGATTAAAAAATGTGAGCTATTAGAGGTTTTTGAGAAGTCTAATATGGAAATGGTGATTGATGAGGGAATGCATGTTGTTGATGCAGCCCTAGAAAGATGGCTTCATTACAACAATATCAAGAGACTTTTCTCCATATGGAAATTCTATAAGAAATGGTGTTTACATCTAGAATCATTCAAGGGTCAAAGTGTAAGTAATGCAGTAGATGCCCTAGTGTTCAATTTTATGAGACCTCTTTGCATAGTAAACAATCACATCAGTGGAAAAAGTGTTGGATGAAGTCACTTCCTATAAAAATGGTGATGAAATAAATATGGTAATATTTTTGTAAAATCTATAGCTAATGGCCATGATGTTACACTTCCACTCAAGCCTCCTTTTAAAGAACATAGATGCCTTAGTTAGAGAGGTTATGCCCATGTTTATGGTTGGCAGTGTTGAAATAGTTTGAATCCATCAATATAATCAAGTTTTGTTTGTCTTGAAATAAATGTAGAGAATGATGAGAAAGGTTTCGATCAAGGCTCCTCAATCTAAGGTTTAATGTTCCTATTGTCAACTTTCATCATGACATTGTTAAACCCCAATCCATGGTGTTAGCTCTCAAAAAAGTGAATATTCAAGTCGTCCAACTACTATTTGATGAAAAAAACATGAGAAAAGTTTTATAGAGGCCCCTTTCATATAAATGAAGAAGAAAGAAAGGATTTGCATATGGGGGCACCATGTCTTATGTTTTAATTTGAAGGAGAGGTACTACTACTGATTGAGGAATCCACAATGACTAGCCGCCAAAAGCAGGGGTCTCTTAGACAAGATGGAATCCATTTTGAGGACTATATAAATACCCATGTTTTCATGTAGAAGGAGTTAGCCAAGCATTAGAACTATATTGTCATTGTTGCTCCACACCCCGCCTAGTTTGATCTAGTCTACCAATAACACAAACCTACTGGAGGAATTAAAACTATTCACATTTTTAATCCCACACTGGGAAAGTGTCATGTTTTTCTTTTGTTTAAATACATTTGTTCAATACTATTTAGTTTCTTAAAAGACATAGGCTTTTGGAAGCCCGACCCCATGTGAGGGACCCCATTGTGGACATCAGCTAGCTATTGGTAATGATTTCACAAAATTTTGAACAACATGCATGACCAAGGAGATGACATCAGCATGACTTCAACCCAAGAACCAATTGTTAAATGAAACATGGCAAGGGCATTCAACCTAGCATAGAAATTGAGGTGTTGACTTAGCACAAGTTGGACACATGTTACAAGGGTACATTCCCACATACAATGTGGTGACTTTTCTCCATGCATGTGGGGATGTGCCTAGCTAACAAGTGGCAGCGAGCCCTAGTTGATGGTGATGTGGCAAGTACAGATGGACGGTGATGATGAGGCAGTCAGGAGGACCAATCAAAAATTAACACATGGCAGTTCTTTAGGGACCAATCAAAGGGTGTCACATGGCATCTTGTGGTAGGTGATGTGGAAAAATCCAACCAATGGCATGCTGCCATATGGCATAGGTGGTAGAATCTAGGTTTGACTCAGATGCATGGGTGAGGGAGAAAATTTAAAAAAATGAAATAATGAAATTTTATTGTTTCTTGTTATTCATGTACAGGATGTTTTTAAATGTAAAAGGATATAAGCTAAAGTTTTAAACTTTAGGATATTTTAAATTTTTGAGAAAAGATTTGTACACTTGTAAGGCCATGCTATGCGCATGATTTTTGAATGAGATTTTGGGCATTTCTGATGTGCCAAAATAGTGATATTATATATTGCCAAAATTGGGAGAAACAAACTTTCTATTTTTGGAGTTTGTTTTTGCATAGGAGGTTACTGGTTCAAGTTATGCAAGGATTTTTCTTAGGTACCCAATTTTTAGTTTCATTTAGTTGGAGTAGTTCAAATTTGATTTCTAGTAAAATGGTGAACTAAATGAATGTAAAAGGCAGTAAAAAAATAGTTAGGAGTGAAATTTTTTCTTTCTAAGTCAGTTAGATGAAGATTTTATCAGCATTATAGATGCATTTCAGATATTTTTTGGCAACACAAGGTTTTCATCATGCATAAGAGTAATTTCCAAGTCTGTTATAGAATAATGATTAAAATCATATCACATTTCATGGGTAGAAAGATGAGAGATATTTTACAATAGAAAAGAATGAGGATTCAAGTGAACACATGTCACTTCTAGATTAGATCTGGGATTTCATTCATCTCCTATATCTCTCTCTTTCTCATTCATTGTAGAGGTTCCAATCTTGAGTTTTCTCAGATTTTTGAGACTAGGGTTCTAGTTTTGATGTGTTTCATGACTATGATACCATTCTTCAACATATTTCTCTTGTATGAACAATAATAGTTAGGCTAATATAGCTAGTTTTGATCTATTTAGTGGTTTTATGAATTGTTTTATATGCATCTGAATGTATAGTTTCAAAGAAATGAATAGAAATGAGTAGGAATCTCCTTAGTTTCATTTTGATTCTCATCTCCTATCTTTGTAATCTACAATCTTATGTGGTTTAGGGACAAAGAACTGAGATCCGTTTGTATCCCATTAAGGTTTTATGTCTGATATATATTTATTTTGGAACAAAGAGCCAAGTAAATGCTTGACAAATTTGACAGGGTTGCTGGTTTTTTGAGGAGGATTTTTCATAAGAATGAGGTCTTAATGAACACTAATGTTTGATTCACAAAGTGATAAGATAGATTTGATATATTGATTTATGGAATATGTCACTGGTATCATAGATGTATATATGTGATTTATGGAATCACCCAATAGATAAGGCATTGATTAGCTACAGGATCAACTTGTACTTACTACTGCATACTTGGGGTTTTGTTGAAATCAACATCATTAATCAAATATCTTTCCCTTTAATGTTGAAGGAACTAAAAAGGATTCCCTCACTTAGCTTATCAATTTCTTAAGTCATGTGTCATTAACTATTTTATGACTAGGATCTTTACGTAAGCATTAGAAGATTAAGGGTTTTATCTACTTTGTAAGATTCAAGAATATGTTTTAGTATTGGTACCATATAAGTGAATTTGAGGTCCACCCACCTAGGTTTTACAGAGCCTAAAGTAGAAGAAAGGTCTAGCCTTATAGTTGGCCCAGTGTCTAAAAAGTTATGTTAAAAATGGTAAATAGTTACCCCTAGATGTATCTTTTTCTCATCGAAGTAATTTGAAACTGTGATGGTCCAAAATACCAACACCATAATTAATAATATGTGCACAAAAATAAGAAGTTTGGAAAGTCAACTAAGGAGTATGAAATCCCTTCCAACACCTTGAGCTATAGTTTTTCACCAACGTACCTATCATTGAAATCAAAGAAAGAAAAATTGAAGAAATTAGAGATGAAGACATACACAAGAAATTCACTTACAAGAACCTTGAGGACATGATATTTGTTAGAGTAAATGTTTCTTTTCCATTTCACTCTTCTATTAAATTTACATAGGTGAACTCATAAATTAGGAGGAATTATATACTTTGGATGTTATTATTAGGAGGATATTGTTGAGCCATGAATTTGATTCCAACTACTGCCAAAATGTCACATGTAGTTAATAACAATTTGGACACCACCCTTCTAGATTGTAGGTGGATGGTAGGTGGTTGATTCCATCAGGAGTCTACTTCCTCCCAGTTAAGAAACTTGTCTCAATCCTATCCAAGTTTCCTTCTAGCTCATGCCTATATAAAAAAGCTACCTCTTTGCATTTCATATCTCAGATACATATCAAATATATCATATAAAACATTAGGAAATGTTGATTCTATTATGCCTTTAAGAATTTACAAAAATTGGTCCATATTATTATTATGTCAATTTTATTTCCTATTGTTTAATCTAACTATTTTAGTAGATTCTAGATTTATATTTGTTTTCACAAATTCTAACATGGTATCAGAGAAAATACTAAAAGATTATATTATTTTTAGTAGTCTTGGACAATCTCGTATGCTCCTCTTGTGTATCTATACAATCTAGAGAATTAGAAGGGATTTATGAAGATCCTTTAACCTCTTTTTCATATATATATATATATATATATATATATATATTGATTTTATTTATCTAGTGATTGCAATACTTTGAAGGATTCAGATCTTGAGGACGAGGAGCAAAAAGAGTATTTTTCTATTGGTAGGGCCCACCATCCCATTGGGCCCACCTACCTATGAGGCCCACCTTTGGTGGGGCCTAAATCAAGAAAATCCCACCTCCATCTAGCCAAAATTAAGTTTGTCCCACCTTGAGAAATGCCCATCTTCTTATGGGGCCCACCTCTAGTGGGGTTCTCTTGCAGTTCTTGATGATAGTCCTTGTACAATCCTTAACTTTGCAACTTCTAAGGCATTGCTCGAGCTCATAAGGACACTTTTTCAAGTGTTGTTTTTTAAAGTGCATTATTTTTTTGTCTACTTCTCATATTTGGTATCAATTTTGAGATATTGTGGGTAGACATAGTACTTTAAGAATTTGGTCAAAGTTGGCCTAATTTGGCACTTGTACTATATTAGATCCTTGAGTGATCTAGTGTCCTTATTGTATGAGTTTTTTAATTGCTTCATATTAAATTTGTAATTATCAGAATCAAAAGTCCACTTTGGTCCATTTTAGCAAGTGGCAATTGTACATGCACTAAATTATGAAGTACCAAATCATTGCATCTTGGGGAGGTGATTTATGATCTAGTAAATTTGGGAGGGTAATCTTGTGTTGTTTTGGTTTCATTAGTTCTTGCTTGTAGTACAAATTGGAAAATCACAAATTGAACTCCTAACTCCATATAATTATTAATCATGGAAAAAAATAGTATGGAATTATCTAAGGGAAAAAGGTTACATAGGATATGTAAATGAAACTATTACCACACCTAGTGATGGTAATGCTTATCAAGCATGGGAGACCAATCATGAGAAAACTCTTGGCTACATTTTTTCATTAGTCTCTTTTGATTTAAATTTTCATTTCAAATCATTCAAGACACCTAAAGAGGCTTGGGATGCTCTTGAAACTTTTTTTGGTAAAACTGAGAAGATTAAGGGTTATCAAATCGATAATGATTTGATGAATCTTGATCCAAAAAGTTTCAACAACATCCAAGACTACATCTCCAAGATTAAATAATTAAGAACACGACTAATGGATTGCAAGATAACTAAGGAATATATAAAGTTTATTCTCAATGTGTTATCCAAGCTTGCTCCTAAGTATTATGTATTTGTTTCTACCTTTCATACAAATCAAGTTTATATGGGAGTTGCATATGTAAATCTTCAAATCTTCTAATCAAGATGTATTTGATCTACTTTTGATGCATTTTCAAATCTTCTAATCCAAGAGGAAGTAAAGTTAATTCAAATGGGAATCATCAAGGCATCCAAGTCAAAAGTATTAACTACCTATGAGCCTAAGGTACAAAAAGAAATAGGGAACCCTAAATAGAAAAAAAAGAATAAACATAACAAGTCACAAAGAAAATTTGAATCGTCTTCCTCAAATAAGGAATAAAAAAATGAAAAGCCTACTTGTGCATATTGCAAGAAGAATGGACATGAAAACATCATTTCTACAAGAAGGACATTGATGAACTCAAGAATATGCTTATGAAAAATCAAATAAATCTACCTTCAAGAATGACTACTTCATCTTCTTCTTCTCATTCCAATATTCCTAAAGGAAAATATAACAAGACCAAAGGTCAAGCCTTAATTTCTACTTCATGTCATGATTCAGGGAGAATACTTCTAGATTCAAGAGCTTCTCATTATATGGCATCTTTATGGTCTTTGTATTCTTCATTTGAGCCTTCCAATACCCCACATATTTTGATGGGAAATCATACTTACATGAATGTGATTGGGAAGGGAAAAATTTATAAAGGGTAGGGCATGTTCAAGGATGTATTATGTGAACCTCATTTAACCCATAATCTCCTTTCCATCTATTAAATAAGTAATGGGCCAACAACAAGGACTGTGGAATTCACTCCCAGATAAATTCTTATCAGAGACTTGGAGAGAAAAGTGATTGTTTCTATAGGAGTAGTTGATCATGTATCTCAAATGCTAGTTTGTAGACTTTTCTTCTGATTATTATAATGATTCTTTAGTATATTTTGATCACACTTCTAGTGTTGATTCACATCTTGAGGAGAACTTTAGCTACTTAAACTTAGGTATTCTCAGATGTGATCAAGTTCATGAGTCATGCCTTTCTTCTACTTCTACTAGTATTGTATCTGCTAGTGCTTCTGATGATGCTTGCATTCATACAACCATGGGTTTGCAAGAATCAATACAACAACTGGAGGACATCACTTTATCCTCACATAAATTAGTAAAAAAATTGGAGAAGATCACTTTATCTTTAGAGAAGACTTTTGATTCTTTACAACATGTTATGAATTCATCCTTAGTTAATTGCGACTTCTCTTTTTTAGTAGAGTTCCTAAGTTCATATTGTCACATGGACTAGTTATCACTGGCTCTTTGTTTGTCACCTTCTTCTATTGTGCTCACTCATAATTGGTTTGTGGCATCCTCTTTCAACCATGACATGGGGATAGCTGAGCATAATCTATAAATTCCATACTTTATGAGGTTTCTTCCTTCAAATTAGGAGGCTCCATTGATGAATCTTTGATTTTCTTTCTTCCTAAAGGGAGGAATATTGTTAGTCAGTCGTGGTGTAGTTTCTACATTAGACCTGGAGCATATAGTGTAGGTTTATTATTTCTTTCTTCTTCTCATACTCATTGATAATATATGCATGATGTATGTCATAATGGGGGGAGTCTTGATTATACCTTCCATTCATACATCTTGTTTTTTCTAGTTCTCTCTTTTTGGGGGAGGGTTTTTCCCACGTGGTTTTCCCTCTTTCTCCTTTTTTGAAAGATTGCATGTTTTAAGTTTTACATGGGTACCTAACATGGCTTTGTTGTTTGGACCCATTAGCTATATATTGAATTATAGTACACCCTAAGTTACACTTGAGGGGGGATGTTAGAGTACATGATTCTTTTTCATTTTACTCTTCTATTAAATTTACTTAGGCAAACTCATAAATTAGGAGGAATTATATAATTTGGATATTATTATTAGGAGGATTCATTAAGTCATCCCTTTGATTTCAACTAATCCTAAAATGTCTTATTTGGTTAATTTCAATTTGGACACCACTCTTCTAGATTGTACAAGGATGGTAGGTGGTGTTGGAGTTTCAAAAACTACCAAGCAAAAGGGTACCCAATACTAGGATTTTGAGGATTAGTCTTGGTCTAAAGGTTAGCTACCTCCTATATTCAACTAAGAAATCTTTAGATATGGGTCCAACTTTAACAGAATCATAGGGATTCTCTACTCTTTGGGTTCTACAAAACTAAGGTAGGTGTATCTCAAGGATATATGGATATGTTACTAGTTTATGGCTCTTGACTTCAACATATGCCTATTAACATCATCTTTTTATTTCACTTCTATCCCATATAGGAGAAAATGGTCATAATTCTTCTAAATCTTACAAATAATCCTTGACAAAAGCAACTAACAATGAAATGCAAGGAATTATTGTAGACAAGTGTTGACCATCAATTTAACTCTTCATACATGAAAGTAAAAATTGATTTGATTTTAAAGTTTTGCTCCATAAAACTCCATGATTTCTTCAACATGCAACTGAATAAATGAGTAGTTCCATATCGATTGGTATTCAAAGTCTACCCAACAAATTTTGACCTAATTAATTACCTTACAATCAATTATATCAACAACTAACCCTAAATCCTATTCTTATGAATATTCATCTTATATAATTGGAATCCTATCAATTTAATGAAGAATTTACTTAATTCTTTGAATTAAAAGCAACAAAAAATTAATATACAACGTATCCTAGTTGCATTAAATTGCATAAACCTTGCCCATACAATCTCAAAATAATGAACATAGAACAATGGAGACAGAATTCAAAGAAAATAGATATGATAGAATATACCCTTCATATTAATCCTCCTTGGAATTTATACAACATTAATGTAAACTCAAAAATAATTCAAGATATGACAACTTCTTTGATGTAGGAGCATCTTGCATCAGAATAAAATAAAAGAATAAAAACTAGAGCAGAGAGAAAGTGATGAAAATTAGAGGAAAATTAATAAAAAGAAGAAAGGAAAAAGAGGAGAAAAAGAGGAATTTCTATTTTTGAGGTGCATAGGTGGTGCAAATAGAAAAATAAATAAAAATAGTTGTCATTCCATTTATCAAGGTGTGTAGGTGGAATTCTAGAAGTTTGTGGACATTTCCTTAAATCATGCATTTAATATTTTTTGGGCCACATGGTGGTGCTTAGTTGTATTTGGGTGGAAATTAATACTTTTTGTAAGGTAGTTGTATTTACCTTTTATCTCACATTGGTTGTGTTTGTAACATCTTGGGTGGTAAGTTCCATTTAAGAAAGACATATGAGCATTTTTAATCAAGCTTCAAGGTGTGATCTCTTCTTAGTAGAAGCTTGGAGAGAAAGGGGAAGCTAAAGGGTGAGTTTTCTTGAGTCTACGGATATAGCGTCGAATGTGAGACAGTTTATAACAAGATTGTGGTTGAGTTATCAGTGTGTGGACAAAGCACTAGATGTGAGGTAGTTTAAACTTGGATCTTGGATAAGCTTGGAGAAGAGCTAGTAGTTGTGGTTTAGAAACAAGGAGGTTTCTTGGTAGGTTGTTAACAGAAGTTGAGATCTTGGAGGTTTCTACCAGAGTGTGGATCTAGACTAGCTAGTGTTTGGGTTGGATCTTGAGGGATCTTGTAGAACTATTTTTGTAATTTCTATTGTATTTGCTCATAACTAGGAAGGCCTTATAGCTCGACACATTGCATGTGATCAATTATTTTATGAATAAAGAGTTTTGATTTGGTATCAAATCTTGCATCATTGTTTTTTTTCCACTATGTGGTTATTTTTTGGGGACTAGGACATCTCCTTTGAGGATTCTCTTGCCTTGCACTACAATAAGTGCTATTAGAGAAAAGGTTGTTCATGAGCATGTAGATAGATCGTCGAAGTTGAGGTAGTTTGCACCAGGACCTTGGGAGGACATGTAGATGGATCTATGGTTGTGAAGATGGAAGGTTGATCTTGTTTGGGAAGATTAATCTATTGGCGATTTGTTACTGAGGGTTTGCAAAGATCATGGAAGATGGTTCCAAGAGGATTAGACCTTGGGATGATTTTGAATCTCCATGATATAGCGAAAAGGAGGATTAATGAGACAATAGCTCAGGTGGATGTTTCTTTTTCTAAAAGAGTTGAGAAAAAAAAAAAAAAAGGAAGTCCTATGCTATTAGAGTTGGATTCTACTGATCTAAAAGAGAGATGTTTGATCAGTTAGAAGGCTTGTTTGAGAGAGAAAATGCCATAGTAAGGTCAAGGTGGAAGAGTTTGGTCTTGTTGATTAGTTTGTGGAGTTTGATACAGAACTTGCAGAGCAACTTGAGGCTATTGCTGAGGATATTCCTAATCTTTTTGATGCTGGGATGGAAATTGGTTTTCATGATTAGTTGGTTGAGTCTGCCATGGAGATTGTAGAGCACTTGGTTGTGGATGATCTAGTTGTTGCTATTAGTGACTTGTATGTTGTAGAGCATCTTGGTGTGAGCAGTGAGATCATTGGTGTTGAGTGTTTGACATGTGTTGATGGAGATCTACATATTTTTGTTGATATGGAGTTTTTTGTTACTAGTGTGGATTCACTAGTTTTCTTGATGTGGATGAGGGTTTTCTAATGAAGCATTATGTTCAATTTTTTCCTAGGAATCAACATGTTGATTGGATGGATGAGATTCTAGTGTTTGATAGAGTGATGCAGATGTGGATAATTTCCATGTTGGTTTTGTTGTCCTTGATGGAGTGGAACCTTTAGTGAAGATGAAGATGGTTGTAAATCTTTCTTTTGGCATCAAAGTGTGAGGCACACTTTTTTTATCTACCTGGAGAGTTTGATACAGGAGCATCTTGCATCAAGAAAAAAAAAACCTAGAGGAGAGAGAAAGTGACAAAAATTAGAGGAAAATAAAAAAATTGAAAAGGAAAAAAAGGAGAAAAAGAAGAATTTCTATTTTCTAGGTGCATAGGTGGCATAAATAGAAAAATAAATCAAAATAGTTGTCATTCCATTTATCGAGGTGTGTAGGTGGAATTCTAGAAGTTTGTGGACATTTCCTTAAATCATGCATTTAATATTTGTTGGGCCACATGGTGGTGCTTAGTTGTATTTGGGTGGGAATTAAATATTTTTTATAAGGTAGTTGCATTTACCTTTTATCCCACATTGGTTGTGTTTGTAACATCTTGGGTGGTAAGTGCCTATTTAAGAAAGGCATATGAGCATTTGTAATCAAGCTTCAAGGTGTGATCTCTTCTCAGTAGAAGCTTGGAGAGAAAGAGGAAGCTAAAGAATGATTTTTCCTGAGTCTATGGACAGAGTGACAAATGTGAGGTAGTTTAAAACAAGATTGTGGTGGAGTTGTGAGTGTGTGGATAGAGTGTTGAATGTGAGGCAGTTTACACTTGGATGTTGGATAAGGTTAGAGAAGAGCTAGTGGTTGCAGTTTAGAAACAAAGAGGTTGCTTGGTGGCTTGTGAGCACAAGTTGAGATCTTGGAGGTTTCTACCAGAGTGTGGATCTAGATTAGCTAGTGTTTTGGTTGGATCTTGAGGGATCTTATAGAACTGTTATTGTAATTGCTATTGTATTTGGTCATAACTAGGAAGGCCTTATAGCTGACACATTGCATGTAAACAATTATTTTATGAATAAAGAGTTGTGATTTGGTATCAAATTTTGCATCATTATTGTTTTTCCATTGTGTGTTATTGGTTGGGGGCTTTGGGGATCCTCCTACCTTGCACTATACCATTCTCATTTAATAAATTCATGTATTCTCAGATTTATAGAGGAATACATCATAAAATTAACACTAAAGACTAACTGGACTGAATGCAAGACTAGCATAATACTAAAAATTACTTAATATTTAGACGTCAACTCCACATCTTGGAAATCATTAGATAGAAGGATTGAAAAAAGCTTCAAATGGAAGGACACTTGTCAAAAAACTATTCAAAAGTAACTACAAAGATATTTCTATTTTGTTACAATACAAAACATTCTCTATACTTTGATCAAAACTTTGGATGCAGTTACAAAAACTAGTAGGTGGCATTTGTCTACAAATATCTCTTGAGTAAATTCAATTTTTCTTCAACTTCTATCACCATCCATGCCTTTTCTCTGTTCTATATATCTTTAACTACAATCCAAAACATTCCTTAGTTGAACTAATCATTATCACTGGATGGCAAGGCTTTATATCTTCAATTAGTTCCCATATGGTAATATCTATGTCCACATCTGGCCAAGTGGAATTCTTGACTACTTCCAACTCATCTAAGCATTTGGTCCACTTGGCATCTATTATGGCTTTAACCTCAAAAGTTACTTTAGAAAATTTTTGGCTCTATCTTATAAAGCATATCAACCATATCATAAACTATAGTAAGACTTGCTTCATTATTGCAAAAGGACAAAAACTTAGGATGATCAAGAATATTTTCAATAGAGGATGATCATTCTACCCAATCTTTCATTTTTCCTTCCCTATCCAAGATTGTACGTCCAAAATTAGGTGTACATGAAATAATTATCTTAAACTTGTTTTGGATTAGCTACATCTTGCCACCAAAGAAACCATTCAAATATTTTACTTCATGGATAAATTTTCTAGTATTCAAAATAATTATCTTTGGCAAGTCTTTTTTCTGAGCTAGTAAGAGAACTAGACTATCAAAAAAATGCATGTAAGGGCCCCATGTACTAAAAGGGGAGATAACAGAGCAATAACCTCTAAACATCTATATTCTTCTCCTTCTAATGTCAAGTAAATGCTATGCACATTTTGAAAAACTGTCTTCAATGCATTGATCTTATGGATTAGCAAGTTCTTCATGGCTCTGATCTTTGCATCCTTGCTTGCTTCTAAATTTCCTTCATCAATCTCCATTGCATGACTTGTTGCCTCCCTTATTTTAGGTTTCTAGCCTTCTATTTGCACACCTTTTTCATGGACCTCTGTAGTAGTTCTAACATTTCTCTTTAGTGATTCTACCTCCATTTCTAGTTTGATAGTTTTCTACAACAAGAAAAATGTTTTCTTCATTTCTTCTTCATAGCTTCTTCTTGTCTTGATAAATATTTCATATGATATTTCTAGCTGGGCTTGAAGAGTATCCATCCTATTTTTTTCCCATTAATGCTATTGTAGTGTGCATCTCATATATTTTGTCACTAGAAGTAGACTATGCATGCCAGAAAATGATATTTCCCCTAGGGGATTCTTTGATCTCGATGAGGGTAGGCTTATCATGCTCTGGAGCTAAACTCCATATTGCCATCATTAGAGAATCTATGGTATATCCTAAACCTCTTAGCTCTCCATATTGATTTTCATCTTCAAATGAGATTGATCTCTCACATCTCCTCATTTGATCCAATAGAAAGGATGGGTTAATATCCCATCCTAGGAACATAATCATGCCAGTTCTTGTTATCAAGTCTCTTCCTCTTCAATAGTGAGGGTTTCACTTGCAAGATCATATTCTTGTAGTTTTTTCACAAGTCTAGCAACTACTTCATCTAAATTACCTAGCTTCATTTGCAAATGAAGCTCATTATGATTTATTTTAAACAAGAAATTTTTAAATTCATTAGATTTGATGAAATTGTCATCACTTATAAACTTCTAGGCTTCAATAATCCTATCATCAACCATCTGAGCCTCTAGCTATAAGTTCTTTTCTCTTTTCTCATCTTTTGATGCTTGAGATACCAAATACCTTCTTCTTATATCATCAAAATACTTATTTCCCCTTGGCATAATTTGGAGGGTTTTTTTATGGGCTTTCTCTAGCAATTCAACCATCTTTTTCCTTTTATTTCTCAGTTCTACCCACTCAGAACTCTCAGGAATGTCTTCTTTAGGTTGGTCTTCTCTAAACTAATCCTCCTCATCAAAAAAGTCAGCCATAATCTCATCATCTGAAGAGTTAGGGTCAATCTTTTTTTTTTTATTTCCTCAGGGACCTAAGATACCAACTCATCAAAATTCTCCACACATTTTTCCAATTTGGACCAATAGTCTTCATCAGGATAAAACCCTTTGAATAATAGATTTTCCTATTTTCATTTCATATTCAAAACTAACAATATCTCTATACTTGAACATCCTTTCCCTCCAAATATTCTAATTCATCCTATTAGCAATAACATTTTCTTCCCACATAGGCTTTGTGGGAGGCAAATTGTATCCCCTCATGTTCTTCAAGGCATGTCTAACTACAATTAATGGGTCATAAGTTTTGGTTGGCCCAGTTGATAATTTATAATGTTTCAAGAAGGAATTGGTTTTCTCAATGACATTTTTGACAATTTCAATGTCTCCTACCTTGGTGCATCTACACAAAAAGGTTCCCTCTTGACACCCTTGCCCAAGTATTCTCTATTTAAAGAAATCAATTGCCAAAAAACCTCTACAAACCCTAACTTTTTAGGGACATACTTGGGCATAATATGGGGTGGTTGAGGACATCCAAAGATTCTTATAATAATATACTCCTCAAACAAGAAAACATTTCCCCAATCATGTGTTAATTTCTTTGCAGCATCATAGCACATTTTAGGTTTAACAACCTTTCTGACACTCCTAGGAATTCTTTCAATTAATAATCCTATCATTTTTAAAACTAGATAAACAAAATCATTATAGAAATAAATGGCATTAGAATAAGGGTAAAATATTTTCCATACCCTTGTCCACATTTTTATTGGTAGTCTTTCTCCCCACTCTTGTGTAGACTTGAGAAAAAATTGATCAAATATGTCAACATTCTTGAATAGGATCATGTGCATGATTAAAGAATAATGAAGGAATTTGAAATCCTTCAAGTCTCCTTATTGGGCAGTAGTTATCTCATTATGGATGCTCTCAATGATATATTCCACAAAATCATATCCAACATTATGACTTGGGTCTTGATTATTCAAATCCATGGTATAATGTACCCCTAAAACATTTATGGTTCCATTTGAGCTAGGGTTTTGTTGATTCCAAACATAGTATTTTGAAAGTATCTTTGGAAGAATTCCAAGAGCATAATCTTTTCAGTATCTTTCTTCTTTGGAATATCTCTCACATTCTTCTTCACCGAAGGAATATGTCTAGTCATATTTCCACCCATGTAGAAACTCTTATGATTCTTGAAATTTTTATTCAGTTTATCTATCTCAATCAACAATGACATAGGTCCACCCAAGTCAAATACCTCTATGAATGTTTCTTTATCCAAGGATAGGAAAATGCTTCTATCTTTTCTATGGAATGACTTATTAACTAGATTGTAACATTTGATTAATGCTTTCACCAAGTCCATGTCTACAAACACTTCTGGCATAATCAGCTTACCCAAATTCTTTACCTAAGGGTTATATGTTGGAACCTCTACTATTTTGTTCTTGTAGAAATACCTTAATAATTAATACACATTTCTATTAGGAGCCTTTGCATCTCTCCATGATGTAAATGGGTCTTTGAAAACAAGATCATTTGCATTTTGGGCATTGGTGGAACTAGGAAAAATATACATCCACTCTTCTACAAATATGCTGGGAGCTTTTGGTGGTGCAACTAGTTCTTCAATGACTACCTATGCAATTAGTTCTCCTTCTCTTTGAGCCATTTTTGTAAATAATTCTACCAAATCTAGATATTGGATGCTGAAAGGTTACTAGAAATCACTCTACAACTCAAAATTCACTCTAGAAACTTAAGCAATTATGAAAATGGCAATGAAAAATTCTTTATCTTTTAGACTTTAGTTGTTTCTATAAGGGAAGCATGCCATTAATGGCATTTAACATAAGAACACTTAAAAAAACCTATTAATTCTCAAAAAGCTAGCAAAATCTATGCTTTTTCATATCTCCGTACATCCAGCTCATGTTCCTTTTATCCAACTCCAATGTGGTCATTAAAACTTCTTTCATACCTTAAAATTGACAGTTGTGATGATGTGAAGACCAACTCATCACTCCTTCACTATGCCTTTTATGTTTTGCTTGATTTTGGCTACAATCATGTGACTAGGGTTATCTTTCTAATATTTTGCACCCTCATGTCTCATTTGTCTAACAATTGAATTTGGCTTGCGATGTTGTGAATGCCCTTATTCACTCCTTTGCAACTCAATTTTACTTTACTCTTTAGACCATTGTGATCCATTGATGAATGCTTTACATACCATTTCACACTTTCTCCTCCATTTATATCCTAACATCTTTTATCCCTATGATGATGTGCTACTTTACATTCTTACCTTATCACACCTTCACAACCATCAAAGAAGATTTACACTCTAACCATGCAATGTTGTGCCAAGCATTTTTAACTACAACAATTCCTTTGTTCACAACTTCACATCATTATTTGTTTACCTTTACTCTTGACTGCAAAGATGTGCTCACTATTTTACTTAACCATTATTTCTTTATCACAACATTGTAACTTGAACTTTAACTATTACACAAACCCTTGTGAACAAGCGATGTTCTTTAACCTTAGCCACTCTGATCCTATATTTGCTTGTTCACAACATCAACTTGGCAACTTCAGTTAAAACTTGCAAAGGTGCAATCCATAGCATTCGCTACCTCATGGCCTTTACACTGAGTTATTTAATAACTCCAATGATGGTGCAATAGTATAAAATCTTAACTACAGTGATCAATGAATTGCTTCATCACAACTTAACATATTACCTTGCGTTAAACCTTTGTGATCTAGTGATAAGCACTTCTTCTAACTTTTGGGCATCCTTCCCAGTTTCACAACTCTAAAACCACCCTTTTCACTTAACCATGTGATCATGTGATTATCTTCAAATATTTCTACCATGTGTCACATATTAATCCATGTTTCTCTAACTTGACTTCAACACCTAGATGCATTAGGACATGTTTCCTTCCTTTCTTGTCTCTCAAATTTGAAAATTTCAACTAGATTTTGGGTGTGATCATGCAATGAGCCTTTATGCTGACTACTTTCATTTCTTTGTTACTTCATGGCTTGATTCCTTAACTTAGTAAATAACCCCATGAAGTTGCAAGTAGAAGTTTTTGCAACTTTTCTTCATTAACCTGAGGTTTCTTTAACCCAATTGTGAAGGTGTGCATGATTATAATTCTTAACCATCAATAACTTTCACATCCTCATGGCTTAGTCTTCACATTTTATCTTATACCTCATGATGTTGCGCTAACATCTCTGTTGATAGTTTCCTTTCATTCACACAATCATAGCTTAATACATCATTAATACTTTATGATCTATGACCTTGAGATGATGGCTTGGACCTAACCTTTTTCCTTCTATCATAGTATCAACACTTGAAATGCCTTAAGTCAAAAATGACTTGCAATCATGCACTCTTCCTTATTTTTCTCATTCACATCTCCACCCTTGATGTTATTACTGAGCACTACAAAGCCATGCTAAGATTAGAATAGACTATTTTTCCCTTTTTCCACCTTGGAAATGGTTAATAAGCAGAAAAGAATGATGGTGCAATTATTTGGGCTTTGCAACATTGTGACTTAAAAGATAAGAGGTCATGAAATACAAAAATAAACATTAGCTTAAAACCTAGGGATATAAAGGTAATAACAAGGTTTTAAGCATATCTCTTTCCAAAAGGAAAATGTATTTCAAATGAACTCCAATGACATAACAAGACAAATTCTTTTGACCTAGGGTTTTTTTCATGAGGGCTGACATAACTTTTTAGAAACCCTAAGTTTTTATCATAATTCTTCTTGATTTTCACAGATTTTAACAAGATTGCAAGCAAGTAAAAACTCAAGCCAACAAGTGGTTGCTTCCATTAGGATTCTAGTTCCTCCTAATTGAGACACTTGTCTCAATCTTGTTCAAGTTTCCTCCTAGCTCATGCCTATATAAATAGGCTATCTCTTTGTATTTCATATCTCAAATATGTATCAAATATATCATATAACATATAATTAGGAAATATTGATGCTATTATGCCTCTAAGAATTTACATCAGAAATTGGTCCATATTATTATTATGTCAATTATATTTCATGTTATTTAATCTAACTCTTTCAATAGATTTTGGATTTATATTCATTTTCACAAATTCTAACAATATTGGCATTCAAAGTCAAGATGAATATTGGAGGATGTAATGAAGTGCATGAAGGTTTTCAATGCCTGAATTGCTTGAATAACATGATTGATTTCTTCAAAAGCAACAAATATGTATTGATGGAGTTGGAGAGAAAGTGGAAGCCTTCTAATTATATGTTAGGAAGGCTACATGAGGTAAAAAAGAGGGATTCAGATGCTCCGTGATTGATTAAAATATAGTAGATATGTTGGAGGCTATACAAAAAAGCTTTGCATATATAGAACAAGAGCAACATAAAACTGAATAGAGGGTACACCTCATCTCTTATGCTGATAATTGTGTTGTAACTTCTATTAGGATTAACCACAAGCATAAATAAAAATTACATACAAATATAACTAATATCAAAAAATAATAAATTGTGCAGAAGAGAACACAAAACACAAATATTTAATGTGGTTCACCCAATCGTGAGGCTATGTCCGCCAAAAAAAAGTCCACTATTATTATTATCTAGTGATTACAATCTACAATCCATTACAACTCAACATTGTTGCAAGAAGCTACACTATCATCATACATAATGAAATCCCTAACCCTAAGCCATTTTATACAAGTTTTTTGTCAGTTACAAAATTAAGTCTAGAATAAGTCATCCAATAGGAAAATAGCAGTCCACACCTTTTACAATAGTAGAGTTATTTTTGGCTTTGGGGGCACTACCCAAAGATCTTGCAAGGGGAACTACCCCTTGACCTCATCTTGGGGGCACTGCCCCCAAACCCCCATAGAAATAATATGGGGGGAAATTGTGTTGAATAAACCTTCGAGTTTAGTTAAGATCCACATCACAATAATCTCCCACTTATAGACTAATCAGACTCTACAACAATAATCTCCCACTTAGAGACTAATCATAGCACCACTAAACCTATAGCTCCCTCTAGAATATCAAACCACCTTGGAATCAACTATTATTTTATTTTGTTTAGTCTAGAAGACCAACTGAAGCTAAAGAGGAGTTCAACTTCTCCCTTGTGACTACCTTTGTAAACATATCTATCAAGTTATCATCTATATGTATCTTCTCCAACTTTATCTAACCATCATCCAAAATTGGCGAAATGAAATGGTACCACAATTGTATGTGTTTTTTTTTTTTGAATGTAGAGAAGAATTATTCACAGGATGAATGGCACTCTAGTTGTCTATAAACAAATAATTATCCCTTTGTGGGTGTCTTAATTCATCTATGAACAACTAAGGCCATTTTTTGTAGTGGGCCAATGCTTCTCATAGGATTTGTGACATGGATTAACCACCTCATGTGGTTCTATAAGAATATTGTTTGTATTGGGAATTGACAGGTCAATTTTTTGGTACAATGACAACCCTAACCTTTCTAATAATTGGTATTAGAGATTGGTTATAGGTTCAAATATTGCAAGCCATGGTAAGTGACATTTGGAGGGGGGTTGTTGGCAGTGGGCTAGCATCCCTCATAGGATTCACAATATAAGACTATTGGTTGTTTTGGGCATTGACAAGTAAATCTTTTGGTACAACAATAATCCTATCCTTTCTAACATCCATATCATCTCCTTGGTTTCCTCTATAGAAATGACTTACTCTACCTCTATAGTAGATAAATAATTAACCTTATGTAACTATGAAATCCAACTCACTGCTCTCCCACCAAAAGTAAGTATATAACTTGTAGTACTCTACCTAGTATCAATATCTCCTACCAAATTTGAGTCAACATAGCCCTATAAATAAATATTAGAGCCCCCAAAATGTAAACATTTAATGAATGTTCATCTCAAATATTTGAAAATCCATTTAACTGCATTCTAATGCTCAATCCCTAGATGACTCATATATCTACTAACAACTCCCACTACATGTGCAATATTTGTCCTAGTACATACCATATCATACAATAAACTTAATGAAACTAAAGCATAAGGTACCCTTGACATCTTAGCCTCCTCTTTTAGTATCTTTGGATACATCTCCTTAGTCAATTTTAAATGACAAGGTAAAGGTGTGCTGACAACTTTAGCATTCTTCATAGAGAAATGTTGCAAAACCTTCTCAATATAGTTAGCCTATGATAATGTCAATTTTCTGTGCTCCCTATCTCTGCAAATTTTCATACCAAGCATTTTTTTGATACCCCCAAATCCTTCATAGAAAATGAATGTGTGAACTTTGATTTTAACCGCTTGATGTGATCCAAGTTAGACCTAGTTATAAGCATATCATCAACATATAAACATAAGATAATGCAATTTTCATAATCTAACCTCTTAAAACAAACATAGTGGGTAGAATGACACTGAGTGTAACCATGCTCATGCATAAAACTATCAAATTTAAGATACTATTGTCAAGGTGCTTGCTTCAAGCCATATAAACTTTTCATCAACCTGCACACTAAGTTCTACTTACCTTTGACCTCAAATCCTTGTGGTTGTGCCATATATATCGCTTCATCCAAATCACCATTAAGAAAGTTTTTTTTAAAAATCAAGCTACCCCAAATGAAAATCTCTAGTAGCCACAATACTTAAAATAATATGAATAGAAGTCATTTTAACAACATGAGAAAATATCTCATCAAAATCAATGCCCTTTTTTTTTGTGCAAATTCTCTTACAACTAACCTAGCCTTAAAAATTTTCTTACCTCCATCCTCATCTTTCAACCTATAAACTCATTTATTCTGTAAAGCCCTTTTACCTATAGTTAGCTTGCATAAATCCCAAGTCTTATTTTTTAGCAAGGAGTCTATGTCTTTTGTCATTGCTAACTCCCACTAAATCTTTGTACTCACCTACATAGCTTCATCATAACATTCAAGTTCACTAGCATTTTTTAATAAAATAAAATACAAAGAGGGAGAAAATTTGTCTAGAGGTCTACTTAGCCTTGTTGATAGTCTAACATTCACTGGGTGTTTGGTATTTGTTGTTGTGTATGTTGCAGAGTATGAGAACTACTAGAACATCATCCTTTTGAGTATCATCCAACACTATATAATCATTTTATTTATTCTCATGTTGTTGCAAGAGATCTTTGTATAAAACTTTCTCATTCAATATGACATCCCTACTTCTTTCAATTTTATGATTTTAAAAATCCCAAAGCCTATAAAAAAATTCATCAATGCCATATCCAATAAATATACATTTCTTTGACTTAGCTTCTAGCTTGGTTCTATTTTTTAGAATCTATATGTGTAAAAGCTTCACAACCAAAGGTTCTGAGAAAAGAATAACTCACCTTCTTACCATTCCATGCTTCCTCTATAATACCACAACCCAAAAAAGTAGAGGGGCCTCTTTTAATAAAATATGCAACATTATTGATAGCCTTTTCCACATGTTTAAGGGCAGCCCACCATACAACCTCATGCTTTTTGCATGCTCCATTATTGTCATGTTCATGCATTTAGTCACTCCATTTTCCCATGGAGCCCTTGGAATAGTTTTATGTCTACAAATACCATTAGTGGAGAAATAATTTTCAAATTCATAATTGCAATACTCACCACCATTATTAAATCTGAGACATTTTAATCTTTTACCACTCTCATTTTTAACCAAGCATTTCCATTTCTTAAAAGTTTAAAATACATCAAATTTATTTCTAAGTAAATAAACCCATACTTTTCTAGTTGTGTCATCAATGAATGTAATATAATAATGAGAGAAACCAAGGGAAGATACCTAAGTTGGTCCCTATACATCTGTATGTATAAAGTATAATTTCTCTTTTTTGTTTCCTTCACACTCTTCACAAAACTCACTATCTTTTGTTTTCCATACATACAACTTTCACAGAAATCCATATCGACACATTTTACACCTAGTAAAAATTTATTTGAATGAAGTAATTTCATTCCTTTCTCACTCATGTACCCAATTCTATTGTGCCATAGAAAAGTATCAGAATCTAAAACATCTATTTGTTCTCCCTACTCAACTACAACAACTGTTCCTGAACATTCATTTTTCTTTGAAATAATTAAAGTAGAAGAAATAGTATGACATCTATAGAGACATAAGGTGCCTAATTTCACACATTTTCTACTACAAGGGAACCTTTCAAAACCTTTCAATTTTTGTCACTAAAAGTAACTATGCAACCCTCATCACCCAATTTCCCTAGTAAATTTAAATTCCTACTCAACCTTGGAACATGTCTTACCTCTTATAGTAGCCAATGATTCCCATTCTGCCACTTAATTTAATTTTTCCCTTTCTAGCAATCTGACATGATTCATTATCCCCCAAATAAACAAGCCCAAAATTGCCTTGGAGATAATCTAGGAAATAACCTCTATGGGGAGTAGCATGAAATGAAGCGCTTGAATCTAAAACCCATGAATCATCGACACTTTCTAAAGAAAGAAGCAAAGCATACTCTTCATATTTTCACTTGCCACATTTGTCTCATTGTTCCCTTCTTGTTTATATCATTAATTATTATTTTGAGTTCGAAAAATATTTCTTCTTATGTCTTGGTTTTCCACAATATCAACAATTTATTGCTCCTCTTGATTGAGACCTCTTCCCCTTTGATTTTCCTCTTGATTTCCCACAATTTCTAGAATTTTTTCTTCTCTCTGTTGTTTTTCGTCCACTTTGTGCATTCAAAATACTTCTTGATGTGGATCTGTAAGGAAACTTGGCAATAAAAAATATAACCATTTCCACATAACCCATAACAAATTTGAAATAAACACATAATTAAAATCCACATGCAAGAGAATAGACAACATACCCACAAAATTGTGACACAAGATATACCCTAGGAAACCCTCATTGAGGGAAAAACTCAGCCTCCAAAAGCATCTATCACCATGTATTATTCAGCAAAAAATACCATTGTCATACAACCATGGAAGCCTTCATGGCCATAGCCACAATCGAGCAAACTATGTGAACAAGCATGAATCCACACATCCCATGCCATACTTCCAACTTTCACAAATGCTCCCTTGGCTAACCTATCAAGCCTTGTCCTACTCGACTCTTTCCTTTCTCACTCTTCTCTCTCTACAACAACTACCCTTGTGGTTTCTTATATAGTAGCAAGTCCCACAAAACTACCAAGTGGTATTACATAAACCATGTGCTAAAACCATGTGCTACCTAACCCACTGACCCCACATTCAATATTGGGCATTTAATTCTTTTTCCCAATATTAAATAATTACATGAAATATTATCACAATGTTACAATACAACTCAGCAAGAATATTCCATGGGAATCTTTACATGTTGCACATCCATCTAGGCACAACATTACATAATAAAATAAAATAATAAAATAAAACAATATTATGCAATGTGTGCAACACCCATTATCTCAACAATCTCCCACTTGTTGTATGCATTGCATAGAGTCAATTCATAGCCACATAAATGAACAAAGGAACAATCTATCCCAGTACATCCACCATCATGGGTCAAAGTACACCAAGTGCTCCATCCTGGTACCCGCAACAAAATCAAAGTATCCAACATCTCAAACATGAATGATCTCACCTCCTATTATGCCACTGCCACTGGACATACATAGAAGCCATCCAAAGAGAAAGCCACCCAACCTGTTGCATTAGAAGATCATAAAATCTTGTACCAACTAAAATTCTAAGCACAAATAAACCTGATCCAAAGGTAATCACATGTATCTATAGTTTTCAAAATAACTATAGCTGAAATAGCACCCACAACAAGTGCCAAACTCATCCAACTATCCATACCTCAAAGGTATAACAAGTGAATCTCATATCATCGACATATCCAATCTATAACTTGTAATCACAAGCCTTAAGAGCAATATCTACCACATATATACCAAGAAGCTCCCACTACAAAAGATAATGTCAAATCTATAACCAATTCACTCAACACATATCAAAGAAGTGAATCCATGTAGTATCGAGGACATCCACAATACATAACTGATATCTTGCAAGAACAACTCTTGTAACAAGTCTCCAATAGTCTCCCAAATTCTCCACAACCAACAGCGGAAAGAGATAAAGGAATAACCATGTCATCTCTCACATGACATACATGAGCACAAACTAGTGATCACAATCTCCAACCAATCTCAAATCCAATGTAAGAAAAATTGAACATCCAAGAAGATAACCAAGACCAGAGCAACCATGCAAATCATAACCTATATCATGTCCTTCTACACACACCTCTAGATGTAAATTGTTCAAGTACGATCTCCTCCATAAAACCCCAACAAGAAGCGTCAACAAAACCCAAACCATACCATATAAATAATCATGGATGTAAGCCTCTCACAAGAAGATCAAACTCAATAAACCCATTCCTAATCCAAGGAATATGCCCAATATAAAACCATCTCCCAAACTCAACCAGCATAACAACATATGAAAATGGAGATAACCAATGCTAAACCATCTCTCAAATGAACCCTCTAGAACTATCTCATGTACCATAGCTCAAGATCCATATCCATGAAACATAAGCATAAATATAATGCAACTGAGAGAAACAATCAGCTATACCTCTCAAGTAGCAAACCGCCAAGTAGACCAAGAGTGTGGAATGAGAATGCTCATCAAGATACCCAAGTATCCAACCAAGACTCATCTAAAAACAATCTCCTCTCAAGTCCATATCAGGTGACTGCCCCTCAAACTTCCTACTGAGACCATCAACCGTCCCAACAAATAATTCTCTAATCCAAGAGAAATCAGCATCACCAACGTCTCTAAGTATCCATGAGCACCTGTAACCAATCAATCCATGCCAACTCCAAATGCAACATAGCAATATCATGAAGTATCCAGCTTATGATCAATGTACTCAATACCAAGAAACTAAACCAAGATCAATGTCAAAGTTCCAACCATGGCCTTAGGAACATAAACATGACAACATGATCTAACCATCTCAACCAAAGAGATAACATGCTCCATATGAACGTACTATAACATGTCACAACTCTAAATTTGTATCAAGAGTATACCATGAAATAATAATGAAACCATCCTCACACCAAGGATAACATGCCAAATAAAAGCATAAACTGTACCTTTGCCAAAAACCCCGTGAGTCCTCAAGATGCAACCATCTCCACACACTATGAAGAAAACCATCTCCACATACCAAGAAAAACCATCTCCACACACCATGAAGACAACCAAGAACTCCATGAGTCTTCACGATCTAACCATCTTCACACACCATGAAGATAACAAGTGCACCATGCAAATGTCAAAGATGCTTCTGCAGCAACAGGATCTAAGATAAACCTCCAACATCTACAAACACTCAATAAATATATCAATGCCAACAAATCCCACTCAACCATGGTACCAAGTATCCCATGGCATCATAAAAATCATCTCCTATATGAAGATCCAAACCAAACCAGGAACTAATCCTGCACTATCACCCCATCACCGTCACAAGCTCCCACTAAACCATGTATCCAAGCTATCCATGACATAATGATGAAAAATTATCCTCTAACCATGAGAATCAACCAAGGCATCAAACCATCAAAGAACTCAAAGTGCACATCATGAGCTCCTCAACCAAGAAGATATACCACCATAATTGAATCAAAAAGTCCAAGCTAATGAACATCAAGGATGTACCTGCATATCCAATCATGTCATGCCAAAATCTATGGCACCATGACCACATCCATGAACTAAGCATCTGGCTCTCAATATGTCTAACCTATCAACATAAAATAGTCAACCATAATCCTCCACCATGACTATACCTGGCAACAACATCTCATCCCTTCTACATGAAGATAAGTCAACAAATCATGTGACTTAGGACATAGACAACCCAAATCCAAGCAACCAATCTGAATATGCATCAATAATGAAAGATCAATGGGTAAAGACAACCCATAACCAAGCCATAAATGCAACCTATAAGTATAGACCGCTTACAATAGTACACAACTTGTAGATCCAACAAGTCATCATACATATCCAAACCAAACACTGATAACCATATCATATGAGACCAATTTGAAATATGAACTAAGTATACAATGACATCAAAACTTAAATCTCCAATGCCATAAACTCATAATGTTACCATACTCAAAATATATACCATAAACTATTGAGATCAATATATCACTAAATAAACCATGCCAAACTTGCACCAAATCTGAACCAATGTGTAGAGCTCTCCAAGAGCTTTCTATTGACTACTCAAAGTCCAAAATCTGACTACATATGCCAAAGTTATGCTTTAATTTGTGCTCAAAATAAATAACATCTAACTTTAGGGCTATTAAAACCTAACAAAATCTCAAAATCATAGAACCAAACCTATACCAAGTTGTCATGCTCTAAATTAGCTTTCCAACACCTATAAGAACTCTAAAATTTGATATTCTAAGAGAAAGTTATGGCCTTTTTACTAACACAGTCTTTTTTATCATTTTCAGTGCGATTTTTTATTATTTTAGAAAAAAGAAATTGTGTGACGAAAATTCTGATGGGATTAAATTTGACGGCCATCATGGGCTGAAATCAAAAAACTCTTTTATTTCTTCTAAACATGGCCAAACTAGGGCATATTATATATCAAAATTTGTGGAAATGTTGACTCGGATCCAATGGTGAGGTTTGTTTTTACTAGGAAGTCATTTCTACATGCTACCCCCCAAAACCCTCATTTTAAATAAAACATCCAAAAAATCCTTTTCTCCAACAATTTCACATGCCCAAATCTTTTAACATCCCATCATAACAGCAAATCTAAAACCCTCAGATCTGTAATAAATCATTCATATAGCTTGCCCTTTCTTTTATCCTCTCATGCATTCTCATGGATTCAATCTAGGGTTACAATAATAAAATCATAGGTCTGATACCACTTGTAAAGAAACTTGGCAATAAATAATATAACCGTTTCCACATAACCCTTAACAGATTTGAAATAAACATGGAATTAAAATCTACATTCAAGAGAATAGACAACATACCCACAAAATTGTGACACAAGATATACCCTGGGAAACCCTCATTGCAGGAAAAAATCAGCCTCCAAAAGCATCCATCACCATGTATTATTCAGCAAAAAATACCATTGTCATACAACTATGGAAGCCTTCATGGCCATAGCCACAACCGAGAAAACTATGTGAACAAGCATGAATCCACACATCCCATGCCATGCTTCTAACCTTCACAAATGCTCCCTCGGCTAACCTGTCAAGCCTTGTCCCACTTGACTCTTGCCTTTCTCACTCTTCTATCTCTATAATAAGTACCCTTGTGGCTGCTTATATAATAACAAGTCCCATAAAACCACCAAGTGGTATTACATAAACCATGTGCTAAAACCATGTGCTACCTAACCTGTTGACCCCACATTTAATATTGGGCATTTAACTCTTTTCCCCAATATTAAATAATTACATGAAATATTATCACAATGTTACAATACAACTCATCAAGAATATTCCATAGGAATCTTTACATGTTGCACATCCATCTAGGCACTACATTACATAATAAAATAAAATAATAAAATATAACAATATTATGCAATGTGTGCAACACCCATTATCTCAACAAGATCCACTTAATATTTTTCTACAAGTTTCCTTACTCAAAATAAAACCAATCACATCATCAAATTTTAGGGTAAAAGACCTAGAAACATAATTACTCACAACCATGACCAAGCCATTCTAGCTTTTAGGAAAATAACACAGAATGAAGAGAGCCCTAATTTCTTCATCAAAATAAACAATCACATAAGACAACTGACTAGAAACTATATTAATCTCATTTAAATGATCTTCAATAGATCCACCTTTTTCCATCTTCATATTAAATAAATGCTTCATGAGAAATACCTTGTTTAAAGCAAAGGGCTTTTCATATAGTTTCACTAGGGTTTGCATCAACTCTTCAGTCATCTTTACTTTTGTAATATTAAATGTCATTGACTACACCATGCATAAACAAATACTTCCAAGTTCCTTTCTGTCCAAAATCTCATAGTCCTCATATATCATAGTAGTTTGTTTCTTATCTTTTCCTTGTAATAGCTGCCATAAATCCTTCTGATAAAGATAGTCTTTGATTTGTATCTTCCAAAAATGAAAGTTATGCCCATTACAATTCTCAACCTTTAGCTTACCCTCATCTTCCATTGCTCCCACTCAACCATGAGACATTGACTCAAGCATGAAACCTTTTTGCAGAGGATAGCTAAAAAAAGGATGACACCTCACTCTAATACCACTTGTTAGGGTTAACCATAGATAGAAATAACAATTATATGAAAATATAATCAATATCAAAAAATAATAAATCACATAGAAGAGAATACAAGACAAGTTGTAAAGATTTAACGTGGTTCACCCAATCCCTAAGCTATATCCACCAAAAAGTCCACTATTATTATTATCCAATGATTAAAATATGCAATCCCTTAGAGCTCAATACCCCCGCAAGAAGCTACAATATCATCATACATAATGAAATTTCTAACCCTAGGCCATTTTGTACAAGCTTTTTTTTGCTTACAAAATTAGGGCTAGAATAAGTCCTCCAATAGGAAAGTAAAAGTTGATGCCTTTTACAATAGTAGAGTCATTTTTTGCTTTGAGGGCACTTCCCTTGAAAATCCTTGCAAAGATGTTTCCCCTCAAACCCACCATATACTATGACAAGGAGCGCACCTAAGGTGCTACCTGAGGACCCCACCAGGGGTATTGTCCCTTAACCCTGTCTTGGGGGTGCTACCCTCAAATCCCCTTAGAAATAATTTGAGGGGAAACTACATCAAATAAACCTCTGAGTATGATTAGGCTCCACATCACAACACATTCTCTTCTTGATGATGATGGAAAAATCAAAAGCTTGGAGGTATGGAAAGGTGAAATGAAAACACTTCATCAAAGAGCCTTGAACCATTTTAGACACAAGGAAAGGTTTTAGATAAATGACTTCCATACTCCATTGAATAAGATCATCATTCTAAAGAACAAGTTCATTAAATTCCAAATAGATGTCTTAGTTACTACAAGGAATAAATGACATGACATGTATAAAAATATACTCTTGAAGTCTCTAGATTCACTTGGCCTTCCAACGTACATTTTTTTCTAAATGGATTAGCAATTACATAACATACCTAAACCAACACAAGTGGGGACAACTAATGAGGAGGAAGAGGTTGTAGCTACATAATGAACCATAACTAACTATGTTAAGTTAAAATTTGATTTATTTATTTCAGTGTTTAGTAAGTTATGGATAGTTATAAGATGAAAATATTTGAAGCTATTTTGCACCCTTTTGTTTTATATAAGAAAGGGTACTATGATCTTATTCAACGATAGGTCATAAAATTATATATATATATATATATATTTCCATCTTTATGCAATATTATGAAGCAAATTGAACATTAATGTTGGGTGCAATTTGAAGATTTATGCAATCTTCACTACTTTGTTGTGATTTATTATTCCATATAGAAATATAAGATACTTTCATTTCATACTCTATTTGGATATTTGGATGTTCAATAACTCATGTTTCACTATTGTCCTCTTGATTCTATGTTGTTGTTGATGGATTGAATCTATATGTATATTTGATTATTAAATGTTGCATGTTATGTAATGTTTGTCTAATTGGCCTCCATCACTGGGGTTAAATTCACTTAGAATAGGGTCCATATTCCATAAAAGTTCTTTTTCCAATAAAATATGGTGTGCACATTATCTTTAAGAGTTTTGACGATACTTTGATTCTGAGTTAGATTCTATTTACCCGATGGAAAAGGACTAATCTAGCTATTATTAAGTTGAACAATAGTAGTAGTCAACAAGGTTCTCTATCTAATTACCAACATCACATTAAGTCACTATTACCATTTCCACCATATCTTAACATCTAAAAAAATTATCTTAACAATCAGAAAAACATATAACCTTACATTCATGATATTCTCCTTGGGAATTTATTTCTATTTCAAGAGCATCAAGAAATAAAATTTGCACAATGTAAGAATTTGGTATAGCTCTTATACCATGTAAGAATTTGGTATAGCTATGATACCATGAAGAATTTGCCTTAGGGAAAAATAACACAAAGATCAAGAAGCACAAGACTAGTAATGGACCAAATAATGTATGATCATAACAATACAAGAATGAATAACTGATTATCTTTGGATATCAAATCATTCAATAATAGAAAAATTGATTGATGTACATACTCACTAGAAGAGCATGTATATAAAGGCCTCTAGAATGACTACGAGTTAGTAAAATGATAAGCCTCACAACTAAGCACATGTCCAATGAGAGTGGATTATCCTCCATTGAGCACAGAAGTTAGTGTGATGATGAGAGGATAAGCTTAACATAGGTGTGTCATGTAAAAATATGTTATAGACACCATGTACTTAGTTAGAGTGCAAACAACTGTGTTGTCTACAATACAACTCTGTTGATTATACAAACTCTAGTGTTGTAGACACCATGTGCTAAAATAGAGTTGCTGAATCTTGTGTTGTCAAAAAGACAACTCATATGAGTATGCATAATCCTAGGTGTCTAACCTAATAAATAGTAAAATAATGCATTTATCCTAAGTAAACTTAAGTAAAGTGTAAATAATTATTATTTACACTAAAACCCCACCTTAAGTGAAACTTAGGGGAATGTACTTAATCTCACAAAAGCTACTAGGCCATGTTAGGTACCCAAGTAAAAATACAATTTTGTACATACAATGCAATGCAATCTCTCTAAAAATGGAGAAAGAGGGAAAACCTCATGGGAAACACCCTCCCCAAAAAAGAGAGATAAGTACAATAAAGAAAGATGCATGTATGGATGGAGTAATCAAGACCCCCCCCCCCCCCCCCCCCCCCATTATGACATATATCATGCATATACAATAGAGAATCCCTCCATGAAATCCCCCCTTAGTGAAGGATCTCCTGATGATGAGTGCTTGAAGACAAAAGAGAATCCAATATCGATAAACAACATTTCTCCCTTTAGGAAGAAGATGCACCAAGTATAGGTGCAAGTATGCTTTCAACTATGAATAAGAAGATGCAAGAGGGATCCATATGTAGTATGTTGTGGATGCTGCCTCTAAAGTCTTCTCATATGTTGACAAGTCCTTGATGAATGTAGATGCCATGAACCAATCTGGTGGATGGCCAAAATAAGGTGAAAAATAAGATAACATGTCCATGGATGAAATTGAATCAACCTCCTCCAAAGACAATGGAAGCATCCTGATAGGAAGATGTAGGAAGAGAAGTAATGTTGCCTTCCCTCAATGATGAATGTACACCCATGAAATAAGCTCCTTGATGACTAAAGAAGCTGCACCATGAAAGCTGAGTGAAGTTCCTCCTTGAAGGAAGAAGTGGTGCCATAGGTGTATTAAAGAATGCTCCCCAACTAGTAGGAAGAATCCATAGAAGATATCATGTCTGAGGAACCTAGAATACAATCTCCAAAGATGGTTATGTCTCCTCTAAAGTAAAAGAATCCTTCTCTAATGATAGTAAAGAAGTGTCCACAATCATGTTAGTCTTAAAATAAAGATCAAGTGGGTGAGGGTCAGATTGTTCCCTTGCAGCAAGTGAAGAAGAAGTCTCCTCAACAAAGAAAAGATTGATGCCATTAATAATTTCTCCCACATCTTCAATTTAAGACTTCACAAACATCACTGCAATGTCTAGAAGGAAGTCATTCCATGAAGCTAAAATACAAATACATGGTTTATCCTATTGCACTAAATCACAAGCATCTGTGGCTAAAACTAGATCAATAGAAGCAATAGGAGCATCAGGAGGTAGGATCTCATCTGGAGTTGGAGGTACAATAACTGGAGTGACTGGAGGTAGAATGTCCTCTGGAAATGGAGGAATTTTTGGATCTCAATATGCTTTCCAAAGAGCCATCCAAATGTCATAAGGTTCAATTTCTTTTCTAATGACATCAAAGCAATAAGCATTGATACTAAAAAAATGACATCTAAAATTATTTTAACAGGTGTACAATCATCACAGGGCAGTTCTTTGTAACATAGGTAAGGAAATACGTCCCTATGCTCTCTTCTTAGACGATCAATTATCGAGGCACTCCACTTGTGATAGTTCCTTTTTGTCAACCTTGGTCTAACACCAAACTGACATGTGAAACAAAACTCCATGAGATAAATAAATGTATGCACCCCCCAAAATGCACAAAATCAATGAACACCCCCTAATGTATGATTGGAACTTTATACTTAGTGCATTTACAATAGGTCACTTGCCATTTTAAGGCCTAAGTGGACTTCTAATTTTGTTGGTTACAACAATGAATATGAAGCTATATTAGACTCAACAAGATAAGACACAAGACCTCTCAAGGATCTAATTAATTACAAGTGTGAATAGGCCAAAATGAGACCAAATTTTGAAAGTAATATGTCTACTTAGAATTACTCCAAACTGATACCAGATCCAAAAAGTAGATAAAAATTCATGCACTCTCACAAAAAATAGAACCTAAATATGTATCCAGATGAGCCTGAACTAAGCCTTTGAAGTTGCAAAAATCAAGATTTGCAAGTTGCAGAAAAATTCAGGAACAACGATCTCAAACAACCTACACCAATGTGTAGATTATGAAATTCTACCCCAAAATAAAAAAAAGCTCAAAAAAAGGAGTTTGTATGAGGGATATATCATTGTTTGAAAATCATCTCTGTAATTATTTTTCCTGAATTGCTACTGTCGCACCTCCAAAAATGAATTGATTCTAGATTTCACCTAAAATGTCTGATTTTGATAAAACAAAAGTCAATTTGGGGGTTTTTTGACCTTCTAAATATGATGCCAATATCTGATTGTAGATCTAAAAATTAATTGCATAGATCTGAAGAGATCATACCAATTTTGCAAATCAAGCCTTTGGGTTCCAATTCGCAAAACAATTTTGCCTCAATTTTGACTATGGCCTAGGGTAGGACAATTTTTAGTCAAAATTCACTAAATTGGCACTCTGAATGCAATGGTCATGTCTGCTTTGGCTCTAGACACTCCCAATGTTTGCAAATTCACTAGTTTTGATCGGTGGCCCTTGAAGAGGTGAAGCAAGAATAGTCTCCAATGGCTATGAAATGACGCTCCTATGGCTTCGATACCATGTAAGAATTTGGTATAGCTCTGAAACCATGTAAGAATTTGGTATAGCTATGATACCATGAAGAATTTTCCTTAGGGAAAAATAACGCCAAGATCAAGAAGCACAAGACTAGCACAATATGGACCAAATAATGTATGATCATAACAATATGAGAATGAATAACTAATTATCTTTGGATATCAAATTATTCAATAATAAAAAAATTGATTGATGTACATACTCACTAGAAGAGTTTGTATATAAAGGCCTCTAGAATGACTAGGAATCAGCAAAATGATAAGCCTCACAACTAAGCACATGTCCACTAAGAGTGGATTATCCTCCATTGAGCATAGAAGTTAGTGAAATGATGAGAGGATAAGCTTAACATAGGTGTGTCATGTAAAAAGATGTTGTAGATACCATGTGCTTAATTAGAGTGTGAACAACTGCATTGTCTACATGACAACTCAGTTGATTATGCAAACTCTAGTATTGTAGACACCAAGTGCTAAAATAGAGTTGCTAACTCTTGTGTTGTCAATAAGACAACTCATATGAGTATGCATACTCCTAGGTGTCTAACCTAATAAATAATAAAATAATGTATTTATCCTAAGTAAACTTAAGTAAATTGTAAATAATAATTATTTACACTAACACACAATTCATAGGAAAATAGTCTCATTAGGTATTCTTACATAGGTTAGAAGATCCTAAAGTGAAGAGGGTTTTGTCATTTAGTTAAAACCCTAGTCATTGGCCAAATTCTGTTTGATTTCCTAGCATTAAGAAAGTAAGACTAATAGGTTTTCTAACCAACAATTTGAGGGAACAACAATTTATGTCAAATCAAAGATTTATTTGATGGGCTCAAAATTTGTCAAGTCATGTATGTGACATTTGGCCTCTTTGGTCATAGCTTCATACCATCATTCACTCTTGATATGGTGAATTAAGTTCCTTTTATTGTTGGCAAGAGAATGAGAAGCTAAATTTATTGGACATAGGGATCACATATTCATATCATGTCATGAGAGGTATATGCAAGGGTTTGAATTATGACACATTGCTCCTAAAGTAACTATGATCCTCCTCATTAAAGGAAACAATATAAGACTTTATTTATTAATAAACATAAATGGTACTTATATGGGTTGATAGAGAAGACATTACTTCCTAACAAGCATATTGCAGAAAAAATAAATAGAATAAAACATATAGGTATAAGAGTTCAACACATGAAACATCAACTAATTAAAAGAAAAGTGCATGAGTGCACAATCCCCATGATTTATTAAGAATAAACATGCCAAGGTGAGAGATGATTCCTAGAAAAAAAATATGAAATAGTATTCGCCCCTAGACTACAAGCCACAGGGTTTTGTTTTCATAAAAGTAGAACCCCACAAATAATATAATTTATTTCTTCACCTATTGAACTTAAGTCCAATATTTTCCAACCTCTCTCCAATTACAAGTTTTGGGATTTAATAGAGAAACCATTAGTCAAGATGGTCTTGGAATGATTATTATAGCTAGTTACAATTGATCAATGTTTTGAAGAATCCAACATGGATCACTCAAATCCCTATGTTATAGAAAAATGCTCAAATTTGAATAGTCCATCACAATGTGAGTGCTAGCCTAATCAAAGTCACCATGATTACACGTACTAATTTGAGAATAAAAAAATGAATAGATATCTAGAAAAAACATTATTCATGGAATCTTGTATGAGAAAAAATATTTCTTGGAAGGCATCAACAAGCCCTATTGAAGCAAGGGAGTCTAAAGAAACACATGACATTTGGTCAAAACTTGAGGAGAGTGCATTTTGTGGATTGGTTAGAAGCTCTTATGGGTTGATGTATGTCAACCAATGTTAGGGTTATAGAACTTATGGTCGCTCTTACATAATTAAAGACTAGAGGGAATCACAAAGCACTCAAATGGTGTAGAGTGAATCTACATGGTCTACGCCAAAAGCTATAGATTTGGATTGTTTTAATGATACCTAGACTAGCGGTGAATATTTTAGGAGTTGGTGTCCAATATAACATAGAGTTTCTTTGTTAATTTATTCTAATTAAGGCTAATTTACCACATATCTGTTAAAATTTGAAGCCAACATTCCAAAATAAGTATACCTTGATTTAATGTTTTCATAAATTTAAACAAGGGTATTCTTAACAACTTTGAAAATATGTCTAGACCCAATAATTTAAATTTATTAGCCAAACTTATCCCCATATGGATAATAGGCCTAATTGTAGCACAATGAAGGGAATGTCATGGTAACTTGTTGTGGGTATATCCTATTGGTGGATTTGAGTAGTTTGGAACCATTGAAATGTTGGTCTCTAAGCCTAGCCACCTATTAGTGTCCAACACTTGGTCATCACTGCTACTGAGCCATCCAATGAAGGTCAAGCTATATGGACTTATTTATATTTTTACTACATACTAAACATGTCAAAGGTTGTTGAGCACCCTAGTGTAGACCAAGTTATAATATATGTCGAGTGATACATATGGAAACTGAGTAATGTAAAGATAGTTTATGATGAGTGAGTCAGTATTTGTTGAGTACATGTAAACTGAAGGACAACATGAATGTTAGTTATGACCGAGCATCAAGATATTCAATTGTCAAGTAAACCAATTTTGGCATATGTATTTGTAATGACACAAACACTTATATAATATTTTGGCCGACTTCTATGCCATATTTATAGATTGTAGAGACAATTAAGGAGCTAATTACAAATTTTATTAGAGGACATCAATCCCTACAAAAGAAAAGTAACCAATCAAAAAACAAGAAGGACTAAACAACAAAAGAGTGAATTCTATATCATTGATTATGATCTAGAACCTTCCATAATTACCTATTTAAGAAGGGACCAAACCTTAAATCAATATGAGTGAAGGAAGATCATGAATGCATGAAAAGGCTAAGGATAGAGCAAGGAAGGCTAATTTTGATAAAGTGATTAGACAGAGCAACCTAGCAGTGAAGGGAAAAACAAAGCAATTAGATAGGGAGATCAAATTCAGACAAGTCAAAAAGAAGATTTGTAATCAACTTCATAAAGAGAAAATTGAAAGATTGGGTGCTGAGACATTATAACCAGTATATCAAGGCTAATCTCTTAATAGGGTGGTTTTAACAGACCTAGTTAATTCTCCCAACAGATTGCTTACTTCATTATAAGTTTAAATCCTTTAATCAAGGTAGACTTAAAAATCTTGTAATGCTTAAATTAACTGAGCTAACCCCTCATAGGGTAGATCATCAGAAGTGATCAACATTGTAGCCCTAATAGGTGAACTTTATTACTATAGTAGTGGAGATTTGTCAGTGTCATCTCCACCCCAAGTTTAACTTCACCCTGGAGGGTTTCTGTGTAACCAAAATCTTTGTGTTGTGTGTTTACATTTACTTGTTGATGGATGTCATGCATAGCTAGATTTATTTTAGTTTCATAGTTCATGACTATATGGTATATGATCTAAGATATGAGATGGATTAGGAGTGAATATGGTTAATCTATTATTTTGTTCAAGGAGTTAATTTTTTTATAGATCATGATTCACACCTCTCCCCCTCCCCTCTTAGTGTCTTGCTTCCCAATAAGACTTCCAACATGAAAGTTGTAAACACTCTGAGACTAATGTTCCAAGCTTTAGTTGAGTTTTGTATCATGTTGACATATAATGTCTTGAAGGGCTCACTATCCTATATTGTGATTACTTGGCCTTAGAGCCTTTCCTTATGATCTAGGTGTCTAATTATTTAATGCATTGTCTAATTTGTTTCTTTTTGCCTTGTTCCTCTACATCAATGGAGTCTAAATAAAATCAACTTGGACACAACTAAATACTATTTCAACAAAAATGTTTCATTTGATAAGGAGTTAGAATCCTCTCTTATGAGAGATTGACATATTTATATAGACTTTGCAACAATGAACCAAGATTATTATAGTATTTTGTATATATGTATATAAAATATTTAATGAGATACAATATAAGTTTCAAATTGTGCTTCAAGCTAGGTGTTCGGGAGAAAAAAGAAGTACTAGTCTCTCTCCTCTTCAAAACCATTTTGTTATTTTCTTTCAAATTTTCTTGAGTGTTGATTTAAATTATTTTGGAACTCAATAGTTCTATTACTTATCATCTTTATGAAGAGACATTCCTTTAATCTAGCTTTTGTCTTTATTTATTCCAATTTCCTATTGATATTGTCATAAAAGATTGTGAAGTCCTTCCAAAACCATCTCCAGTTTATGAGTCCAATCAAAATATTATCTTAATGGAAACATAATATAATAACTAAAATATCCTAATTACTAATACATCATATCATATAAATTTGAAATTTAGATTAACTTAAAGGTTAGTTGAGGCTTTTAACTCTTATAGAACTTATTGTAGGCAAGAGTCTACAACACAACAGTAAATTGTGAGCCTCTTATGTAAGAGTTCTTGAGTTTGAGTCTACTTGAACTTAACAAATAATAATAATTAATCACAACAAATAATATGTAACCTCAGCTTCGACCTCTTACCTGTCAAATATTGAAAAAAAAAGCCTTTAGAATTCTCTTTAAGCTGTTAAAACTTTTTTTGTATGAAAAGAAGAATTTTATCAAAATTTAATAAGAATTTACAAATAACCTTTGCCAACTGAATTCTCTCAAGTTGTTAAGAGTTATTCGTTGAGGATCTAATGTGATGTGCACCATAATCTCTGTCAACTCAATGGAATGGCATATTCAGGCAGTAACAAAAAAGAATCGAGAGGAAGGAGAAAATCCCGGAACATCAACTTCCAAAGATGTGATATGAAGAATTTGTGGGACAATGGCGGATTACAATTGGCAATGTGAATGTATTTTATGTATCTGTACTTAAACTCTCCTAGTCATTTCTATCTCAATCTACAGTTATTATAGAGAATCTTTCAATCTCCACGCTTTGTTCTTTATAGCCCTTGGCAGATTCAAACCTAAAAAGAGAACGACTTGTAGTTGCATGGCAGGTTTTTCACTGCAAGAAGCCAAGTATCGAATTCAATCAGAGTTGAAGAAAAATAATAATGGAATCCCACACTTTCCTATATTCTTTAGTTTATATCATGGCTTCTCTCAGAAAGTCACGAGAAGACGCTAATGTCTTATCAATCACATCTGCACGTTCATGGATTTTCAAGGATTTTTTTTGTCCATGTTTGAGATTAGACATTATTTGTCCATGGTGTTTAAAACATTTGCCCATTTCAATAATTTCATCTTAGATTAACTATATGAACGTCCATGGATTAGAGAAAAACAAGGCAAAAAAACATTGAACAGTGTTATGTAAGATTTGATGTGAAATATATGATATCTTGGTATTCATGTGGAAGTCTGCAGGATACTGAGGATTATGAAAGTCCAAAATAGTACCATAAATAAATAATCTTACTGTTATACACAAGCCATGTAGAAACACATTAGTATATAGAAGTCAAAATGGATCCCACCATATGATGCTAGTATTTGCATGGAAGTCCAAAGGAGTACTTGACATTGAGTGTGTCAGAGTTTTTGTTTGGATTGGAGTACTAAACGCGGTTGGATGTAGTTTCACTTCAACTTGTTTTAGTATATAAGTTGAAAAGATTACAAGATTATCTTGCAGGAAGTGCTATATATTCTTTCCTTACAAGTGAAGAAAAACCATGTATTCTTTGATCAACCAGTCAGCTTATGGCATCAATAATTTCCCAAGTACATTGTGTTTAGAATGTGAATTTCCTTTTCGAGGGCGGCCCAATGTTTTATCTTCCATTAATATGAGAATATGTGCAGGGTCCCTTTCAATTTCAAATTAACTACGTGGTTATCAGAATATCAACCTCATTCTGTGGATTAAAAATTGTTTTGCTAGTATTCTTCCCATGATGGGCTCCTTTAAATTATTTTAGTAGAGTACATGGAAATAAAGTAAGCAATACAAGATCTCACTACGCATAATAAATTAGAAGATTAATCCTTCATTCCTTCACATATGTTAATGTAATTTAATGGGACATAACACAACTTTCCTGTTATAATGGTTTAGGTTTAAGTTTCAATAAACCATAATTAAATAATGGAATGTTTAGATTTATTTTGAATTTATGAGTTGGAATTGGCAAATGCAAATGAAAGGTTAAAATATATTTTGATTTTGATTGTTTTTATTTGGTTGTGTATCTTTTTTGTTAAAACTTTGAGATTATATTTAGATTAGGAATTTCATTATTGATCTATCTTTGATATTTGAAGTCTACGAATACAATCTTGTACAATTCGTGTCATTCTATGTGTTTCCTTTTCCATTGATATAAATTTTTATACTACGTTTGAATACCATCAAATCCTACACACTGAAGTTGACCCTATTGGTTTGAACAAGGTGTTGTACCTAACTAGTTCATCACCTAGGTCATATTGATGAAGTGTTAGTTCAATATAGCATAATCTTAATAATATCTTATACATCTCAACATGTTTCATACATGTTTCCAAGATGGATGTTTGATGGTAGACTAGGATCCTAGGTTTGTCTTGGATAATGACAATATGCACACTGAGTTTAAATCTTTTGACATGTAAGTCAATAATTGACAATCATATTTGGAGTAGGATTATCTTGGGACATGAGAAAGTTGATTTCCAGTTATGAGGAGATGATTATGGGAGTTACTATATCTAGAAAAAATCACACTTATGATTTACTTTAATATGATATAACTAGTTAGAATTGGGATAGATATGCACTACTTTGGAAAAAATGACTAAATATGGATAGTTTTATTGTGATTAATTAGCTTATACAAAATAGGTTGTTATTTTTGGGATCATAGTGACACTTACAAGATCACATATATGTACTCTTAATGGATGCAAATCAAATGATTTGAGTTTATAGTTTATGAATTGATAATCATTTTCATGTATCTCTCAACTCTATAAATAAGAGCCTTGTGATAGTGGTTTGGTAAAAATTTATTTTGAAATAACAAATTGATATTGTAGATCCCCATAATAGAATTTAATATAGACAAGAATACATTTAAATACTTAAAAACTTTCATAAGATAATAAAAAGAAAGAAAATCTAGATTCTAATATTATGCTAGGCATATAAGGTAATTATAATGAAAATTAATAGAGAAATATTTAAATGTGGGCAAGATGAGAGAAAGGACAACATAGGGTTATAACAAGCATCATAATTATATGATATGTGACACAAAACTAAACTTTGAGAAGTAGGAGGTGAATGGGATGGAAGCTCCATGTAAGTCTTATAAATTATAGTGGATGGAAGAACTCTAAGTTTTAGGGGACCAAATTCTAAATATGAATAAATTTCACACTAGAAATGTATGGGCGTGAATATAATATAAAGAAACTTAGTGACATTGGTCTATTTTTCATTTTTGTTGGCTACCACTTTTCACCTATTAGGCTACCACTCAACGTGTCATGTATGCTCATTTGTTTTAAAGAACTGTAGGAATGAATGATGCATACAATATTTCAAATATAGCAAAAACAAGAGTTCTTCTTATACACTCAATCATTAAGACTCATATTCACTTCATTTAATATTACCTTTTGTACTATATAAACTTTGACACAAGATAACAATCATACACTATTAATTATTATTATTTATAATCCTAATGTATTTTAAGATAAATAGTAAGAACAAGAAAAAATAAAATCATACATTATCAAAGATAATGATAATTCTAGGCAAGAACCTACAACACAACCGTAACTTGTGAACCTCTCATATATGAAGTCTCCAAAAGAAAAATACCTGATCAAATTTTTATATCTCAAACAACGTAATTATAATACTAAATATACATTTAGATTCCGTTTATTTATTTATTGCAACATCAGTTACAATATCAAAATCCACATCATATTGCTTTCCAAATAAACCCTAATCCATTTCAAATTATAGTAATATATTCCCCATATATATGTGAAGGGTGTCCGTTTACTTCACAAAATAGACCACGGAAATATTTGTCCTTTTTTTTCAATTGTTCCGTATTGAATTTGTCTTTTTCCATAAAAACAACAAACTTTTTTGCTGGAAGACTGAAAAGCTAAAGTACTATTTCTAATTTTATGACACCATTAAATCCCATAAAGTTTGAGTTTATTGACCGGAAACAGATTTGTGATTCGATAATTCGGACAAAATTACAAAATCACAAAAGTATTGATTTTATATTGTATTTAAAAAAAAAGGAAAAAAAAAACTAAAAGCATTCGATAATTTTGCCTGCCATCACACTTTAAAAAAGAATGAATTTGGTGATTAGATGGAAATATGAGAATTAATATAAAATATGAAATAAAGCATAGGTAATGAATAAGTCACAATATTTTTATCCTTTTTAGACTTTTTATAAGCAAAGGATAATCATTTCAAAAGTTTATACACATGTTTACTTTATGAGCGTTTCAAGTCTAAATACTCAAAATCTAAAAGAGTTTATATCCTTTAACTTTTGCCCTCCCCATGAGAGGAATATGAAAAAGTAATACTCTTCCATAGCTAGTCCATTCCCTTACGGAAAGGCCATTGCAAAAGTAAATGGGACCCATTTATTGCTTGCAAATTTCATAAATTTGTCAACCAAAGTTAGTAGGACATTCTTCACACTTTGTTTTCTTTTGGAATTAGTGTTATTATGTCTTTTTAGTTTTTTTTATTAAAGTATGACATTTTATCAAAGAAACATGATGTGTTTTATATCACATTAGTAATTTATAATTACAAACGTATTTTCAAATGATTAAATTATAATTAAGTTAAAAAAAATTGTCATATGGAATATTTGTAAGTTATATAATCTCTTATGTTGTTGATGTTATTATATATTTCAGATATAAAGATAAGCGTCTACAGTTATTGTGAGACTGGATATTAGGTATTGTTTTTAAGTTATAGAGATGAAACATTATTACTTCAAACATGTTTTTGATATTAAAAATAGAAAAGTTGCAGTTTCATCCCAATACAACCATGTTCAGAGGCTAACAATCTAAAACACAAAAGAAGCATGTTACCAACAACAACACTCTAACAATGTGAAAAATGTCACTAACAAAACAAAGAGCAAAACTTGTGAGCAATATTGGTTGATGCAAGAGTGTCCTTGGGTTGTTGGCAATCTTGCATCCACCAATAATATTTTCTTTTAGGTTGTTCTAAGTTTGTTCATGTTAGTTGTTGTGTTTTTAGTGGAACTCATTCATTTTTGGCTTAGTTGTTGTTGTAGACCCCAGGGATTGTTATGGACATCATGTTTGATCTAACAATCTAAAACACTAAAATTTAAAAGAGAATCCCAACGTGAGGAATCAGAGGGAGAGTGATGCATTTCCAAGGTTTGAATACATAAGTGACATTTGCAATCTTGTACTCAGATAAATTAGTTATCTATGAATCCATTTTTTTGAATAAGAGATATGGTATATCAAGATTGATTTACATAAGTAAAAATGAGCAAAGAACATATATTCTTATTGAACCTCTTGCCAATGTTAAATTGGAATATTTTAGAGGTAAACTTGATATGATCAAATTGTAATTTTTGAATATTGAACTTAAGTTTAAATTTATATGTGTGTTTATGCTTCTTGTTGAATAGTTGCATCAGATATGTAATGAAACATGCTGATCTTTGTTGGTGTTTTAAAATGACTAGGTTTCTCTAAACCCAATACCAGGATGCAGAAGATTTAAAAAAGCCTAAGGACTATCTAGATCCCATATTTAACAAGATTAATCTTAGATCTGGACCAACTTCAACAAAGCTCATAAGGGTTTTCTACACTTTAGGCTCTGTAGGACCAAGGTGGGTGCACCTTAGGGATGTGAAAATGATGGGTTTTCTTCTTTTATGATTTTCTCCTTCCAATATTTTTGTACTAATATTTTTCTTTCAGATCTATCCCCTATAGCAAAAAAATAGTAAATATTCTTCTTGGATTTGCAATGAACTCCTTGATTATAGTAGCTAGCTATAACTTAGAAGGAAAGCTATTACAAATAAGCAATTACCAACAATTTTAGTTCTTCATTACATAAATGGAAAATTGATTTTGATTGATATATATGTTGTGCAATCACATAAACATATCAACTTGCAACTAAATTAATTGATCAATGCCTTATCCATCATTATACATAGTCAAACTAGTAACTCTAGACCTATTTAGTTGACTTGCAATTAAATTTGATAACAGTTAACCCTAAACTTCATTATGATGATATCCCTCCCATATATCTAGAAACCCTATCAATTCTTGAAAGCATTTATTTGACTCTTTGAATTAAAAGAAATTAATAAAAAGATATACAACCCATGCAAGCTACATTAGAATGAAAGAACTTTGTTCATTCTTATCCCAAAATTACATATATATAAAAATGGAGACAAAACTCAGACACACAGATATGTAGAACTTTCCCTTGAATTAATATTCTTTGAAAACAATACAGTATTAGTATAAACTCAAAGTATAACTCAAAACTTGATAGAATTAATCATTCAATGTTCACTGTATTCCTAGATTTGTAAAAGATTCAATTCACCATACAATTGACAGAAAAAATGGACCGACTGTAAATAGAAAAATACTAAAATTGTATAGAATTTCAACCCTAACTCCACATCTTGGAAATCCAAGGTTACATAGAAGGATTGTAACAAGCTTTAGACAGGATGACACACATAAAAACCTTACTGGAAAAATGAGTGGCTAGATATGTCTAAAATGTTACATTTAAAATATTCTCTACATTTAAACAAAAATAGGAAGGTAGTTGCAAAATCAACATGTGGCACTTACTGCAAGAGTCTCTAAATTAATTCCTTTTGTCTTCTACTACCTTGAATTGTGTAAAACGTCAACTACTTCCCACTAGCAAAGCCTTGATCTCTCCAACTGCCTCCTAGACATATATCTCCCTTTTTATGGGTCATTCAGTTGTCTTGACTTCATCTAAGTCTTTTGTCACTTTAGTCCACCTTGTTAGGATTAAACCACAAACAAAAATAACAATTACATGCAAATATAACCAATATCACAAAATAATAGATCACATGAAAAGAAGACAAGACACCAAGATTTAATGTGGTTCACCCAATCCTTGGGCTACATCCACCAAACAACAAGTCTGATATTATTACGATCTAGTAATTACGACCTAATTACAATCTATAATCCCTTACAACTCAATACCACCTCAAGAAACAATTTCACATCACAACTATGAAGCAATCCCTAACCCTAAGCTCTATTTATACAAGTTTTTTTTACCACTTTGGGGTTATAATTAATTGTTACATGTCGGCCCAAAAATCTCGATAAAATAGGGACCCATTTTTTTTTGAGGCGATGCCCCGAGCCACAAAGAATTTATGAAGTATGTACAATACTTTCTTGATCAATCACCACAATCTAACACACCTAGCATCTATTATGGTCATTGATTCCAATGACAATTTATTCAAGTCTATTTCAACTTTGAATAATGAATCAATTAAGTTATTAAAACGGATATCACTACCATCTTCAAAAATTGATGTTGTGTCTACTTGAGTTAGCACTAAATCAAAAGAATTTGACCACTCCTATTAGTCTTTCAATTTATTGTCAGCATCCAAAATTGGAGGAACACAGGGCTCAATCCCTTGTGATAAGATTTTCATCTTACCTTGTATAATTTGTAACTTACTAGTAAAGAAGCCTATTAGTTCTCTCACTATGTCTAGGCCTTCCTTTATTATGATGATTTTATCAGAAAGATCTAGCTTCTCTAACATCAATATGATCAGCTTCTCCAAGAATTTTACATAGGGTCCCCATAGATTAAAAGTGGGTGATAGACATGCAAGTTCTTCATTGCAAACATGCTCAACATCTACTAAAGAAATATAGATAGCATGAGCCTATTGAGAAATATTCTTTAGTGTTTCTACTCTATGGCCTATCATGTTTTTCATGACAATTGTCCTTACCTCACTACCTTGTCATGGAGATGGAGTATCAACTCTCATCCTTCTGGGCTTTGTTTCCTCTACCTCCAACTCCTCTATCTAAGTAGTTGTTTCTATTGTGACACTAACTAGTTTCTCCTAGATGCCTTGTACTTTATTTTTCTCTACATTAGTTAGTTTCTCTCTCAAAGATGCAATCTTCATTTCTAGCCCTTAAGCTTTGGCTTCTAGTTCCTCTATTCTCTTTTTATAGACATGGCTCTTCTTGAGCTCTTCCTCATAGAGTTTCTTGACATCTATATAGTGATGGAATGATCTAGCCAATCTTATCTCTATCTCCTCCACTTTGGTCTCATTCATAGATGCAAAGTGTTTCATTTCCTTGGAGATTTCTATACCTGAGGTACCTTGCATGGTCCAGACTATCATATTTCCTTGATCTATGCTTTACACATCCATTAACTTTGTCTTATTAGTTGTAGAAGCCATGCTCCACATGGCTAAGGATTTGGAATCAATATTAAATCTTGATCCCCTCTGAAGTCCATCAGCTCCATATGCTTCATAAGATATATCATTCTCCTATCTTCTTATCTAGTCAAGCATAAAATCTTGTTCTAGATCCCAGCCAGGCACTAGAAGCATGCCATTTCTCTATATGAGGTCCCTAGCCTCTTCAGGAGTCATCACCTCACTCTCTGGATCATAGGCATGAAGCTTGTCAACCAATTCTTGCTTCTCCTCATCTGATTCTCTTAGCTTCATCTTCAAGGCCAATTCACTCTATTTTATTTTATAGAGGAAGCTTTTAAACTCCGTGGATATGATGAATTCATCATCCTCTAAAAATTGTCGAGTTTGGATGATCCTATCGTCCAATCTTGTTGCTACTAGCTCTAAGTCAGTCAAAGAATTCTCTTTTGCATTGACCCTATCTTGTATATAGTTCTACCTCAAATCAACAAAATATTGGTTTTTACTAGGCATAAGTTGAAGTGTCCTCTTTTTTATCCTTTTAGGTATGTGGACCACTTGTTGTCTCTTATTTCCCTTGGTAACCCATGATTCTTCAGTAGGCTCATCTTCTTCAATTTCCAAATTTACATCTAGCTTTAGGCTATCAGGATTTACCCTTTCCTCTTCTCCAATTTTTCCTTAAGGCATTTGTTTCATGATCTCAGCATGATCATTCACCATCCTCTTTATTCCTTATAGATAAGGCATATCCATATAAAAACTTTTCAATTTTGGATCTACCCTTTTTAGCTCCCTTTCCACCCTCAAAAAATCATCAAATTTTGCTAACTTGTTAGTAGCGTTCCCTTTAGTTGCAATGTTGGGAATTAGGTCCTCATGTGTTAATTCTTTGGTATTTGGCAACTCGTAATTCCTAATTTCTTTCAAGGTGTTCTTCATCCAATTGTTTGGGTCATAGATTCTATAGGGAGAAGTTGACAAATTAAAGTGGAGGAGGAAAGAATGGATTTGATACAAGGATTCTTTTCTAATTTAAAACTATCCTAGTCTAAAACATCTAGACAAAAATGTGCCTCTATGAACCTTAGGCCCTAGGTATTCTCTGCTAACCATGAAAAAATACCACATGAATTCAATGATGGAAAGTATAGGGGTGATATATTTTGGAAATATATGGGGTGGTTGAGGACAACCATAGACTCTCATGAGGGAAAAAGATGGGAATAGGAAAATATCTCCCTAATTGTGATCTAATCTATTATTTTCATGGAGGAGGGTTGGTCTCAAAAGACTTTTCAATATCTCAGGAGCCCTAAAGTAACCAAGGTCTAACATTTTCACAATAACAGAACTAAAATTATTGAAAAAGGAAATAGAGTCAGAGTAGTGATAGAATATGTCCCATATCTATGTCCACAATTGAATTGGCAACTCTCCATTAGCATCAGATGTTTGATCAATAAAGTTTGGGCTAACATACCCCACATTCTTATATAAGATCAAGTGCATCAATAATGAATAATTATGGAATTTGAAATTTCCCATCTCTCCACTCTGTGCTAGCCCATTATTTTCTTTTATCTTTTCCATAATACAGTCCACATAGTCATACTCTCCACCATGATATGAGTCCTGTACATCTTTGGCAACAATGTACTGTACCCCATACACCACATTAGATCCATTTTTTCCTATCAGCTTGTGGACACCATACACTATCTTCACAAAATAATTCTTGAACTTATCTAGAGGCATCATCTTCACTACTTCTTTGGATAGTACCCAACCTTCTTGAGGTCCATTAAGATGTGCTGCAACATGGATTTCCCCATGCAAGCCTTAGTATTCCTCTCAATCTTTCATGAAGGTCAACCAAGTCCAATGGTTTACTCATTGCACCATCTAATCCAAAGGCTTCAATGAAAGAATCATAGTCTAGTGTGCATAGAATGGTGCCATTATTTCTATGGAATGATTTGGTAGCTAGATTATATGACTTGATAAGGGCTTTTACCAAATCAACATCCACCTAGAATGATGAGCTTTTCTATATATTTCCTCCATGGATTGTAGATAGGGATTTTATTCATTCTATTGTGATAGAAATACACAAATTACTCATACCCATTGACACTAGGGCATATAGCAGCTCTAAAAAATCCATAGGGATCTTGAAAATCATGATTGTTTATAGAGATGGCATTTGAGGATTCTAGAAATAACTTGATCCATTTATCTGCAAATCTATTTAGTTTTCTCTACCTGGTAGCTTTCCCTCATTTGGAAGTAGAAGTCTCTATAACCTCCATATTTGTGTCTTGAATCTCCCCAACTTCCTTATCAGACATCTTGGCTATAGGTCAAAACCCTAAAACTCTGCAATTAACATTGAAAACTATAAATCCTTCGCACTAAAAGCTCTAAAACTGTTGGAAATCCTTTCTTTCTACAAATGATAACCTATTATTGGCTTAGAGAATATTTTTATGTTGTGTGTACTTCAGCAATGAACACTATGCATTAAATTTCATGTATGCTCAAGCTTTAAATTCACTATTCTCTTCACCTTGATGGAGCATCAACATAACTATCTAGCTTAGAGTTCCTTGTACTTTACTCAAAATTCATTGGCTGAGAATCTAGGTCATTTTTCCAACTCAAAAAAAGGGGACAAAGTGTTTTCATGTCTGTCATGTCCCTTTTTCAAATAATTAAAAATAATAATCTTTGCTAAGGCAGGTAAGCTCAAAAAGGTGAAGTTTCGGAAAAAGGGGATAATATTTGGAAACCAATGGACTAATAAATAAAAATTATTATTAAAATATGTTTTATTAACCCCTCTTGGATGTGAGTTAGGGTTATGCCCTCTTTTAAGGGATTTGGAGGCATTTTGGGCTTATTCCAGAACTTGATTTTCGCTTATTGCTTTGTTGTTCTTCAGAGGCTGCCAAACCTGTGGAGAAGGAGACCCAAGGATGGGAGTTTGCAAGTTTCTAGGAAGGCTAAGGATAGGATTTTTAATCCATTCCATGTGCAAGCTCATGCAGAGTTTGCCCTTGTGCTGAATAGTGCAAATTTGTGGGTTTTCGAGTGTGTTTTTTGTAAGAGTTTGGTGTTTTTGATTGAGTATTTCATATCAGTTTGAGTTGCTGTTATATTTCAGACTTTTAGATGTTAAAATAGATTTTAATATATGTATTGGGTCATGGTTAAACTTCTGTGATAGATTATTAGTGTTTTGAGGTGTTTTCGAGCTATTTTGTGTTATTTTCGGGAGCCCGATGAGCAATGTTTTTGCCCTCCATTTGGGAGCTTTTGTGTAAATGTTATAAAGATATAGAAATTTCATTTTTTAGGCTGTTATTCTGCTAATTTTTTTGTAAAAATGTCCACTTTCAGATCTATTAATAATGTGTGAAGTTGTGAAGTTTTTGGCATTATTTCGGGCATACCCGATTTGGGGTTTATCAAGAAATTGGTGGATCTTTGAAATATTGGTTGTTTGATTTTAAAAATCTGATTAGAGGCTTTAAATATCATATAAAATTAGAGGAAGGGACATTACAGTGGTATCATAGCTATGATCTTGCCAGCTTGAGGGTTTGTAGAAGTTTGCATGCAACCAAGTGAAAGAGAAAAGAGATATTTGCAACGAGAAAAGAATAAAGAAATTTTGATCAAACCTCTAGTTAAAAGTAAAAGTACTAAATCCAAGGAAAAAAAAAGTATAGCTGATCAATATGAGATGGCAAAGAAATTTTTCCAAGACATCCAAAATACTCAGAAGCAAATAGTGGATAGTTTGGCAGAAACTAGAGAGGCTTTGTGGATATTGACAGAAAAACTACAAGGAGTTGCATTTATTAATGAGAAAGGGGGCACTTCAGAGGAGCTAAGAAATCTGAAACCCACACCCTCTAAATCAACAAAAACTATTTTCTTGCCTGCAGATGAGCCACCAATACCAAATTCAGCCCTTAATCCTATGGAAGAGGTTACGAGTAATTTGATTGCATTAAGAGCTACTTACAATGGCTTAGATGATGACTTTCACAGTTCAGTTCCTTTTAGAGAATATGTGGATATGATGAACACTTTGATGCCCAAGAAAGAGTATAGGAGGGAGCATGACATAAGTGGAAGAGAGCTCAAAAATAAAATAAGCAAGTTTACAGCACCTACTTTTAATGGAATAAATAAAATTTCAGCTAGAACATGGCTACAAAAATTACAGACCTTCTTCACAATTAACCCCATGAAGGAGAGTGATGTTGTTCAATTTGCAAATCTACACTTGGAAGATGCAGCCTATGATTGGTGGTATCATGGAATGACTACTCAAGGTCATAATCAAGTAACTACATTTGATGATTTCAGTCAAAGAGTGATAGATAGATTTGACCTCAAGGATGATGAAGAGTACTTTAAAGAATTGTCAAAGTTGAAGCAAACCAAATTAGTTAATGAGTATATAGAAGAGTTTTAAAAAGTGGCTGTTATGGTACCTGATATGAGTGAAAAGAGGATTGTTTATCTTTTCCTTGATGGTTTAGAAGATTCTGTTAAGGGTTTGGTTAAGGCTTTCTCACCCTCAACCTTACAGGAAGTTATCAAAAGAAGCTTGCAACTTGAAACTTGTGTGCCTATGAAACCAGTCACTAATCAAAAACCCCCAAATCTTGGGCAACATAAGGGGAATTTTCAGAAAAAGACTTTTCCAGCACTACCACCAAAAGATGTGATAAATGTGGCAAAAAAGAAAGAAGATGAAGAGACTAGGAGTGAATTATGAAGGAAAAAGCTTTGTTTCACTTGTAGAGAACTATGGGTTTCGGGACACAGATGTTTGGGGAAAGGTCAAGTCCACTATATTGAAGTTGCTTCAAAATTTGATTCAGATTTTCATGACACTAAGGAGGAGGAAGAAGAAGAGAAAGAAAAAGAAATCAGCAAGGATGACACTTTAGCAACATTATCAAGAGTCCCAAGATACCATCCCTTTCGAATTCGAGAGGTACTAGTAGGGCAAAGGTTGAAAGTTCTTCTTGATAGTGGGGCAACTCACAATTTTATTGATGAGGGATTTGTCATGAAAAGAGGGCTTAAAGAAGAAGATTTTGAGGGATTCAATGTTACTGTAGCTGATGGATTCACTATGCCTTGCACACGGGTGGTGAAACAACTCAAGATGACCTTAGGAGATTATGAGTTATGTGATGACTTCTATGTGGTTGGCATTGGGGAGACAGATCTTGTATTGGGTGTTCAATGGTTGCACTCTATTGGAGGCTATTACATGAACCATCAAATTATGTAGTTTAAATTTTATTCCAATGGGAAAGAAGTCATATTGAGAGGCTTATTGAATGGAGCACCTAAGGCAGTCTCTGCAAAGAGGATGGAGAGGACTTTTTGAAGAGGACAAGTAGCATGGGCAGCAAGAGTCATAATCCATCCAACAAGCTCTCCAAAGAATCAAGATAATTTCCATTTTGAAATTCAAAATATTCTTGATAAGCATAGTATAGTTTTCATTGACTTGCCTCCAAGATTACCACCAGATAGAGGTTTTGAGCATGTTATAGAGTTAGAACAGGGTGCCAAACCAATTATAACAACCCCATACCACCATCCAAGAGGTTATAAGGAAGAAATTGAAAAAAATATTAAAGAACTCCTTGACATGGGATTCATAAGGCCTAGCTCTAGTTCATTTGCATCATCTATGGTACTTGTCAAGAAAAAGGATGTTACACTGAGAATGTGTATAGACTACAGGGCTCTAAACAAGAAGACCATAAAAAATAGGTATCCCATACCATGCATAGATGAACTCATTGATGAGTTACATGGTTCTCTATAATTCTCAAAAATTGACTTAAGATCAAGGTACCATCAAATCCGAATGAGGAGTGAAGATGTGGAAAAGACTGCTTTCAGATGTCACTATGGGCACTTTGAATTTCTGGCCTCACTAATGCACCTGCAACATTCCAATCTTGTATGAATAAGGTATTTAGCTAGCATCTTTGAAAATTTGTTTTGGTATTTTTTGATGATATCTTGATTTATAGTAAAACATGGGAAGAGTATCTAAAGCACATAGACACTATTTTGGGAATCTTGGAGCATCAATCCTTCTATGCTAAGCTATCTAAATGTGAGTTTAGTTTGATAGAGATCCTATATTTGGGACATATTATAAGTTCTAAAGGAGTACAGGTTGATAAACAAAAAATCCAGGCAATTTTGGATTGGCCTCGACCCACTAATCTTACACAGTTGAGAGGTTTCTTTGGGTTGTGTAGCTACTATAGGAGATTTGCCAAGGGATTTTCTCAGCTTGCTGCCCCCTTCACTGATTTGACAAAGAAAGGAGCTTTTGTTTGGATAGAAGAGGCACAAAAAACATTTGATAAGCTTAAGGAGGTAATGAGTTCATTCCCTGTGCTTGCAATTCTAGATTTCTCTTTACCTTTTGTTGTTGAATGTGATGCTTCTGGAGAAGGTATACGGGTTGTCCTAACTCAAAGGGGACATCCAAAAGCATTTGAGAGTAGAAAATTAAATTAATTAGAGAAAGGTTACTCCATCTATGATAAGGAAATGTTGGTAATCATGCATGCACTTCATAAGTTTAGACAATATTTGGTATGTAGGAGATTCATTGTAAAGACAAACCATAATAGCCTTAGGTTCTTCTTGAACCAAAGGGATTTGAATGATTGTCAACAAAAATGGGTAAGAAAATTGCAAGTTTATGATTTTGATATTGAATACATGAAAGGAAAGAATAATGTCATTGCTAATGCTCTCTCAAGAAAGCCCACTTTGTGTTCCTTAACATCTATCTCTGCTGATTGGAAAGTCTCCATAATTTCAGAGTATGCTAAAGATTCCTTTGCCACCAAGATTTTGGATAAGTTAGTGGATGATAATAGGTACACAGTTGTTGATGAATTGATTTATTACAAGAATAGGATCTTCTTAGTGCCAGGATCAAAAACTAAGGAGAGGATATTGAGGGCCTTTCATGACACACCTTTGGCTGGTCATCAGAGATACTTCAAGACATACAAACAAATTTGAGAGCAGTTTTCATGGAAGGGTATGAAAGAGGATGTCCTTAAACACATTAAGGAATGTATGGTATGCCAATAGAGCAAGAGTGAGAAAAATTTTCTTGCAAGGTTGTTGCAGCCACTTCCTATTCCTGAACAAAAATGCGAAAGTATTTCCATGGACTTCATCACTGGGTTGCCCAAGGTTCAAGGTAAGGATTGCATATATGTGGTGGTAGATAGACTAACTAATTATGCACATTTTTTTCCTATCACATCTAATTTCAAGGCATCACAAGTGGCCGACTTGTTCTTCAAGAAAAATTTTAGATTACATGGCTTGCCTAGAAACATTGTCAGTGACCAGGATAGTAGATTCCTCAGATCTTTTTGGAAGGAGCTCTTTCATTTGGTAGGAACTAAACTCACTCCTAGTACTAGCTATCACCCTCAAATAGATAGACAAACATAGATAGTTAATAAATAGATAGAGGGATATTTGAGGAACTATATTTCAAATCAACAACATGCTTGGGTGAAATGGTTGCACCTAGGGGAGTATTGTTACAATACATCTCATCACATGTCTATTGCTATGCCTCCTTTTTGTGCTTTTTATGGTTATGATGCCCTTTCCTTTGTTGATCTAGTAATTTCAGATAACAGAGTACCTGCAACAAGTGATTTTGTCAAGCAAAGCCAAGACATAATAAGGTCCCTCAAGGATAATCTAAAACATGCACAGAACCAACAGAAGTTGTATGCTGATAGGAAAAGGACTGAAAGATCTTTTGAGGTGGGAGATTTGATATTTGTTAGGCTGTAGCCATATAAGCAAAGCACCTTGAAGAGGAGTGGGGTAGAGAAACTCAAGCCAAGGTTCTATAGGCCTTATAAGATCATCAAGAAGGTAGGATAGGTAGCTTATGAATTGGAGCTCCCACCAAATAGAAAAATACATAGTATTTTCCATGTATCTTGCCTGAAGAAGGTTCTAGGCCAAAAAACCATAGTATCTACAGAATTACCACCTCTTGATGATGAAGGGAAATTAGTTTTGATACCAGAAGAGATTTTGGATACAAGAGAGAAAAGATTGAGAAATAGGAGCATCATAGAGCATTTGGTCAAATGGAAAAGATTACCACTGGAGGATGCAACTTGGGAAGGAGAAAATATTCTTGAGAATTAAAACCTTCATTTCTTGAGGACAAGCAATATTTGGGAGGGGAAGACTTTTCATGTCCCCTTTTCAAATAATTAAAAATAATAATCTTTGCTAAGGCAGGCAGGCTCAAAAAGGTGAAGTTTCAGCAAAAGGGGCTAATATTTGGAAACCAATGGACTAATAAATAAAAATTATTATTAAAATATGTTTTATTAACCCCTCTTGGATGTGAGTTAGGGTTATTCCCTCTTTTAAGGGACTTGGAGGCATTTTGGGCTTATTCCAAAACTTGATTTTCGCTTATTGTTTTGTTGTTCTTCAGAGGCTACCAAACCTGTGGAGAAGGAGACCCAAGAATGAGAGTTTTTAGGTTTCTAGCAAGGCTCGGGATGGGATTTTGAAGCCATTCTATGTGCAAGCTCATGCAGAGTTTTCCCTTGTGCTGAATAGTGCAAATTTGTGGGTTTTCGAGTGTGTTTTTTGTAAGAGTTTGGTGTTTTTGGTTGAGTATTTCATATCAGTTTGGGTTGCTGTTATATTTTATACTTTTAGATGTTAAAATAGAGCTGAATATATGTATTGGGTCTTGGTTAAACTTATGTGATAGATTATTAGTTTTTTGTGGTGTTTCTGGGCTATTTTGTGTTATTTTCGGGAGCCCAATGAGTAATGTTTTTGCCCTCCATTTGGGAGCTATTGTGTAAATGTTATACAGATCTAGAAATGTAATTTTTTAGTCTATTATTCTGCTGAAATTTCTATAAAAATGTTCACTTTCAGATCTATTAATAATATGTGAAGCTGTGAAGTTTTTGGCACTATTTCGGGCATACCTGATTTGGGGTTTATCGAGAAATTGGTGGATCTTTGAAATATTGGTTGTTTGATTTTAAAAGTCTGATTAGAGGCTTGAAATATCATATAAAATCATATAATATCATATCATAATATCAACTTCTAATTGGCTTCCATCAAAGTTTTCTTCACTTGATCATGTACCTCCTTCATTGATTACACAAAGTCATCAACTTGTCCACTGATCTTTTCATGTGAAGGTAGGTCCCTCAACTTGATTATACCTCTTGGGTGAGTGCCATACACCACTTTGAAAGGACTCAACCCTATTGTCCTATTCTTACTATCATTTTATGCAAATTTAGCTTGGGGAATAACTTGCTCCCAACTTTGTCCATATTCCTTGTTGAGGCACCTTAATCAGTTGCCCAATACCATATTTATCACCTCTGTTTGACCATGAGTTTGAGGATGGTAGGAAAAGTTATGTACTAGGTTTTTTCCAAGCCTCTTCCATAGGGTTTTCCAAAAAATTTACTATAAACTTAGCATCCCTGTCAACTACTATGCTTCTTGGAAAGCCATGTATCCTAACCATCTCCTTGAAGAATAGGTTGGAAACATTACTCACATCATTTGTAGTCTCATGTGGTATGAAATGACTCATCTTGTTGAACTTTTATAGTACCGCATGTAGAACAAGATTTTAGTATGCAAAGAACATTAACAATAAAGTAAACATTCACAAACCAAAACTAAATTCACATATATGTTTAGACAAAGAAAAGCAAACAAGAAGTGCAAACCTCACAAGAGAAAACACTCCATACTTTCTTGATTTTGTAGATGTGTCCTTTGATGTGGATGTATGCTCAAGATGCTCAAAGCTGCTTCAATGGAGATGGGTAATGGCAAATTGGTAGCTTTGTGAGCTCTCAATTTGGCATTATAAGGGTATGGGTATGGATTTTGGCTCTCAAAAGGGCATGATAACTTTAGCTCAAGGATTGTTGTTGAAATGGCTTGGGATGGGATTCAATTTATAGGTCAAGGGGTAGAGGGATGGAGGGTTTAGATGCAAGGATGGGGAGATGGTTAAGGAGGGCTAAGATGCACTCAAAGGGGAGCACATGGATTGTACTTGTTAAAACCAATGGGAAGGTGACACTTGTTACAAGGAGGATGAGTGTGAGAGGGTAGGGTAAAGGGTTGATTAAAGGCATGATGAGTGGGGTTGAGTATGTAAGAGAGATGTAAGAGGAATGAGTGTGGAAGAGGGAAGAGTGTGGAAGATGGATGTAAGAGTCATGACTGGGCTTGTAAGAGTCTTTTATGGTTTGTAAGAGCACTCATGACTTGGTGGTTGGGATTTTTGAGGTGAGACTTTGGTTTGGTTTAGGAAAGTCTTAAACTTGTTTAGGGAATGTGACAACATTAGGGGGTGGATTAGGCTTGGGTTTAGGATTAGATTAGGGATTTTAGAGATGTGCAAGTGGATGGCATTAATGAGGGTGGGTGATTTAGTGGCTAAGCTTGGTTAGTATGGGTGGATGGGGTGGATTAGGCTAAATGGAGGATTAGGGATAAGTTAGGGGTTTTTGGATTTGAGGATTTTATTTATCAAATAGATTTATTTAATAAACGGGGATTTTTGGAATTAGATAGAAGAATAGGATTTAATTAATAAATAATAGGTTATTTGATTTATCAATTAGGACTATAGATGATTAATTAAATTAATCAGCTAGGGAATGGCAAAGGATTAATTAAATAGAAATTTAATTAATGATGCCTTTAGAGATGACTAAATAGGATTACCAAAGTAGTGTAATCAAATTTAGGTGTCTACATTTTGCCCCTCTTTGACATAGTGTTGAGGCAACACTATTTCAAAGAAGTTCGAATGAAGACGACACGAGGAAGATGTTTTAGCAACAAGGTTGCCCCTGTCTTGGATAAGAAGAGGAGAGGCTAGACTTAGATGATGCCCCCTCAAGAAGGCGGCGTGGGGAGAAATGAGGCTCGACGACTTTTTGAAAAGCACAAGAAATTGAGATGAGCTGAGACACAGGTTGGCAAAGAGAAGGGGCTGAATTAGCTCAAACTCTCACTAAGGGAGAATGATAAAGGAGAATTAGAGGCACAAGAGTAAAGAAAGCTTAAGACTTTCCAGGATTGGGGGGGGGGGGGGGGATGGAGGAGTGGAGCGCTATAAAAGGAATCCATGGTAGGGAGATGGATGATGGAATGATAAAGCTGATGCAACAAGATTTCAAAGAGTCAGATTGGCGGAAGATAGGTTTCAAAGATCCTTAGGACTAGGATTGTGGATCTTGAAAGATGAGGCTTGGTGGATTGATTTGATTGGTGGATCCCTAAGACTAGGATTGTGGATCCCTAAAGCTAAGCATGAGGAGTGATTCAAAGAGATATTGATGCATAAGCTAGGATAGGTGCTGGATATGGATGGGAGATAATGGAGATGAAGGGAATCTATTGAAGCTTTTTGAGCAGGGGGATACTTCAAAGAGAAGTACCACCATGTAGTTGAGCACTATATTTGCTATAGGACTATTGGTTAATTGCCAAGGTTACCAAGAACATCAAGGCCTTTTCACCAACTATCCAGAGGACTGATGAACTGACTTGAAACAAACACGCAAGGATTGCCCCAGTATCACACATGAATCCCAGAGGAAGTAGAGTGGAAAAAACACTAGGTAACCCACAAGAAAAACAAGCAAAAGACTTGATCAAGACCTTACGCTCTGATTGCCCCATTCACAGCATACCATGATATGGAAGATCGTGGCAACCTTGAGGAGGGAACAAGGAGATTTCTTGGAAAAGATATTTCAAGACTCAAAAGGGAAGATTCCAAATCAAAAGAAAGCGAAAACCCAAAAGAGCACTATTTGCCAACGAGATTGGTAGGACGAGGTACTAACGGACCAAGATCAGACCTGAGGAAAGCTATATCCTACAAGGATCTATCGGAGAGCACCTAAGCTGGTGGATCTGGATGAGTGATGCATCTGGCAAGCTGAACTAAGAAGGATAACACTTTGGTGATAGGAGATCTAGCTAAAGGATGCATTGGGATAGCTAACCAAGGGTTGTGTGATGTGTGCAAGATGTTGATCAAGGAGGAACTGACACGAAAGCTGGATAGATACAATAGTACTAAGCTAAAGAGGATGTACAAGCTGATAGACCAAGATATATTACAAATGTACAAGGTTGTGTCATGTTTTGGCTTTTGTGAGATGGAGATGTTTGTGAAGGATGGGATGTCTATAATAGTTGATAGGTGGATAGTTAGATGGTTTACGAAAAGCTTAAGTGAAGATGGGGTTTTGTGTGTGCATGTGATAGGATACAAGCTAGGATACAAGATTATTTACAAGCTGAAATATGGTACAAGCTTTGGACAAGATTTGGATATACAAGCTATGATACAAGGATGGATACAAGATTTACAAGCTGGGGGACAAGATTTACAAGCTTTGGTACAAGATTTACAAGTTGTACAAGAGGTATTTACAAGCTCCATTAGATTTTGGATATTTGGTTGGAACACCAAGGGAACAAGAAGGTATCTTATGGGATGGTGGGTGGATGGATGAGGGATAGGATAGTGATAGATAATGGATTAGTCTTAGTACATAAGGCACCTGAATTACCAGGTTTTCACCAAGGTACCTATCCAAGGCGCTTGAATTGCCATGTTTTCACCATTGGATGCTTATTTTTCTTTACTATTTTTTTTTTTGTATTTTTCAAAAGCTGGGTATACAAAGGATCTTCAAGCATAGAACTTCTTGAGATGAATGATGTTAGTAGGATCATTCAAGAGTTCCCCTTCTGGTGTAGATAGCTGATAGGCTCCGGAGCCAAAGGATGCATTGACAACATAAGGACCAAGCCATGTAGGTTCAAACTTGCCCTTCTTTTCTCGATCTGCTTGGACTTTCATGTTTTCTTTGAGGACCATGTCACCTGGTTGAAAGTGTCATGGGAGCACCTTCTTGTTGAAATTCCTTTTGAGATGAGTTTGGTAGACTGTGAGATGGTCATAGGCTTGTTGTCTCTTCTCATCTAAGAGATCTAGCTGGGTGACTCGAGCTATTCTTTATTCTTCATCTGATATTTTCCCTTGCAAAGATATGCGTAGTGAGGGAAGTTCAACTTCTATAGGTAATACCACTTTGGCACCATAGACTAGGGAGTATGGAGTTGTTCCTATGGATGTACGGAAGGAGGTTTGATAGGCTCATAGAGATAGATTTATTTGTAGGTGCCAATCACGGCCGAAATCATTGACAACTTTCTTTAGGATTTTGAGGAGGGTTTTGTTAGTTGCCTCTGCCTGGCCGTTACCTTGTGGGACATATGGGCTAGAAAAGTGGTGATGGATGTGGAGGGAAGTGCATAATTCTTCCATGTTGAGATTTTCAAAGTTACCTCCGTGGTCAGTGAAGATGGTGGATGGGATGCCGAAGCGACAAAAAATGTGGTACAAGATGAACTTGGAGACCTAAACTCCTGTAGCTGAGACTAGGGGGACTGCTTCCACCCATTTAGTGAAATAGTCTGTAGCTATTATTATCCATTTATGTCCATCAGATGAGAGAGGTGTGATAGTTCCAACTAGATCAAGGCCCCAACAAGAAAAAGGCCAAGGTGGTGCAATAGGCTATAGATCTTGTGCTAGAACATGCACAAGATTTGCATGCTGCTGACATGGGAGACACTTCCTGACAAAGTCACATGAGTCTTCTTCAATGGTAGGCCAATAGTAGCCTGCTCTAAGGAGTTGTCATGCTAGGATAATACCACTCGTGTGGGAACCGCAAAGTCTGGAGTGTACTTCTTTTAACGCCATCGCAGCCTCATTTTTATCTAAACATCGAGAGAGAGAGAGAGTATCGTGATAACCTCGACGATATAGGGTATTGGCTATGATGACATAGCGAGATGATTTTTGGATAAGGTTCTGGTGTTGGGTGCATGTGAGGTGAGGGGATATGATAGCATCGTTAAGGTAAGCATGAATTTCATGGTACCAAGGGGATTGGGGACCAACCAAGATACAAACACAGTTTGAATCCTCATTTGCATAGGCGAGTGTGAGGAGTTGCTTGACTAAAAACTCATACTATGTAGCTTCTTGGGGAATTTCTAAGAGCAAGCCAATAGTGGCCATGGCATCTACTACCTTATTCTGCATTCGTGGCACTTGTGTAAACTGAAGCTTTGTAAAATGTTGGGTCAGCTGATCAACTAGCTCTTTGTAGGGTAATAGCTTTTCGTCTTTGGTTTGATATTCATTTAGGACTTGCTTGATGATGAGCTGAGAATCCCCAAAAATTTGTAACTCAGTGATATTCCATTCTGCAGCTATCTTTAATCTTGCTATAAGAGCTTCATATTCTGCTATATTGTTGGTGCTAGGAAATTTTAGCTTGAAGGCTTTTGGAATGTAATCTCCTTGAGGTGTAACCAACAATATTCCTGCCCCTGATCCATGAGATGTGTATGAGCCATCAAAATAGAGTTTCCATGGGGGTTGTTCTTCAATTAGACAGATATGCTCATTTGGAAATTCTGTGATCAAAGGATATGCATCTATTAGAGGTGCATTAGCTAGGTGATCTGCTATAGCTTGCCCTTTGATTTCCTTTCTATCCACATACTGGATGTCAAACTCACTTAGTAGCATAACCCATTTTTCTAGCTGACCTATGAGTGCTGTTCTAGAGAGCATATACTTGAGAGGATCAATTTTGGAGACTAGTTGGATGGTATGACTTAGCATGTAGTGGCAAAGCTTTTGAGTTGAGAAAACAACTGCGAAACAAGCTTTTTCCATAGGAGTGTAATTGAGTTCATAACCAACTAGGGTTCTCCTGATATAGTAGATGGCTCTTTCTCTACTATAATTATCAAGCTGTGCTAGAAGTGCCCCTAGAGCAGTAGGCATTGCAGATATGTACAAAATCAGGGGACAACCAAGAACTAGTGGAACCAAGATAGGGGGATTGGTGAGATACTGCTTGAGCTGGTCAAAGCTGCACTGACATAAACGATCCCACTTGAAGTTCTCATCCTTCTTTAGTAAATGTGAAAATGGTGTACACTTATCTGCAAGCTGGGAGATGAAGCGCCAGACAGATTGAAGCTTTCCCTGAAGAGAGCGAAGTTTTCGCAGTTTCTGGGGAGGAGGCATGTCTAAGATAGCCTTGACCTTTTTGGGGTCAATCTCTATACCTTGTTTAGAAACTATGAAGCCTAGAAGCTTGCTAGATGTGACCCCAAAGACAAAATTCTTGGGATTTCGCATGAGATGATATTGGGCTAACCTATCAAAGACTTTCTCCAGGTCAGCGAGATGATCCATGAAGGTGTGAGATTTGACTAGGATATCGTCCACATAATCTTCCAAAATGCTATGGATAAGATCATGGAAAATGGTTGTCATAGCTCTTTGATAGGTAGCCCCAGCATTCTTTAGGCCAAAAGGCATCATGGTGTAGTAAAAGGTTCCCCAAGGGGTAGTGAATGTTGTCTTATGCTAATCCTCTTCTACAATCTTGATCTGATTATACCCAGAAAATCCATCCATAAGGGACAAAATTTCATGTCTAGCTGTAAGATCTACAATCATATCTATGTTGGGTAAGGGAAAATCATCTTTTGGGAAAGCTTTGTTTAGATCTCTAAAATCAGTGCAGACTTTGATGTCACCAGAAGGCTTAGTGACAGGGACCATGTTGGAGATCCACTCTGAGTAGTCGATAGGTCAAATAACCTTAGTAGCTAACATTCTTTCTAATTCAGCTTTGACCAGTAATGCCACCTTGGGGTGCATTTTTCTAAGCTTTTGTCTGACGGGCTTGATCTTTGGATCGATTGCAAGATGATGAACTACAAGCTTTGGATCAAGTCCTGGCATGTCTTGATATGACCATGCAAATCAGCCAATGTTCTCTCGTAAGACCTCAAAGAGGAGATCAGCTTGGTCTTGTGATAGGGATGCAGTAATGTGAACAAGTATGGGGATCTCTGAAGAACCGATGTTGACTTCTCTAGTATCCTCTATTAGAATAGATGACACCTCTGGCCGATTATCTTGAGGAGGCAATACTAAATCCTCATGTTCTGCTTGTGGCTCTAGATTTTCTTGCTTAGGGGTTCTCTTCGCTGCCTTAGCTAGTCCCGAATTCACCTTAGTTGCATTTTTGAGTGTATTGGAACTAGTTTGGGGATTTTCTCCAAAATACCCCTTGGGATCTAGCTTATAAATATAGGCAGAATCTGGCTTTGTCTGCTTGTGAGGTGTTTCAGCTCCCATGAATCTTAGAAGCACTTCCTCTGATGTGAACTCATCAATGTGTATGATGCTTAGTTGGTCCCAATCTATGAGGAGTTGTGGATGAGCAAGTGGTAGGTCAATGAGATGGATGGATAGTTCTTGGAGGATAGAGTCTCTAAGGGAGATTTGGTCTAGGATATCGTCGTAGGCTCTCTTTTCAACTTCCTCAGGAATGTCTTCAATTTTGACAAGGTTGCAGTGGATGTTTGAAAAAGTGTGACCATTCTCGTTGGTGCCCCCAGTTGTGGGTATGCCAAAGCCAAGACCTGACTTCATTTCCCACTTATGTGCTTTGAGGGGACATTGCATGCCCCTTTCTTCTGGTCCTAGTCCACCACCTTGATAGTTCCATTTTTCAGTGATGAGCTTATGTTCTTGGGGATACTTCTGGCTAAAGTGATCAAGGCGTGCTTGATTTCTTGGAGGTGCATCCTTATGTAACCAATTGTTGATATCTGGAGTGAGCTCTTCATGAAGAGGGACTTTTGAGGACACAAAGGTGGTTGGGCCAAACTGTTTGTATCGAGGAGGTGGAATCTCCTTAGCTTTGTGATATGTTGGCCGTCCATGGGTATGTGGATCAAGTGGGATTGCTCTGACAGCAAATGCATCTGATAGACTATACTCTCCATAGCCTTTATTGTTGATCTTTATGGTAGATAGGGTGGAGACGAGGATGGTTTCTGTATCATTACAAGTGTGGGATGAGCTGGCGATGGCTGTGCCGATGTCTATTCCAGGGCAATGGTTTGTATATGAAGCTTCAACTGCATTGCAGTAAGCAAAGGGTTCTGGATCAGCATGGATGGTTACCTCAGTGCCTTGATGCGGAAATTTGATGCACTGATGGTAGGTGGATGGAATGGCCTTCATAGCGTGAATCCATGGGCGACTGAGGAGGATGTTAAATGGTACGTTTAGATCAACAACATGGCAAACTATCTCTTGGATGACCAACCCAACCTTGATTGGTAGCAAAATAGTCCCTTCTATGGTTCTTTCCAAGTTGTCATAAGCTTTGATGGTGATAACCTCACTGATCATATCTGCCTCAGTATACCCAGCTTGTTTTATGAATTTTAGGGTGCAAATGTTCAAGGCTGATCCATTATCTATCATTACTCTTTTCACGGCAAAATTGGATACCATGATGGCTATGCGAAGCGAAAGGGTGTGATCTGGCTCGACCACGGGTATGTCGGTGGGTTTGAATGATAGGGAACATGAGGAGGATAGGTGTCTGACAAGATTATGAAAATCAGTAGCATTGATATCAGAAGGGACATGGGATTCTATGAGAGCACTGTCAAGGATGTCTTTGTACACAGGGCTAGTGCAGAGAAGGTCTAAAATGGAGATTTGGGTTGGCATGTTCCCAAGGTGTTCCAAGATATTGTATCGACTTTTCGATGGAGCTGATGGTACTGATGAAACTGGTGGGCCTGCAATGTTAAATCACGCTCTTCGAGTGGTAACTGCACACTCATTATCTGGTCCTTGGATATTGATGACATTGATAGAAGGATCTTTCTCGGATATACAACCTATAAGGCTACCATAGTCTATATAGGATGAAGTGTGGTCATTGTTCTTCCCATGCTGTTGATTTGGCTGGCAGTTGTTGGTGTTTTTTTGGATAGGTGCTTTTCTAGGATTTTGGTTGTTGTGTGGAGGAAAAGCATTTTGATAAATCTGTAAGCCTGCATTGGGAGAGGTTTGGGCGCCAACGGTGATTTCTTTTTGATCAATGAGGTCCTGCACATAACCTTTCAGTTTCATGCATCTGAGGGTGGTGTGACCGTTTACCCTATGGAACTTGCAATACTCATTGTCCTTGTACCATGCAGCTTTGGATTGGCTTGGATCAATTTGCTAGGTAGGAGGAAATTTGATGAGGTTTTCCTTAGCCAATTTCTCAAAAATGACATCCAATGGCTCACCAAGGGGTGTATAGTTTCTAGGTGCAGGTTGGAATCTAGGTTTTTGCCCTGCAGCTACATTGATGGCATTAGCTTGATTGTTAGACCCTTGAAAGTTGGGTCTTGTATTGTGGTTTTGATAGCTTCGGTTATTCTATTGTTGGTAATTGATAGCTTGTTGGTTGTTTGGTTGATATGGTGGGTTAGACTAGTTTTGAGAAGGACCAACAATATTCACATATCTGGTGTCAGTAACCCCATCTGTTGCAACATGCTTGTTTTTGTTCCAATACCTAGAATTTTCATTGAAATGTGATTGATTTTGGTTGGCCTCTTTGTAAATATTGACCACACCATCTTTAATGAGTCCTTGTTCAAGGATCATTCTGTTCTCTTTGATATCTTTATAGGTCTGCAAATAGTTCATGGTCATGTGGTGAGCCAAGCTGGGATGGGCATTATCAATAAACATTTTCACCACATGGCGCTCTGGCAAGGTGCAGGATATGTGGGTGGTAAGGGTTTGCCATCTTTGCAAGTATTCAGCAAGGCTTTCTCCACCTTTTTGCTTAGTGTGGACAAGGTCAACTATTGATAGCTCTGTTTCAACAAGATGGGCATATTGGGCTACGAATGCCTTAGATAATTCAGCAAAGTTTTTAATTGTGCCATAGGCGATTCTATAAAACCATTCAAGAGTTGGTCCAGCCAAGCTTTTGGGAAAAAGGCGCAAGAGGAAGACATCATTGTATGCCACGTCCTGGCAGTGCATGTAAAATTCTTTGATATGTGTGACAGGGTCTCCTTTTCTTCTGAATTTGTCAAATTTGGGTACCTCAAAGTGTTTGGAAAATGGTGTCATGGTAATGGCTCTGTCAAATGGGTAAGGACACACATTCTCAAACTTGAATGTCTTTGGATCATTCCCTTCTTGGATGGCTTTTAGAGCTATCTTCATTTGCTCCCATTCTGAATTGATAGGTGATGGCTGGGGTGCCCCCAATGTAGGAGTTCCTTGAGGTAGGTATGCACTAGATGGGGCCACTGAATATGGATGGCTATGAGGGATTTGATGATAGGGGTTGTACATTGTTTGAGCAGCTGCATGGTGGATGATGGGTTGTTGAGGGGGAGGTGGCACATATTGCTGCATGTGCTACGAGGCTTGCTATTGATATGGGATTTGAGGTTGGGATTGAGGAACATAAGCTGGCTGTGGGATAAATGGATTGCTTTGTGGAGGTAAGGTATAAGATGGTTATGAAGCTTGGGGAAAGGATCAGGGGGCTTGTGGGGTTTGACCAAGGTATGTGGGCTGCGCCCCCATTTGGGATGGTACCTGCAAATAATTGGTGGTTGGTTGGATTGGTGGATTACCTCCTAGAAGTGGCATTAAAAAGTAGTTGTTAATAGGAGGTAATGGATTAGTTGGTGGTGGAGGTGGCGGGAATTGAAAGCTTGGGAATGGAATTGATGGGGTTTGATAGCTTGGTGGATGGATTTGGAAGCTTGGTAGAGTGGTGGCGAGACCTGGGGTCACTTGGGAGCTTGGTACAAAATTGGCAGTAGCTTGTGGGATTTGATAGCTTTGTGGAGTGAAGGTAGTAGCTTGTGGATTTGTGGCTGATGGTATTGAGCTCCCAAGACCTAATGGAAATGATGGGATTGTGCTTTGGGTTGTGGTGAACAAGCTGGGGGTGATGAAAGGTTGATTACTTGGCCCCATGGGTGGCATCCCTGTTGTATATTACTGAGGTTGGCCAAAGATACTAGCACTGATTTGGGAGATGGGTGGATTTGGAAGGCTGGGTTAGGGAGTAGCAGCAATAGTGAAGGGGGTGAACGATGAGGTGTTTTGGGTAAAGGGGGTTTGGAGCGGAGAGGTATGAACCAAGGATGGAGTGGTGGTGGTTGGGTTTTCTTGTGGCATGGAGATTTCAACTTGGGTGGATGATGGTATGTTTGGGTCTATTGGATCATATGGATTGGCCGGAGGCTCTTCTTTTGGCATATATTAAGGATAATTTGGATCATAAGAGCCTATGGGTGGTGGCAGCTGCCAAAAAAATGGGTGAGATAGATCTGATAATGGAGGGGGTATTCCAAATTCAAAGGTTCCTACATTGTCCCTTTGAAAATTAGCCATGATTGTCTCTTTGTTCTTGTCTATAATGGCATTTACCAATACTACATTTCCTGGTTGGTTCATGAAAGCTTCAATGTCAGTAGGTGATGGCATAGCTTTTTCTAGGCTGAAGGATGGCTGAGTGCTCAAGGGGGGTGATGTTGTTCGGTCCAAATGATAGGGCTCCATTGTTTCTTTCTTCTTGGCTAAGCGAGTGACGGGTGGCATGAAGATGCAGAATGTTCCTAGGGATGAGATGCAACAAATGCTGGTGGATGCAAAAGGGGGGAAGGCTTTTCTATGCAAATGATTTCCTAGGTTGAGGCAAAGCTGTATGAAAAAACCTAAGGAGGATTGGGTTGGGGATTCTAACTTCAAAGATATGTTTCCAAAGCACAAAAGGTCTTCTTTCCTATGTGCAAGCTTGGTGGTGATTGTGTCAACTTAAGGATAGATTGATGATCCTTTAGGAAGAACACAAGATTGACCACTTGTGGATCCCAACCTTTAGCTCAAGGTGATGAGGGATAACAAGTGACAAAGCTAGATTACCCTAGACAAAGCTCTGTCAAAGGGATAACCTTGGTGAGATTGGTGGATTTGGAAGATTTTTAGGAATGGAAAACTTTTGGCAAGGTGACAACAAATTTTGAAGGCTTGGATGTGAAGATTTTGGATTGCTGGCTAGATGGTTTGATTCTAAATGAGATGGATGAGCTAATAATGCTTAAGGGGATGACCTAAGATGGTTGGCTTTTATACAAAGATGACTCTAAAGTGAAGCTTATCCAAGAAGATGTGGAAAAACAAGGGTGTCTAATCATAGAAATCATGCCTAGTTGGTAAGGCATAAGCAGGATTAACTCCTGGATGTTGGCTAAATTTGATGGTGCACTCTAACCAAGCCTCTTGAAGTGCTTCATCGGTAGCTTTGTCCTCTGCTTTGTGGAGTTTGGCAATTTGTGGGCTTGGTGTTACTTCTTTTCTCTTGCCGGAAAGTTCTTGGTATGCCAGAGATGGCTTGAGTTTGACTTTGTGAAACTTTTTTTTGGGTTTGGGTTGTTCCGACATAAATTCTTGAATTTGCTTAGCTTTGAGAGATCTTAGTTGTTTTTCTTTGACTCGTTCAACTTCTAAAATAGGCAGTGACTACGCTAAGTGTGCCCTAAGCTAGGATTGACCAAGTTTGGCAAACATTCATTCAACAAGTAAATTAAAAACAAGCAATAGATAGGAACACCCAGATAGAAGTTTGTGGTTCTCAGAATGTGATACTTGCGCTGAGGAGTGTGTATGTTCTACAAATGTTTTGATCATTCACTTCAAACACATTAACATCCTAGGTGGTTATCTACAAGGCTGACATTTGGTTTAGCTAGGGAGTCCTCGATATACCCAAGGTACGTGAGGCCCAAATCCATAGATGAGACCAAAAAGATGTCACACAGCCGAGAGGAGCGGTAATCCACTTCTCCTCTTTCACTTCTCAAGGGTATAAAGTTCCTTGAGGCTTAGCCTGAGTGACAAAATCTTGATCCCAAGAGAGGTGTCTTTCGATTCACCTCCCGATTCTTATACTCTGCCAGAATTCTGGAGTTGAGGTCATCCAAGGGGTGATGAAATCCCCAAGTAGGCCTCCTAAAAAGAAACAAGGTTTTGGATCCTAATCTTATGCACCCAAGATGGCCTCGAAAGACGACAAGGGGAGAGAAGACTTAGATGACCCTGGGCTAAAAAACATGCTTGTTCTTTTACCAACTGACTCTTATGTGTGCTAATCTAGACTTTGCAAGCACTCATGTTTAAGAGACAATGTTCAATTCCAACTTGAAGCGCCAACAAAAGTAAATCAATCGAAGAATGCAAACAATAAGAAGAGTTAGGGTCAACAAAAGAAAACTTGTGTGCCCGGAGGCCCTCCAAATCAAGTATCGATTAATTTTTTTTAAGGCATTCAAGATTGAGTGTGAGTTTATTTTAAGCACAAAACAAAAGTGTGCGAGATTCGATTTCAAGCGCATGCTCAGAGGCTCTCCACGTCAGTTGTTGTTCAATTTTAGTGCCCAAACTTGAAGTGTGATCGATTTAATCTAGAGTTTTGGTCATTTAAGAATTTTGATAAAGTTAAAGCAAACGTTCAAAGACCAAGTGAGTTAGTTAGATTGTGGAACATTTAACACCTTTTTCAAGTAGACCCATCCCCATAAATGGCGCTGAGATTGCAACCAATGGTTGAATTGACGGGTGATTAGAAAAGAGGTGAGTCCAAGAAACTACTCAAATTGATTTTTTCAAATTTGCATTTAACTTAACAAAGTTTCTTAATTGTCCAAAAATCAAACTTTGCCCAAATTGCATGCAAAAGAGAGATTTGTTTGTTCTTTTTAATGCACCAAATGAAGTGTTTGATATTGCAATGGTTAATTGATCCTTGGCATTCAAGATTGGATTTGTTGTTTTAAGCATGCATTCCAAGGAAAATTGATTTTAATCCATGGCATTCAAGAGTGTGTTTTTGAGCAACATTCATTCAATAAAAAATGTGTTTAATCATTCAAGTTCATTTTAGCAACATGCATTCAAAGACAAATGATTAAACATTCAAGTTCATTTTAGCAACATGCATTCAAAGACAAATGATTAAGCATTCAAGTTACTTTTTAACAACATGAGAACCTGCAAGAAACATGGTTAGTGGTTCCATATGTGCTCTAACCTACAATGAGACAAAAAAAAAGCAATTTAGTTAATCACCCAAAATCTTCAAAAATGAAAGCTTAACTATGGGAAAAAAATTTTAACTTTTTTTTGTTGTTTTTCCTATGCGTAAAAATGCTTAAAATGGTCTAAATCTTATGGAACCACTAAAAGTCAAATTTTGATTTATACTCTTTTTAAAAAAAAAAAAATTTTAACTACAAAGTGCAGAAATAAAGATCTTAAAATAGAAGTGCAACAGAGACAGGCGAAGATGACAGTTCATCAGGCACAGACGCCAAACTGCAGAGATGCTGATTTGCAGAGATGCTAATCTGCAAAGATGACAAAGGAAGAGGCAAAGATGATAGATTAAGTTGGCGGGGGCGGAGACGACAGTCTAGGTTGCGAAGACGACAGTTTGATGGCTGGCGACAGCGAAGATGATAGTTTGATTGATGGCGGCAACGAAGATGACAGTTCAGGTTGCAGAGATGACAAAGTAGCCAATCGAGGTGTTGATCTATGGAGACGATAGTCCAAGATGCGTAGACAATAGTCGGAGATGCCAAACTACGAAGACGACAATTTGGTTGCCAAGAATTTAGTATGCAAAGACACTATCCATCCCTATCTTAGTCCTTGGTATACCCACTATAAAGTCCATGTTGGTGCATTCCCAAGGCCTATTAGGAATAGAGAGAGCTTGGTAGAGCCTTGCATTTTATGAACTCCATTTGGCCTTCTTATATATGCTACATTGCTCCACATACTTCCTAACATCTCTCTATATTTTAGGCTAGTAATAGAATATTTCCACAAGGTCCAAGGTCTTTTTCAGACAAAACTGTGCACTCATGCTCCCATTGTGCTTCTCTTGTATGAGATTCTCCCTCATAGATCTCCTTGGGATGCAAAATTGTTGACCGTTGAATAATATTTCATTCTATAGGGTATATTCAAAATAAGCACTATGGAAATGATTACCAAAATTAGTACATACCTTATAAGCCTCTGAAAAGTCGGTGTCCTCATACAAATCTTTGAAACCATCCAAGCCAATACTTTTCTACTTGACTTGTTTCACTATCATCAATTTCCTTCTCAAAGCATCTACCACCTAATTATTTCTCCCCTTCTTATGCTTGCTAGTTAAGGTATAAGACTATAAGAACTCCATCCACTTGATGTGTCTTAGAATTAGCTTCTCTTGTGAGCTAATAAAACTTAGAACCTAGTTATCTATGAAATCAAAAAACTCCTTAGGAAACATGTAATGCCTCCACTTCTTGAGGGCCTAGACAAGTGCATAAAGCTCTAGGTCATATGATGAGTACCTTGTCTTGGCTTCATTAAGCCTCTCACTAAAACATTCTACTAGTCTGCCCTCCGTACTTGGAACTAATCCAACTACTATGTTGCTAGCATCACACTTTACCACAATAGTCTCTCAAAACTTAGTAGAACCAAGATAGGTTGGGTTTCTACCTCCTTCAACCTCTCAAAGCTCTAATATATAGACTTGGTCCACATAAATTTAGTCATCATGCCCCTTTTGATTGTATCCATCATAGGTGCACATATTTCACTAAACCTTCTTACAAACTTCTTATAAATTGTGCCAATCTATAAAAAATCCTAACCTCAGTAGTAGATCTAGGTGTAGGCCAACTCAAAATAGCCTTTTCTTTGTTCTTATCCATGTTAAGACTCCTTTGGGACACTGCAAACCCTAAATATACTAGTTCCTCTTTCATGAACTCACTCTTTTCCAAGTTTACTATCAACTTTTTTCCTTGGAGCTTCATCAATACCAATTATAGGTGTTTCATATGCTCCTCTTTGGTCTTACTAAAGATGATAATATCATCTAGGTAAACCGAAACAAATACCCCTATGTAATCCTTCAAAACCTCATTCATGACTCATGAAGGTACTTGGTATATTGGTAAGGCCAAATGGCATTACCAATCACTCATAGAGACCCTTAGTAGTCTTAAATGCAAACTTCCATTCATCCTAATATTATAGTAACCACTTTTAAGATCAATTTTGGAGAAGTACCTAGCTCCACCAAAACAATCCATCAAGTCTTCTATCCTAGGAATAGGAAATCTATACCTAATTGTGATTCTATTAATTACCCTAGAATTAGTACACATTCTCCACTTTTCTCCCTTTTTAGGTGCTAGGACCACTAGTATGACACATGGAATGATGCTTTTCCTAATTAGCCCTTGATCAAACAACTCTTGCACTTGCCTTACAATTTCCTTGTTCTGCCATGGAGTCATCTTGTAGACAACTTTGTTTGACAATGATGCTCCTGGTATGAAGTTAATTTGATGATTTATGGCCCTCTTGGGTGGTAGGGTAGGTTGTGCTCCATCACAAATGATGTCTTTAAACTAGTCCAATAACTCTTTTACTTTTATAGGCATATGTTGGATGTAAGTGCCTTTTCCTCCTTAGGTTCCCTATAACCATCCCTTAAAGATTCTTGTAGGTCTAGGGGTTCTAGGTGTTGAAACAATTGATTAATTTGTGTATTGTCTTTGATGTTACACAAAATGTCATATTATTTTTAGTTAGTGTATACCACATTGACTCATGCATTAAAGACAGTTTTCTATGGGTACCAAGCATTTCAGAGTTTGTCTAGTTCATATGACAGTATCTACCAAGTTCACTCGGGCATCAAAGGAAAGTTTGTGGAAGATGAGTGTTAACCAAACTCACTTGGTTAATGAAAGAAATGTTGGATGGAACCAACATTAACCAAGCTCACTCAGTTGCCAAATGAACCATGCAATGTTAACTGAGCTTACTTGGTTAACACAAGAAAATCATTTTTGAGTTAGTGTCTACTGAGCAAGGTCGGCTAACGAAGGATTTTCTTGTTTTGGCATATTGAATTTAATTGATTTATTTGTTGGTTGTAGCCGACTAAGAAGATGAATATTAATTATTCTAAGTTGTATTTGAGCCAACTTGACAATATGAAAGATATAAATAAAAGGTCAAGTTGAGGATTAGGAAGTGTGAAATATGAGTGCATGGAAGACATTTGAAGATCTAATGATGCTAAGAGGAAGCGGACTAGAAGGATAAGAAGAATATCCTTGAGAAGTTGAAAATATATATTTGATTAGGAAGGATCAAGTATAAGCCAGAATTGAGATCTATAATCAACAATTTAGTTGCATCCAAATCAGGTCATGTCATTGTTACTCTCTAACCATTGTAGCAGTGATCTAAATCTCTTAACAGAGTTGTCTTTATAGCTATTTGTAAATCTTCTAACAAGATGGCAATTCTATTGAATTTTCTAAAGACCTCTAACAGGGCCACTCCTAATTGGGTGATTAAATCCTCTAACAAGGTCACACATAATAGTGTGTTTTGTAACCTTTAATAAGTTTAGCTCCTAACAAGGCTAACTTTAGAAGAGTGAAAAATAATAACTACTTGCAATTGGTGGTTTTTCCCAAATTGGGTTTCCATGTTAAATCTTGGTGTCAAATGTGTTCATGCTATTTATTTTATGTGTTTGCAACTAATTTAAATTAATAAACAATCATAGATAATATTTTAATATTTTCATGTTAACTATTTGCCGAGTTACAACATTTTTAGTGTGTTTACCGAGCATCAGCAAAGTTTAGTTTTTAGGGTTTATTTTGTATTGACATCTAAGGGATATAGGATTTATTTTTGTAGTAACTAATTCACTACTTCCCTCTTAGTTTCTCCTCTTATATTACAAAAATTGGTATTAGAGCACTTGGTGCTTGCAGAGAAGGTCTTAAGCACCTAAGCTAAAGATTAGGATGTCTTATAGAAGAGAAATTCCCAAGTTAAACTGAGACAACTTTGTAGCATGGCAAGGACTTATGAGATTACATCTAGAAATTATTAGTGATTTAGGTTGTAAGTATCTTGATATAGTTGTGGTATTCAAAAGACATGCCCCATTCCTCACCAAGAATGGGGACCCCCTTTTTTATTTTTGACTCTTGGACTCACAGTTCAAGGGTTGGGAGAGGAAAATTCAATTAGAAGTTAGATTTCTAGAGTTAAAATTCAAAAAGAAAAAGAAAAAAAGAAAAAAAAATTCACCCCCTCTCCCACACGCGCACGCACCGAGGCATGGTGTGCTTTACATTTTGCACAAGAGGGAGAGAGGGCTATAAAACCCTCCCTCCCCCTTATTTTATTTTCATTTTTATGGTAGAGCAAAGAAGGGAGCAAGTGAGGAGACCCACCCCCCTCACCCCCCCTTGCAATGGCACTTGGTTGAGCGCTACGCGTAGAGCCCTCAGTGCAAGTGTCATGCATCACGTGCCCTTGGTGCAAGCACTAAGTGCTGCAGCACCTCGGGTGTGATTGTCATCATGTGCCCTCAGCATCACACTAGGCATTGCACACTACAGGTCGAGCACTGTGCTATGTATCATACACTTTGGCATTGCGGGCCAAGCACAATGCTGTACGCTTTGGTACCATGGGCCGAGTGCTCTTGCACACATGTTCGTTCTTGTGTGCGTCGACATGTGTGCCCAGTGTCACACACCTTCATGCGCTATGTGCCTGTGGAGATGACTTTTTTAATAAAAAATTTAATTTTTTTTGAAAAAAAATCATAATTTAAAAAAAAAAAAAAAAAAAAAAGGTTTTCAAATAAAAAATGAATAAGTCCCCAAGGGGGACATTTTTATTTTCTCACTTTCATTTTTCTCGCTATCCAATGACTGATCAAGTTTTCTTTCTCATGATGCGGAGGTAACATAACCAAATGGTGTCCACATCCATATCAGTAGTGAAACTAGTTGTTTACAAGTTCCAAGGCTTAACCCCAAAATCAAGGTTACTTGATGAGTACGCTGAGATCAAAGACATGGACCTCAGACACATAGACTTGGGAGAATTTTTGAGATTTTGCAATAGTCCAATAGAAAGGTTATCCTTGAGGTCTACATTAATCTAATCCAGATTAGTGAATGCAATGTCACATCCTGTGTTGGTATAGTTAGTCGAGTTGATCATGACTCTATCTCGGCATTTTTGTTCCTGATGATTGGGTAGTTAAGAGCATCACTAGAGAAGTGGTTTTGGATCTATGACCTAACAACATCGAGAGAGTTTTACATCTACCCAGAGCTGATTAGTTCATCTGGCTCTCCTACAAAGTAGTTGAAATATGGTATAAGGATCATCACCAAGAGGCCATCGACATCATACATTCCTTTTACTTCATTGAGAATCCACCTTGGGGAAAGATGATTAGCAAAGTGGATATGACTCGAGGATACATGAAGGATGACATTGGATACTCCATCATTATTTTGAGCAGAGTCATGGGCTTACCTACAATAGGTTATCTCACTCCATTCATGGTTAATTTCATTGAGACTATTAGGCATGCAAAGATACCACTAGATTGGGCCACCATGCTAAGCAAAAACTTGTGTGATTAGTTGAGGATAGTAAAGAATAATAAGAAGTTCTATATGACTTCTTATGTGGTTTACTTACTTGTAATGAGGGTGATGAGCTATCCTAGGTAATACAAGAAAGGTAGTATGTAGGACCCTAATGCATGGCCATAAATAGTCTATACTTAGTTGGTGAAGAAGAAGCTCTCACCACAAAGAAAAGAGTTTAGGATTGTAAACAATGCCCTCATCTTTGCCATCATTCAATTCATAGAGGGGGATTATGGAAGAGGTTGTCTGAGGAAGCCAAGGTACAGATCATAGCTCTCAGAGCATATTTCATCCAGTTTAGGACATTTACATACATTTGGGTAGGTGGTGCATCTATCAATCCGAAGAAACTCCCAAGGTAACCTAGTGACAAGTTGGTCGTAATGGAAATATCTTGGTAGATTGAGACAACTTATGAGAGGATTAGAATATAATGAAGACCTTTTTGGGATTGGCCTTTTGTAGTAGGAGCCTATCAGGTGAAGAGAAAGCAAGATATCTCGACTTTCAAGTGGGAATGGGAGAACTACCCTCTTGAAGAGTATAAGTCTCCTCGACCATTCTTCGACAATGTTGGTAAAGTGGAAAACCTAGTGGGAAAGAAGTTCTATCATGAGGATGCCATTGAAGATCATTGGATAAATGCCACAAATGACTATGATGTCTGCATTAGAGACTATTGTAGGATGATTTTGTATCTAGTAGAAAAGGCTCTCTATTTGACCATCCCTGATGAGATAAGGCTACAAGACTCCAAGGAACTACTAGATTCTCTATTCAATACAGATAAAGTTTCTGAGAGACCCATTCTAAATGCATAAGTTGATAGAAATGAAGGAGATGATATTAATAATTGAGTGAGACATGTCATTCGAATGAAAAAGAGTTGGATTAAGAAATTCTTTCCACTTAATCCAATTCTGAATACGATGATCTTCCATGCAAATTCTCACCTAGAAAGTGGTAAGGGAAGGAAAGTCACAGTTCCTATCTTTGCGCTCTAGTCTCCTATAAGGCTTGAAATAGACTACTAGCTTGATCATCCAGTGGGATACTACCACCATTCAAAGAGGAAGGGAAAGAGGAAGAGAGCCTCTCCTCAGAGGATTTAAATGGAGCATGTTGAAGAACAAGTCTGTTCCTAGCAATAGGAATTGAGTCTACAACAGCCCCGGGAGGGTGGAGCTTCTTATATCTAGGTTGAATTTCCATTGCCTCCTATTTTGTCAAGTCAACAAGAAGAGGGAGAAATTCCAAAGACCTCCATTCCTTCGATGCATGAAGAGCCTGCTTCTCCTATGGTTTTGCAAAAATAAAAGAGGATCAAGGTTAGAATGAACAAGAGGCAAAGAGTTTGTATAAGATTAGTGCCTAATCCATCTATTCCTAAGACCATTCCAAAGGAAGAATCAGATGAGGAAGAAATAGAATCAGATGAGGAGGAAGAACAAGTACCCTTACAAAGGAGAACTTGGTTGGAAAAAGCCACATAATTAGAGAAAAGGAAGAGTGCCACGAGTACCCTACCACCCACCCAAGTAGAACTTGTAGAACTCTCTTCTTTGGAAGATGAAGTGCAGTGATGGGTGAATGAGAAAAGGGAGCAAGGTGAATATGTTCTGTCCATCTCAAATTTTGATTTCATGCCTATGGGTACAGAGTTAGTTGGAGATAAGATCAGAGACACCCATACAGGTGAACTTCAATAGCAAGACTGAACACAGATGCCACCAGAAATAGAAGGTCCTCATCTCACTCTTCCATCTCCACCACAGGTCACGATGGTAGATAAGGGTTCAGTCACTCCTCCACCTCCAAGTTTGGAAGAGGAACATGTTCAAAAGAAACCATCATTACGAGAGCAACCAGAACCAAGGGTTACTAATGAGCCATTAAAAGAGGCACAAATAGTAGAATGTGTACAACAACCTTCTCAGGAAGTTAAGGATCAAACTATAGGATCTACAAAGACTGAGACTATAGAAGAGGAGTATTCATAGTAAGAGACTCTGAGAAAGAGTGATAAAGGGAAGGATGTAGTTGAACACATCCCTTCATCATCTAGAGCCAAAGTTTTAGAGAGACATATTCCAAGATGGTTTTAGAAAGAAATAATGAGAAGTGCCAAGCATCAGTTTCATGCTTCAGAGGATGATAGTTGTGATATTGTAGAGATTTTGAACAAGCCTAAGTCTCTATTACATGATGCAAGGCCATTTGTGTTTGTCACTTCCATACGGAACCAAGACTTTTTTGCACAAGTGGCTCACCCTCCTGAAGGTATAGATACAGAAGTTGTTAGTCTTGAGGACTATGAAGTGAAATATATTATGTTAGGAAAGCCTAAATGGGATACATCTCGAAAGATGATGATTATGGGAGTCAAAGAGGTTCTCAGGCACATGGAACAGGATGAGATTGAAATTAGAACACTTTGTAGGCAAGTTGAGATAGTAAAAGGATATCTTGCCAAAGTTATTGGTCCTCTTGATCTTAAACACCCTGAGGAGACTTTAAATACCATTCTTAGAGAAGGGGAAGGTGTATGACTCAATCCATTTTTTAAAGCTTGTTAGGAATGGCAGGATAGCCTTGAGGATAAAGGTGTCACTATAATCATAGAAAGTCTAAAGTTGTTGCATACTACACAAGACAATGTTGATAAGATCATGGCAATTTTGAGATAGGAATTCAGTATCATGGATGAGGTACATGCATGGAGCAAAAATTTGCAAACTCTACAAGCCATAAAAGGGAAAAGGTACCACATTCTGATTGATGTATATACTAGAGAAGAGTTAGATATGATAGATGATGGGATGGAGAAGATTGTAGATGGAAATAAAGTGATGGAAACATTTCATGATGAGATACATAGGCTCAAGGACCAATCCCGAGAGTGAATTTTGGAAGCAGAAAAGTTGTACAGTGATGCATGCTTGGATATCTTTGAAGATGAAGAACAAGAGAAGCTATTGCCAGTTGAGGTAGTCATGGAAAATTTTAAGAAGACTTTAGGGAAAGCATCTAGTGATGAAGACATCAGATAAGCCTCCAGGATAGAAGAAGCATTGTTAGAGTTGGACACCAAACTCAGAGATTTTGTAGAGACTCAAATTGAGGTGGACAACTATAGGTAGAACGTTAAGGATAAGTATGAGACTTTGGATCTTCTAGATGCTGCTAAGAAAATTGAGATGATAGAGAAATTCAAGGGAAAAAATCCAAACATAGCTTTAGGATGAAGATGAACAAAACCTAGATGCCTAAATTTCAATTTTGACACTTAGTAAAATTTTGAGATTTTGACCCAGTCAAGATCTGCAACTTCATAGGTCTGCAGGTCCACATTTTTATGCAGCTTTACAATTCAAAGGTGTGCTGACAATTGACTGCCAGTTCCAAAAGTAGCACTTTTATGCATTGGGATCATGTTTTGATGGCAATATAACTTTGACACACACCTAGTGAAGGGCTAGCTTCTATATTTCTATACCTTCATGTACTTCCACTTCAACTAATGGCTTCCTCCTACTTTCTCTCTCATGCTTTCATTATTTTTGACATGTGAAGGGCTCATACATCCAATTAATGAGTAAAATATGGATGCAGTCCTTCTAAGCACCAGTTAGATTGTTAGTTTGTATATATTTAGTTTGTTTAAATGTTTTAAAAGCATTTTATTGCATCAAGATTTCTCTCACTCTCAACACAAATTGAGGAGATGATTTCTTATAAATACTGCATTGTAAAATGTAACAAGGGATGTCATTATTATGCAATAAAATTATGCTTTTCGTGCTAGCATTCGAAGTGTAGTTATTTTTGCTTGAATGTGTCATATTTTTGTGAATTTTATTCATGAGATTGTGATTGAGCCAAAGGTTTATTGTGCTATTTATGGTTGTGTGATCTTTTAGTTCTGGTGTTTGCTATAGATATAAGAATTTTGCTGACGTAACAATCTTGAGAAGAGATCACCCAATTGTCTCTACATAGCTTTTCATCTCACATGAGTGCACTTTTTGTGGCCTTGCAATTTGATGAAGAGTGAAACATCATTCAATTTGTTAAAGATTCTCATCGACGATTGCATCAGTGGATTCTAGGAAGTGTTGCTCCTATTTTCATTGGTTTCCTACCAATTTCATCAAAGGTTTAACTTGTAGTGTGTTGTGTTTTGTAGCTTATATCCATTTAGGAATTTCAATTTCAAGTTATTTCAATTTCATGTTATTTTCTTTTAGTTTCATTATTTTCTTTACTAACCTCCTGTTAGAATAAGACCTCATAGTAGTTGCATTGTTAGAATTGCTTTCATTGAAAAAATAGAAAAATATTATTCTTTTGGTGTGATATTTTGAGACAATGAATAGATTTACTTTGATTATGAGATAAAAGAGTTTTTAAAACCAGAAAAGGCCTCCTTGTGAAAACTTACATTTTTTTTCTACTGAGCGGATTTTGGTACATCGCAAGACAAATATTGAACCTTAGAGCAGATCCTTAAAATTATTTTCTTTTCAAGAGAGAAATTATGTAATGGATTCCTGTCATTGACCTCGTGCAAAATGAACACCCAACAGAAGTGGCAGTAGAAGGAGGGTGACAAACTAAAGAACATCTCCTAGAAATGAGGAAAATTTGACAAAGTTATAGAATTTTTTTGCACCCTTGCAATAAACTGCATTCTGTACAAGTGCAAAAATTACTTCAAAAATTTTCAAAAATTTAGGTACATAGCTCCATAGATCTGCAAGTATGCAGGTATACAAGTCTGTAGATCCATAGGTCCGCAGGTCTGCAAAACTCTGTGGTGTGTAAAATCTAGAACTATAAGAAAGTGTACTTCTGCAGAGGTGCACTTTTCTCCAATATTTGATGCAAGCTAGAAGATATTAATCCAAAATCCCCATTTTAGTGAGCATTAAGATCTATGCCAAGTACACACAAATTTATTGAGCTTACCCACTTCTATAAACCACGTAGTGACAAGGGAACATCCTGAGTTCAACCACTCCCTTTCGAACTTTCATTATCTTCTTTAACTCCATCTCCACTCCAACCACCTGGTGAACTACCACATACTCCGATAGCTACTCCCCAACAACTATCGTTAGGTCCACCAAACCCTCCAATGGCCTTTTTTGCAAACGTTTTAGACTCACTAATAAACTTGAGAGGTGCACTCCTTGACCTCCCAAAGAATCCCGAGAATTTTTTCCCAAGATTCATTTATGGTGAAACACGAATTGCAGATGATCATGTCAAAGTGTTCAAAGAAATTTCCAACCAAGAGAAAGTGGCTAATGAGGACATTTTTGGGTGATGCGACACGCTCCCCTGCCCACAGGTGGTTAATTATGTGGTGTTCCATGTTCACTAATAGTCATGGCTTTTGGTGCAATGGCAAATGGGCCCTACAATTGGTATCAAAGCTTGGTTTTGGCTTGGTCATGGGTTCAAATCTCCCCAGTGCCTTCCCGACCCGCATAAGCACCTGGTATGCACGTCAAGGGGGAGATTGTTGGGTGATGCAACACGCTCCCCTGCCCACAGGTGGTTAATTATGTGGTGTTCCATGTTCACTAATAGTCATGGCTTTTGGTGCAATGGCAAATGGGCCCTACAGACATGGTTCTTCATTTATTCCCCTACTCTTTGGGAGAAATTGCCTTCAATTAGTATGTCAATTTGCCACCCAAATGTATTAGAGATTGGGATACATTCAAAAATTTTTTTTTGGAACAATTCAAAACATTCATCAATCTAGCTGTGATACATCAACAATTCATATCAATAAAAAGGGACCCAATTGAGGTAGTTCCATGCTTCAACCATCGCTTTCATATGGCATGTTGCAAATTGGAAACACCATTCACAATAGCGATTGAAGGTCGCCATTTAGATTTATTTGAATGCTATGGACCCTCTTATTGCAATCTTTCTAAGAAGACTTCCTATAGTGAATATTGACAGATTGGACAAAGTCTTTCTAGAAGTGATCACGTTCATAAAGCAAGCCAATCCTAATGGAGGAGGAATGATGCTTCCAGCACAAGTAGTCCCTACAATGCCAACATACCCCATGGGAGCACCCAACATGCCTAGCCAATTCATACCTATAAACCCTATTCCATTGTAGTAGGCACCTGCTCCACAAGCCCAAGTGATAACATATCTAGGGTATGAGCCCCCAAAAATAGCTTTCTTTAAACAAAAAGCAAAGATTCCTATGGAAGTAGATAACAATCTTCTTTCAGAAGTTGGTCAAATAAAGAAGACCATGTCACAAATGAACAATGGGATGACACATCTTAGATTGTCACAAGGACAAAATAACAACTTCCAAAGAAATAATGTTGGCCCCTACAACAACAATTTTGGTCAGAATTACAACAAGAACTTCAACAATAATAGTAACAACAATGCAAGAAACAACAATGGTGGAGGAAACAACTTCAATCCTTTGGATCACGATAATGGCTTCCAAAGGCAAAACTAATAATGGAATGCTCGATTGAATAATGGAAATATTCTTTTTGATAAGAACAACAACAACAACATTCAATATGCTGATATCAATTAGTATGATGATAGCCAAAATGTGTCTAGCAATGATGGTTCGTACTACAATGGTAATTAGGAGGTGAATCAAAACTCACAAGTGAACATCAATCCTCCTCCTATTCAATTCACTATGATGCTATTGGAATCTTATGATTCTACATAGAATACACAAGTGGAACAACAAGCAAGTGAGGAATTCTCATTCTCGTTTAGTCAAGAACCTGATCTTCAACATGATGAGATGTTTGCCTTTCGAAATGATAATTGAAATATATACAATCTCAAAAATAGAAAGGATCCCTTGATAGATGGAATTCCTCCTGGTTTACAACCAACTCCACCTAATCCAAGAGCAAACAACAATCCACCATTGATAAGACCAACCTAAGGAGGACAGCAGTATCAGAATCAAGTTAATGTATCAACAATATTGAGGAATCTTGATTGGTCTATTGAAAAGTATAATGTAGTAGAAGATCTGAAGAAAAATAAAGCCAACATGTCCATGTTTGACATGTTGTAGAATTATCCACAACAAAGAGAAGCACTCACGAAGACATTTGATAATACAGAGGGTTTCGACAATACGAATGTTGTCCCTCAAAAGACGGTGCCACAACAAGTAAATGCTACAGAAGTGATGCCCACTATGTTCAAGGACAAAGTTGAGGTATCCTCATTTTTGCTGAGCATACGTATATATGGGAAGAATCTTCATAATTGCCTCATTGAATCAGGTGCTTCATGTAACATAATGCCATTATCAATAGCCCAAAGGCTAGGAGTTAGCCCTCAACCCTCTAACCAAGTGGTGATACAGTTGGATAAAATAGAGGTAAAAGTTACTAGAGTATTGAAAGATGTGCAGATATAGTTAATGGTTGATCCTTGAATCCAAGATATTATTGACATACATGCGGTTGATATATCGAAGACATATGGATTACTTCTGATCAAAGAATGGACAAAATGTCTTATAGAATGGTTCTCTATGAACTTCACTCAATTCTGGTTTCCATGGAAAGGATTGAACAATAAAATCAAGATATATGTTGAGCCCAAATTGAAAACAATGATCATAGATTACAATGTCCCAAATGGGATAGCATTCTTACAATCAGATTTAGGTTCATACAAAGTGATGGTATTGAATATGGTTCCAAACAATACACCTCAAGATCCAAATGAAGAACCTAAAGTGCCGATACCCAAAAGTGAAACCGTGATACAATTTATAGATAGTATGGTGACTAATTTACAATGTTTAGGAGAAGAAGCTGACCCTAACATCCTCCTCCTTCTAGGATTTTTTCAATTACACAAAGTTAGTCACTCTAAATTTGAATGTTCATCAGGTCAAGTAGCAGTCACAAAGGTATTGACCCATATGATGGAGAACAAGGATAAAAAGACCTCAACAAATAAAATCACAAAAAGTCAAGATTAAGTGAATTCATCCAACCTTATTGAAAATATTGAAGAATAAAGTGAAGATCTAAATGTATCATACAGTGATACCTCCTTAGATGGTGGAGGTTTGTCTTCTCCTCCTCCAAGGATGATTAAATTTCAAAGAAGAAGATGATATGTGAAAGGTAAAGGATGGAATTCAATAGTCATTCATCTTGAACCTAAAGTTGAGGAAATCAAAGAGTTGATAGGGGAAATTTAGGAGAAACAAGAAAAACACACACTTCCTCTATCCATAGGTTATGATGAGGATTCATCAAGCCCTACACAAGGAAAGTTACAATGGGTTCCTAAAAAAAAATCATTCAATCCTTAGGTGGAAGAGAAGTTAAGGAAGAATAAGCATCAAATTAGAAAACCCAAGGAAAATGCAATTTGGACACTCCGTTTTGATGGTTCTAGGTGCAAGATGGGAGCCTGTGTAGGTATCAAATTAATCAACCCAAAAGGTAGATCTTTCTATGTCACATATCGATTGCAATTTAGATGTACCAACAATGGTGTAGAATACGAGGCATTAATTTGAGGACTCCTCTTTGCACTCAAAAAGGGAGTTACAACTCTTAAAATTGAGGGGGATTCCCAATTGGTCATACGACAAATAAAATCCATATATTCTTGCAATGAAAAAAGATTACTTCTTACAAGAAAAGGGTATGGGACATATTGGATGACTTTGAAGCCTTAAACATCAAATCCATTCCAAGGAGAAAGAACATGGTAGCAGATCCTCTTGCCATCTCAGCTAGTGCATTGCAACCAATTGAAAAGACCAAGTTGAAAATATTTTTAGTAGCATTGGTCACTGTTCCATTCATCCCTAATAATATCACAAACTTTTGGGTCTTTCAAGATGATCAACATATACTTGATTTTATCATGTGTGGTCATCATTTTGAGGGACAAGAAATTGATGATACACCAGATGATAGACTTGAAGATGATGTACTTGAAGATGAAGATGGGATTTTGAATTTAAAAGATAACACTATTCTGAAAGGGATGGTCAAACTTGAATGCATCTTTGATTGTGATGAAGTGACACTCAATAGAAGGGAAACTCAAGAAAAGGGAATCAAAAAATGTGATTCATACAATTTGGGTACCGATGAAGAACCAAAAATGGTATAGATAGGAAAAGTGTGTACCTCACAAGAAAGGGAGGACATGCTCAAATTACTCACTGAGTATAAGGATTTCATTTCTTGGAGCTATGAAGATTTGAAGACTTATTGTCCTACAATTATCACACATGACATCCTGCTGAAACCTGATGCAAAGCCATTTCAACAAAGAAAAAGACCAATAAATCTGATTATTGAACCACTGATTATGAAAGAAGTAAAGAAAATAATGGATGCTAAGATCATATTTCCTATCCATCATTTCACATGGGTGGAAAATTTGGTTCCTGTGCAGAAGAAGACCAAAGAGATTCATCTTTGTGTCAACTTTCATAACTTGAATTTAGCATCTTAGAAGGATAACTATCCTCTACTCTCACTGGATGAGGTATTTCAAATTGCTAATGGTTCAAAGATGATGTCATTCTTGGATGGTTACTTGGGATATAATCAGGTGATGGTTGACAAAGAAGATAGGCTAAAGACTACTTTCACAACCAAGTGGGGAACGTTTTCTTACAGAAGGATACCTTTTAGATTGATTAATGTGGGAGCTACATTTCAATGAATAATGGATGAAGCTTTCAAAAGATTGATAAATAGGTGTATAGTCATCTATATGGATGACTTGACTATCTTTTCAAAAGATTGAAGTACCCATATTGTTGATATAAAGCAGGTATTCAATAGATGTCATAAATACGTCATATCCCTCAATCCCAAGAAATGTTCATTCAATGTTACTTAAGGAAAGCTCTTGGGACATGTCATTTCTAAAGCTAGAATCTCCATTGATCTAGATAGAGTTGAGTCTACTTTGAAGTTAGCACCTCCACATAGTTAGAAGGAATTGAAATCTTTCTTTGGAAAGATAAACTTTGTATGTAAATTCATAAGTGGTTTCACAAAGATAGTCCGTCCCCTCAATGATTTACTCAAAAAAGGGGCTAAGAAAGAATAGGTACCAGAAATAAAGAAATATTTTGAAGATATTAAGGTTGCCATTTCCATGGCCCTAGTTTTGGTGAGTTTAGATTATGATTTGCCATTCAAGATCTATTCCTTTACTTTCAAACACTCTTGCACAGGGATCCTGACACAAAAAAGAGAGAAGGAAGATGAGCAACCAATTACTTTTATGAGTTGTCCTTTGAAGAATGCAGAGTTGAAATATTAAAATCTTGATAAACATTCCTTTGAATTAATCAAGGCAGTAAAGAAGTTTTTTCACTACATACTCAGAAGTAATGTGTATGCAATTGTACCTGATCTAGCAATAAAGACACTTTTGATGCAGAATGAACTTGGTGAAAGGAGAGGAAAGTGGATGGCCATACTTCAAGAATTTGATCTCAAAATTCAATCTATGAGATTAGTCAGAGGTCAAGGGTTATCAAAAATGATAGGTGATAACCAAGATGTAAATGAAAAGGAATTTAGGTTTGATGATGAAACAGATGAAGATGATCAAAAGAAGATGGTTATATCAGAATTTGATATCAACCAAGGTGTGGTGATAGATGTGTGGCACCAAGACATTGTTTATTATCTCTTACAAGACCAATGTTCTAAATGGATGAATAGTTCACAATGTAGGGGACTTAAGATGAAATGAAAATCTTACATGTTACTTGATAACAAGTTGTATAAAAGGAACTACGAAGGGATCTATCTAAAATGCTTAGGACATGAAGAAGCTAAGGATGTCTTTGAAAATTTCCATGACAAGTATGGTACAAGACATGGTTCAGTAGAAGCAACAACTCACATGATTCTAAGATCAGGTTACTTTTGGCCATCAATATTCAAGGATACTTTTGAGCATGTGTGTTCTTGTCATATATGCCAAACCAGTACTAACAAAGAGAGGCACCCAACAATGCCATTACAACTAGTGTATGAGTTGCGCCCCTTTGCAAAGTGGGGACTAGATTTCATAGGTCTAGTCAATCCACCATCATCAACTAGACATACATTCATCCTTACAGCTACGAATTATTATACATGATGGACAAAGGCAGAGACATTCAAATATTGCACTATTAAGGTGGTGACTGACTTTTTGGAAGAACACATTGTTGCCAGGTTTGGAATGCCATTTTCCCTTGTGTGTGATAATGGATCTACTTTCACATCTGCATTCTTGACCCAATGGACATTCAAAAACAAGGTCGTTATCAAGTTCTCTTCAAATTACTACCTGCAAGGAAATGGGGTAGTGGAATCCACAAACAAGAACTTGATCACGGTAATAAAATGATTTTTGAAGGAGAATCCTAGGGATTAACATAAAAAACTGAAATACACCCTATAGATAGATCGAGTGAGAGTCAGAAATGCCTTGGGGACTTCTCCATAATTGCTCATTTACAGACAAGAACCAATGTTCCCACTCAATCTCAAAATTTTGGTTTTGAAATTCATGAGTGGGTATGTTGAGGATGCTGATAAAGCTCAAATTAGGTTGAAGAATATTTTGGAAATGGACAATAAATGAATAGTTGCATTAGAGCACCTAGCTAAACATCAGGTGGTTGTAAAAAGATGGTTCAACAAGAGGGCCACAATCAAATCATTCAGGATTTTTGACCTTGTGCTACTCTAGCATAAGGTGAAAGAAAATTTGGGCAATCATACCAAGTTTCAATGCTTGTGGATGGGCCCTTATCAAATTCTAGAAATTTTAGGAGAAAACACTTTTAGGCTCATTTCCTTATAGGGGGAATTTCTTTGCTTTCTTATAAATGGGCAATTTCTCAAGCATTATTTTGAAGCCTAAGAGACAAAAACACAAAAAAATTAGTCAAATCTCATTTTTGCATTTAGCTTAGATTTTCATTCTTGTAAGTGTGTTTATTTTTGCAAGTGTGTTTTCTTTTAGTCATGTGTTTCCTTTCAAAGTTTCATTAGTCCTAGGGGGTTAAGGTGTACTTGAGATTTTCACTTAATATTTCACTAACCACTTTTTGATTCTGATTTTAGGAAGAGGTATTTCTTTGTCAAAACATTTAGACAATTGTGTGTCTTATACCAACGAAGTAGTGGATATTTCTTGTGGAAATAGGGGACTCTTAATTTGGAAATCAGAGGCTTAGAACATCAAGTTCTCAACACTTTTCAAATTTAAAGATTTTATTGTTTTAGGTGTTGTTGATTTGAAATAAAAAATGGTGAGAGACAATCCAAATTTTGACTAAGTTCAAACAAGAAGGGTCTTCTCGAGAGGTTACTAAGATCATTGATTTGGCATGAGAGTTTTGTTTTCTAAAAGTTCTAAAAGAGGAACGCAAGGGATGTTCACAAGAGATCAAATTTGAGAAATGACACCAATGTTCTAACTAAATAGTCTAAGTGTAGTCAGGATACAGAAGAAAAGGAAATAATATGGTGTTAAGTCTAAAGGATTCTAAAGATCCCAAATGGCTAAAGACACACTCTCAAAATAGAGTATCGTGTATTTAAAGTATTGTTCTATCAAAAGTAACATTTTGAACAATATGGAGTGATTATTTAAAAAGTTGGAAACTCAAAAGAACGTGACATCTGGCCAAGAGCCCTTAAACTAATTCTCTCATTTGGTCAAGTAACGAACTAATAAAAAAACCTTCATGGACATCTCAAATGAGTGAGCTGGGAGAAGTGGAAGATTGTTTCAAGTTAGTGGAAAAATTTGATTGATTGTATCCTAGCACGTCAAGAGGAAATGAATACACAACACACACATTGAGTTGGAGGGTTTCAAGTTCTAAACTTTTGATTGAAGAGTCATCCAAAAGATGCTCAAAATGTTTGAAGTTTGGTTGGTGTTTGACACATGTTGGGAGAATGTTTGCTGATGAAGAAATTCCTTGGTCATTCCTTCATTTTTTTAGGGCTATTTGTTGTGGTATTCACAACACATGCCCCATTCCTCGCCAGGAATGGGGACCCCCTATTTTTTTTGACTCTTGGACTCACAGTTCAAGGGTTGGGAGAGGAAAATTTGGTTAGAAGTTAGATTTCTAGAGTCAAAATTCAAAAAAAAAATCATTCAACCCCTCTCTTGTGCACGTGCACCAAGGCACATTAGGCTTTACATTTTGCACAAGAGGGAGAGAGGGCTATAAAACACTCCCTCCTCCTTATTTTATTTTCATTTTTATGGGAGAGAAAAGGAGGGAGTAGGTAAGGAGACCCCCATCCATGGAACTTGGTCAAGCACCATGCACCATGAGCGCACGTAGAGCCCTTTGCATTGCACGCCATGCGCACACACCCTTGGCACAAGCATCATGTGCCATATTGAGCACCACACACCCTTGGTACAAGCGTCAAGTGTGATCACCACTACATGCCCTCAACACCGCACCAAGCACCACACACACCCTTGGAGCAAGAACCATGCACCATAGGCCTAGTGCAGCATGCTCTTGTGTGTGCATTCAGTCCTACATGCCTCAGTGTGCACACCCAACATCACACACCTACAGGCACCAGGCGCCTGTGGGGATGACATTTTTTTATAATAAATTCAATTTTTTTTGAAATTTTTTTTATTAAAATAAAATAAAAATAAAAATAATAATAATAAAATAAGTTTTAAAAATAAAAAATGAATAAGTCCCCAAGGGGGGCCTTTTTTTCTCTCACTTTAATTTTTCTCACTATCGAATGACTGATTAGGTTTTCTTTCTCATGATGCACAGGTAACATAATTAGATAGCGTCCACATCTGGATCAGCAGCGAAACCATTGGTTTACAATTTCCAAGGCATAACCCCAAAACTAAGGTTACTTGATGAGTACACTAAAATCAAAGACACAGACCACGAACACACGGACTTGGGAGAATTTTTGAGAGTTTGAAATAGTCCAATAGAAAGGTCATCCTTAAGGTCCACAGTAATCCGATCTAGATTAGTGAATGCAATGTCACATCCTATGTTGGTACAGTTAGCCAAGTTCATCATGACCCTATCTCAACATTTTGTTCCTAATGAGAGGGTAGTTAAGAGTGTCACTGGAGAAGTGGTTTTGGATTTGAAACCTAACAACATCGAGAGAGTTTTTCATCTACCTAGAGTCGATCAGTTCATCTAACTCTCCTACAAAGTAGCTAAAAGATGGTACATGGATCATCACCAAGAGGCCATTGACATTATACATTCCTTTTACTTCATTAAGAAGCCACCTTATGGAAAGACAATTGGAAAAGTGGATATGACTTGGGGATACATGAAGGATGACATTAGATACTCCATCATTCTTTTGAGTAGAGTCATGGGCTTACCTCTATTAGGTCATCTCACTCCATTCATGGTCAACTTCATTAAGACTATTAGGCATGCAAAAATACCACTGGATTGGGCCACCATGCTAATAAAAAACTTGTGTGATCAGTTGAGGATAGTGAAGAATAATAAGAAGTTCTATATGAATTCTTATGTGGTGTACTTACTTACAGCGAGGGCGACGAGCTATCTTGGGTTATACAAGAAAGGTAGTATGCAGGACCCTAATGCATGGCCATATATAGTCTATCCTTAGTTGGTGAAGAAGAAGCTCTCACCACAAAGCAAAGAGTATAGGATTGTAAATGATGCCTTCATCTTTTCCATCATTCAATTCATAGAGGGGGATAATGGGAAGAGGTTTTCTGAGGAAGCCAAGGCACAGATCATAGCTCTAAGAGCATATTTCATCTAGTTTAGAACATTTACATACATTCAGGTAGGTGGTGCATCTATCAATCCAAATAAACTCCCAAGATACCCTAGTGCCAAGTTGGTCCTAATGGAAATATCTTGGCAGATTGATTTAGCTTATGAGAGGATCAAAAGACAATGGAGACCTTGTTGGGATTGGCCTTTTGTAGTAGGAGCATATCAGGTGAAGAGAAAGTATGATATCCCAACTTTCGAGTGGGAATGGGAGTACTACCCTCTTGAAGAGTATAACTCCTCTTGGCCATTCTCTAACAATGTTGGTAAAGTGAAAACCTCCCAGGAAAGGAGTTCTATCATGAGGATGCCATTGAAGATCATTGGATGAATGTCACAAATGACTATGATGTCTACATCAGAGACTATTGTAGGATGACTCTATATCTAGCAAAAAAGGCTCTCCATTTGACTATCCTTGATGAGATAAGGCTACAAGACTCCAAGGAACTAATAGATCCTCTATTCAATATAGATAAAGTTGGTGAGAGACCCATTCTGAATGCAGAAGTTGATAGAGACAAAGGAGATGATATAAATCATTGAGCAAGACATGTCATTCAAATGATAAAGAGTTGGATTAAAAAACCCTTTCCACTTGATCCAATTCTGAATAGAGTGATCTTTCATGCACATGCTCACCTAGAAAGGGGTAAGGGAAGGATAGTCATAGTTCCTATCTTTGTACTCTAGTCTCTTATTCGGCCTAAAGCATTCTACCAGCTTGATCATCTAGTGGGATACTACTACCCTTCAGAGAGGAAGGGAAAGAGGAAGAGAGCCTCTCCTTAGAGGATTTAGATGGAGCATGTTAAAGAATAGGTCTCTTCCCAACAAAAATAATTGAGTCCACAAGAGCCCCAAGAGGGTGGAGCTTCTCAGATCTAGGTTGAATTTCCATTGCTTCCTATTTTGTCAAGTCAATGAGAAGAGGGAGAAATTCCAAAGACCTCTATTCCTCCAATGCTTGAAGAGCCCACTTCTCCTATGGTTCCATAGAAACAAAAGAGGATCAAGGTTAGAATGAACAAGAGGCAAAGAGTCCATAAAATATTATTGCCTAATCCATCTATTTCTGAGACCATTCTAGAGGAAGAATCAGATGAGGAGGAAATAGAATCAGATGAAGAGGAAGAACAAGTACCTTACAAAGGAGAACTCGGTTGGCAAAAACCATAGAATTGGAGAAAAGGAAGACTTTCATGAGTACCCTACCACCCATCCAAGTAGAACCTATAGAACTCTCTTCTTTAGAAGATGAAGTGTAGCAATGGGTGAATGAGCAAAGGGAGCAAGTTGAAGATGTTCTCTCCATCTCAGACTTTGATTTCATGCCTATGGGTATGGAGTTAGTTTGAGATAAGATCAAAGACACCCCTACAAGTGAACTTCAATAGCAAGACTGGATGTACATGCCACCAGAAACACAAGGTCCTCATCTCACTCCTCCATCTCCACCAGAGGTCATGATGGTAGATAAGGGTTTAGTCACTCCTCCACCTCCAAGTTCAAAAGAGGAACATGTTTATAAGGAACCATCATTATGAGAGCAACCAGAACCAAGGGTTACTGATGAGCCATCAAAAGAGGCACAACTAGTAGAATGTGTACAACAACCTTCTCAGGAAGTTGAGGATCAAAATATAGGTTCTACAGAGACTGAGACTATAGAAGAAGAGTCCTTACAATAGGATACTTTGAGCAAGAGCGATAAAGGGAAAGAGGTAGTTGAACACATCCCTTCATCATCTAGAGCCAAACTTGTAGAGAGACATATCCCAAGATGGTTTTGAAAAGAAATAATTAGAAGTGCTAAGCATCAGTTCTGTGCTTCAGAGGATGACATTTGTGATATTGTAGAGATTTTGAACAAGCCTGAGTCTCCATTACATGATGCAATGCCATTTACATTCATCACTTCCATACAAAACTAGGACTTATTTGCATAAGTGGCTCACCCTCCTAAAGGTACAGATACAAAAGCTATTAGTCTTGAGGACTATGAAGTGAAAGATATTATGTTAGGAAAGCCTACATGGGATACATCCTGATAGATGATGACTATGGGAGTAAAGTAGGTTCTCAGGCACATGGAACTGGATGAGATTGAAATAAAAACACTTCATAGGAAAGTTGAGATAGTAAAAGGATATCTAATTGAAGTTATTGGTCCTCTTGATACTAAACACCCTGAGGAGACTTTATATACCATTCTTAGAGAAGGAGAAGGTGTATGGCTCAACCCATTTTTGAAATCTTATTAGGAATGGAAGGATAGACTTGAGGATAAAGGTGTCACTATAATCATAGGAATTCTAAAGTCGTTGCATGCTATGTAAGACAATGTTGATAAGGTCATGAAAATTTTGAGGTAGGACTTTAGTATCATGGATGAGGTATGGACATGAAGCAAAGATTTTCAAACTCTACAAGCTAGAAAAGGGCAAAGTTACTACATTCTATTTGATTAATATATCAAAGAAGAGTTAGATATGATAGATGATTGGATAGAGAATATTGTGGATGGAAATAAAGTGATGGAAACATTGCATAATGAGATACATAGGCTCAAGGACAAAGCTTGAGAGAAAATTTTGGAAGCAGAAAAGTTGTATAGTGATGCTTGCTTGGATATCTTTGAAGATGAAGAATGAGAGAAGCTATTTCCAGTTGAGGTAGTCATGGAAAATTTTAGGAAGACTTTAGAGGAAGCATCTAGTGATGACGACTTTAGACAAGCCTTTAGGATAGAGGAAGCACTGTTAGAGTTGGACACCAAACTTAGAGAGTTTGCAAACTCGAATTGAGGTGGACAACTACAGGAAAAATGTTAAGGATAAGTATGAGGCTTTGGATCTTCTAGATGCTACTAATATTACTGAGATGATAGAGAAATTCAAGGAAAAACATCCAAACATAGCTTTAGGATTAAGATGAACAAAACCCGGATGCCAGAATTTCAATTTTGACACTTAGTAAAATTTTGAGATTTTTCCACTATCAAGGTCCATAGCTTTGCATTTTCATGCAAGTCCATAAGTCCGTAGCTCTACAATTCAGAGGTGCATCGATAGTTGACTGCCAATTCCAAAAATAGCACTTTCCATGCATTGGGATCACATTTTGATGGCAAGATAACTCTAACACATGCTTAGTGAAGGGCTAGCTTCTATTTTTTTGTACCTCCATGTACTTCTACTTTGACCGATGGCTTCCTCCTACTTTCTCTCTCATGCTTTCATTTTTTTTGACATGTAAAGGGCTCATGCATCCAATTAATGAATAAAATATGGATGGAGTCCTTCTAAGCACCAGTTAGATTGCTAGTTTGTATATATTTAGTTTGTTTAAATGTTTTAAAAGCATTTTATTACATCAAGATATCTCTCACTCTCAACAAAAATTAAGGAGACATTTTCTTATAAATACCCCATTGTAAAATGTAACAAGGCTTGCTGTTATTGTGTAATAAAATTATCCTTTTGGTGCTAGCATTCAGAGTGTAGTTATTCTTGCTTGAATGTGTCATATTTTTGTGAATTTTATTCATGAGATTGTGATTGAGCCAAAGGTTTATTGTGTTGTTTCTGGTTGTACAATCTTTTAGTTTTGGTGTTTGCTACAGATATATGAATTCCACTAATGTCATGAGCTTAAGAAGAGATTACCCAATCGTGTCTACATAGCTTTTTGTCTCACATGATACACTTTTTATGGCCTTGCAATTTGATGAAGAGTGAAATATCATTCGATTTATTAAAGATTCTCATTGATGATTGCATCAGTGGATTCTAGGAAGCATTGGTCCTATTTTCATTGGTTTCCTACCAATTTTTTTGAAGGTTTAACTCACAGCATGTTGTGTTATGTAGCTTATGTTCGTTTAAAAATTTCAATTTCAAGTTATTTTCTTTTAGTTTTGTTATTTTCTTTACTAACCCCCTATTAGAATAGGACCTCATAGTAGCTACATTATTAGAATTGCATTCATTGAAAAAATAGAAAAATAGGAAAATATTGTTCTTTTGGTGTCATATTTTGAGATAGCGAACAGATTTACTTTGATTATGAGTTAAAAAGAGTTTTTAGAACCAGCAAAGGCCTCCTCGATGAACACTCACATTTATCTTGTACTGAGCAGATTTTTGTACGTCGCAAGACAAATACTAAACCTTGGAGTAGATCCTTAAAAAGATTTTCTTTTCAAGAGAGGAATTATAGATCTCTACTATTGACCTTATGCAAAACAAATGCCCAATAGATACCAAATACAAGACTCCTACTAGAACAGTATTAGTTGAAGACATTGCTGAAAAGAAGAATCATAACATCATGATGATTGATATTGTATCTGCTCTTAGTTATGCTGAATTTGATGAAGTAAAATACTACAAATCAGCTCATGCAATGTTGATCAAACTAAAAGACATTTATGGAAGAGATGACAATACAAGAAGAGCTAAAATAGAAAGTCTTAGAGGTCATTTGATCAGATGAAAATGACAGAAAATGAAAAGACTACAAAATATGTGAAAAGAATCAAAGCAAGGTAATCAAAACCATTCTTCATATTTATGAAATTAGAGTGTCTTCTATTGAAGAAATGAGATGTGATCCAAATAGCAATATAACTTTGGATGCTCTAGTTGGAAGATTGACAACTTTTGAGTTGGATAACTATGATAACTATGTTCCTAGTTTCAAACTTATTAAGTCTTCTTTTGAAGCCAAACTCTCACTCAAGAAAAAGAGTAAGAAATCAAAGGCCAATCAATTAGGAAGTGAAAAAGAAGTAGAAGAAAGTTTTGACAATGATCTTGAAGTTGTTGAAGCCCTACTTGCAAAGAAATATTCCAAAGGTAGAGGAAAGTACCAAGACAAGATTCTTGAGAAGAAATTGGTTATATTGTTACTAAGTGTCCAAATAGAGAAAACAAGGATGAGAAGAAAAGTAATAAGTATAAAGGCAAGGAGGAATTCAAGAACTAAAATGAAAAAGGTAAGAAATCTTGTTTTATGGCTAAAGATTTTGATAACTATGAAGATTTAATGGTATACATTAATGTAAAAGATGAATCTGATGATGAAGGTGATAAGATGACACTTAGCTCTCATGTTAGAAAAAATGATACTTGGATTATTGATAGTCATTTCTCACATCATCTAACTAAAGATAAAACAAAATTTGAACACATGGAATATTATGATGGTGGTAGTGTGAGATTTGGAAATAATGAACCTTGTTGCATGAAAGGAAAAGGTGATATCTCATTTACTAGTAAACTTATATGTGATAATACTTATTGGGTTGAAGGAATAAAGTATAATCTACTAAGTGTGGCATAGTTGAATAAAATTTTATTCAAGGTAAAATTTATTAATGGGAAGGCCAAACTACTAGATGAAAAAGGAAATCTGATTAGATTTGGAAAAGAAACAAAAGGTAATCTATTTTGTCTTGACCTTAGTGAAAGTTCATGTTTTATTTCTCAAGTAGAAGAAAGCTGGTTATGGAACAAAAGATTATGTCATGTAAAATTTACTAATCTAGTTAAGATAATAAAACATAAAAGAGTAAGAGGTATTCCTAGCTTGAAGAAGCTTGATATGGGTTTATGCAAAAATTGCCAAATTGGTAAGATGGCAAAGACTAGTTTCAAAAGCAAGAACCATTATTCTAAAGAAGTCTTAGAGCTTGTGCATATAGACTTATGTGTACCTATTGGATTAGAGATTTATAGTAGAGAACAAAATTTCATTCTTTTTGTTGATGACAATTCTAGAATGATGACTCTAATGTATCTAAAAAAAAAATTCAAGTGATATCTGGCAAGAGTAAAAAAAGAAACTAGAAAGAAGTTAAAATGTTTGAGATGAGAAAGAGGTGGTGAATTCATATTCAATGAATTCAATAAATTCTACATTGAGAAAGGAATTAAAAGATAAGTATCAACTCCTGAAACACCTCAGCAAAATAGTATAGCTGAAAGAAGGAATAGATCCATCATGGATTGTGCAAGAACATTGATGATAGAAAAGAATGTTCCAATCAAATATTAGAAGGAAGTAATAAACAATATAGTTCATACCTTGAATAGAGTACAACTGAAGAAATACTCAAATCAAACTCCTTATGAACTATGGTATGGCTACAAACCTAATGTAAGTTACTTTAAAATATTTGGTAGAAAATGTTATATCTTGAAAGAATCTAGAAAAGAAAAACTTGATGTCAAAAGTGATGATGTCACATTCTTATGACTTTTCTATAAAAGTAAAGCATACAAATGTTTGAATTTGTCTACTCATAAAATCATAGAAAGTGCACATATGACAATTGATGAGTTTGCAGAAAAGAGTGACGAAGAAAGCAATAAAGAGCCTAAGGATTATAGAAGATTTTTTTACTATGAACTTGACACCCTACCAAATCTATCTAAAAGAAAGGAGATACCACCTCTCGAGTCCCCAAAATCTCTAATAGCTACCAAGTTGCAAAAATTGCAACCTAAGTAACAATCTGAAGGACCCGAGTCATAGGTAGAGGCTATCAAGCTAGAGAAAACCAAGTCTGATGGACCCAAGTCACAGATAATGGGACAAAAGCTTGATACTAAATTTCATAATGAAATTAGTGAAACTCATTCCAAATCCAAAGAACTTGTGTTAGCAATATATGCCAAAAGGCATCATGCACCTGATCGGATCATTGGAGACAAATTAGATGGAACAATGACAAGAAGCAAGTTGAAAGGTACATGTTTACTTGCTGAATTTGAACCTAAAAATGTTAGAGATGATTTGGATAATGAAATTTGGATTGAAGCAATGCATGACAAAATAGAATAGATAGAGAAGAATAAAACTTGGACTCTTGTTCCTAGACCCAAGGATAAAAATGCAATTGGCACAAAGTGGGTATTCAAGAACAAGATGAATGAAGATGGAAAAGTTTCCAAAAACAAAGCAATATTGGTATGTAAAAGCTATTCTCAAGAAAAGGTATTGATTATGGTGAAACTTTTTCTCTTTTTGCAAGATTGGAATGTGTTAGAACCTTACTACATATGCAGCTCACAAAGGATTTAAAGTTTATCAAATGGATGTAAAATCTACATTCTTGAATGGAATTTTTGATGAAGAAGTCTACATTAAACAAGTTGAAGGTTTTGTAGATCCTAGCAAAAAATACATGCTTTGTAAATTACACAATGCATTATATGGACTCAAGAAAGCTCCTAGATCTTGATATGAAAGACTTCATAACTAGTTGATATAGACTGCTTTTCAAAGAACAAATGATAACAATAGTCTACATATCAAAGAAGGACCAGACAAAAAGATTGTGTTGGCAAAAAATATTGTTGATGATAGTTTATTTACTACAAATCATGACTTGTGCAAGGCATTTTTAGAAGAAATGAGTAAAGAATTTGAGATGTCTATGTTTGGAGAGATAAAATTCTTTGTTGGATTATAGATTCAATAAAAGAAATATGGTATCTACATTATTCAATCTAAATATATCAAGGAGATATTAAAGAAATTTGTAATGGAAGATTCAAGACTAGTTGGAACCCATATGTCTACTGGACATAAGCTTTCCAAAAATGATGATTCCAAAGAGGTAGATCAGACCACATATAGATCAATGATTGGAAAGTTGTAGTATGTAGTGCACACAAAGCTTGATATTGCATTAGCAGTCAGTATGGTGGCAAGATTCATAATAAATCCCAAAGAAAATCACATGATGGTAGTCAAAAGAATCATGAGATATCTGAAAGGTACTAAAGAATATGGTTAATGGTACAAAATAGGAGGTAATTTGGATTTAAAAGTATTCAAGGATGCTAACTAGAAAAGAAGTATTGATGATAGAGAAATGACTAGTGGTGGAGCATTCTTTCTTGGTAAAAGACTAGTGTCTTAGACAAGCAAGAAAAAAAATTGTATCTCTTAGTCAACAACAGAAGAAAAATATGTGGTAGCAATAGTCAACTATTCTAATATTGTTTGATTCTTGGTTCAAACAACTAATGGTAGGTATGAAGATAGAGATCAAGGACACAATAGTTATATATCTTGATAACATTAGTGCAATCAATACATTAAAGAATCCAATGATGCATACCAAAACAAAGTACACCATGCCATTTCCTAAGGATACATTATTGTATCTAAGAGGTAAGCTAGGGGTCATTCCCCTATCAGCAACTCACTAAATAAAGTTTAGTGATGTATCAACCAAAGCATTATTGAAGATCAATCAGTTGGTGCAATATTGACAAGGGCATATTGAAAATGAATCAATACTTAAGGTACATTAATATTAATTGATTATTGTCTTTGGCATGGGATGTCAAAGAGGGAGAATTTTTCTACCATATCTTATAGAAATCTTGTGGAGAATTTTGTTGTCATATCTCATAGAAAGAGTTGTCAAAGAGGGAGAATGAACTTGGCAAAAGTTCTAGCAGACATAAGTTTTTTAACAGAGGGAGAAATTGAAGGCAGAAAAAGTTCACACTAATAGAGGGAGTTCTCCTAGATGAGAATCAAAATAAAACTAAGGATATATTCCTTACTTTATTCTTTCTCTAAAAATTTCATTGTGTTATGAATGTTGTGTTGTCATCAATGCCAAAGAGGGAGATTGTTGAAATAATTGATTAATTGTGTATTATCTTTGATGTGACACAAAATGTCATATCATATTTAGTTAGTGTATACCGAGATCACTCAAACATTGAAGACAATTTTTTGTGGCTACTAAGTGTTTTAGAGTTTGTCTAGATTAGAAGACAGTATCTATCAAGCTCACTCAAGTGTGAAAGGAAAGTCTATGGAAGATGATTGTTAATTGAGCTCACTCGATTAATGAAGGAAATTTTGGATGGAACCAATATTAATTAAGCTCACTTAGTTACCAAAGGAACTGTGTAGTGTTAATCGAGCTAACTTGGTTAACATGAGAAAATAATTTCTAAGTTAGTGTTTACCAAGCAAGCTTGGCTAATGAAGGATTTTCTTGTTTTGGCATATTGAGTTCAATTGATTTATCTATTGGTTGTAGATGACTAAGAAGATGAATATTAATTATTCTAAGTTGTATTTGAGCTGACTTGACAATATGAAAGATATAATAAAAGGTCAAGTTGAGGATTAGGAAGTGTGAAATATAAGTGCATGGAAGACATTTGAAGATCTGATGATGCTAAGAGGAAGCAAATTAGAATGATAAGTAGAATATCCTTGAGAAGATGAAAGGATATATGCGATCAAGAAGGATCAAGTATAATCTAAACTTGAGATCTATAATCAGAAATTTAGTTGCATCCAAATTAGCTCATGTCATTGTTACTCTCTAACCATTATAGCGGTGATCTAAATCTTTGAATAGAGTTGGCTTAACAACTATTTGTAAATCCTCTTACAAGGTGGCAGTTCTATTGAATTGTCTAAAGACCTCTAACACAACCACTCCTAATAGGGTGATTAAATCCTCTAATAGGGTGACACCTAATAGTGTGTTTTGTAACATTTAGTAGGGTTTCCTCCTAATAGGGCTCTAAACAAAAGAGTGAAAAATAGTAGCTAGTTGCAATTGGTGGTTTTTCTCAAATTAGATTTCCATGTTACATCTTGGTGTCAAATGTGTTCATGCTATTTCTTTTATCTATTTGCAACTAAGTTAAAGTAATAAGTAATCATAGAGTTTATTTTGTATTGACATCTAAGGGATTTGGGATTTATTTTTGTAGTAACTAATTCACCCCTTCCCTCTCAGTTACTCCTCTTATATTTCCAGCACTAGCAATGTCCGTACAATATAGATTCATAAAACCCTACTTTTAAGGGTTTTGGAAGCAATGTTAGTGTTTTCTTCTTTACAAGCATCAAAATATATACCCATCCTCTACCTTTGAGTTTATTTTTCTTCACACATATCTCCTACCTTACCAATTCAATATTGACCCATGCTAATCATCTGTTCATCACAAGAACTCTTTACAAGCATCTCCTTGCACCTTGCCAAGCTTGCCTTCTTGCCTAAGGCTTGCTTGTAAAAATAGAATTTGGACTTCCACAACCTCCACAAACCATATTTAAATTATGTATAGAGGATATTACTTGGTCTTCAAGAGCCATGGTGATTAGACCAAGAACACTCAAGTCATAGCCCATTTCATCCTTGTAACACAAAACTGACCAACAAGGTGATCAAAAACAAATAATTTTCTTAACCTTATTGAATGCCTATTTGTAACCAAAAAAATTACACATAGATTCAAGAAATGAACACAAAATCTTACTTCATCAAAAAATTTCTCTATTCAATCCAAAATTCCAACCAAAAACTTCAAACTACACTTCAAATGCTCAAAAAATTATTCTGTTACTGGTGTTGTCTATACACCCAACTATCCAACTCACCCTTAGAATTGAGTTAGAAAATTCTTAACTATGCTTCAAATTTCCTCCAAGAAAATAGTTCTAACTATAATTTCCCAAAACATTGGTTTTGCAAAAGCTGCTTGAAAAATTGTCAAGCTATTTTGCAAAATTGCAAAGTTATCAATGCATCTTTTTGGCAACTTTTGTCATTTTTCTCCTAGACTCTTAAAACTTCAAAAGAAACTTGAAAAGAAAGTTGTCAAACCTCCTAGATTGAACCTAGAACACCTAAGAGCCATATTTACACACTTTTATGGCATTTTCCTCATTTGGCCTCCCAGAGCATTTTTTACAATTTCCTTTGATCAGGACCTAATAGAGAAAATTAGACTCCTAAATGAAAACCTATCAACTCAAACCTCCTAAACACACCTCAAGACTTTATATATAGTCCTTATTATCCCCATGGTTAGTTATATTATCCATAAACCAAAAATTAGACTTAAGGTTGTACCTTTACCCTAGGTGCTCCCGCACCATATTATTTTGGACAATTAGAGATCATAACATATGTTATGATAGTGTTCATATCATGGTGATTATAATTATTTGACAAGTCACTATTTTAGAGTGTTAAAGTTAGATAATGTGTTATGTATAGATATCCTAAATTTTGATATCTCATAAAGTGTTTGTAACTTCTCCCTTGGTAAGAGGGAGTGTTGATATACAACATTAGTCAAAGTGATATTGAGCATCTGAATTCATGATTTTCATGAATATTTTTATACATTATATATATATATATATATATATATATATATGCACACATATATGTTTATATGCATATATAAATATAAATGTGTGTGTGCGGTCGATCATTCATAAATGACTTTATCAAATTGGGCTCTTATCATTAAACATATTATTGTGTTATTGGGGCTCTTGCATCTTTCTATTACTATTGCTGATGGTAAACAATATAATTATATTTGTTATGCACTTAATGTTAAACAATATAATTATATTTTTTATACATTGTTTTTAGTTATGCCTATAAGGACATGCCTCCCTTCTTATATATAAGACAAAGCAATCATTGAGGATAGATATCAATTACAAGTCATACTCAAACTCAGCAACCGGTCTTCTACAAATAAGAATACTTATCAAGTCATGCTTATCCACTCTCCATTACTATTCAAGTTTGAAATATCTACTCTACACATTATTGTTCCAATTTGAAAGGTTTGCATCAAAACTACACATTATATATAATCATATTGGTAAGTAAACTTGAACTAGTTCAATCATTTTGTGTCTCTATTAGAGATCCTAATTTAAGACAAATATAGTGAAATCATGCCTTTTAATTTCAATATCTTCATTATCACTCTTTCCTCTTCAACCTTCAACTCTTCTTCTTGGTAAATAGATTCCCTCAATTTGACTGAGTAATCCATGAAATACAAACTTGAGGGGCATGTTGGCACATTTTTAAACAAAAAGTCTTTCACTATATTGGGTTAAAAAATTCTTGGTAATTTATTAATTTTTTTTCCTATGTTGAAAAACCCCTAGTTGCAAGGGTTTTGAGGTGGAACCTCTAGGTGAAGTTTTAAAAATCCTCTAAGTCCTTTACCTCATTGCTTTTTGATTCACTTAAAGAAGTAGGTGCCCACTATCACATTGTTCTTGAGCCTAGCCATTGTTAACTTTAAGTCATGATCCTGTGTCTTTTTGTTTTAAATATGTATGTTCTTAAAAGGGAGAAGGGTTTCTTCTTTGTAGTTAAGGCCTCTTCATAAATATCCTCGGTATTGACCTTTATATCACCTATGGTTACACTTTAATTGATAGATAAACCTTGGTCCTAATAATCCTAAATATTAATTGGTTTTAAGTGCATGAAATAGTGGGACCTAAGATCAATGGAATATATTTATTTGCAAACTTTGATAGCTCTTTTAGTGAGAATCCATGATGTTTCCACATGGTTGGTGGTAGGGTCAAACATTTTTATCTTTAAGGAATTAACCAAACAAATCAACAACCACTACTTGTTTGCAAGATGTATTTTTCTATATGAAAATGTAGAAAGATTTGTATGTGTGTCTAGGGGATGTACCTTTTTCTTCTCAAATATAAAGACAATAAAAAATCTTTGTTAAATCACAAGCTTAGCTAATAGATATAGAGATGAAGTGAGATATTATCATGAGAAATAGGCCCAAGATCAAGTTATTTGGTGGGACCAATTCCAAGAAGAACTCATTACATCTTGATTGGTCCACACATGCCCCTATCAGCCACTATGAATATGTTAAAAGTATGAATCAAACAATGGAGACACCAATATGTTGTCACATGGACATACAAACTAGGTTTTCCTTTATAATACAATGGGTCCTCTTTTCTTTGAATCTATGACTATCACATTCTTACAGAATTTGACAAAGGTTATAGTGAGAAAGTGATATCATGACACATGACTTTGATTGATGGAAAGGTTACCATTATGACTTAAAGAGTCAATAGGGACCTGAGATATGATTGGGCCATGTGGATAGTGTCAACAAGTATAATTATCTAAGCATTTGTAGTTTTAATCCTTAAGATGATCGACTGACCCATGTTGTGTTGCATGGAATCTATATCCTAATGGTGATGAAATGTGATGCTTCCACATGTCCCACCCATGTTGTAATATCTTATTGTTACTTAAAAAGAAGAATTGTGCACAAGGATTAAATCAACAATGGGGACTTAATCACATGATAAAGATGAGTTATCTGTGTGTTTAGAAATAAAGGGGAGATTGATAGTTCATGTGTTATCATGAGGCATAGGAATCTATATGAAAATAAAGTGTGATTTAAACACATGTCTCACTAGCTTCAGTGTGTGGAATTTTTTAAGGAGCTTACATAATCACTTGTCAAACTTCTTATTGGTTGATGACGGGTCCTAAAGGATGAATCTAATGGTTAGCGAATGTCAAAGGGAGTTTTTCTCCATTTAATATAAGTTAGAAGATGATCAATAATAGCCATTGGAACTTGGTACTAAGATGAGAAAATAATTTTTTCTTTGATTTGAGAGGGTGATAGTTATTTCACAGGAATTCATGGTTTTATATTTAAAAGTTGTCACCTCATTCTAAATTATCAAAATCTACATGTGAAATTTTTAGAATTGGGAAATCCAAGCTTGGAGGTGTTCAAAATCAAACTCAATGTGTGCTGAACATTTGTGAAATAGATAAGAAAGTAGCTATTTGCTCTTCATGTCCTCTAAATTATGGAATTGTGTGTTTTGGGGTTTGCATTTAATCGATAAAGCCCTATCTTGAGTTCTCAAACCCTAAATAACCCCTACTTGTATAGATACCACATAATAAATAAAATCATGCCTTACAAGAAGTATTATGGAAAATTCAATTACAAAGATAGAAGACTACACACTGAATTCATTGAAAAATTGTGTATGTCAAAAGAGGGTAGGGAAGAAACTAAGATATGGAAAACTTTGAAACATGTGGTGTGCCTTGGTTTGAAAGATAGGTATGGAAATGTCCATGACACCTATATTCTAACCAAATATTTTGAATTTTTTTGGTGGTGGTATGGTCAAGCTAACTTAGGAAGCCCTCTTAGTAATGTATGGAAATATGACTTAGGTAAATTGGTAATGCCTACTATTTTTTTTGATATTGATCTATTGTTGGAGTTGGTGGATAGATATGATCCAATTTCACACATAATTAGGGACATAAGTGGGGAGGTTATGTTAAAAATAGACATTGATTCCATCAAAGAGGCTTTTGGGCTCCATCCACTTGAAGATGTAACTGATAGGATAGATCTCAAAATGTTTGAACAAGCTTTTGATCAAGTAGGGGCTGACATTCAACCAGGTTTTAGGGCTAAAAAATAGGAGGAAATTTAGTAAAACTACTCTGTGGATGGGTGTTGGAATTTAGAAGTATGGGGATGCAATAATCTATGATTTTGCTAGGTATCTTGAAGAAAATATTAATGAGGGATTAAAAAAATTTAAGAAAGGTGAATCCACATATTTTAGATGACATTAATTGCTTATTCATATGATTCTTTTGCAAAATAAAGATTTTTAAAAAAATACATGGATATTGAGTTTGAAAGGGATGATGAAGTGTTGCATATTTAGTTGTGGTGAACCATTTTTTAAATGGATTGGAAGGGTTCTAGTTTTGTGTTGTTTGAAAACTAATTTGGGACTTCTCTAAGAAGAAATTTTGATAAAGGGTGCTCCCCATAATACCATAACACATACATAAAAAAAGAAACAACAACAAATGTGAGAACAAAATATGGACTTCTTATTATCACCACAAATGAAAAATTATAGATTTCACAAGTATGATATGCTAACCCATAGGGGCCTTCATTACAATAATATGCAAGATTAAGATCCAAACTACCACCTGGAGTTGTCCTAGACAGTGTTCGAGCCTTTCTTAAATAGGCAATTTTATGCTACCTGGGAAGGTTTTAGATGCCCAAACTTAATACCTAGGGCCAATAGACCCTAAGAATACATATAGAGTTAGATAAATACATCTTTGAAAAATTATTTTAGAAATTTTGGGTAGCCCAAAATTAGAAGGCCATAACTCTCGAACCTTTACTTTGATTGACTATTATAACCACTTTTCACAAATGCCAACTCTTGATGTACAGGTTTCAAATGACATAAATGCCCTTCCATTGAGTTTTAGGATCTCATTAGGGCACTCTAAGGTCTCCAATAGTGAGCCTAAAGATTTTTCTCGTAAATTTTCCACCAAAATTCTGCAATAACATCTCTAATACTTAAGCTGGAGCAATGCAATTTTTATGGTAGACTTATAATTCTTAAATGAAACTTCATGTAAAAAATGAGAACATTTAGAGCTCATATGAAAAATTTACCAAAAATAGTAAGCTCCCATCAATAGTAACCACCCTGTCTACTAGTCCTTATTAAAATAGAAAAGATTGAAAATAAAATATTTTTGGGTGTTGCAAGATTGCTCTTACACCCTGGATGTTCTTGCACAAGATGAGAAGTGACTCTATCATGTCTCAAGTGTTTAGAGGAAAATTAAGATGGTTAACCTCCTCCCTTGTTAACCATGATGAATCCTCTACTAGCCTCCCTTTCCATTTGACTAGGTATTCCTCATAAGTTATGTTCCTTGTACTTTTGCCAACATGATTGTCTAGTATCAGGTCAATCTCCTTTGTAGCCAAAATAGTTGCTGAAATTTTCCACCACACTTCTACAATTTCATCTCCATCACCTCCTTCATAATACTCTATCAAACATAAAAAATTAAATATTGGTGAAATATTCAATTCAACAGGATACTCTAGTTCATAAGCATTTCCAAAATCATGTCTTTTCTATATCTTGCACAATCCAAACTTCTTCATCTACAGCTTATTATATGTACCCCCTAGAAAATTCTCCTTTCTCAAATGAACCATGACTTCATCTCCAATTTGAGATTCCTTATACCTCCTTTTTACATCTGCCTTAGCCTTATATTATGTATTCATCTTTATGATATACTTCCTCACCTCCTGATAGATTTTCTTGAAATGTTTAGCAAAATCTTCTTCTTTAGCACTACTTATCTCTCCTTTATCCGACTACCTCAATTCAAAAGCATTTCTAGGACTACTCCCATATACAATTTGGAATGGTGATTTTTCAATACTCTTGTTGACAGAATTATTATATGCAAATTCCACCTATGGTAAAATCACATTCCATCCTTTTGGCTTGTCTCCAACCAAACATCTCAGCAAATTTTCCAAACTTCTATTTACCACTTCTACTTATCCATCATTTTGCATAAGATAATGCGATGAATGGAACTTCAAATCTATCTTCAATTTCTTCCACAATGTATGCCAGAAATACCCAACAAATTTGTTATCTCAATCTGAAACTATACTCTTTGGCAGACCATGTAGTCTCACTATTTCTCTAAAAACAACTCTATGACATGAACATCATCACTAGTATTCTTCCAAAGGAATAAAATGTGCCATCTTTGAAAACCTTTCAACCACCACAAAAATAGAATTATGCCCACATTGCATCCTTGGTAAACCAAGAACAAAATCCATGCTAACATCCTCCCATGGTTTCTTTGGTATAGGTAATGGCTGATATAACCTTTTATTTTGTTTCACTCCTTCCACCATTTGACATACTCTACAACTTTGTATAAACTTCTTCACATCTTGCTACAACTATGGCCTGTAATAATTCTCAACAACCAAATCAATGGTCTTATCTCTACCAAAATGTCCAACCAATCCTCCACTATGCTTCTCCTTGATGAGATTCTCTCTCATTGAACTTCTAGGAATGCATAACTAGCTTCCTTTGAACAACATACTATCCTAGATCATTAAATCCAACCACTTTGTACTATCAAGTGTAATAGGTTCTATACAAGCCTTCTACACTTCACCAGAATCAAGATCATTTGGATACAAAGTACTAAGTTGCTTGAACCCAACCACCTCTATTTGCATTTCTTTTAGCAAAAGTTTTCTTCTACTAAGAGTATCTACAACTCTATTAGACTTCCCATTCTTGTATTTTAAAAAAAATCTATAACTTTGCAAAAACTCAAGCCACTTCAAATGCCTTTGGTTTAATTTTCCTTGAATATTCAAATATTGCAAAGCTTGATGATCAGTATACAAAATAAACTCCTTAGGAAGAAGATAGTGTGTCCACTCCTTCAATGCTTGAACTATAGCATAATCATAAATAGAATGTTTTCTTTTTGCATCATTCAACTTCTCACTAAAATAAGCAACAGGTATACCTTCTTGGCTCAAAACAACTCCAATTGTAGTACCACTAGCATCACAATCTACTTGAAACACCTTGTTAAAATTAGGATGTGCTCAAATAGGCTACTTAGTAACTTTTTTTTTCAACATATTAAAAATCTTATTTTCTTTTACATTCCACTTAAATTATTTCCTATCCCCTCTCATTGTTTCAATCAAGGGTCCATAAATACTGCTAAAACCTCTTATGAACTTTCTATAAAAACTAGCTAGTCCATGAGTTTTTTTTACTTTTGTCATACTTCTTCGAGTAGGAAATTCAAGGATAGCATTCACTTTCTTTGGGTGCATTTTTAGACCTACCAAGACTACAAATCCTAGGTATACCAACTCCTTCGTTACAAAACTACACTTTTTAGGTTTATCAACAAATTTTATTTCCTCAACTTATCAAACTCCTTACAAATATTAATCAAATGTTCCTCCAATGTCTTACTTAAGATCAAAATATCATCTAGGTAAACAATGAAACACTTACCCAAAAACTCCTTCAATATCTCATTCATGAGCCTCATGAAAGTGCTCAGTGCATTTGTTAGCCCAAAAAGCATGACTAACTACTTGTATAGTCCTTCTTTGGTCTTGAAAAAAGTCTTCCACTTATCACCTTCTCTAATATGAATCTGATGTTACCCACTCTTCATATCTATCTTAGTGAAACACTCAACCCTACTCAAGTAGTCCATAATATCATTGATCCTTGGCAATGGAAATCTATACTTTATTTTGATCTTGTTGATAGTGCGAGAATCTATGCACATCCTCCATTCTTTATTCTTCTTTGGTCCCAATATGGCTAGTACTACACGTGGACACAAATTTTCTTGAATCAACCCTTTTTGCAATAACTCACATTAAGCTTTCCCATTCAACTCTTCACTTTCTACTAGTGTCATTCTATGCACCACCTTGTTTGGAAAAATGGCTTCTAGAACCAAATCCATTTGGTGACTGATCTTCCTCATTGGGGGAAATCCATTAGGTACATTATCTAACACAATATTAGAAAACTCTCCCAACATGTGTGCAACTTTTGCAGGTACCTCCTCTACTTCTTTACTATCTTTTGGAATTATAGAAAAACATGTATGCTCATGCTTCATACCTTGAGAAACTCTTTTGCATCAAAAAAACATATTTTGGTAGTACTACATACATTTTCTTCTTTCTCCTTCAACAACTTCAACTTATGTTTCACTCCATCCTTGGTCAAAGTGTAGGTATTTGCATGCCCATCGTGTACATCATGCCTATCAAATTTTCACAACCTACCCAACAACATATGACATATGTCCATAGGTATGATATCACATAGTACATCATTCCAGTAGCTTCTAATATTGAACTTCACTAAGAATTACTCATTGACTATGACCTTGTGGTCATCTTGCACCCAAGAAATACAATATGGATGTAAGTGTTTCTATCTCTTCAAGTTCAACTTTGTAACTATCCTTTCTAACACCATATTTTTGGTACTCCCACCATCAATGATCACATCACAAAACTTATCTCCACATTTTCACCTTGTGTGAAATAAGCTCCTTATTTGATCATGTTCATTCTCAACACTTAGTAGGACTCTTCTATTAACTACAAATTCTCTTTTAACATCTTCAGAATGTGAGGATCTGACATGTTCATCAACATGTGCAACTTTGGCTTGGCCTCCTCTTCCAAATCCTTGTCCTCTGCATCTTCCTCTCTAATCTCTATTGTTTTGATCATGGAAACAATTGGAATTGTTTCCCCTCTAATTCTAACTACTACTTCCAACCTCATCCTCATTCTTCTAATGATCATTATGGCTTCCATAAGATTGTCCACTAGATCTTCCACCACTACCTCTTTCACTATTCTTGTTGTCAAACTTCCTGCTCAGTTTTTCCTCAACTCTTAGGGAAAATTGGTGTGCATCCTTAATACTATTCATTCAAACTAGACTCAGTTCATCTTAAATACTCAGCCTTAACCCATTAAGACAATGGGTCACTTTCTCCTTATCAACTTTTGCATGGTCAATTCTAATGAGAACTTGATAGAACTCTTCAATATACTTTTGGATAGATTTTTCTGCTTGCTTCAACCCTTGTATTTTTTTCAATAGATCAAGCTCATAATCCATTAGAATGAATTGTTTCTTTAGTTTAGCTATCATCCAACCCCATCTAATTATTTTGTCCTTTCTCTTTCTATTTCTCTCCAACTAAATCCCATGCCACTAGATCTTTGCAAGTCCCTCCAGTTTCACCTTTGCAAACTTGACCCTATCAGGATCCTCAATATTGTCATACTCAAAGTACTCATCTGATTCATTGATACAATAAATCAGCTCCTCTGGGTTAAGATTTCCAAAAAATGTGGGTGCTGGAATTAAAGGTAGAGTAACTAAGAGGGGGGGGGGGGGGGGGGGGTGAATCAGTTACTCACAATAATTAATCCATAGATCCCTTAGATATCTTAAAGATCTAGTTACTAATGATACTCAATAAAAAAATGTTGTAACTTGGTAAATTAAACTATTACTTATCTTCAAGCATTCATGCATGCAATTGAAAATAGAATGAACACAAGATACACCAGTTTTAACACGAAAACCCAATATGGGAAAAACCATCAAGTAACTAGTCACCAATTTTTCACTCTTCTAAAGTGAGCCCTATTAGGAGACAACCTTGTTAAAGGTTACAATACACACTATCAGGTGTGACCCTATTAGAGGATTTAATCACCCTATTAGGAGTGGCCTTGCTAGAGGTCTTTAGAGCAATTCAACTGAACTATCACCTTGTTAGAGGATTTACAAAATGGCTATTAAACCAACTTTGTTAAGAGATTTGAAATCATTGCTACAATGGTTAGAAAGCAACAATGAATTGACTTGAACAAGATGCAACTGAATTTGCTGGCTACAGGTCTCTGTTAAGTATCATTAGATCCTCCTTGATCAAATATGGCTCTACTGCTCCTCAATGATCTTTGATCATCCTTTAGATTTGCTTCCACAATAATAAGTCTTCATATCACATTAATTTGACACACTTCCACACTTAGAATTCATAACTTGACCTCTTACTTATACCATTTAGATTGTCAAGTTAGCCCATTTACATGTTACATTTACCAATAAACCATACATCAGTCAGCTACAGATATTACTCTAAACAAATAAATGTTATTTCATAAAATAATGAAATCCTTTACTGGCCAACCCTACTCAGTAAATACCGCTTCCAAAAATTTCCTGAGTTAACCTTCTTGACTCAGTTAATATTGCAATATCTATAAAATCCTTTGGCTGCCGAGTTTACTCAGTAAGAACTAAATTCCTTCATGAGAGATCGATAAGAACTACTTCTGCCACATTCCCTTTGATGACCAAGTGAGCTCAGTAGATTTTGTCCTTTTTGCCTTGCTGACCATTTGAACTTGGTAAATACTATCTTTTGCCTTGCTGACCTTCTGAGCTTAGTAGACACTATTCTTTGCCTTGCTGACCTTCTAAGCTTGATAGACATTGTCCTTTGCCTTGGTGACCTTCTAAGCTCGGTAGACACTATCTAATGACTGATATGACATTTGTGTGACATCAAAGACAACACACAATTTGAACAATTGTATCCAACGATCTCCCTCTTTGGCATTGATGGAAACACATGTCATAGCAAAATAAAATTTGAAAACAAGTCTTTTATTGACAGAATAATTCACTTTCTTTTTCAAATATAGAAAAATCCCTCTTTCATAATAATCTCTCCCTCTTATACAAACTCTTTTTTTTTTTTTTTTTGGAAAATTTTATAAAGATATGATAGTATACTCTCCCTCTTTGAAAACACATGCCAAAGACAACTCAAAATAGCTAAATAGCATTGTACTTGATATACTAATTCATATGCAATGTCTTCAATTATTTGTTGCATCAACTGATAGTTCTTCAATTCTATTCCTATTGATACATCACTAGACCTATATTTTAGTGAGCTTCAAATAGGGGAATGAACCCCAACTTACCTCTTAGATACAAGAATGCATCCTTAGGTAAAGGCTTTGTGAATATGTTAGCAATTTTTTCTTTTGTATGGACATATTACAATCTTATTTTCTTCTCTTGTACCAATTCTCTAACAAAGTGATACTTTATGGCAATATGCTTGGTTTTAGAATGCATCACTAGATTCTTGGAGAAGTTAATTACACTTGTGTTATCACAAAACATAACAACAGGTTCTTTGATTTCTTCCTTCATACCTTCCAATAATTGTTTAAACCACACAATGTTTGAGAAATTTACTACTGCTACAACATATTCAGCCTCTATTGTGGATTGACATGTACAATTCTGCTTTTTTCTTGTCCAAGAAACCAACTTTTTTCCAAGAAAGAAAGCTTCTCCACTTGTGCTCTTTCTGTCATTAATATTTCTTGCCCAATCTACATTAGTGAACACCTTTAAATCTAGTTTCCCTCCAATTTTATACCATAATCCATATTCTTCAGTTCCTTTTAAGTATCTCATGATCCTTTTGATTGCCATCATGTGATTTTCTTTTGGTTTTTCTAAGAATCTTGCTACAATTCCTATTGCAAGGGCAGTGTCTGGTCTTGTGTACACTACATATTGCAACTTTCCAATTATGGATCTATACAATGTCTGATCCACTTCCTTTGATTCATCATCCTTGGCTAGTTTTAATCTAGTACACATAAGAGTCCCAACTCGTTTATAGTCTACCATACCAAACTTTTTCAGTATCTCCTTGATGTATTTAGATTGAGTAATGTAGATGCCATTCTTACTCTATTGAATTTGAAGACCAACAAAGAATTTGACTTCACCAAACATTGAAATTTCAAATTCCTTGTTCATTTTTTCTAAAAATTCTTTGCAAAGATCATCATTTCCTGTGAACAAAGTATCATCTACAAATATTTCTACCAAAAAAATCTTATTAGCTAGTCCTTCCTTTATGTACAAACTACTATTGTCATTAGTTCTTTGAAAACCAATTTGAATAAGATAGTTATGCAATCTTTCATATCATGCTCTAGGAGATTGTTTCAGACCATATAATGCTTTATGCAATTTGCAGACCATGTCCTTCTTGTCTGGAACAAAAAAACCTTTAGGCTGTTCAATGTAAACCTCTTCATCCAATATGTCATTAAGAAATGCTGACTTAACATCCATTTGATAAAATTTGAATCCTTTGAATGTAGCATATGCAAGTAAGGTTTTGACACCTTCCAATCTTGCAACAACAGCGAAAGTTTCTCCATAGCCTACACCTTCTTCTTGAGAGTATCCTTTACATACTATTCTAGCTTTGTTCCTTGATACCTTACCATCTTCATTTAGTTTGTTTCTAAATACCCACTTTGTTCCAATCACATTTTTTTCTTTGGGTCTAGGTACAAGAGTCCATTTTTTGTTTTTCTCTATCTGTTCTATCTCTTCATTCATAGTTTCAATCCAACTTTCATTGTCTAATGCATCTTTGACATTTCTACGTTCAAAATCAGCAAATAAACAAGTGCCTTTCAACTTACTTCTTGTCATTGTTCCTTCTAATTTATCTCCAATGATCTGATTTGGTGCATGATGCCTTCTGCCACACTTGGCTAACATGGGCTCCTTCCCTTTTGAATGACTTTCACTATTATCCTTCTATGTTTCAACTTCTAGTTCTAATTTTGGTTGCTCAGGCTCAGTAGATGCTAACTCAGTAGCTTTTGTTTGCAACTCAAGTTCTTGCAGCTCGGTAGGTACTGACTCAGTTTGAACTTCTTGTGACTTGGTTAATGAAGACTCAAGAGTTGAGAATTCTTGATTAATAGGTATACTTGACATTGTATCAAGTTCAATATAAAAAAATCTTCTATAGTCTTCAAGTTCCTTTTTTCTTTCTTCTTCTATTCTTTTTGCAAACTCATCAACTTTCACATGTGCACTTTCTATGACTTTATGAGTAGATAAGTTCAAACATCTATATGCTTTGCTTTTGCAAGAGTATCCCAAAAATATTCCTTCATCACTTTTTACATCAAATTTACCTTTTTTAGATTCTTTCAAAATGTAACATTTGCTTACAAATACTTTTAGATAACTTATATTGGGTTTGTGGCCATACCACAACTCATAGAGTGTTTTGAATGAGTCATTTTTCAGCTATACTCAGTTCAAGGTATGAACTGCAATGCTGATAGCTTCCTTCTAGTATTTGATAGCAATGCCTTTCTTAATCATTAAAGTTCTTGCACAATCCATGATAGATCTATTCCTTCTTTCTGCTATTCCATTTTGAACTAGAGTTTCAAGTGCTGAAACCTGTCTTTTGATTCCCCTTTCAATGCAAAAGAACTCATGTGAAATGAATTAACCACCTCTCTTAGATCTTAAGCATTTCAATCTTTTTCCTATTTCCTTTTCTACTTTGGCCAAATACCATATGAAATTTTCAAATGCTTCTAATTTCTCTTTGAGGTACATGACAATCATCATTCTTGAATAATCATCAACAAAAGGAATAAAGAATTTTTCACTAGTCTAACTTTCAATGCCAATAGGTCCACACAAATTAGTATGCACAATTTCTAGAACTCCTTCAGTCTGATATATTTTTCTTTTAAAACTAGTCTTTCCCATTTTACCAATTTGACAATTCTTGCATAGACCAACCTCAGGTTTCTTTATGTTAGGAATACCTATTACTTTCCTAAATTTATTGATCTTTATCAAGTTGTCAAAGTTTACATGACATGACCTCTTATGCCATAACCAACTTTCTTCAATTTGAGCAATGAAACATGAACATTCACCAAGTTGAAGATGAAATAAGTTACCTTTTGTTTGAGTGCTTGATCCAATCAGCTTTCCTATGCCATCCAGCAATATTGTTTTTCCATGCATAAATTCTACTTTGAATCCATTATTGAGTAGTCTTGCCACACTCAAAAAATTATGCTTTAGTCCTTCTACCCAATATGCATTGTCACATACAAGTTCCTTGGTTAGTTAGATTCTTCCTTTTCCTCTTACACAACAAGGTTCATTGTACCAAATCTTACACTGCCACCATCATAGTCTTCAAAGCATTCAAACTTAGTTTTATCACCAGTCATGTGATGAAAACAACCACTATCTATGATCCATGTATCATTTATGCTCATATGAGAAATAAGTGTCATTTCCTCATCATTATCAGACTCATCTTTCACACCAATGTAGACAATTTCATCTTCTTCTCCATCATCAGAATCATTAGAATCTTTAGCCATAAAACATGTTTTCTTACCTTTATCCTTGAATGATTTGAAGGCTTTCTTGCCATTGTACTTGTGATCTTTCTTCTCATCTTTGTTCTGATTATTTGGGCACCTAGAAGCAATATGTACAATTTCTTCACAAGAAAAGCAGATTAGAGGAACCTTACCTATTTCTCTTTGCCTCTTGAATATTTTCTTGCTAGTAGAGCTTCAACCACTTCAAGATTACTGTCTAAACTTTTTTCTAATTCTTCGTTACTGTCTGATTTTGGATCCTTCATCTTTTCCCCTTTTTCTTTGAGTGAAAGCTTGGCTTCAAATGCTGATTCAACATTCTTGGCAGCTGGAACATAATTGTCATAGTTGTCTAGCTCAAATGCAATCAATCTTCCAACTATGGCCTCTAAATTTATTTTATGATTTTCCTCACATCTTCTTTCTTGAATTGCAGAGACTTTGATTTCATAAATGGGAAGTAGAGTTCTAAGAACTTTACTTATAACTGTCTCCTCATTGATGTCTCTTCTAGATGCTTTGATTGCACTAATACATGCTTTAACTCTTTCAACATACTTTACAATTTTTTCATCCTCATTTGATCAAATTATCCTCTCAAAATTTCTACTTTGGCTCTTCTTACATTTTCATCTCGTCCATAGATCTCTTTTAGCTTGTTCCACATTTCAAAGGCAGTTTTGCAATCCTTGATGTCATTAAATTCTTCATAACTTAGAGCAGATGCTATATCTATCATCATGTTGTTGTGAGTCTTCTTTTCAACAATATCATTGATAGATAATGTACCAGAAGGTTCTTCATATTTTTCATCAAGGTAATTCATCCCTGTATCACCAATAGAAGCCAGATGAAGCCTCATCAATCCTTACCATGCTAAGAAGTTGTCCCTATTAAGTCTTGGAATTTCTCTTTTGGTAAGACATCCTGATCTTTAGCTCAGATCCTTGTAATCTTTTCCTATACGCACCAAAAGCTCTGATACCAATTGTTGGAATTAAAGGTAGAATAACTGAGAGTGGGGGTGAATTAGTTATTCACAAAAATTAATCCATAGATCCCTTAGATGTCTTAAAGATCTAGTTACTACTGATACTTGGTAAAAAAATGTTGTAACTTGGTAAATTAAACTATTACTTATCTTCAAGCATTCATGCATGCAATTGAAAACAAAATGAACACAAGAGACACCATTTTTCATGTGGAAACCCAATATGGGAAAAACCATCAAGTAACTACTCACCAATTTTTAACTCTTCTAAAGTGAGCCCTGTTAGGAGCCAACCCTATTAAAGGTTACAATACACTATTAGGTGTGACCCTGTTAGAGGATTTAATCACCCTATTAGGAGTGGCCTTGCTAGAGGTCTTTAGAACAATTCAACTGAACTGTCACCTTGTTAAAGAATTTACAAAATTGTTGTTAAACCAAATCTATTAAGAGATTTGAAATCACTACTAAAATGATTAGAAAGCAACAATGAATTGACCTAAACAAGACGAAACTACATTTTCTAGCTATAGGTCTCTATTAAGCATCATTAAATCCTCCTTGATCAAGTATGGCTCTACTACTCCTCAATAATCTCTGATCATCCTTCAAATTTGCTTCCACAATAATTAGTCTTCATATCACATTAATTCCACACACTTTCACAATTAGAATTTGCAACTTGACCTCTTATTTATACCATTTAGATTGTCAAGTCAGCCCATTTACATGTTACATTTACCAATAAACCATACATTAGTCAGCTATAGATATTGATCTAAACAAATAAATGTTATTTCATTAAACAATGAAATCATTTATTGGCCGACCCTACTTGGTAAATACTACTTCCAAAAATTTCTTGAGTTAAACTTCTTTACTCGGTTAATATTGCAATATCTATAAAATCCTTTGGCTATCAAGTTTACTTGGTAGGAACTAAATTCCTTCATGAGAGCTCAGTAAGAACTGCTTCTGCCACATTCCCTTTGATGATCAAGTGAGCTCGGTAGATTTTTTCCTTTTGCCTCGCTGACCATCTGAGCTCGATAAACATTGTCTTTTGCCTTGTTGACCTTTTGAGCTTGGTAGACACTGTCCTTTGCCTTGTTGACCTTCTAAACTTGGTAGATACAGGCCTTTGCCTTGCTGACCTTCTAATCTTGGTAGACACTATCTGATGATTGATATGACATTTGTGTGACATCAAAGACAACACACAATTTGAAAAATTGTATCCAATAGTGGGAACTTAAAACTTAAGTCTTTTTTCTATATTTGAGATGGCCTTAAAAAACCTCTCTTCCTTTGGGTTGAGAACTACCTCTACTTCAACATTTTATTCTACTTTGTCCTCATCTTCTCTTTCATCTATCATGGGAGGATTTATTCCTTTGTGTACTTATTCTTCCAATTCTTACATTTTCCTTTTGAGGGTTCTAAAACCCTCAAGTGTAACACCTACAACTCTTCTACCACGCTCTCTTCATGGAGGCATTTTCATACTTTTGCTAAAACCCTAGTACAAACTGCCTCATAGTCAATGATCTATCTAGAGGATCAACCCAAACCACGGTGTTGGTGCAAACTACATCATAGTTAGTAATCTGTCCAAAAACTCAAGAACTCTAACTTTGATAGCACTTGATGAAGGGTGCTCCCCTTAATACCATAACAGCTATAGAAATAAAGAAATAACAACAAATGTGAGAACAAAATATGGACTTCTTATTATCACTACAAATGCAAAATTATAGAATTCAAAAGTACAATATGCTAACCCACATGGGTGCCTTCATTATAGTAGTCTACAAGACTAAGATGTGAAGTGCCACCAAGAGTTGTCCTAGACAATGTTCAATCCTTTCTTAAATAAGCAATTTTATGTTGCCCGAGAAGGTTCTAGATGCTCAAACTTAATACCTAGGGATGATAGACCCTAACCATACATATAGAGTAAGCTAAATACATCTTTGACAAAATATTTTAGAAATTTTGGGTAGCCCAACTTTGGAAGGCCATAAGTCTCAAGCCATTGCTCCAATTGGCTATTATAACCACTTTTTAGAAATGCCAAGTCTTGATCTACAGGATTGAAATGGCACAAATGTCCTTCCATCAATTTTTTGGACCTCATTTGTGCACTCTAAGGCCTCCAATAATGAGCTTGAATATTTTTCTTCTAAAATTTCCCTCAAAAATCTGTAAAAACTTCTCTGATACTTAAGCTAGCGCAATGAGATTTTTATGGTAGGCTTATAATTCTAAAATGAACCTTCATGTAGAAAATGAGAACATTTTGAGCTTGTATGACAAAATTACTAAAAATAGTAAGCTTCAAGAAATAGTAACAACCCTGTCTACTAGTCCTTATTAAAATCGAAAAGACTAAAAAGAAAATATTTTTGGGTGATTCAAGATTGCTCTTACACCTAGGATGCTCCTGCATCAAATATTTTTCCTATTGTTAATGATTTTCCTCATTCTTTGAGAATTTTTTTGAGGTCTATAGATTTTAATACTAAATAGGATATCTATTTTTACCCTCATACATGAGTTATTACAATATATGGATTTCTAGGAAGGCCTTTTGTGCTACTCAAATATGTTTCATTGAGGATTGGTTTTCTTGAAGTCATGAGGCAGATTTCTATGCTTCATGATACTGATTTCCCTTCAAAAAAGGATAGGAAGGGAACTTTCTTTCCTGATCTTACCATTTTCACCTTTTTTCAATCATTCAAGTTTGAAGGAATAATATGATTTAGTTGCTTAAACTATACAATTTGGAAGATAGTTAAAAAATGATGAATGGCATAGAGGGTTTCTATAAGAGATTAATGAAAAACATAAACAAGGCAGCTAGGGTTAAGCATGAATTTGATTATCCAAAGGAAATCATCAGAAATGATGAAGATTTGAAATCTCATAAAATAAAGATATCATATTGGCATACATACTAGGACACATTGAGGGAAATTTGAGCAGAGGATCAAAGTTATGATCCACTCTCAAACTATAAGAGCCTATATTAGAAGTTAAGAATTATTTTTTATAACTTCTTAAGTATATATGATACCATGAATGAAAACGTGGGAAAGAAGAAAAAGGCAATGATAACTTTTGTAGATGATGCAAAGAGTATAAATGTGTTATTGCAATCTACTGATACAGTCCCTAAAGAAGGAAAAGGATAGAAGAGGATGAGAGAGGAGTCACAAACTCATGGTGATGAGTTAGAGAAGGAGATTGAAACTCCAAAAGGATTAAGAATTTATTAGAGGATGAGATAGGGAGAGAGAGACCCACTAATCCAAGGATAGTTGAGATAGTAAGTCTAGAAGTAATAGAGCTAAAAGACCCAGTAAGAAAATTTCATTCTCTAGGATCTCCAAGACCACCAACTATAGCATCACCATATAAAGGGCATCATGATGATATACTTGAAGAAAGAGAATTTGGTGAAGGATTGGTACCAAAGGATATAAAGAACATTCAAGGTGTACAAAAATTTGGGGAATTAAATCTTCCCTATGGAGATGATAAAGAAGAAGAAGAATGCATCTATGTCCTTGATAAAAGGGATTTTCCCAAGGGAGTTGAGAATATAATCTTGTAAGATATATGTGAATGATGATGAATTTTTCAAATCAGTCCCCTTCAAGAAATTTCTATGGAAATATTATAGGGAGGAATATCTCCAAAGGGCTAAAGAGAAAAGAATACAAAGACCAGATGATGATCTTGATAACCTTATTCAAGAAGTGGAGCATGAGATGATGATAAAGTTTGATTCTATTACCCTAGAAGAACGGAAGGAAATTGTAAAAGAATTAGGAATCCAATTATTTCCAAATCTTAATACTGTCATTGTAATTGAATTTTATTCAATCATGAAAGACATGAGGTTGAAGAGGCCTAAGAAGGAAGTTGAAAGGTCCACCCTTGGAATATATTACAGTGAGGATGTAGCTATTTTAGCCACTTGGTCTTTCTTACCATCTTCTTATGGTAAAAGTATTGATAAGGAAAGTGGAATGAGAGGGAATGCGGTTATACAAAGGGTGGAGGATACTAAACTTTCCCATTCCACAAAGAATCTACAAGGAAATTTTTCCTATGTTCATAATGTTTTAGAAGGAAGAAAAAAGTGATATGAATAGTTATAGGGAAGATACAACCATATGTTTGTAGCATATGAATAAAGGATAAAAGAAAATTCTAATCTACAAAATTAGGTAAATATGTTGGAGAAAAAGATATCCAAGCTTGAATTAATAAAAAATTCTAGTATGAAACAATTACTAAGAAAAGAACAAGCCACCTCAACAAAATAGTTTAGCATAGTACTTTTTGTTTCACCAATACATCCCAAGGAAACTCCTTTAAAGAAAATAAAAAGTTATGATGCTTTGATAAAGGAAGTTGTAGATTTACAATTGTAGTTAGAGAATAAATAAAATGATTTTAATTATAAAAAAGAGGTTATTGTTAGAAGTACATAAATTTTTTTTACTTGAGAAGATAAATTCAAAATTGTTCAGGATCCATGAAGTACATAAAATACTTTATATGGCTATTTGTAAGATGGAGGATGAAAAGAAGTTGGTTAAACTTGTTAGCCCTTCGAAAGTTTTGACATTTGAGTGTCAACACACTTAAACACTTTTTTTATTGAAGCCAAGTACACCATGTATGCTAAGCCACAATGTGTGTCGAGTTAGTGTTTCAATAGGTGCCAAGTGACTTTAGGTACCAAGTAGTATATAAGTGTCGAGTGATATATAGGTGTCGAGTCATAGTATGTGCCGAGCAAGCCAAAATGTTGTATATGCCGAGTAAACTAGAATCATATATGTGCCTAGCAAGATAGAGTGTAGTTGATGTCAAGCAATCCAATATAGTATGTGTTGAGCATCAGTAGTCCAGTAAGTGCTGAGTAACATAGAACTAGCATATGAGTTTGTGCCTTCACAAACTCATATGTAAACTATTTTTGTAGCCGACACAGAGAGATTTCAAAAAGGAAAAAGGATAAGGATGAATCATTTACATTCCCTATGAAATCTACATGTAGCCAATAAGAAAAATGGAGGAGACACGCAACCAATGAGAAAAATACAAGGTATGAGCAAGAATATTAGATTCAATATGGATTGTAGATCCATACCTAACCCTAAGTCTATGCATTCTTTAAAAGGAGGTTGAAAAACCATTTCATATGAGGATAAGAATAGTGTATGGGAAGATTATACAAAAAAAATTAGTGTGAAGAAGGAAAGACTTAGAGAAATAGAGCAGCAAGTTTATATCTAGTTGATTAGAACAACATAAGGGACAAGGAACACGATCATACATCAGATCTTAGAGGATCAAGATCAGGGAGAGAAGATCAAGTGCATCAATCCAAAAATTAGAGATTGCATACTATCAGGTCAAATGTTCTAATGCTTTCTTGCAATTGCATTAGATGTTGAAATCCTATATTGATAGGTTAGCTTAACAACTAGGTAGGAGAACCTTTGGAGAAGGTGATTGAAAATCCTATGTATTAGGTGGGTTTAACAACCTATTGTAAATCCTTTAACAAGGTGACACTTCATGTAAAGTGTTTGCAAATCCTCTAATGAGGTTACTATTGAGACAATGTAAAGCCTTTAATAGGGAAAGCCTTTCACAGGGCAAACCATCAAAAGTGGTTGAACTATTATTGATGCAGTGATTTTTGTGGGTATTATCCCCACCCCAGTTTTACCTTCTTATTCCTGTAAGGTTTCTAGGTTATCAATTCTAGTGTTATTTGTTATTGCATTTGATTTACTTTATGTTTCTTTATATTTTTACATGCATGCATTTTATTTTTTCAGTTATATGTTTAAAGGTTTGAATAAGGTGAAAGGTGTGGTACTTTTGATTCAACCCCCCCCCCCCCCCCCCCCCCCCCCCTCTCAAAAGTACTCTTCCCATTTGAATATTCCAAAAATTGGTATCAAAGCTTGCTTATCACAAGGAAGAAGTCTAATAGCTTGGAGAAAAAGATCAAAGGATTGAAGTCTTCAAACTTGGGAACATTATTGAAAATCAAGTGATTGATGTGCATCTAGCTCTACATAAAGTAGAGGAAGTTAGATGGGAATTCAGAAAATCCCTGAAAAGAAGAAAGGAGATAGCCATAGCTGAAAATGACATATACTATGAAGAGATTGATACCACACAAGTGTTTTCCAATAGAGACTCCAAGGAGTTTGATGCAGCAATAGCAAAATTGATAGAGAGAAATAGAGCTCAAGCAGAAAAGATAAGATCTCTTAAAATGGAACAAGAATCACAAGCCATAATGCTTTGTGAAGTGACTAAACAAAAGAAAAGAGCTATTGAAGACAAGGCCATGATAGAAGATGACAAGAGAAATCTCACCAATAGGCGGGAAGAGAAGACAATTGAGTTTGAAAAGATCTCAAACATGTAGCTAGACACCTTAAGCGAGATGATGAATGCTCATCATGAGCTAAACATAAAGGACATTGAGATCTCCACCTTGAAATGTAGAACAAACAATTGTAGAATGAGTCGATGAGAGAAAAAGAGATGGCAAAAAGCTACAAAAAACCCAATGAGGCTATCAAGTACTTTGAACAGTTACTAAAATCACCAAGGGCTAGTAATGATACCTTAGGACTTGGTTACACCAGTATTGAACAAGTAGAATCATCCAAGGCTACAACAGAAAGAATCAACAAAGGTAAGAACACTAAACCTACTTATCATTTCTATGGTAAACAGGGACATACCTCTAATTTTTGTAGGAGAAAGAATAGTCATCAGCATGATAAGCCTATAAGCCTACAAATGTAAGCATTTGTCACAAGTGTAAGAAAAAGGGACATCAAGAACATGAATGCAGAATCAAGACTATGAGAACACCAAGATTTGAAGGTCACTACTAAAATTGTCAAAAATATGGACATAGAGCTTCTGTGTATAGATCAAAGCCTAAGTGGACACCTAATCAGCCTGCAAGGAGAAATGACAATGCACACCACTACAACTAGGATTACAATACCAGGTATAACTATCACTATTGTCAAGAGTATTGACACATTCCTGAAAATTGCATAAGGACACATTTCAAAGGAAATTACGGTAGATGGTTAAGCCAAACCACATGTTTTAGTTGCTTGAAGACTGGTCATATCAGTAGGAATTTCCCAACAAAGGCCAAGGCGCCCAAACCAAAAGTCAACAAGGGTAAAGAAAAAGTTAATGTGGAACACATCAGGGCAGAAATGAAAAAGACATGGCAAAGAAGAGATGGATCAAGTTCATCCAATGGTGAGATCACTTCACCTAAGAGGTCAAGTGATCACACTCAATCTAATTAAGAACAAGCCAGGTACATGGGGCTGATATATATAAAAGATGTATCATAGATCAGCTGAAAGGAACAAAAAAACAACATTGCAAAGAAGAAATTAGGATGAGAAAAGATGCCAAGAATTTTTTTGAAGAAGTTTTTGAGTTGATAGTTGACATTGAGTGAAGTATAAGTCTAGTAGAAGTCAAGTAAATAAATTACAATAGAAGCTAAGTGATGGTAAATCCTTCAAGTGCCAAGTTCTATAGCTATAAGCATGAAGCATTTAATGCTAGGTCATTGACAGGTATAAAGTCAAATTTTTTTCATTTTCACGTCATTCAAACATAGAGCAAAGACAAGAAGAGTGAAGAGGTGATAAAGTAGCTACCTTATAGTTGATTGCATCAATTTCAATAGAGATTCATCACACACACATCGATTCAAAGGTATTTATCAAGTGCTGAGCTACACAGAGTTACAATTTTAATACATTTTAAAGCCCTAGATTTGGTAAAATGGCCTCAAGCTCTAGAAAACCTAAGGCTAAGGAAGACCATGAGATTAAATTGGTTAGCAACAAAGTTAAACAACTTGAATTTAGACCAATAACTGAAGTTTCCTATAGAAATGACCTAGTTGGTGCATTATCTCTCATTCCACCCAAGGTTATTATGGTTCAAGACATTAGGAAGTGCTAAAATTGCAAAATTGGTGCCATAGGAAAATTAGAAATCTTTCATGTCTATGATAAGCTATGTGGCAATGGAATACTAAAGGACAAGTTTCAAATTTTTGAGAAGAACAGTCTGACCAAAATCCTTGTTTTTCCTACAGTGTTTAAAATAGAATGGATTCACATTGTTCTGAGCTAAATTCATGATGGATGTCAATGAATAGAGATAGGACCTATCAAGATTACAAAGAGAATTGTGCATAGGGTTACTAGTCTCCCAACCCTAGATTGGACAAAGACTTTGAGAAGTGATAGGAAGGAAGTAATTGAGAAGAACACAACTACAAAATGGAACAATAGGGGAATGACTATTGACACTGTGACTGAACCCCTACTTGACTTTGTTGTGAGGGTAATTTCACATAAATTCTATCAATCCAATAGATTGAATAGCATACCTTGCATAGCTATCGATGTGGCATATAAACTGGTGAAGAAGGATCATACCTATGATCTAGCTGAACTTATGTTGCAACAAATCAATGAGAACTTAGGAGCGATAAGGAGATCAAAGGGTACACAATGAAAATTTGGCTTAGTTCTCATGTGCATATTCTTTTATGTGATGGAAGAATTCCCTTTAATTGGAAAGGTGAACTAGAACTCTAATAAGTCAGTAGTCACCCAAATTAATGGTTTCATTGATCAAATGGGAGATAACTTTGAGGCATAGATGACAAGCTATTTCAAAGACTTTAAGAAGTCTATGAAGCAAAGAATGAGGATACTAGTTTCATTAGTTGAAAAGCATGCCAATGATATATATTTCTTGGTTGATATTGATTTTACTTATATTCAAGCAACACTACCAAGAGTAAGATGGCTAAGGCCATTAGGTCATGAGCTTGACATAGATGAAGCCACAATAGCAATCACAACAATGCTAGTAGAAGAAATTGATAAAGAGGCTCCTCACTTTGGGACTTGTGATGTGGTTAAGTCCAAAATTGAAACAGAGTTGAAAACTACTGCAGTCATAAAAAAGAAAGACAAAATGATAAGAAAAATAAAGAAGACATTTGGAGCAGACATTGAAGGTGAAGAGAAGAAGTAGAAGAAGTAGAATATGATAGTGAAGAAGAAGGTGAACAAGAGCAAGGGCAAGGGCCAGTTGAGCTGACACAAGGCCTTGGAGAAGAAAAAGAAGAAGGTGCCAAGGAAGAAGAAGCCGAGGAAGCACCTACATGTACTAAGTAGAAGAAAAGAAAAGAAAAAATACAGTTTAGCCAAAGCCCAAGAAGGTCACAAGGCAAGCTCAAGTGAAGCCAACTCTAGCTAAGCTAGCAACAACAAGGGTGACAACAAGAACATCAACTCAAAAAGCCAAAGAGACAGTAAAGGAGAAGAAGAAAGCCACTACCTAGCCAATTGAAGAGCCCAAGAAAAGAAGAAGATATGTGTCTCAACTAGATACAGATGATGAGAAAATAGAATCTAAGGATATAAGCCAATTCAAAGTGGTAATTCATCCTCCAAAATTTGCAATTCATATTTAACTTTGTAATAAGATTAGAAATGTAGATCTACATGATTTAAAATCTTTAAATTTCAATAAGCTCAGTAGGGAAGAGCATAATAATATAGAGAAATCTTTGTATGTCATGATGACAAAATTCAAAAACACACCTCTAAAGCTTGATAACACAATGCCAAAGGAACTATATGAAATAGTAGAGGATAAGTTGCATTATTGTTTGAACATGGAAAGGAAAATTAGAGAATCTACCCTAGCACAGGTAAAGCCTAATATGTCAAAGTCTCAAATAACCAAGGCTAATAAGAAACACAGTGGGAAATTTGCACCCAAATATAGAGCTTTTTGCATTCTTCAAAAAAAAATTGAAAATGTAGTAACTAAATCCACACAAATTTGGAAAACAATATACAAAATTATTGATGATAAAGTGGAGGGAATTAATAAGGCAGAAACTAGTGCCAATAAGATGGTAGAAGAGCGTAAAGGAGAGGAGAAAGAAAAGGAAGAGGAAAAGAAAGGTGAGGAAGAGAAAAGAGAAGAAGAGAATAAGGAGAAAGAAGAGGAGGAATCAAAAAAGGGAGAGGAAACTATGGCAATAGCTAACCAATAGCAAGAAGATGAAAAAAGTGTCCAAGGCACAGAATTGCCACCTCCCAGTCCACCTCATGTAATCACTACACCTATAGAATTAGTAATCATAAAGGATGTTACTGACAAGACACCTCAAAACATCAATCCACTTATTTCAGAGGATCTCTCAAAGATCCTTCACCAATTTACTCTATAGGCACAAATGTGTACAAGCCCTATATTGGTGAGTGTAGATGAATTACAAAAACTAGTAGTAGCACCACAAATAGAAAAGGTGAAGCCAAAGGAGAAACCTTTCAGATACATTGCTACTAGAACTAAAGTTTTGATGCTGCCACCACTACCTTGACCAAGTGCAACAAGTGATAATGTTCAAATGTCGAGTGCAGAGGAGGGGAAATAAGGTGAAAAAGAAGATGCAGCAAAAGAGAAGGAGTAGGCCGCCATTCAAACATTGGTAGAACTACTAAAGACTAAAACTCCTACTAAGACCATTCAGAAGTCGAGCACTGATGCTATCACCTTGCAATTTTCAATACCAAGCTCAAGTTCAACAAAGTGGCTAGGGTACTTCACTATGCAGACCTTGAATTAGATGAAGAGATTGTGATACCCTCCTATGATTCCAAAACTATCACAATAGCACAAATGACTAAAATGAAAAATGTATTGGATAGAAGGATGAGGTAGGAGATATTGAGGAAAGAGTTTAAACACAAGCAAGCACTTCATGACATCAATTACATCTTCATGGATGCTTTTAGCTTACAATCACTAGATGAAGGAAAGCCAATAATTGAGCAACTATCGAACATAGTTGGCCAGGTGACAGATGTAGACTAGGAGACCAATGTTAAACTCATGGAATGGTTAGAAAGAAAGCTTCAAGCGAAGGTTAATGAAATGATATCAAGAAATATTGCTCTTGAATAAGGTAGAGTTGGCTAAGACAATAGATAAGGCCAAAATTGTTCTTAAAAACATTTTTTCATTGTATAGGAAGTTGTGCAACTTTTCCAATTTCACACAAGAAACAAATCAAAGAATAATGAGCTTGGAGAGGAACTTGAAAATCTCTAGCATACAATTACCTAGAGATCCAGGTCAAAGTGAGAAGCATTTTGCACAATCACTTCACACACAAAGGGAATTAGCTATATTAATAGTAGAGGAGGCAAATATTAAGGCTAAATTAATTCAGATCCAGTCCTCCATAACCCCTCATTTAGAATTCCTCCACAAGGAACAAGTCTATGCTAGGATAGTATTAAAGAAATATCCAAATCTTTCTACTCTTGATGGACTTCTACACCTTGCTACAAAGACTACCATCTAGCACAAGTCACTTGACATAGCTTTGGATAATTGGGATGCAGCTCTAAAAGCAATAATGGAGGTAAATAGTAATTTTTTGGTCAAATATGGTATTACTCCTTAGAACCCTTTGACACTAGTGTCAAAAAGGGGGAGAATTAATAAAAGAGGAAGAATTAATAAAGACGGAGATACAAAATTTTGACATTTTGAAACTCACATGGAAAATAGTTTGATATAGAGACACAAGTACAAAACACTTGTAAAGGATAGAAGATAAAAGAGTATCAGGCACAGTCAGCACAAAATTTTGATTGCAAAATGACAAGGTTCAAATCAACTCAGGGGGAGTTAGGATATTTTGAACAAATTTTGAAAAATTGTAGATAAGGCATTCATAAGGGTAGATGAATAAATGTCTAGGTAAGTGTTTTTGACACTCATGTCAAAGTGGGAGATTGTTAGCCCTTAGAAAGTTTTGACATTTGAGTGTCAACACACTTAGTCACTTTTTGTATTGAAGTCGAGTACACCATGTATGTTGAGGCACAATGTGTACCAAGTTAGTATTTCAATAGGCCTCGAGTGACATTAGGTGCTGATCAGTATATAAGTGCTGAGTGATAAATAGGTACCGAGTCGTAGTATGTGCTGAGCAAGCCATAATGTTGTATATGCTGAGTAAACTAGAATCATATATGTGCTGATGAAGACAAAGTGTAATTGATGTCGAGCAATCTAGGATAGTATGTGTTGAACATTAGTAGTCTAGTAAGTGTCGAGTAACACAGAATCAACATATGAGTTTGTGCCTTCACAAACTCAGATGTAAACCATTTTTGGAGCCGACACAGAGAGATTTTGAAAAGCAAAAAGGATAAGGATGAATCATTTACATTCCCTATGAAATATACATGAATCCAATAAGAAAAATAGAGGAGACATGCAACCAATGAGAAAAATACAAGGTATGAGCGAGAATTTGAGATTCAATATGGATCATAGATCCATACCTAACCCTAAAATTTCACATTCTTTAAAAGGAGGTTGAAAACCCATTGCATATGAGGATAAGAATAGTGCATGGTAAGATTATAGAAAAAATTTCAGTGTGAAGAAGGAAAGACTTAGAGAAACAGAGTAGCAAGTTTATATCTAGTTGATTAGAATAGCATAAGGGACAAGGAACATGATCATACATTAGATCTCAAAGGATCAAGTTTAGGGAGAGTAGATCAAGTGCCTAAATCCAGCAATTAGAGATTTCATACTATTAGGTCAAATATTCTAATACTTTCTTATAATTGTATTAGATGCTGAAATCCTATATTGATAGGTTAGCTTAATAGCTAGGTAGGAGAACCTTTGGAGAAGGTGATTAAAAATCTTATATATTAGGTGGGTTTAACAACCTATTGTAAATCCTTTAACAGGGTGACACTTCATGTAAAATGTTTGTAAATTCTCTAACCAGGTCACTATTGACACAGTGTAAAGCCTTTAATAGGGAAGGCCTTTCACAGGGCAGACCATCAGAAGTGGTTGAACTATTATTGTTGTAGTGATTTTTGTGGGTATCATCCCCACCCCAATTTTACCTTCTTATTCATGAAGGGTTTTTGGGTTATCAATTCTGGTGTTATGTGTTATTGCATGTGATTTACTTTATGTTTCTTTATATGTTTACATGCATGCATTTTATTTTTCAGTTATATGTTTAATGTTTTGAATAAGGTGAAAAGTGTGGTACTTCTGATTCACACCCCCCCATCCCCCACCCTCTCAGAAGTACTCTTTCCATTTGAATATTCCAACAAAATCCACATATCAAAAATGGGTAGAAAGGATTGAGTAAATAAGAAAAACTAAGTTATGTCTAAGAATAGACCCTAATCCTCCCCAAAGTGTTATAGCTACAATGAAAATTATCAAGTCACTTAGAAACTTCTTTGTGTTACCTGAATACATTGAAAGTAAAATACTTGAGTTAAAGAACTTAATAGAGGGTTTGAAAGATAATTTGTTACCATCTAATTTGGATAAGGACAAGAATATCAAAGAGTTTTTGGCTTCAAGAACTAAGTATATCACCACAGCAAGTGACATGGTGAAAATGATAGCAGAAAATATGGATATGATACTCTTCTAGGAATGTATGTATAAGTTTGTTAATTCTAGGATATTCTATGAGAATTTTGAGAAAGAGGTTACTTAGGCTATAGTTAAGTACAACCCATATAGGAAGATAATTGAAAAAATCCTAGATCATACATGACCAATAATGATGAATTTGTAGAGTGGATTAGAAGGTATATTTGAGATGATGACTCAAATAATGAAAATTTGCCACCAAAAAGGCCATAATAAAGGAATAGTTTGAGCTAGATAAAGTGCAAAAGATAAAAGGAGACAATTGGTTATGTGAGTATAAGGTCTCACATCAACGTATTAATGGATTAACCTTTGTTTTACATAGCCAGCTAATTGATTTTTTGTAACAAAATGAAATATCAAATCAAAAGATGACATGTGTCTTAGTCTCTATGCTTGAAGCTTGTTGCAAAGCATCTATATAAATGAGGTCCAAAGGCTAGAGAAGGCTCCAAATTTTGATGGAATAGAAGTTAGTCATCATATTTTGAGTCGGTCCAAGAATATTGTGCATAATTATTCTATGTTTCTTGTTCATAGAAAGAAATATAGGTTTACATTGTGTTAAGCTTGTCTTGAGTTATATTTTTATAGGGCTTGACATTTTAATGTATTATTTCAAGTTAATTAATAAAAATGGAGGAGTATTCAAAGTTGATCTATTTATATCTCATCTTTGCTTGTGTTACTTTTAATTTAATGAGATTTGATGTAAAATTCTATTGATTTTTATCTTTAATTCATTTTGAATTAGATTTTATTTCATGTTTTGCTAATAGTCAAATGGATATGTAAATTGTTGATATGATATAAGAGAATTAAAGGTTTCATAAGGAGAATTTGATAAGAATGATATATGAAGTTGAGTATTGATTTTTCTTTCACAAAGTGGGAGAATAAATCTATCATGGTATGTTAATTCTATGAATAACTAGCCCAATAGATAAAGCACTAGTCAGGAGTAGATGTTGATCAAGTAGGTTTGATGATATTAAGCATCTAAACAATTAAATCTAGAATCTAAAATATCTTATGTTTTGTTTAATGGATCTAAAGTGTCAATCTATGCTTGGTTTAGAGAGCTTTAGGGTATGGAGGATTAACTCTCTTGCATCCTTTTTTAAATCTTTGGATTAGAATAATTAGAGGCAAATATTTGCTATAATAGAATTTGTGAAAAAATTTATCATTAGAAAATGTAATAATAAATTCCCAAGTATACGCACTTGAATTGAGAAGAATTCAAAGGGAAGAAGAATTTAAAGCCTTATTAGTTGGTCCTATTGTATTATATGTGGATATCCATTGGGGTCTTTAGCTAATTCTTAGCTATTCTCTACATTCTCAAAAGGTATTTGGAATTTTATTAAAGCAGGAGCTAGCATGTTGTAAGTTGCTAGTGTTAGTTGAAAAATCCTCTATAGGTTATTGACACAAATTTTGAGTTAGGGTGTAATTTTTGGAAATCCAAAAATGATTAAATTATCACTAGTAATAATTTTAATCAATATGTTATTGGATTAAGAAAATACAAAAATAAATAAGTCACATTGCAAAGTAGAAGACAATATCAAAAAAGGAAAGAGGGTAAAAGAAAAAATATATGCCACCCTTTAGGATATCCAATAGGATTATTGGAAATCTAATGGGAAAGTGAGATGTTGAGGGGGGGCTTGGGTGGGGGTGAATTAGAATCTCTAAAAATTTTACCACTTCAAATATAAACCATAGACAACACACATATCAAATTGAACCTTAATCATGCATCATCATATAACATGTAACCTAAAATCTACCATATAATAACATGAATAACATAGATAAACAAATTGATCAACACATAACACAAAATATGGACGGAAGAAACTCTCCAAGGTAAAGGTAAAATTTCAGTGGGGATGATTGCCACAAAATATTCACTACTATAGCAATAAAGTGTACCCATTAGGGATACAATTTTGATCACTTTTGATGATCTACCCTAATGGCATGATTTTTCACTCAGTTTAAAATTTTTTATATCTTGTGAAAATTAGGAAGAAACTGTGTTTCAATTTATTAGGGTTTCTAAAAATATTGTCATCCTCAAGAAAACAGCCTAGAACCAATACCACATCCTATGTTTTGATGAATTAGTCATAAGTTTGTGCAAGTATGAAATAGGGATATATTAAAACTTTGGTTATACATCAAATTTTTTCATATCCCTAAAGTTTCATATTATAAGTCTTGCCTCTAACATGTTTTAAGTTGCAATGGAAAAAAATTGTTTGTATCGTTTCATCTCTTCATTATGATGTTTAACTATTTTGATAGCCATGAGGTCACAAAGCTATCATCAAGAGGATCTTCACAATGTCACAAATTTCATTGCTAACTTTCAAGTTAGGGCTGTGAAGAGGATATTAACTAAGAATCACAAGGTTGTAGCTTAGATTTGGCTTAAGGGATTTTGAGTTGTGATGATGCGAAGAGTAACTGTGGTAGTTAGAATTGCAAGCCATCACAACATTGTAGGTAGTTAAAGTTAACCTAGGGTTATAGTAGAGCAATGGAGATAGCTTGTTATCATAGCTTTGTGGGGTTAACAAGTCAATTAATATTTTGAGTTGCAAATTGGAGCTAAGCTAACAATCCTAGGATCATGACTTATGCTTCACTTAATAATTTTGAGTTGCAAAGGTACAAAAAGTAGCTTGGATAGTCAGGATTAAGGCTATCTCTTCATTTCCTATAGTTAAAGATGATCTAAGGTTAAGGTAGCAAAGAAAAGGTATATAGCGATCACACCATCACAAGGTTTGATCACTAGTTAAATTCTTTGGTTGTGAAGCTACAAAACAAGGTAGTTGTCAATCATCATAGTTATTACAACATCACACAATTTAGAAGTATTATATGTTTGGCAGTTGCAAAGTGGTGATGAGATTAAGAGTTGTGGTCTTTTCAGCATTTCATGTGTTAAAAATGTCAAGTAATAAATCAAAAAGAAGTTGTGAGATGCTCAATTCAAAGGGTTTCACTACTTCACAGGTTTGAAGTGACAGTTAAGAATGTAAGCAATGATGTGGAGCTAAGCAATCAAATAGCCATTTTTCTAGGTCACTGTGGTTAAATAACTAGAGAGTTAAAAGGTCATGAAGCTGTAAGATGGTCATGTTTTATGAATTTTCTAATTCACGGGGTGTTCACTCATAGTTTGTTTTAATGTTGCAAAGATGAGAACATGGTTAGTGGTACAGTCATTGCTACATCTCCATGGTTAACAAAATGGAATAGTAAACAATTGTGATGAAGTGATAAAGAGTTAAATGAAGTCTTCTCTATTATGTAGGTCTATGTGGTAAAAAGGAATATAGAGTTATGAAGTGGAGAATAGCTTAAAGTGTGCCATCACATGGTTAATTTGGTAGTTGAAGAATTAGGCTGTGAAGTTGTGAAATAGTCAAAATAGCCCATTTCATATGGTCACAACTGGAAAGAAAAGAAAAGAAAGAGACTGCCAAGAAGTAGAGATAGAGGGTTAATCATCAATTCACTACTCATAGTTTTGAAAACATAAAATAAGGCTAAAAGTGCATGTCTAAGTTGGAAAAAGAAATGATGAGTTGGAAGTATGAAAAATGTGCAATTTGAAAATAATGTAGCTTATGAAGGATTGAAAGGATTTCAAGCATGCCAATTTTAATGACGTTAATATCATGCTTCAATTTTTTTTAGAAATGGATAAAAGAAGAAAGGACAAGAATTTTGATTATTAGTTGCATAGTGTTTGAAGTTTCAGAATAGAGTTCAAGTTGCAGAGCTAGTTTCAGCATACAAAGTTCAAAATTGTTGTGATACTTGAAGTTATTGCATAAAAGGAAGAAAACTTGATCACATAGGTTCAAATTGAGGAAACTATAGAAAAAGGAAAAATCCCTATCCCTTTCATAGATGAGTGGTTGCGGATTTTACTAGGTTCCTCTAATCTCTAATCTGCTAATGACCATGCATTAAGAGATCCCTACTATTTTTGCAAAGATGTAAAGGTTCCTGATAGGAATGGAAGTGAGGTATTTTGGTGCTTCTACAAGAATAGGGTTGAAAACATTCCTATATCTAACCCTTGGACTAGGAATTTGGGAAAGTTGACCATGCTTGAGGTTTTCATAGGTATTGATCTAGTCAAGGCATTGATAAAACCATACAACCTAGTCAATAGAGATTTCCATAGAAAAGACAAAAGTATACTCCATACACTGGACAAATAAATGTTCATTGAAGCTTTTGACTTGGGAGGACCAATGTCATTACTAATTGACATTGACAAATTCAATGAGAATTCTAGCAGTCATAAGAAAGTCTGCATGGGTAGAACTATGACCATAGATATCCCAATGTTAATAAAGGAGAAAGGAGAAATATCAAAGAAAGTGGGAGATTTTATGCCCCTTGAGTACTTCTAGAGATATCTTTAGAAAAAAGTGTTTGGTTTGAACAAGGTCATAGGATCAGATGGAATAATGAATGCTATTGGTGCATATTATATCATGGCGTTAAAAATTTAGGACCCATACACTAATGTTGGGTATGATATTGTGACATATATAATTAGTAGGATTCATGATGAGATCATTACAACATAGGTAGTAATGCTAGAAAACATCAAATTTCATCACTACTTGCTGCTCATGCACTTGGTTATATATAAGAATGTACAATTCATTGACCATAGATTTTTTTGAAAGCATAGAGCAATGGAGAGAGAGATTTCCTATGCCACAATGGACAATGGTATGGAAAAGATTCTACCCTTACTCAAATACTATCCCTTTTTATAATGATTTGGTGCACCCTGTTCTAAACATTTTAGGGGCCATAATAGAAAGGATACCTAGGATTGTTAGGAAATTGGTTAAGCCTAACTTGTGTTATGATGAGGGAAAGAAAATAGGTCATGAATGGGAAAGTGTTTTTCTTTTTGAAGATTATATAGTAATTAAGGTTTATGGATGCCCTCAACCACCCCACCTTCTCCCAAATTATGTCCCAAAAAGATTAGGAAGTGTAGAAGTCTTCTGGCACTTAATTTCATTGAATATAGAGTACCTAGGTTGAAATGTCAGGAAGGGAAATTTTTTGTGTAGATGCTCCAAAGTTGGAGATTTTGACATTGGCAAAAAGGAAATCAAGGAAACTAATTCCTTATTAATAGATTATAAATGTCCAACTACACCTGCTAGAACATATGACTCTTATAGTGTAGTTAGAAATGAACCAAAGAAAATTAGGGGATACAACATATATCCAACCAAGGGTTTATGGGATAGGATGTGATTGCATATTTTTTGGATGATAATATTTGTAGAGAGAGGATGATTAAATTAAAACATGTAATTAGTTTTGAGCACGCAATGAAAAAAGATTGATCCATCCTTCAAGGGGTTTTATCATGAAGTAGACTATTAGTATAGGTTCAATAAATGCATAGAAAATTTTGATAAGATTGCATCTCAAGTTCCTAAGGAGAATAGAAAGAGAGTTGATCCTAAGCTACCTAATTATGATATTATTTTGGAAGTTAGTGATGATGAGGACCAACTAAAATGCTCAAGATGGGCTCATCAGAAAAGAAAAAAGTAGAAGATGGTAGAGATTCTACAAAATGCAAAAGAAAAGACCTTACAAATTTTACCTAGGAGTAGTCAATTTTACCTAGGTGCTACTTGATGGATCAAGCCACTAAAGATGATCAAAAGGCCAAAAATTTGGAGCTTCAAGCTTAAATGATTGATGAAAAAATCATTATGGCTAAAAAGTTCATGAATGATGAGAATGCATCAAGACAAAAGAATTCAAAATTTCTTTGTTTAAGTTAAAAAAAAATGAACTATCATTATAAATGAGCCAAGTGAATTTGATGAGATAGTAGCTGAGATGGTCAAGAAGATACAAGAATATAATCCTGCAAGTGAAATTCTAACAATATAAGAGGCAAGAGAGTTAATATAGAGGAGTGGCATGTTTGTGTTCCCTAGATGGGATATCAGTTCCTCATTCCTATCTAGATCAAATGAGGCTGGCAAGAAAGAACTATGTCATTTGAAGATGAGAATCAATAGGGGCAATTGAGAGGGTCTGGATATAATATTGATGCCGAAAACATGATAATATGGAGTTTAGCTCCATAAAATCAGAAGCCAACCCTCATGGAAATCAAAGGGTCTCCTATCGGAAATGTGATATTTTATAATGTATAGTCCACTTCAAGAAGCCAAATTTATGGGTTTTTGACTTTAGCATCACTGTTAGGAAAGAAAAAAATTGATCTACTAGAAGAGAAATTGGATGGATCCTACGAGAGGTATATCAATACTAGGAAGCACTATGAGTATGAGATGAAGAAAACTTATGTTTTGGAATAGAAGAATCTCTAATTGGAAAATGAAATAGTGGCTTTGAAGAATACTATTAGATCTACTATTGAGATAGAAGATAAAGGTATGCAAATAGAGGGCTACACATTTGAGGAAGAGGATATGGAAGGTCAGGCCATGACTACTGATGAAGAGGAACTAGAATCAAGAAAAGAGATAGAAATTAGAACTATAATTTTTTTTTTATGCATAAAATAAATTCTTTAAAATTTATCTCAAAAAAGTTCACATTAACTAAATTGTCTTGTAGGGGGTAGAGTATCAGTATTCTGAGGCAATATCCTTATTGTCTCCCTTATTTACCACATAGGGTCCTTACACCCAATCTTTTGAGAGCCTTGTACCTATGCTAACATAGAAGAAAGACTTACCAAAAGGGTTAATCATTTTTGTCAAGAAATTAATTCATAGGGTGAAGGAATAAAAGGGTTTCTTTATGGGTAAATTACAATTGATTCAGAACAAATTAAAAACAATTGCTACAGGAACCCAAAATTTTGTGCCTAGCATTTTGGATAGTAATGGAGTAGTGAAGGATTGGAAAAAATGGTCATCCCCTTTTGATGACATTTTGAACCATTCTAGGTTTATGGCATACTACAATGGTGAGGCAAATATTTTAGTAGTTTATGATTTAATCGATATGTTGTATAAACTAGAGTTAGAAATGGGTAATGTAACTACTAAGGTTAAGGCCATTACACATTCCAAATTGAATAAGTGCCTTGAAGAATTGAATAGAATTAGAGATGACACTTGGCCTGACATTGAAATTAATATAGAAATTTGGGAGGTCATAGCTTGCATAAAGGCCTTACCATACAGGTAAAGTGATTGATTAGTTAAAGTCACAACCAAAATTCATAAGAGACAAAATGAAGAAAGGGAAGTGAAAGTGAAAGGCTGTTATGTTACAAAAAAATTTATGTTGAAGACACCTAATGAAAGTGCCATTTGCAAATTTTAGAACTCCTTTCCCATTTATCCTGAATACAAAGAATGTTTTATAAAGTAAAAATGTTGAAAATGTCTTTGTATTTATTTTTAAATTAGACTTTTATGTGTGTGCTCCCATCTAAAGCTTGTTGCAATCCTTTTCTATAAAACAAATTCCAAGATGTGGAGTGTGGGTTTGAGTTTTGTATAGTTTTAGTGTTTATGCTATTACAGTCGGTCCAGTTTTTGTCTCAATTGTATGTTATTTCAAATTTGCAAATCTAAGAATACAATGAATACTGAATGAAATAATTTGTCATATTTTGAGTTATATTATAAGTCTCCTGTAAAAAAATACATTATTTTCAAAGATGATTAATATAAAGGGAAAGTTCTGAGTATCTTTGTCTCTAATTTCTGTCTCCATTTTCATATGCTTGTTATTTTGAGATTGAATGAGCACAACTTCTTTCAATTTAATGCAACTGGGATAGGTTGTATGTCATTTCATTATTTCTTTTAACTCAATGAATTAATTAAATAATTATATGAATTGATAAGGTTTCTGGGTATATGGGAAGGATATCATAAGAATGGAATTTAGGGTTAACAACTAATAAACTTAATTGCAAGTCAATTAAATAGGTAAAGAATTACTGGCATGACTCTATATAGAAATGGATAAGACACTGGTCATAAATTGTGATGAAAATTGATATAGTCATTTGGTTGCATGATAAAATTTTTTAAATCAAAATCAATTATCTAATTTTGTAATAAAGAACTATACTATTGGTCTTTCCCTTATTGTAATGGCTTTTATTGAGTCTATAGTTAGCTGTTGTAAACCAAGGAGTTAATTACAATTTCAAGAAGATGGTTGGCCATTTTTTCCTATAAGGGATGCAATAAATAGAAGAAAATATTAGTGAATAATCAATTAATCACTAGGTGCACCCACCTTGGCCCTACAGAGCCTGAAGTGTAGAAAACCCTTGAGTTTTGTCAAGATGATCTAGATCTAAGTGAATCTTTTTTGAGTATGGGAGATAGCTAACCCCTAGACATCCACTACCATTTAGCATCCTAGATTTTTTTAGTCCTATAGTTTTAAAATGCCAAAAAAATGGTGATTGTACTAGGGAGATATGAGAAGAAATCATATTTGAAATGCTAGAATCTCTTATGTAATCCATATATCTATAGTCATACATTTATTTATTTCTTATACCTATGTTGGTATTGGTTCCTTTTGAGTGAAAAACCTTGAGAATTTATGAAATCCTAATACCATAGGAGTTGTGTGACATATGATGTGCTTATAAGTGCTTTATTACTAAATAGAGTTCACATTTCCCAAAGTATACGATATAAAAGTCTTTCTAGGATGGTCCCTTGTGTTAGATCTATTGGCACTCAAAATTGTAGCCCACATTTTGAGCACCATTGAGAAATTTGAGGCCTATAAGTGCTTTGTGAAGCCTATGTACCCAGTTGTACCTTTGAACCCTATGAGATGTTTTATGCTTCTAGCACCTTTCATTTAGTGTGTCTAAATTTTCCATGAAGTTAAAGCATCATTCTTAACCATTCTGCGAAGTCTTGTTTTGAGTGCATTTCAAATCTGCATTTTACCCCAAGTGTCAGACATCGACAGGAGGCTGTGTTTGCATCTGAATATCTTGCACTTAGAAAGGTTTTGTGGCTTTCCACTTTGAGAGTGTCCAGTGTCCATACCTAAAAACCTATGTTTCAGATTTTGAGTCATTTCGAGTCTGTTTGACTAGATTTTAAATCCCTCAAAGTTGGTCAGTTACCATTTCCATGTTTTTGCAAAATATTCAAAATTATGGGAAGCCCTATTTGACGTGCTATAACTTTTGACCAGTTGACCAAAATGTTGAAATTCCTATTGCATTGCATTGCATTATAGGCATCAGAGACTTGTCATGTTTCAAGTTTCAGCTCTTGATGAATCCGTTTGATTAGTTTTCAAATGCGATTCCAAATGGAATTTCTAAAGTTATACTAGTGTCAGCATTTGCAGATTTATCAAAACCCCTATTCGAGATATAATAACTTGAGATCCATGATTGGTGAGATCAAACAGATTGTACCCTTGTATTGTCCTCTAAAAATACTTCAAGTGTGTCAGTTTTCAAATCTTGACAAATTCGTTTGCACACTTTTCCAGAGTCATTCCGTTTGTAAAAATTGTTATGTTGTCATTATTTCCTATCTTGCAAATCCAGGTAGCCAACTTCAGATGCTTTCCAAATGCACCCAGTTATTCATCATGAGCCTAAATCGTAGATCCATAATGTCCTCATGATAGAGAATGAGTGCCCTAGTTTTCATTTCCCCATGTGCTCATTTTCCCAGTTTTCCAGGCCAAATCCAAACCCAGTTTATGGTATTCTGACATGTTTGTTTGCAGGTAATTCTGAGAAGGCAACTTTAACAATGAATATCTTTTGACCCTAAATTTTTCATAAGATGAGATTCGACAGGGTAGGAATACGAGGAACAAAGATTCAAAACTGTTGATCTTAAAGCCCGATTATCTATTTGGATTAGTTTTTAAGGCTAGTTAACAGACCTACTAACACAAAATTGATAGTTTGCAACAAGAGTTAAAATGAGTTGTATTTGATTGCTCGGTGGTCGAATTTGATTCTAATTAGTTCAAGATGATTGATATATCAATTTGAAAAGTTAGTCACCCGAAAATGAATTTTTTTTTAGCCGGGTCACAATGTGACCCAACTCCAGTGATCAAGATATGGCTCTATCAACATTGTTGCATTGCAAGGGTGACTTAAGTCTTAATGGGGTCCAATTAATATGACCCGACTACTGAAGACTACAGAAAACTCATATTTGTAGATTGAAAGTTAATATGGGTGCAATTGATTTGTGAGGAATTATGAAAAGGAATTTGAGTGTGTGCTTATTGTTACCATGAGACTTGCATTAAGAAACATCACTACCTATTTAAGAATTATATGCTGGAAATGATTCTAAAATGGGAGTCTTCAAACATAGCGTGTGTCGCTACTTTAACCATGGATTCTTGAGTTTGACTTTGAAGATTGGAGAGATTTTTCTCATCAAAGGTGAAATTACTTATGGTAGGTCAGGCACTTATTGTGAATTATAGATCACAGTTGGACACTATAGTGTGGATTTTTCTATCATAGAAAGGATTTGGCTAGGATTCATTACTTATTTCCATCAGCTTTGAGAAGCTCAAAATTATGGTCAAACTTTTCATGGTCCAACCAAAGCATTACAAGCAACACATAACCAAGTTGCAACACCTAGCTAGGCATTCATGCCAAGACATGGTCAACGATCACAAGTACCACATCAATGCCCCCCAGTTCATCAATCTACATTACCTCATCTTAGCAGCCAATAATCTATTGGCTTAGCTACCAAATAATTTATGAGAATTGGTGCCCAAATTTCCACCACATTTGGTGCCCCTAAGCCAACCCCTGCATCAGAGAAACCTTGCAATCTCAGCGCAAGGAAAAGAAAATCAAAGAAAAGTCCATGCTAAAGGCAAAGAAGAAGGCCATATGTGAGGATAGTCCACGTCCAAACAAAAGAGGCACCTCTCATGGCACCAAATACATGAAGAATAGTCCCACGTAGGAGTAGAGGAGGCACATCAGAACAAAGGAAAATCTGCCAAATACAAAGAAGATAGAATCAATGATGAAGGGGAGCTGGCTATCATGAAACAAAAAAATGAGCCACGTTTTGGGATGAGACTCCCACGTAGAAAATAGAAAGGAACTCAGACAAAGGTAAAGATGCCTGGGCAGTAGAAAATGAGAAAGACATCCCAAGTGTTGAGAATGCCCAACACATCAAGAAATAAAAAAACTCACGCATATAGGAAGGTAGCCGACAGATTTAGTAATGCCGCAGGGAGAAGGCAGAGATGCCAACTCAGCTAATACAGAACTCTAGCTAGCGAAGTAGCGAGGTTGTTGGAAAATTCAGAAATCCAGAAAATACAAGCTGAGTGCAGGTGGAGGAATGAGAACATGACACGTGGATGGTCGTCACCATTTCACTAGAGGTGGTGAGGGTTGTCGAGTTCGTGCCACATGGCACATCCTCTCTACCTTGCCAAATGAAGGTGCTCATGTTTAAGCATGGTGAAGTAGCAAGGAGACAACACATGGCGGATGATGTAGATCAGGTGTCCAATCATGAAGCACCACGTGGCATTGGTCAAACATAGAGTTGACCACAGATTCAAAAGGCAGTGAAAGAATTGAAAGTAATAAAAAATAATAATTTTTTGTGCTTGTTAGTTTCCTTTCAAATCAAATAGGGTCACAATATTTTTAAATTTAAAAAGGCTTAAATCCAAAGTTAAAACTTTAGAAGGTTTCAATTTTTAAAATTTTAAATTCAAGAAAGTTGCAAGCCAGAATGCCATAGCAGAGGACTATTTTTCAAATAGACTTTCAGGAGGTTTCCAAGAGGCCAGATAGGCAATGTTATATATCGCCGAAATCGGGAGAAGACAAAATTTTTTATTCTAGAGTCAGTTTTTGCACAGGTATTAGTCAGTTTGAGCTACATGGGGTTTTCTATCAAGTACCTGAATTGCAACCATATTTAGACCAGGAAGTTTAGTTTTGATTTTTTGTCAAGATAATGACCTGAATATCAGTAGAAGGCAATGGAAATGTAGTTAGGGTCAAATTTTTTCAGATTTACTTAGTAAAAACTCATTTTTATTGGCTTTTTCATGGGGCAATTAGATATTTTGGTGATTCAAAAAGCTTTCATCATTTGAACAGAGATATTTTCCAATCAGTTGCAGATAATGATGAAACAAAATTAGATCAAATGGGATGAAAGAAGAAAGAGGTTACTCAGTTGCACAGGATTGAATTTCAAGTGGACACTTGTTGTCTTCAGAACAGATCTGCGAATTCTTTCTCTTCTATATCTTTCTTTCTTTCTTCCATTGAAAGGGTTCCAGTTTTTGCACTGAGAGACCATTCTTCAACATTTCTTCTTGTATTGAACAACATTTTGAGTTTTATGCAAATAGTTCATGTCTGTTAGGTGATTTATGAAGTATTCTATACTTCTTTCATGTATTTGATTTCAAGGAAAGAAAATAAAGAGCGGAAATGGTTTCAAAGTCAGCCTGAATCTTGTCTCCTGTTTGTGGATCTGTAATCTTTTCTAGTTTATGATTAAAGACCATAGATTAGGTTGCATCTCATTTAGTGATGTATGTGATTGAAATACCTTACTTATGGAACCAAGAGTCATATAACATCTTGGTGTTTATCACAGGGTTTACTAATTTCATGATGGGATATTTTGAGTATGAGATTCATTTTGATGTAGATGTCAATTCACAAAGTGAACGATAGATCAGGGATCTTGATGTAGAGATATGTCTGAGATTTCCAAGAGATGTATGGTTCTAATTCATTTAATTGCCCAATAGATAAGGCACTGATCATAGATAGGATCATTAAATTTTGTTGCTCATACCTAGGTCTTGTTGTCATCAATCTATTAAATTATTTTCATTTTATGTTGAAAGGTATTCAAAGTATAACCTACACTTAGCTTTCCAGTTTCATGAGTCATGTCCTTAGCTATTTCATGCTTGTGATCTCTTGGTTAAGCATAGAAGAATTAGGGGTTTTTATCTGCATTAAATAGATTCAGGGATATGTTTTGCACTAGTATGATATCAATTGAATCTCAGGTCTACCTGCCTAGGTTTTGCAAAGCCTAAAGAAGAAGAAGGGCCATGCCTTATAGTTGGCTTGGTGTCTGAATGGATGTGTTGATAATGGGAGTTAGCTGCCCCTAGATATGTTTTGTTCTCATCAGGGTAATTGGAAATGGGTAACATTTTCAAACACCAACAAGATCTACTTTCAAAATTTTATTTTCCTATGAAGTTTCTTGCCCTTTAGCCATAATAAAGCTCTCTTGCCCTAGTGGGTCGTGACTCAGTCAAGGTTTTGTTAACTAGTGCTAATATTATAAGCAAGATATGGTTGATAGAAGGAAAAACATGAAATCATATATAAGGGAGAATCTAGAAATACCTCTATATATAGAGTTACCAAAAGTTGGTAAGAAATTCTAGCCTAAGAAGGAAGGGGAGTCTAGTCATACATGGAAGCCCAAAGATAATCTACAATACTAGCCTATAGTTGAGAAAGAAGTCCTATCCAATAGTTTTGAATCTAACAGTACTAGGCATTTGGGTGATCTTTTTACAATACCATTTCAAGAAGAATAAGTCTATCAAGATAAATGGTGTCATCCATGTGAGATACTATTTTCAGACTTAATGGTTTCAGAGAAATGGATCAACATCTTAGACCTATAAGTATTTAATCAAGTAGATCTCACCCTAGACATGTCCCTTTTATTGAAAGAAACTTGATTAACCTAAGTGACCCCACATAATTAGAAGCTACCATTACTAATCTTGATAGCCTATTAACAGAGTTAGGAGCACTTAGGAAGAGAGTTTCTAAATAAAATTCCAAATGCATCTATTTAGAAAAGGAGAAAGAACATATCACCATGAACACTCTCATTGAGAGAGAGATAACTTGCTTAGGAGAATGGATATCTTGGAGGAAAAAAAGAAGAAGTTAGAAGATAAGTTCACTACATTGCATTCAAATATTTTTGGAGGTATTGAGATCCAAAGTTTATGAGTATGAGAAAATGGTGAAAGAGAAAGAAGATCTAGTGGTTGTAAGATCCATCCATATGAGCCTATTAGAAAGGAAAGTGAGGTACAATTGATTGATCTTACCAATAAAAGCATTGATAAAGGTAAGAAGAAATTAATTGGTGTCAAAATAAATGAAGCCACCATTACATCAAAAAATATCTCTATCATGTCAAAAATAGATATAGAGTTGGAGAAGGCTAAGAAGGATTGATAAGAGCTAGCCAAAGAACTTGAGAAGGTGGAAAATGAAGCCCAAGAAGAAAAAATGAGAAAGAAAATCCAATTTCTGACATCTACCTCTAATTTAAATGCAAACCAAAATCAGTCCTCATTATGAATGCCTCCTTCTACAACCTGTTGAACCATAATAAATAATGTTACTACTTCCCAACTTGACCCTTCTTCCTCATCTACCATAGTAACACAACAGACTGGTGTTCAGCTAGGATAAACAAATGTTCAGACCCAAGTTACTGCATCTAGTTTTTCTAGTCTAGTAGGTTTTACAAAAGGACTTATGTATATGGAGATATATAAGAAGATATATTTCTTAGGAATCCCTGGTCATCCAATTCTTGTTCCAAATGATCTGAGAGATAAGGCTACAATTTTTTTTGGGAATAATACTATCAATGGTGAAGAACACCTTAGGAAGTTTAAGGATATGTAGAATGACTATGAAGTTATACATGAAGAGGTGGACATGAGATTGTTTGTTCATTCCCTCATAGAAGATGCCAAAGATTGTTATAGAAGAATGCCAAATAACAATGTCAACTCTTGGGAAGATTTTGGCAAGAATTTCAAAGAACAATATGGAGATAACACTAATGCTAGTTTTATATTGAATGAGGTCAACAATATAAAGAAAATTTAGAATGAGTCCACTTTTGACTTCAATGTCACATTTCAAGGGGCGTGTACAAGCTATTCCAAGTAATGAGGTTAGAGGAGAATCTTTTCCTTAAAACATATTTTAATGCCTTTGAAAGTAAGATGGCATACATTTTGAGGGATAAGGATATTAGAATATTAAGAGATGCCCTTAGAATGGATATGAACATTGGAAATAATAGGAAGACCTCTAGAAAATTAGGAAGAAGAGATGAACCTAAGATTTTTAATCCTTGTAGTAACAACAAAAAATAACATGACAAGTCCCTTTTTGCAAACAAGAAGCCTAAGGAAGATAAGGTAGATCAGATGTTGACCATATCGAAGAATATGAATCCTCAAGTTGGAAATGCACATAAAGCAAACACTATTGATAAATCATAGTTAAACAACTTTAGTAGGTGGAATAGAATGCAAAATTTTCCCTATGCCACCCAATGGAAAGATGGGAAACCTATTTTTCCCCCTGTTAAAAATACTAGTGAAAAATGTACACCTGATCCCTTATAGAAATCATCTGCCAATACAATTGATGATCCTTAATGGTGCTTAGTCTATCATTTAACTCATCCACTAGAATATTGTGCTATTGCATTATCTTTTACTACTGATCAAAGATAGAAATGAAGAATAATATGATCATGAGTATGGCAGTGAAGATGTTGGATGTAATATGTTTGAGTCATATTATGATGGTGCTTCTAAACATGATGACAGTGATAATGCTGCTTATAAGAGAAGATAGTTCCACAACACAATGCACTAGTAGATTTTTTAGATGGGGATGAAGAGGAGGAAAAAAATTATATTACAGTGTCATCAAAAAATGAGGTGAATCTAAAGATGCCTTCTAAAGAAGAAATTGATCAAATCACTACCAACATGGTTGCTCAAGTACAAACCAGAGGTATGTTGTAAAAGAGTGAAGGAAACAAAGTGTTTTGTGTCTTTACCAAGAAGACTAATCTAAAGAAAGTAGAAGTCAATTAGCCTAAGGATAAAAGTAATATCAAGGTTATGACTATAAGAAAAAAGTGGGAAGCTAAGAAAGGAGATATTGCAAAAGATCCTAAGGTCTAGATTAATGATAGTAGGAAAGAAGAGAAATCATTGGTGGTCACTAATGTGAATGATAAGTAGAATAATTAGAACATTACAAGCTCATCCGAAAAGGAAAAGGAGAAAAAAGGTATGTCCATTGATAATTTCACTATTTCTCAAATTAATATGTTGTCAACTTACTATCACAAATCACAGTAAAATTTCCTTTGTTAGAATTGTTAAGAATCCTTCAACATAAGAAAAAAGCCATAATATGGGCTAAAGCTATAGATAATAAGGTTAGTCATGATCTTAATTCCAATCAAATCCCTAATGAGCTTGAGAAAAAAATAGAAACTGAAGTTATTGTATCTCAAATCCCACCCATGTACATAGATGATTTAGTAAATTAGTGTTTGGGAAGTGTTGGCTCCTTCTTCTTGAGTATTATTGTAATTGGAAAAATAATGAAGAATTGTATGATTGATTCTAGAGCATCAAATATAGTAATTACTTTTGAGATAATAAAATTTTTGGGATTAAAAGTGGACATTCCTTAGGGTAGATGTTGCTTTATGGAAAAAAGAGAAGTCACTATCATAGGAACAATAAATGCAATGCCTTATAAATTCTTTGTTTATCATGATAAAGAAAAAAGTGTGAATGTACTAGTTGTAGATATCCCACCCCAATTGTCATGTTGTTGTCTAGGAAATGAAGTGTAACAATGGCAAGAAGTGTTCAATGTGATCTTTCTTATGCAACTTTTTAGATTGATGATAAGTTGGTAAAAGTAAATAGAGAGCCTAAGAGTGTCTACATGATTGAGTAGGAAATCAAAGATGATATGACATGTTTTGTGGACACTGATGTTAATGCATTTAGGGCTAAAGTGTTGCTAATAAAGAAAGAAAAAATCAAGTCACCCATTGCACTAGAAATTGAGTCAAAATTAAAGAATGTTGATCTATGGACAATGTATTTAGATGGACCTTATTATAAAGAAGGATCAAGTGAAAGTATTCTTTTGATTTATCTTGATGGTTAAACTTATAAGTTCTCATTTACTCTTAAATTTTCATGTACAAATAACATAGAAAAATATGAGGCCTTATAGTTAGGGTTAAGATTGGCTCATAAACATGGCATAAAATGCTTACATGTCATAGGTGATTCTAAGTTAATTATTTCCCAAGTAAGAGAAGTGTATGTCTCTAAGAATACAAGGCTAAAATAGTATATAAATGTTGTTTGGGATATGATATAAATTTATGTTGCCTTTGTCCTTTGGCATTACATGGAAAGATAGGAGTAGTAATAACATGGCTGACCTATCAGCAAATATTTCTATAAAGCTTGATGACATAACCTTTGCTAGCTTATCAAAAGTAGAAGCACAAGCTAGACTCTCAGTCCTTGATAATATCCAAAGTTGGTAAGTCTTTGAAGAAGAAAAAGATATTATAAGACTTTTGAATTATGAAGACCAGTTCTCGGGACATGAGATTGATTGTTTAACACTTGTGGAGACAATAGATGGTAAGTGTTGGCTTTTGAATTAATTTTTTTTGAATAACCTAGTGACAAGAACACATGCATGTAGGGGAAACTAATTCCAATTTTCAATGCACCTATTCAGACAGTAGGCCCAACTATAAAGCTATTTAATCTTCTTCTTCTCTTCAGCTCTATGAGACTTAGGTGCATGGACCTCATATTCATTTATATGATACTAGTTGTTCAAAATCATACACTTGAATCCATATAAAAAATAATATCCCTAAAATTCTAATGCTTATAAAAAAAACATAGGTCATGGAATAGCTAATAACACAACCTATGAACTAGATAAGATAAGTTAGGGTAACTCTTTAAGCTCTTTCAACATGAAAGGGAAAAGATTTTATTAACGATGTTGATTTTTTTAGTAAGACTAAGATATGAACAATAAAAACATGCATTTCCCAAGCTGATCAGTCCCTTATCCATTGGGCATTAACTAAGTTCAAATATACACTTGGATACCCAAATATACTCATATGCTTAGATATCCTATCTATTCGTTCACTTTGTAAATATATATCAATGTTCATAAAGACCTCATACTTATTGTAATATCCTTCTCAAGTAACCAACAACACTATTAGATGTATCAAGCATTTACTTGGCTCTTTGTTCCAATAAAAAAACATATAAGATATACAACCTTAAGGGGATGCAAAAGGGTTTAATTTATTTGTCCCTAAACTACAAAACATTGCAAATTATAGAGAGATGAAATGAGAATCAGATGAAACTAAAAAGTTGATTTCTCCTTCTATTCATTTCCTTGAAACTTTACATCAAGTGTATACAAAAATTAGATAAGACATGATTGTATAAATAAATGCTTCAAAGAAACTACAACTACTATTCATAATAGAGAAATACTAAAAAATTAAGGTATCAAAGTTGCAAAACTAGAATCATCCTTGCAATCCTAGTAGTAAAGACTGGACCCTACAGTCTCACAATAATGAGAAAAATTTCCCAGAACTAGAACCCTTTCCTCCTCATCCTAGAAATCCTTATAAAGGATTGCAAAAAGCTACAGATGAAAGGACATATGTAAGAAAAATGATTGAGAAATACATGTAGAGATATCAAAAGATATTGCATTTAAAACATTCTTTGTATCAAGATGAAACCAAGACAATGACTACTAAATTGACATGGCGGAACTTGCTATAGGATTCCTCAACTTGATTTGGTTTGTCCTCTTCTACCTTTAATCATGGAATTCTCAATTACCTCTACAACTGCATTGAGAATATTTACTCTTCTTTGGTGGCTGTTCCACAAAACTGATTTGATCTGATTTCCACCATATCCTCACTCCACTAGATAATCTAATCTTCATCAAAATTAAGCTACTCGAGTGATCAAATTCATTCATTTGTTCAATGTCACTCAAGCCCATGCCCTATTTCTACATTTTTCCTTTATTTCATTTGCCACCCTAGGGGTCAAAACCCTAGTTGACTTCTAGATGAGATCCATGTACACAAAAGTTGGAAAATCAACTTTGACATTTTCTAACTCTTGATCTCTCAATGCTACAACCACATGACAAACTGGAGAAGAAAGCCTTTATAACATTTCAACATGAAAACCATGGATTTATTATTCTATGATCATCCAATATTTTAACCTTTATCATAGCATTCTGATCCCATGAAAATGACTCTTATGATCATATGTTAACCCATTATATTATGGCATCAAAAAATGTATCTTACAATTGTTTATGATCTTATGATCATCTTTTATACTCTCCTAACAGAGCATCTTCTCTCTTTTTTACTTTCCCTATGATCTTATGTGTTGGATACAATTGTCTAATTGTGTGTTGTCTTTGATTTTATACAAATATCAAATTAATTTTTAGTCAATGCTTACCAAGCTCAGTTGGTCAGCAAGGAAATTTTCCTTGTCTATCAAGCATTCCTAAAGATTACTTTGTGAAGACATTGTCTATCGAGCTCACTTGGGCATCGAAGGAGATTATGGCAGAAAGTAGTGTTAACCAAGCTCTCATGGTTAACAAAGGAAAGTTGGTTAGAGTTAGTGTTCACTGAGTTCACTCAGTTGCCAAATGGTTTTCCAAGTTTGCAGTGTTAACCAAGCATCTATTGGTCAACACATGAAATCATTTTAGGATCAGTGTTTACTGAGCTGGGTCGACCAATGAAGGATTTTTTTGTAAGAAGTTTAATCATTTTAAGTATTGCTTCTAGTTGACTGTGGTAATATTGGTCATTGTAAGTTGTAATTGAGCCAACTTGATAATCTAAATGGTATAAAAGATAGGTCAAGTTGAGTTTCTAAAGTGTGTATGAGTGAGCATGCAAGTGTATTGATTATTTGAGAAGGAAAGTGTGAGCAAACTTGAAGGATGGTCAAATATCCTTAAGAAGTAGCAAAGTAATATTCGATTAGAAAGGATCTAGCATGAAGCAGAATAGAGATCTATAATCAGAAATTTAGTTGCATCTCATTCAGGTCATTTCATTGTTACTTTCTTACCATTGTAGTAGTGATTCCAAAATCTCTTAATAGAGTTGGTTTAATAGCTATTTGTAAATCCTCTAACAAGGTGACAGTTTCATTGAATTGTTTCAAGACCCCTTGCAAGGCCACTCCTAAGAGGGTGATTAAATCCTCTAACAAGGTCACACCTAACAATGTGTTCTGTAACCTTTAACCAGTCTAGCTCCTAATAGGGCTCACTTTAGAAGAGTGAAAATCCATAACTAGATACATTGGTGGTTTTTCCCATATTGGGTTCCCACGTTAAATTTGGTGTCTCATGTGTTCATTTTTTTTTTCTTTTATGCTTGCAAGTCAATCTCTATGAATGTTTAAGTTTAGTTAAAAGTATAACATACATTGCATTTACTGAGTTACATCATTTTTAGTATGTTTACCAAGTGACAATAGTAAGTAATTTTGTTGATATCTAAGGGATCTATTGAAGTGTTTTTGTGGTAACTGATTCAAACCCAGTTACTCCATTTACATTTCCAACACTTATGATCATGACAAGTTAACCATTTCATAGCATTGGTAGTCAAAAAACTAACGCCTAGGATGTCATGACATGACTTGTCATAGTATCATGTCAGCATCCTTTATCCCTTATGACCACATGACGGTGATCATTTAACTATTACTGTAGGTTCAAGAGCATTTCATTTATCCCTGAGATATTAGGATGAAGGAGCTAGTTATAACATTGCTAGATTAGAACATCAGAGTTCTTTGGTCCCATCATATCATCACGACATTGAATAAATCATACGATCTTCTAATTGCTCTTTATCGATAGCTTCATGCCCTTGCCAAAGAAGCCTTGCAATGTCATGGAAAACCTTCATTTTTAGAGGATCCAAACCCATTAGAATGCCCTTTTCATTATAAACTTCTGATCATATGATCCCCCAATTCCATTGTATGGTAGTAGGCCTTTAAATCTTCTCTCATGATCTAATGGAAAATTGACTATTATAGCATTGTAGCTACCTTTTGTTGGCCATAATGCATTTACAATTTTATGATCTCATGACCAGATGAATTGATGATTTTATGACTCATCGTGATTGCAACCTTCATTTCTTGACTTGACAATCATACAACATCCTTGTGACATCATAACCCTTTGCTACTCAGTCTCTTAATCACATAAACAAAGCATTTTTCATGGCATCTTACCATCATAGCATCATAATTCTATGTTCTGATCATAACATCTCCAACCTGATCTCTTCATTTTGCAATCTCATAATTGCCTCAAAAAAAATTATACAATAAAAAATCCTTCAATAACTGAAACTAGCCCACCACTACAATCTAACGACAATATGATGCTATGAAAGGTTAAAGAAAACTATGTCATCACAACCTATCTCTTGACTACTCCATCAAATGAAATTTTGAATGAATATATACACTAATTTATTGATTTAAAATCATGAAACTCATTTGAAACCCGACCCCACATTTTCCTATTGTCTTTTCAATCTTTCCTAGAGCACGCCATATGTCAACTTAGGATTTTTCTCTATCTACTTTGGCTTCACCATCTAGGCTTGCCAAGATACATGTCCTTGCCTCACTTCCTTCTATTCCTTAAAAATATTGCAACTCTACATTGCAAGGAAGTAAAAACCATTGATCAACAAATGATTGACGGTTCCAAAAGATCTGCATTATGATCTAGTCTAGTCATCGACTTCACCCAATGATGTACACCAAACTACCAATGTATTTTGACATGTTCTCCAACTATTTTGAAAAGTTTTCTTTTGTGTCTCTAATAGGAATAGGTCCACTAGCTCCATGTGTCACCCTATCATTATGTCACTATAATCAAAACACTTACAACTTTTAATAGTAACATAATTATGTTCATTGATATTCTATGCATTTGATAGATTGAGAAGTCACATGGTCCATAGTAATATAAAGAAACAAAATGAGATCCATAGGGATAGGTGATAGAACCTCACTTTTTTGCATTCCTTAAAGTTCCTACGTCTTCACAAAGTTGGAAAGAACCTATCATTGATCCTCTTTTGATCAATGATTAGGAACCAAACCATACAAAAGATAAAACCATTTTGAGATAGCACTATGCTAGTTAACATTAACTGTTGCAAAACCACCAAAGGCTAAAAAGATAACTACCTCACTCTATCACACCATCATGAATGTTTAATGGTTAACATGTAGTGAAGATGTGATAGGGATTTTGTCACAATGTTGCAACTTAAGATATATGGCAAGACATAAAAAGGTAAAGGGCTCAAAACATAGGAATATAAGATTATACATTATTTTAATGTATCTCATTCAAAAATGAAAACCAAAAACCCTTACCAAGGGAATAGATGAGGTAAACCCTAGGGTTTGGACATGGATGAACTTTTTAACTTGAAACCCTAGGTAATCTATGCAAATTATTTATAGACTTAAAATCAGGCCAATAGTAAGGACACTATTTTTGGTGAGGAAGTTGTCTAGTTAAAAAAGAAAAGATTCCTAAAGGGTTGGTTGTGTTAGAAACTATTTTTGATAACCATGATAGATTCAAGACAACTAAAAATGAACATGATGAAAAGAACTTAAAGGAGATCAACCTTGTGACCAAAGAAACACAAATGAAAGCATATATACGAAAGAAGTTATCTCCAAAAATTAGGAAGACTTTAGTAATTTTACCAAGAAAGTATAGACATATATTTTCATGGTCATATGATGATTTGAAGGCTTATAGAGAGGACCTATTCTAGCATGAAGCTCCATTGAAAGAGGGAGAAAAACCTTTTAGACAAAAATAGAGTCCTATTAATCCAACACTAGCATCAAAGATGCAAGAGGAACTGATAAAATTAAGAGATGTTGGGATCATCATTAGGTATTCTTCTTGGCTACTAGATTTAGTCCCTATTAGAAAGAAGAATGGTGACATAAGACTATGTGACTAAAGGATAATTATGGCTTGCCAAATATGAAGGCTATGCTGCAAAGAGTCACTAGATTAGAGTTGATGTCTATGAATGATGGACTCTCTGGATAAAATTAGGTGGTTGTAAAGGAATTAGAGTAATATAAGACTACATTTACAACACCTTGGGGAACATATGTTTACAAAAGAATGCCCTTTGGTCTGACCAATGCTAGTGCTACTTTCTAAAGAGCTATGGATGTTACCTTTAAAAATATAATTAACAAGTCTCGAGTTGTGTATCAAGATGAGTTGACAACATAGTCAAAGGATGAAAGTAACCTTTGTATGTACCTTGAAAAGGTATTTATTAGAACTCTTAAATATGGTGTTTTTTTGAATTTGAAGATGTGTGCCTTTTTCGTTATTGAAGGTAAATGATTAAGCCACTTGGTTGGGAAAGGAGTTAGGATAGAATTGGAGAGGGTGGAAGCTATAGATAATATTTAGAAGCCTAAAAATGTAAAAGAAATTCAATCATTCTTTGAGCAGATCAATTTCCCCAAAAGGTTTGTTACAAATTTTGCAAAGATAAGTAGACCTATCTCTAAGATGTTAAAGAAGGGATCTGAAATTAATAGATGGGATGATGAACCAAGTGTAGCTTTCAAAAGATAAAACAAGAAATAAAAGATGCTCTTGTTTTAAGGTCCCCTAACTATTCTAAGACAATGCAAATATTCTCTTTTTCATCATTCCATACTATTCAGACCATTTTATTATAGTAGAATGAAGATGGATATGAATAACCAATAAATTTTTTTAGTAAATCCTTGCAGGTTGGAGAATTAAAATATGACACAAATGAGAAGCAATCCTATACATTAGTCAAGGTAGTGAAGGCATTTAGGTGTTATCTAATGGGAGCTATTGTGATTGCATTTGTATCTAGTGCTATAGTAAAATACATTATCTCACAAAAAGAAGTTTTATGGAGAAGATGTAGATGGATTAATAGGATCTAGGAATTCAATATTGATATCCAAATTATCAAGTTAGTGAGAGGACAAGTACTTGCTAAGCTAATGGTAGAGAGAAATCTTGAAGCAAAGCAGATAAATAAACTTGATGATGATTGTAGGGATGGATTATGTGATATGTATGGCTATGATTGGTACAAAGATATAATATTTTACATGCAATACATGAAGACTCCAATAGGATTAAGTGACAATCAAAAAATATTTTTAAAGTTACAAGCTATCAAATATGTTATGATAAGTGGATAGTTATGGTGGAGGAGTATGGAAGTTGTCCTACTCAAATGTGTTGATAAAGATCATTCAATGGTAATCTTGAATGATATGTATAATGGAGTATGTAGAGTCCATTATATGGCTAAAACAATAGGTCATAGGGTGATTAGAGCTAGATTTTGGTGGCCTAATATTTTAAAAGATGGATGTAAGCTTGTGAGAAAGTGTAAAGCTCATCAAAGATTTATTGGAAAATTAAAGTTGTCTAGAAATATTGCATTAAAACTAGTAGAGGTTCAAGCACCATTCCAATAGTGGGGAATCAATTTCATAGGAGAAATTTCAAATAAGTTATGTGAAGGACATGCTTGGATTCTGGTGGCTACTAACTATTTTACAAAATGGGTAGAGGTAATCACTACTAGAAAGTCTACTAGCAAGGTAGTAATGGATTTCATTTTGAATAATATCATTGGTAGGTTTGGTTTCCCTAAAAGAATAGTCATAGATAATGCAATGTGTTTCAAATATGAAGAATAAAAGATATTCTATGAAAAGTATGGAACTACTAGATCTAATTCATCCCCATATCATCCCCAAGGAAATGGTCAGGCAAAATCAAGCAATAAAATCTTACCAAAGATCATCAAGAGGATCTTAGATGAGAACAAGAAAGCTTGGGATTCCAAATTGTCATTAGGACTATTGGTTGATAGGGTAACAATAAAAAAGATCATAGGATGTGCACCATTTGATCTAGTATATAGAATACATGCTAGGTTACCCCAAAATAATTTCAGATGAATATACAAGTTTTTTGAGCAGTATGATGAAGAAATCTTCGATGAAATGCAAATAAGGATGGATGATATTTTGTAGTTGGATGAGACAAGAAGAGATGCTTCTTAAAAAAATGAAAAGTTGTAGGTCCAAGTAAAATAGTTGTATGGTAAAAGGATAGTAGCAAGAAAGTTTTAACCTAATGATATGATATTACTATGGAATATTAGGCTAGAAGACAAGGGCAGACATGGAAAATTTGATCCCCTCTAGTTAGGTCCATATTTGATCCATGAAATTTGGGGAGAAGACTTTTATTTCATCAAATAATTATTAGGAAGTATTCTAGAGTTGCTAGTTCATAGGCAATTCCTAAAGGGGTATTTCTATTGATATACCTAGTTTCCATGAACAATAGTCTAGGATTTGTAGATTACGTAAATCCCTGTACAATATTTTTTTCCTTCTTGTTCTATTGGTTTCCTCTATTTTTTCATGCATTGCTCTCCAATGTTGTCAGGTATGTGGTCTTCCTAACCCAAAGATTCTAGATTCTTACATGGATACAAGTTATCCATCATACCTATACAGAGCCACTAATGGCTTGAATTTTCACCCGATTAAAAAATTTTGATATCTTGTGAAAAATAGGAAGAAACTGTGTTTCAATTTCTTAGGGTTTCTAAAAATGTCATCATCCTCCAAAAAAACCCTAGAACCAGTACCCTATCCTATATTTTGATGAATTAGTCATAAGTTGGTGTGCAAGTATGAAATAGGGATATATTAAAACTTTGGTTATATGTTAAATTTTTTCATATCCTTAGGTCCTTTGGTTATTTCCATATTATAAGTCTCACCTCTAATATGTTTTAAGTTGCGATGTCACAAAATTGCCTTGGTCACTTCTTCTCTCCATTATGATTTTTAACTATTTTGATAGCCATAAATTCATCAAGCAACAATCAAGAGGGTCATTTCGATGTCATAGGTTTCATTGATAAATTTCAAGTTAGGGCCATGAAGAGAAGATTAACTAAGAATCACAAGGTTGCGACCTAGATTTTACTTAAGCTATTTTGAGTTGTCATGATGTGAATAGTAACTATGGTAGTCAGAATCACAAGCCATCACATCATTGCATGAAGTTAAAGTTAACTTGTGGTTATAGCGAAGAAGTGGAGATGGCTTGTCATTGTAGCTTTGCAAGATTAATAAGTGAGTTAAGATTTTGAGTTGTGAAGTGGAGATAAGATAGCAATCATAACATCATGACTTATGCTTCACTTAATAATTTTTAGTTGCGAAGGTGCAAAAAGCAGCCTAGACAGTCAAGATTAAGGATATCACTTCATCACCTATAGTTAAAGATGATATAAGGTTAAGGTAGCGAAGCATAGATATGTAGCCATCACACCATTGCAAGGTTTGATCACAAGTTAAATTCTTTGGTCATGAAGCCACAGAAAAAAAGTAGCTGTCAATCAGGATAGTTATCACAACATTGTACACTTTAGAAGTATTATATGTTTGGCAATTGTGAATTGGTGACAAGGTTAAAGTTGAGGTTTTTGCAACATCACATGTGATAAAGATTTTAATTCATAAGGCACAGAGAAGTTCTGAGGTAGTCAATTCAAAGGGTTTTTCTTCTTCATAGGCTTGAAGTGATAGTTAAGAATGTAAGCAACAATGTGGAGATAGGCAGTTAAATAGCCATTTTGCTAGGTCATTGTGGTTAAATAAATAAAAATTTAAAAGATCACAGAGCTTCTTGATGGTCAATTTTTATGAATTCTCTACTTTCTAGAGTGTTCACTGATAGTTTATTTTAATGTTGTGAAGATGTGAACGTTGTTAGTGTGTAGTCATCACTACATCTCTGCAATTAGTGAAATGGAATAGTAAGCAATCGTGATGAGGCAATAAAGAGTCAAATGAAGTCTTCACTATTTTTTAAGTCCATGTGGTAAAAAGGAAGATGGAGTTGCAAAGTGGAGAATTCCTTGAAGCATGACATCACATGGTTAACTTGGCAGTTGAAGAATTAGGTGGTGAAGTTGTGAAATAGTCAAAAGAGCCCATTTCACATGGTCATAGCCAAAAAAAAACAAATGAAAGAGATGATTGAGAAGTAGTGATAAAGGGTTAATCGACACTTCACTACTCAAAATTTTAAAAGCATAGAACAAGGCTAAAAGCATATGTCTAGGATGGAAAAAGAGATGATGAGATGGAGGTATGAACAATGTACAATTTAAAAATATCACAAATTCTGAAGGATTGAAAGGATTTTGAGCATGCCAATTTCAATGACATTAATACAATGCTCCAATTTTTGGAAACATATAAAAGAAGAAAGAACAAGGATTTTCATTATCATCTACACAATGTTTGAAGATTCAAAATAGAGTTCAAGTTGTAGAGCTAGTTTCAGCATACAGAGTTTAAAAGTGTTGTGAAACTTGAAGTTATGGCATAAAAGGAAGGAGACTTGATTTTATGGGTTCAAATTGAGGAAACTACAGAAAAAGGAAAAACCCCTAGTCCTTTTGTAGATGAGTGGTTGTAGATTTTACCAAGTTCCTCTAATATTGAATTTGTTGATGATCATGTATTTAGAGACACCTACTATTTTTGCAGAGATGTAGAGGTGCCTGATAGGAATAGAAGTGAGCTATTTTGGTACTTCTACAAGAATAGGGTGGAAAAGGTTCCTATATCCAACCATTGGACATGGAATTTTGGAAATTTGATTATGCCTAAGATTTTCATAGATATTGATCTACTCAAGGTATTGATAAAATCATACAACCTAGTCAGCAAAGCTTTCTATAGAAAAGACAAAAGTATACTCTTTGCATTGGACAAAGAAGCATTCATTGAAGCTTTTGATTTGGGAGGACCAATGCCATTACCAATTCACTTTGAAAAATTCAATGAGAATTTTAGTAGTCATAAGAAATTCTACATGGGTAGAACTATGACTAGACTTATCCCAATGTCAATAAAGGAGAAAGGAGAAATACCAAAGAAAGTGGAAGATTGTGAGTCGCTTGAATACTTCTAGAGATATCTCTAGAATATAGTGTTTGGTTTGAACAAGGTCTTAGGATCAGATGGAACCATGAATGCTACTGGTAGACATTATGTCTTGGTGTTAAATGTTTAGGACCCATACACTAATGTTGGGTATGATTTTGTCACATATACAATCAATAGGATTCATGATGAGATCACTATACCACAAGAAGGCTGGAAAAGATCAAATTTCATCACTACTTGTTGTTCATGCACCTAATTATGTATAATAATTTTTAATTCATTGACAAGAGATTTTTTGAAAGTGCAAAGGAATGGGGAGAGAGATTGCCTATGGAGCAATGGACAAGGGTATGGAAAAGATTCTACCCTTAATCAAATACTATCTGCTTTTATAATGATTTTGTGTATCCTATTTGAAACATGTTAGGGGCCATAATAGAAACAATACCTAGGAGTGTTAGGAAATTGGTTAAGCCTAACTTGTGTTATGATGAGGGAAAGAATTTAGGGCATGACTGGGGAAGTGTTTTTATTTTTGAAGATTATATAGTCATTAGGGTTTATGGATGCCCTCAACCACCCCACCTTCTCCCAAAATATGTCCCATAAGGATTAGGAATAGTAGAAATCTTCTAGAAATTAATTTATTTGAATACAGAGTACCCAAGACAAAATGTTAGGAAGGGAACATTTTTGTGTAAATGCTCCAAATTTGGAGATTTTGACATTGACAAAAAGGCAATCGAGAAAATTGATGCCTTTTAAGAGATTATAAATTGCCAACTTCTCCTACTAGAACAAATGACCCTTATAGTGTAGTCAAAAATGTACTAAAGAAAATGAGGGGATACAACCTGCCTCCAACCAAGGGTTTATGGGAGGAGGATGTGATTGCAATTTTTTTGGATGATAGTATTTGTAGAGAGAAGATGATTAAATTTAGAGATCTAATGAGGTTTAAATAGGAAATTAAAAAGATCAATCCATCCTTTAAGGGTTTTTATCATGAAGTAGACTATTGGTCTAAATTCGATAAATGTAGAGAAAATTTTGAAGAGATTGCATCTCAAGTTCTTGAGGAGATCAAAAATAGAGTAGATACTGAGTCTATTGATCATGATATTATTGTGGAAATTAGTGATGATGAGGAAAAACTAGAAAGCTCAAAATTGGCTCATTGAAAAAGAAAAAATTAGAAGATGGTAGAGATTCCACAAAAAGAAAAAAAAAAGGCCTTATAGATTCTACCTAGAAGTTTTCAATATTTTAACAATGCAAGGAGGAGCTACTTGATGGCTCAAGTGACTAAAGATGAGAAAGGGGCCAAAAATTTGGATCTTCAAGCTCAAATTATTGATGATAGAATCATTGAGGCTAAAGAGTTCATGAATGATGAGAACTTCATCAAGATAGAAGAATTCAAAAGTTTTCTGTTTAAGTTAAAAACAAATGAACTATCATTACCAATGAATATAAGTCACTCTGATGAGATAGTAGCTAAGATTGTTAGGGAGCTACAATAATATGATCCTACAAGTGAAACTCTAACAATAGAAGAGGCAACAAAGTTAATACAAAGGAGTGGCATGATTGTCTTCCCAGGAAGGGATATTAGTTCCTCTTTCTTATTTAGATCAAATGAGGAGGCAAGAAAGAACTATCTCATTTGAAGATGAGAATCAATAGGGGAAATTGAGAGGGTCTAGATATAACATTGATGCCCAAATCATGGCAATATGGAGTTTAGCTCCAAAAAATAAGAAGCCAACCCGTCATGAAAATTAAAGAGTCCCCTAGGGGAAATGTGATCTTTTGGAATGTACATTCCACTTCAAGAAACCATATTTATGGGTTGTTGACTTCATCATCACTGTTATACAAGAAAAAAAATTGATGTACTAGAAGAGCAATTGGATGGAGCCTATGACAGGTATATCAAGACTAGGAGACACTATGAGGAGGAGATGAAGAAAACTTATGTTTTGGAATAAAAGAATCTCCAATTGAAAAATGAGATAGTGGTTTTGAAGAATACTATTAGATCTACTACTGAAATAGAAGATAAAGGTATGAAAATAGAGGGTTACACACTTGAAGTAGAGGATATGATAGGTTAGGCCATGGCTACTGATGAAGAGGAACTGGAATCAAGAAAAGAGATAAAAATCAAATCTATAAACAATTTTTTGATCCATAAAATAAGTTCTTTAAAATTTGCCTCACAAAATGTACACATCCTTCTTGTCTCCCTTATTTACTACATGGTGCCCAAGTTAGACCCAATTTTTTGAGAGCCTTCTACCCATGCTACTACAAAAGAAACACCTGCCAAAAGGGTTAATCATTTCTATTAGGAAACTAATTCATAGTGCGAAGGAATTAAATGGTTTCTTTGTGGGAAAATTACAATTGATTCATAGAAAAATGAAAACAATTTCTACAAGAACCCAAAGTTTTGTGTCTAGCATTTTAGATAGTAATGGAGCAGTGAAGGATTGGCAAGAATGGTCATCCTCTTTTGATGACATTTTGAACCATTCTAGGTTTATGACATACTACAATGGTGAGGAAAATATTGTAGTAGTTTATGATTTTATTGATATGTTGTATATAATAGATTCATAAATGGGTAAAGTAACTTCTATGCTTAAGGCCATTACAAATGCCAAATGGAAAAAGTACCTTGAAGAGTTGGACAAAATTAGAGATGTCATATAGCTAGACATTGAAACTGACATAGCCATTTGGGAGTCCATAGCTAGCATAAAGGCCTTACCATCTAGGGAAATTTATTGAGTAGTTAAACTCACAACCAAAAGATAGAAGAGACAAAGTGAAGAAAGGGTGGTGAAAGTGATAGGTTGTTAAAGTATAAACAGATTCATGTTTAATACACCTGAAGAAAGTGCCTCCTTCCAATTTCATAACCACTTTTCCATTTTTTCCAAATACAAAGAATATTTTTAAAAGTAATAATGTTGAAAAAATATTTTTCTTTATTTTCAAATCATATTTTGACATGTGTCCTCCCTATTGGGACTCAAAAATGCATCCTTGATTTTGAGTACCATTCTGACAATTCAACCCCTATAAATGCTTTTTGTGGATCTATACCTAACTATTATTTTGAGTTCTATGAAGTGTTTCATGTCTCTAAAACTTTGAATTTAGTATATTCATGTGTCCTATATTGATAAATTTCCATTTTGAGTTATTTCATGAACTTTTGTTTTGATCATTGTTCAAATCTGCATTTTTGCAAGTGTCAAACAATGACATAAGGCTTAGTTTGCAATTGAATATCTTGCACCCAATTAAGTTTCATGACTTTCTTCTTTGAAAATTTTTATTATGTATATCATAGAAACTATATTTCATTTTTCAAGTCATTTTGATATGTTTTGACTAGGTTTTAAATCCCTCAAGGTTGGTTGTTTAATGTTGTCAAGCTGATGCAAATAGTTCAAAATTCTAGGAGGCCCTGTTTGACCAGTTATAACTTTGAACTAGTTGACCAAAATGAAAAAATTCCTTTTGCATTGTATTCTAGAGGTTAGAAAAATGCTATGTTTTTTATTTAAGCATATGAAAAATATATTTAACTATTTTTTAAATGTGATTCCAAATGTACTTTCTAAAGTTTTATTGGTGTCTAAAAGTGCAGATTGATCAGTAGCCCTGTTCGAGATGTCATAACTCTAAATCCATGATAGATGAGACCAAATAGATTATACCAATATTTTATAATTTAAAATTACTTTAAGTGTACCAATTTTCAAGTCTTCATGAATCTATCTACACACTTTCCTAGGTCCATTCTGTTTGTGAAAATCATTGTTCAACTGGTGTCCCTAGTTTTGCAATTATGAGTACCCAACTTTGACCACTTCCCAAATGATGTAGCAAATTGGCCCACAATAAGAAATTTTTTTCTCATAGAGTATAAGGAATACAAGAGGGTTCAAGATTTAAAAGGGGATGAAATTTTCAAAATGTCCCAAAAAGATGATGAAACCTTGGAAGGTTATGTTTCCCATTTCATGTTCAAGCTGCAGCATACACACATCATCAATTGAATGAGGAATCAAAGAAAGATCTTTTTATAAGTGGTGTAAATGAAGGAAGCATTGAAGCTCTAGAATTATGGTAGGAAGGGATAAAAGACCTAGACTGATATATAGAGTATATAATTGAATTATTCCAGAGCTACTGTGAAGAAAGTTAGGGGAATTAGAGATCTACCACATAAGTCCAATGGTAGTTCAGGAGTATCCAAGATGAAATTATCTAATTTTCTATCAAACTTCAAGAAAGACATCATTAATGATGTAGCCACTTAGCTAGACACCATGCAAGCTTGAAGCAAGTAAGATGAAGTTGATGCCATGTTGACCAAATATTGTCCGCATTGTAGAGAAAAGAAAAAACATTGTAGATTTAAGTCTATTGCAAGTGTGGAGACACAACCAATGCCAACCAATTTCAAAGCCATTGATGAAAATGAAGAGGTACTTTATGTTTCTAAAACAAGGTCATGGGCTCAAAGACAAGGTATGCCACAAGATCCTCTTCAAAGTTATAATAATAATAATCAATGGAAAAATTTCAAAATACTAGTTTTAGTGGAAATCATAGTTGGCAGCAACCTCAGAATTGGAATATCCAATCTAGTCAGCCAACCCTATTGCCACCAACTTAGCATTAGAGAGCCACTAATAATCCTTCCAAGAAGACTCAACTACTAGTTCAACCTAACCCTAAATCGAACAATACTAAATAACATACTCAAAAACAAAGTCATAAGCCCAAATCATAGATTTATACTCTCCTTATGATAGTCAACTAATGCTCCAACTTTTGTACCCAAAAGTGTCCATTTGACCTATTTTCAAAGCCAAAACTGAATGCACTTTCTTGTTTTCTAACATGTTTGTTTGCAAGGTAGTTTCAAGTGAGTAACTTTTACGGTCAAATATCTTTTGACCCAGATGTCATCATAAGGTCAAATTTGATAGGGTACAAGAATGTGAAACAAAGAATCAATATGCCAGATCTTAGGGCCCGATTATTGGTTTTGGTTAACTTTTAAAGTCAGTTTGAAAGCCTTCCTATCAGAAAATTATAGTTTGCAAAAGGGTGAAAAATATGTTTTAAAATCACAAAGCAATGATTGTTTTGGTATACTTTTGATATGATTCACTTATTGGATGAATCTAACTATTTCTTCTTTTGAAAATGAAATTATTTATAGCTAGAACCACTTTGGGGCTCGACTAACTTCAGTGTATTGATGAGACCACAAGGAAATGAACCTTTTCTAATTTGTCACTTTCCCACAATGTCATTGCAAATTTGGTATTGAACCTATGATAAGTGAAGGATGCCCATGGGTTCCCATGGTGAATGTGGAAAAATTCAGGTGAGTGTTTGATGTCTCCTTTTGCAGATTGGTGTAAACATATAATATGAGTATGGTTGTGTAGGAAATCAACATAAAAAAAACATGAACTTATGCCACCCACATAGCTAGCCTCATGCCATAAGTTGTTTTGTTTGACAATGCATTTTTGGAAAATAACCTCAACAATGATACTTAGAAGAACACAATTTTCACAAATAGATCTTACAACCAAAGATGTTTATGTCAAGTCATAAATGTCAACTATAAAAAATTACAAGATCAACTCTATAGTAGATGCTACAAAAAGAAAGCTTGTGGTTGACTTCGTCACCAAAATAAAAGATAAATCATCAAAACTTGAGTAGTTCTATGATTGGAAGGTCAATGATAGAGAAAATTTTGGGTTGATGATGACTGTGGATGGTCTCTTTCTCTACCAATTTCTCAAAAATTAGTTGCACCTTCTTCAATGGGAGGAGACTATAAGACACAACAACAAGTCTGGTGAAATTCTTACCCCCATGATCACAAGCATTAGATGTAATGTGTAGAATAAAAGGTTCCTCATTCTAAAGAATTGGTAGTGTAACCCAAGGATTATATAGACAATATCCTTCTGATGTCTAGTGCATGAAAAACACACATTAAAATTATATCCTCCATTCTACATGTTTTCCATAACTAAGAAAGCAATACTCCTCTCAAGAAATGACCCTTATTTAGGAAGATATAACCAAATATGAGGAAAACTATAGTGGGCACCGAGGCATACACATTTCAGTTCAACCTTATACCATCATTGAACTTTCTTTCCAATATGCTTTCCCACAAAATTCAAGGAAGCAAACATTTAATTGTAGAGCTACCAGAGTTTGTCCTTGCCTTAATTTAAGCCATTAGAACATAAGGAGAATGTTGTGGGGATTCTTCTCATATGTTGGAGTATTGTTGAGTCTTTCATTCACATTAAAGATGTGAACAATGAATGAACAAATGATTAAAATATAGAAACTAGTAATCATTTCTCATGCCCCCCTCTACTAAATGATCTCTAGAAAATTAGCTTTTGTGTGTCAAAACATGCAAATTTTCAATCATTTTGAATAACATCGAGATGCGTCTTGATCATATGTGTGATAGATATAAAAATAATCGCAAGAGCTTCTTGGTTGTTTTTTGCAAATCTAAGGATAAGTTGCATTTAACTCTTGGAAGGATGAACGAAGCATAATGGAGTTAAAAATAGGTACAAATGATTTGATGGCAGAATACAAATAACACAGCTCTACACACAGTGAAAAAAATATAGATGCATTTATCTCACATTCCTCATGGGAGAGTAAAATCTCAATGTTTTATACAAAGTTATTCTTAGTATTAATGTCTCAAGAGGATGCCTATAGAAAGTGGAGAAAGATATTCATGTGGGGTCTATGGCCAATTGGAGAATAAGTAAATTTTAAACATAAAGATTGGTGATTGGAGTATGATGTGGACATGGAAACCAACTAGAAAATGACAAGTCGTAGTATGAGAACTAATGATAAAGTGACATGTGGAAGTTGTCTTCAGACCTAGTATGGAAATTGAGGTGTTGACATGGTGGTGGGTGGTGATGTGGCCTGCTAAGATTCATTGTCACATTGACATGACAGATTAGTGACTAGGAATGTGAGAAAGTGATGTTCTAATGAATGGTAGTGGGTGATGACTGTATATGAGCAATGTTAGTATGCTAATAGAAACCAAATTTAAATAAAGCTTCTACAAACTAAACAAAATTCATAAACTTCAAGATAGACTAAGATGAACTCTCAATTGAGAATATGAGCCATTAATGGACTCTCTCAATAAGAAGCTCTCTTGTTGAGTAGCTTTATCTAAATGGATAGGATGTATGCTCAATATGCTTCCAAAGGCTTCAATGGATGATTGTGAATTTTTAGTGTGGATAGATGGCTTTAGTATGGATTTGGCTCTCAAAATAGCATTATAACTTTACTTCATGGATTGTGTTATTTTGCAAAGGGGAAGGATCCAATTTATAGGCAAGAGGCTTGAGGGATTGAGGGCTAAGATGCAAGGATGGGAAAAAGCTCATGGAGGGCTTAGATTGCATGAGAAGAGAGCACATGGATTGTGCTTCCTTATAGCCAATCAAGGAGTGACACATGTCACATGGTGAGAGAATGGAGGAAAGGGGAAGGATGAGTCAACAAAGGAGGCTCAAGGGATAAAATCTTCATAAAGACCCTCATAATGACTTGTAAGAGCAATAAAAGGGCTTGTAAGAGTTATTTATGACCTAGTGGACTTCATAAAGTTTTATGGTTGAGATATTTTGAGGGTGATGAGAGCAATTTCAACTTGGACTTGATTAGGAAGGTTTTAAGCTTGTTTAGGCTTGTGCAAATGATTAGAGGATGGATTAGGATGGTTTAGGATTAGCTTAGGGATAGGCAAGTGGATGGCATTTACTGAGGGTGGGTGAAGGAGGAGATATTTGTTAACTTTGGCTTGGGTTAGTAAGTTTTAACTCATGTTTAGGGAATGTGACAAGGTTAGGAGGGGATTAGGATTAGGTTTAAAGACATCTTCTAGAAGAGTCTAGACTTTGGATGAGGATTAAGACTTTCTAGAAGAGTCTAGAACTTCCTAGGATAAGAATGAAGACCTTCTAGAAGAGTCTAGAACTTCTTAGGATGAGGATAAATTAGATTTTTAGGAAATAAATAAAGTTTTATTTATTTCAAGGGTTTGGGTTGAGGAGATCTTTATTAAAAAAAATTTAATAAACATGAGGATTAATATTTAATCTTAATTAAATATTTTGAGTTGGGATTAGGGGGAGGAAATGATGGGATTAGCCTTTAATCGAAATTAAAGAAGGATTAGAAGATTTTGGAAGAGGTTATTGGTCATAAGGAAATTGGCCAAGTTTTGGGCAAAAAATAAATTTTTTATTTATTTTAGGATTTTTGGTCAATTTATTAATTAAATAATTAATAAATAAGGAAATAGTGTTTAAATAAGATTTAAACATTTTTGGGAGGGATTCCTTAATTAAATATTTTTAATTAAGATAAAGGGATTTAATGGCATAAAAATTAATTAATTAATTAATTAATAAATGATGATGTCATCAAGACTTTTTCAGAAAATAAAAATAATTTATTTTCTAAAGGTTTTTAGGTGTCTACATTTTGCCCCTCTTTGATGTGATGCCGCAAGTGGCATGGCATCAAAGATAAGAAAACAAGATGCCCAAGGCTAGAGCAGAAGAGGAGAGAATGGACTGTGAGATGCCCCCTCAAGAAGGCAGTGGGGAGAGAAAGCGAGGCTCGATGGCTTCTTGAAAAGTACAAGAATCTCGGATGAGCAAGGAAACTCAGATTGGCAAAGAGAAGGGGCTGAATTAGCTCAAACTCTCACTATGGGAGAATGATAAAGGAGAATCAGATGCACAAGAGGAAGCAAGCTTAAGACTTTAGGGAAGGTGGAGGATGAAGGAGTGGAGTGCTATAAAAAGGAATCCAGGATGGGGAGATGGATGAGGGGATTAAAAAGTTGATGCAATAGGATTTCAAAGAGTCAGATTGGCAGAAGATGGGTTTTGGAGATCCCTAGGACTAGGATTGTGGATCTCGAAAGATGAGGCTTGGTGGATTGATTTGGATTAGTGGATCCCTAAGACTAGGATTGTGGATCCCTAAAGCTAAAGGTGAGGAGTGATTCAAAGAGATACTGATGCATAAGCTGGGGTAGGAGAGATGGATGTTGGATATGGATGGGGGATAATGGAGATGAAAGAAAACCATTGAAGCTTTTTGAGCGGGGGGATACTTCAAAGAGAAGTACCACCATGTAGTTGAGCACTAGATTTGCTATAGGACTGTTGGTTAATTTCCAAGGTTACCAAGAACATCAAGGCCTTTTCACCAACTGTCCAGAGGATTGACGAACTGACTCAAAACAAACACGCAAAGATTGCCCCAGTATCACACATGAATCCCAGAGGAAGCAGTGTGGAAACGACACTGGGTAACCCACAAGCAAAAAAGAAAACAAGCAAAAGACATGATCAAGACCTTACGCTCTGATTACCCCATTCATAGTATACCATGATATGGAAGATCATGGCAACCTTGAGGAGGGAACAAGGAGATTACTTGGAAAAGATATTTCAAGACCCAATAGGGAAGAGTCCAAATCAAAAGAAAGCAAAAATCCAAAAGAGAACCATTTGCCAACGAGATGGGTACGATGAGGTACTAACGGACCAAGATCATACATGAGGAAAGCTATATCCTGCAAGGACCTATCGGAGAGCACCTAAGCTGGTGGATTTGGATGAGTGATGCATCTGGCAAGCTAAACTAAGAAAGATAACACTTTGGTGATAGGAAATCTAGCTAAAGGATGCATTGGAATAGCTAACCAAGATGTGCGATGGGTGCAAGATGCTGATCAAGGACGAACTAACATGAACGTTGGATAGATGCAATGGTACTAAGCTAAAGAGGATGTACAAGCTGACAGACCAAGATATTTACAAGTGAGCTAATCAAGATATGGTACAAGCTAACGGACCAAGATAGTTACAAGTAGGCAAAAGCTCAGGATGATAGGATAGCGGGATGGTTCGATGTTGTACAAGATGCGAAAGCTAAGGGTGGGGTGATAGCAAAAGATATTGATTTGGCAGGATGCATCCAATGATGATGAGAGATTTTGTGACCAAGGATAGCTAGAGGAGCAGGATGAGATGGCTGGATAGGATTGTAGATAGCTAGGATTATGATGGATATAAAGAGATGACATTGGGTTTGCATGAGGATAGCCTAGAGCTAGATACCAATGACAAGGGAGGATGGACAAGACAGGATCTCCAAGGAATATAGTGCCCCCAATCAGAAGATAACATGCAGAAGGATGTCTTATGATGGATGTGATAGGATTGAAGCTAGGATGGAAAAAGCTGAAGGGGCTAGGGAGATGGATGATAACTGAGATGATTGGCTGAAGCTGCATAAGATTAGTGGATGGTGTGAGATGGAAGTTGGAGGATGGAGGATAGGTGGATAGATTGGAAGATGGAGTTGGATGTCAAGAGATGACCAAAAGCATGAGGGTGATAGGCTAAGCTGGGGATGGCGGGATTATGCATGATGCTTGTTTGCCAAGTTTTCATCATGGTACTTGTCCAAGGTACTTGAATTGCCAAGTTTTCACCAGTGGACGCTTTATTTTTCTTTTCTTTTTTTTTGACTTTTTGACTTTGGACTTAGCTGGAATGATTTTGGCTTTCTTCAGCTATTTTGGTTTTTTTGGGATTTTTCATTGGTTGTTGGAATGTTCAATTTTGTTGCTAGCTGTTGGTACACCGGATGTGTGATTTATGCAATAGATCAGATTAGATGGGATTGATGGTAGGAGATGGAGGGATGAAAATGTTGGAAAGTAGCATGAGATGGGGATGCTTGCAAGAGCAACATTGGCACATGTTGGGATGGGTGTGAAAAGAGCATATGGGGGATAGATGGTAGATGCGGGCGTGATGGAGGATTTGTGGAAGCGTGCTTGGGGATATAGGCACCCAAGATGGAGTTAGGAGATGGGGGACATGAGTCACTAGATGGGGGATTAGCAATGGTGGATGCCATTATGCATTGGGTTTCAACTTTTTTCTTGGGGATCCACATGGTTTTGGATTTTCTTTTCATAGGCTTTTGCATTGTTTTGCATTCTTTGATTGGATTTTTCCTTTTTGGAGTATGTCTTTTAGAATAGACATATGATTGCCTAGGATGTGGATTTTTAGCTTTATGTATTTTGAAGTTGGCATTTACATTGTTGTGGTAAGCTTTGGGAAGATGGTTAGGAGAAGCTTTGTGAGATGGAGAGGATATGAAAGAGCATGCAGGGGGATGATGATGGATGATGTGCCCTGATATGTGCCTTTGTTGATCTTGCATAGGAATGGATGGAATAGGATTTTTATGATGGCTAATAGGAGGATGGAGGATGGTAGATTTTGGGACATAGGGACCCAAAATGGATTTAGTGGATGAAGGGGGGATATGGTAGGTTGTTTTGGGTTGCAAAGATGGTGGAGGGGGGATGACATAAGATTTCTTGAAGGAGTGATGGTAGGCTGGCATGGTGGGCTTGGAGATAGGCTTGGTTTGGGGGTGTAGTGTACCAACACCTTTAGATGGTGAGCCTTTGGATACATATCCAAGACCATGAAATCCTAGATTTTTTTGTGCAATAATAGGCTCTCTGATTCCTTGCTCTTGTGGTCCTAAACCTTGACCTTGATAATGCCATCAATTGAGCATTTGAACAAGTTGAGGAAACTTTTTGCTTGCAGAAAATGGTAGACGTGATTTATTAGGTGTATTGCAATGGGGAGATGCTGTTCTTAATTCTTCTACTGAGAGAGGGCCACCGTGGATGAATGTAAGTGAACCAAGAGGGTAGATTATGGATGGTGGAATAGCTTGGATAGGTGGTAAGATGGAAGCATGGAGCGGGGGAGATGGAAGGATAGGATCTTGATGTAGTTGGTGGGCTGACAAGATATCTTGTAGTGGAGGAGATATGGCTTGAGGTTTTGGAGATGGAGGAGATGGTGACTGCACTATGGATGGAAGACATGGTACGATGATATCTTCATTTATGCTTTGGGGGATGTCAACATGCTTTTGGGCAGGATCTTGATAGGATTGGTTTGGAGTGGATGGTGTGATAGGAGGTGAAGGGATGGATTCTTCAAAGGCAGTGGATGGATAGATGGGAGATTCAGTAGTGGAGACGGGTGAGTAGAAGATGGATGCATAAGGGTCATTACGAGAGATTTGGGAAATGCTTGGAGGTGATGTGGATAGGATTTGGAGGGATTTGATAGGTGGTGGGATTTTGATGCTTGCAAGAAGTGGAAGGATTTTAAGCAATTTGATGGATGGTATGGGGATGATAGCTATGGGATATGGAGGTGATATTATAGATGGGGAAGCTTCATCACTGACTACTTCACATGGTTGGATTAGATGACATGGCTTATCGACTGTTGGAGGCAACTTTTCTTGTATTTCCTCTAGGAGATTCCTTGGAGACTCGTGTGTCAGAGGTGGAGGTGGTGGATTGATAGGAATAGATGGTGTGATGAGGGTGGAAGATTGGAAGCTTGGTTGATTGGGTGATGGAGGAGAAGCTAGGATATCAGATGGCATGACTAGATAGTTTGGAATAACTCTTGGATTTTGGGGGATGCTTGGGGGAATGTTTCTAAGGCTTTCAATATACCCGTCATAGTCAACAAGATTTTCATCATCATTGGAATAGGAGGTGGCAGGAGCAAGGACAATACGACCAAACACATCATGATAGGATTGGTACTTCATGCTTTGATGATGAGTTTGATGGGGATGGGGTCTTGCATATGGATGAACATGGAAGCTCATGGTCAGATTTGGATTAAGCTCACATTTTGGATTGGCTGATGAAGGATTTCCTAGGGAGAGTCAAAGCTGTATGACAGACCTAAGGAGGATTGGCTGGAGATTTTTGGCTTTCCTGTGGATGGGAGACTTCAAGGGCATGGTGTCAAAAAGTGAGAGTTTTGCTTTCCTATGTGCTGGATTGGTGGAGATTATGTCAACTTAAGGATAGACTAATGATCCTATGGGCATGACACGAGATTGACCACATGTGGATCCCAACCTTTAGCTCAAGGTGATGAGGGATAACAAGTGACAAAGCTAGATTACCCTAGACAAAGCTCTGTCAAAGGGATAACCTTGGTGAGGTTGGTGGATTGGTCAAGTTGATTGGATAGAAAATTCTAATAGAATGACAACAACTCTCTAAAGGCTTGGGTGTGATTTTGGATTGGGTTGCTAGCTGGTTGGGGGGGATGATTTGGAGAGACTTTGGATTTGGGATTGTTCTAAAGCAAGGAACTAGATAGATTTGGTTGCAACGGGGGAGCTTGGATGATTTTCTGATGAGGCAATGACTATGCTAAGTATGCCTTGAGTTGGGAGATTTTTGCTTTTTTGGGATTTTGACCAAAGTTGGCAAACATTCATTCAAAAGCTATGAACAAATAAGCAGACAAAAGTTTTGAGCAAGCACGTCAAACACACCAACATCCTAGGAAGCTTTCTACAAGGATGAAATTTGTTATAGCTAGGGAGTCCTCGATATATGCAAGGTACGTGAGGCCCAAATCCGTAGATGAAACCAAAAAGATGTCACATAGCCGAGAGGAGCGGTAACCCACTTCTCCTCTTTCACTTCTCAAGGGTATAAAGTTCCTTGAGGCTTAGCCTGAGTGACAAAATTTTGATCCCAAGAGAGGTGTCTTTGGATTCACCTCCCGATCTTTATACTCCGTCGGAACGTTGGAGTTGAGGTCATCCCAAGGGGTGATGAAATCCCCAAGTAGGCCTCCTAAAAAGTGTAAAACAAGACCACATACATGATCTTGGGCTTTAAAAGACACGCGTTCATTCCAATTGATGATTTAAATTTTGTAAGCTATGATTGAAGACACTTGTGATTATGGCATACAATGTTCATTCCAATTTGACAGCATCATTAGCATAATGAAAGTCGAGAGATCATCAACATAAGAAATGCGAGCGCCATTGAAAATGCATCAAAACCATGCGATGTTCATTGATTTTTAGGCATTCAAGATTGAGTGTGAGTTTACTTTAAGCCCAAAACAAATATGTGTGAAACTCGATTGCCAAGCGCATGCCCGGAGGCCCTCCACGTCAATAGTTGTTCAATTTTAGTGCCCAAACTTGAAGTGTGATCAATTTAATCTAGAGTTTTGGTCATTTAAATTTTTTGATAAAGTTAAAGCAAACGTTCAAAGACCAAGTGAGTGAGTTAGATTGTGGAACATTTAACACCTTTTTCAAGTAGACCCATCCCCATAAATGGCGCTGAGATTGCAACCAATGGTTAATATTTGATGGGTGATTAGAAAAGAGGTGAGTCCAAGGAACTACTCAAATTGATTTTTGCAAATTTGTATTTTAACTTAACAAAGTTTCTTAAATGTCCAAAAATCAAACCTTACCTAGATTGCATGTGGAAAAGAGATTTGTTTTGTTGAATTTTAGAAGCTCCAAATGAAGTGTTTGATATTGCAATGGTTAATTGATCCTTGGCATTCAATATTGGATTTGTTGTTTTAATCATGCATTCAAGGAAAATTTGATTTTAATCCATGGCATTCAAGAGTGTGTTTAGCAACATGCATTCAAAGACAAGTGATTAAACATTCAAGTTTTTTCCTTTGAGCATTCAAGATTGAGATTTTGTGTGTTGTTTTAAGAACTTTGAAGTGCTTTGTTTTAACCTTAGATCATTCAAGATTGTTTTGGACTCAAAAGTGAAAATGACTCTTTGGACTTTGCTTTTCATTCAAGATTTTGTGTTCTAGTTTGCATGTTTTAAGCCCAAAAATGATATTCCTAGATTGTTTTGATGCATGAAAAACCTAAGAAACATTCAAGATTTTGCAACAAGACATTTGTTTGGAACAAATAACAAAAGTTTTAGGACTCTTAGTTTTCATGAGATTTTTAAAAGAACTTTAAAATATTTTTAAATGAGGTTCATTTTATCCTTGATTGATGCTTTGAGTTTGATTTAGATTTTAGCGTGCACTTAGTGTTGATTTTGAACCTTTTGAAATGGAAACTTGAAGTTCTTTTTAAATTTCCAAAAATGAAGTGTTCCTAACTTTGCATGAATGCATCTAAAACCTTGATGTTGCAAGGATGCAAATGATTAGATTGGTTTAGTTTCACTTGTTAAAAGATTTTTTCTTTTTTGCAAATTTTTAATTTTTTAATGGATTTAAGTATGATTTGGGGGTTCATTTTAACCATTAAAAAGAAGTGTGTATGATTTTGCTTCCTTAAAAAAAAATGGCCAAGATCTCCCACAAGAAGAAGAAGAAGAAGTAGATGGAATAAGAAGAATATAGACAAGAAGAGGAAGAATAATTCCAAGTGCTTTGTCCACCTATAAGCTTGAAAAATCTGCAAATACTATGAGATAGACTATGAGTTCCTTTGTCTTCTTCATGCTCATGTGGACCTACAAAACCAATTTATACAATCCTACCAATCAAAAAAACAAGCAAAAATTAGCCAAAATCAGAAAATGACATACAAAACTTGACTAAAAAAGCTAATGAAGATGACCCATGCGGGGTCCCACTGGGCGTGCCAAAATGTATATGAGCAATGTTAGTATGCTAATAGAAACCAAATTTAAATAAAGCTTCTACAAACTAAACAAAATTCATAAACTTCAAGATAGACTAAGATGAACTCTCAATTGAGAATATGAGCCATTAATGGACTCTCTCAATAAGAAGCTCTCTTGTTGAGTAGCTTTATCTAAATGGATAGGATGTATGCTCAATATGCTTCCAAAGGCTTCAATGGATGATTGTGAATTTTTAGTGTGGATAGATGGCTTTAGTATGGATTTGGCTCTCAAAATAGCATTATAACTTTACTTCATGGATTGTGTTATTTTGCAAAGGGGAAGGATCCAATTTATAGGCAAGAGGCTTGAGGGATTGAGGGCTAAGATGCAAGGATGGGAAAAAGCTCATGGAGGGCTTAGATTGCATGAGAAGAGAGCACATGGATTGTGCTTCCTTATAGCCAATCAAGGAGTGACACATGTCACATGGTGAGAGGATGGAGGAAAGGGGAAGGATGAGACAACAAAGGAGGCTCAAGGGATAAAATCTTCATAAAGACCCTCATAATGACTTGTAAGAGCAATAAAAGGGCTTGTAAGAGTCATTTATGACCTAGTGGACTTCATAAAGTTTTATGGTTGAGATATTTTGAGGGTGATGAGAGCAATTTCAACTTGGACTTGATTAGGAAGGTTTTAAGCTTGTTTAGGCTTGTGCAAATGATTAGAGGATGGATTAGGATGGTTTAGGATTAGCTTAGGGATAGGCAAGTGGATGGCATTTACTGAGGGTGGGTGAAGGAGGAGATATTTGTTAACTTTGGCTTGGGTTAGTAAGTTTTAACCCATGTTTAGGGAATGTGACAAGGTTAGGAGGGGATTAGGATTAGGTTTAAAGACATCTTCTAGAAGAGTCTAGACTTTGGATGAGGATGAAGACTTTCTAGAAGAGTCTAGAACTTCCTAGGATAAGGATGAAGACCTTCTAGAAGAGTCTAGAACTTCTTAGGATGAGGATAAATTAGATTTTTAGGAAATAAATAAAGTTTTATTTATTTCAAGGGTTTGGGTTGAGGAGATCTTTATTAAAAAAAAATTTAATAAACATGAGGATTAATATTTAATCTTAATTAAATATTTTGAGTTGGGATTAGGGGGAGGAAATGATGGGATTAGCCTTTAATCGAAATTAAAGAAGGATTAGAAGATTTTGGAAGAGGTTATTGGTCATAAGGAAATTGGCCAAGTTTTGGGCAAAAAATAAATTTTTTATTTATTTTAGGATTTTTGGTCAATTTATTAATTAAATAATTAATAAATAAGGAAATAGTGTTTAAATAAGATTTAAACATTTTTGGGAGGGATTCCTTAATTAAATATTTTTAATTAAGATAAAGGGATTTAATGGCATAAAAATTAATTAATTAATTAAATAATTAATTAATTAATAAATGATGATGTCATCAGGACTTTTTCAGAAAATAAAAATAATTTATTTTCTAAAGGTTTTTAGGTGTCTACAATGACATGCATTGAGTAGATGTGATTCACCAAATTGTGACACATACCAAGACGATAGTCATTGTTGTGTTACAAAAATAAACATGCTCGTGAGTCAGTAAAAGCAACAATGCGATGAAGAATCAGATGTCAACATGTGGAACTATGTTAGAGTCCTATAAGAAAATGGTGGACCAATTAGAACATGCCACATGGTGATGACATGGAAGGGGATATAGTGAGCTGGTGATGTAGCAAGATGATTGTACATGGAGAACCAATCAAATTTCACCACGTGGTGATGTGTTAAGTGGCAGGTGGAAGTTGGTGTTCCAATTAGAGGGTACCATGTTGTACCTATGTGGCAGTGATTGTGCAAGGTTAGACGAATCACCTTGTGACATGTATCATAGGTGGTCAAACCCAAGTTGACCCAAATTGATAAATAGAAGGAAAAATAGAAAGTCATAAAATCAAATTTTAAAGGTTATTTTCCTTTTCATGTCCAAGGTCATTTTAAATCTTTTGGGTTTATAATATAAAGTCCCAACTTTAAGCCAAATCAAATATTCACATAAAATATAGACCTAGGAACCTGTTAGGAACTTGGATTTCAAATTGATCTCCTAAGAATCTTTGATAAGAAAATTTAGGACTATCATATACTAAAGAAAAGCTCTCTAAAAGAGCTTTCCATATTTTGAATTTATTCTTGCACAAGAAGTAGTATGTCAGATATTCAAGGTTTTGTCCAAGGTGACTAATTTTTAACTACATTATGATATGATGGTTTGGAACTAGGTGTACATCAAAGTTGGTAAAGATGCAGTTAGTGATGTTTTTTCACCTCTAAGTTAATTTAATAAAGGCTTTATCAACATTTTAGATGCATACCTAATGCTTTTATTAGAATGAGGTTCTCTCATCACTTGGAGAAGATATTTTGAGTTTGTTGAAACACAATGATGAGGTTCCTTTTAGATTTTGGTTGTAGAAATAAGAGAGAAGCTTTGCAATAGTAGGGGATGGAGATTCAAGTGGACATTTGTGACTTCCAAATCAGATTTGAGATTTATTTCCTCTCCTATATCTTTCTTCTTTCTTTCTTTCTCTAAGGTTGGTTGCCAATTTTTTTGAGCAAGTTCTCAACTAGGTTTCCACCATTCTTTAGCATTCTCTCTTGTATGAACAATAGTAATAAACTTATTATAGATAGTTATGGTCTATTTAGTAGTTTTATGATTTATTTAGATGCATCTTACATGTATTTTTTCAAAGAAATGAATACAAGGAACCAAAAACTTCTTACCTTGATTTTTATTCTCATCTCCTATCTTTGTTATTTGTAATGTTTTATAGTTTAAGAGAAAAGAAATTAAACCCATTTGTAGCCCCTTGTATGTCTTGTTAGGTTTTCTATTTTAACAAAGAGCTAAGTAATTTCTTACTTATCTTGATAGGGTTGATGGTTTCATGAGGAGGATATTTCATGAGTATGAGGTTTTTTTAAAACTGATGTCTAGTTCACAAAATGATATGATAGATTTGATATCTTGATGTATGGGATATGTCATTGGTATCATGGGTGTATGTTTGTGATTTGTGGAATCTCCAAATAGATAAGACACTGATTAGCTACAAGATCAACGTGTTCTTGTTGTTACGTATTTGGATTTTTTTGACATCAAACTTAAATAAATTAATCATTTCCCTTTCCATTGAAGAGTTTAAAGGATGCCCTCACTCAACTTGTGGTTTTCATAGGATTTGCAATTTTCTATTACATGCCTTTGTCATTGCATAATTATAGGAGAAATAAGGGTTTTATCTACTTTATAAGATTTAGATGGTATGCTTTTGAAACTGGTACCATATAAAATAATTTGAGGTTCACCTACTTAGGTCTTGTAGAGCCTAAAGAAGAAGGAGTATACTAGCCTCATAGTTCGCCCCAATGTCTAGATAGGTATGTTGCAGATGGGAATTAGCTACCCCTAGATGTATTTGTTCCTATCATTGGGTTATTAAAAATTTGTGAATTTAGGATTCAACAAAATGGATACTCTAATGGGGAGTGTATTGAATCTCTATGATAGGAAAACCTTGAGAATTTGAAAAAATGTTCAATAGTATAGAAAGAAGTGCATGAAACAAGATACAATAGTAAGTCTCTCATGTGATTTCTAGTTTTTTACTCAAAACCATGCATCCCAGTGGTCACCTTATTCAAGACAATAGTAGCTTTGAAATTTGAATGTAAATTTCATTGTTGTTGGAATTGCAATAGGAAAGTTAAACTCTGAGGGGGGGGGGGGGAGGTGAATCAGTGCTTTAAACTTAACCCATAAGAATATTCACCACACATCCATCTCACATATTCAATAAGTAAACTAAAATACCATGTAAAGCATATACATCTAAATTATGTAAACAAACAAGCATTTGGACATACATGACACAAGATATGATTACCCAAAAACCTTCCGATGAGAAGGTAAAACTGGGGTGGGGATGACACCCACAAATCTTCACTACTGTAGTAATAATTTGTATCCAATTAAGGTTACGATGTTTGATCATGAAACATAATCAACCCTATGAAAGGCCTACCCTATTAAAGGCTTACACAAACTATTAGGTCTCACCCTATTAATGGATTTCAACACCATGTTAGAAGTGTGTCTAATTAAAGGACTTTAACTAACAATTAAGTAAGCACCTTGTTAGAGGATTTCAATACAACCTGTTAGGACTACTCTATTAAGAAATTTAATTGATTCACCTATTAGAATGTCTCAAAAATGATCCTATGATTAGTACTCTATTTCTTGATGAAAAATCACCTCTATTTTGTTTTGTACTTGATCCTTCTTGGTCAGATGTCTCCTTGTTGTTCATTGTTTCCTTCCTCTATTTTCCTTTATTTGATTTTGTAATTTAATTTAGATCATAATACCTTGGTCACCATGAATGTCATAGTTTGTGCTTAAAAAACTCTCCTTGATCATTCATTCATTCCCTTTCACACTCATAAGAAATTTAGGATTTTTCCTCCTTAAGAAGACCTAAGTGACTTAGGGTTAGGTATGAATCAATGACTATGATTCATCCATATTGCCACTTAAATCTTCCCTTTATCTAATTGGATACATGTAATACATAGGGATTTCCACTAAAGATTCATCCTTATCAACAAAATATCATAATTCAATCCTTAAGTCAACTCAACAATGATTTACATAGTAGTTTGTGCCACTACAAAAAAGTATGACAAAAATATTTTACTTAGCATCTAAAGTCTTGATGCTTGGCACATACTATGACTTCAATTCTATCACTCAACATCTAAATGACTTAGCATGCACAACTTGCTCATCTCTTGAATCATTTGGCATACTATCTACTTGACACTTGAGTGAATCCATATATGAGTGACTTGGCACTCACTGTTTACTTGGCATGCTCTTATTTATGTGTTGTGCTTGACATACATTACTTGTTTGGCATGAACTAAGTAAATGACTTAAGTGTATATACATTCACTTGTCAAAACCAATCTAAGATTAACAATCTCCCCCTTTTACATGAGTGTCAAAAACAATTGGTCATATATTAATACTCTTATTCTTACGAGCATAACATAGATGACTATTTGGCTTCTATACAAAATTTTAAAATATCAAAATTTTGCAACATGAGTTATATTTCAAAATTTTATAACCCCCCTGAGTTTTTTGATTTGTTATGTACTATATTCTATATCAAAATCTTTCTCATACTGATTAGATTTTCCTTAACTAATACTCTTTCTTTTTTTTCTACTTGCTTGCACTTACTACCCTATTCTTGCTCCCCCTTTTTGACACTAATGTCAATGGGTTATACACTAATAGTGTATTTGTCTAGGAAATATTTATGGACCTCAAGTATTATTTTTAAATTACATCCCAATTATCACATGCAACCTCCAAAGACTTAATTTGGATGGCTAGCTTAGTAGCAAGGTGTACTAAGCCATCTAATGTAGATTGGGGTCTTTCTTCATAAGTGTTTCTTCATAGCCTAGCTCCTTTTTGTAAAATATCCATATGAGGAGTTAATGTAGATTGAATGATAATTAGTTTAGCCCTTATGTTGGCTTCATCTACTTGTAAAGTTGCTAACTAACTTTAGGATTGCAAAAGGATCCTAATGCGTTTCTCACTTTGTGCTGGAGCCATGGGCAATTTTGCATTGAATGACTACATTTGACTCTCCAAGATTAGGATGTGATTCCTTATCTCATGTGTGAAGAGTGTAGGATTAAAAAATTTGGTGTGCAGAGAGAAAATATTCTCTAGTACCTTCTTCACATTATCTATCTTAGTTGCCAATGAAACCTATGTTAGTGCAATATCACTAGATATTTTATCATTCACTTAATTTTGAAACTTCTTCTCAGACTATTCTAATATTTTGACATTAATATCTAGGCCTATATTACTTACTCTTTCCACTATATTAATTAATTTTTCAATGATTGACTTTGTTTCATTTGGAGTAGGTAAACTGAATGCATCTAAGAAAATATCTCTAATCTCAATCAAAGCTTTCTTCTACCTATGCTCCCTTCTAAGTAGTTCTTGATGTTTTTGCCTTGCTAGGGCCTCTTGAAGTATACCCATCTAATTAATTATTATTTCTTCATAATCAAACTTGGGCAATACAATTTCTTCATCTAGGCTAACATCTCCTTAGGTTGTTACCTCTTCTTCCTTGGATGAGCTAGGGCTCGACACTGAGAATTACAAAGGTGTTGCATCTATGCTCGACCTCTAAGGAGTTTGACTGGAAGGAGATCTAGATTCTAGTAATGTCACCAATGCCTAAATTGATACTAACTCCTTTAGCTTGGGTGTCAAATTTGACTCTTTAGGCTTGTCCTTTTATGCCTCTTTGATTTCAATTGCACCTTGATCTTGTGTTGGAGGTGTAGGTATATCTACCTAACCTATTTGGCTTTGTGTCCAATTATTTACTGGTGTTTCCACCTTGTCTCCTTCAATTGTCTCAACCTTTTTTTTCTTAGGTTATTGTACATTTTCTAAGATTGGAGTGCCTTCCTTGGGTGCTAGATAGTGCATCCTACTATCTCCTTCCTTTGATATAGACTAAGTGTTGTGAAGGTTGTACACTTGTGACTTGAAGAGTGATTATGGGTATTTCTTGTGTTTTCACTTCCTCCCCTATAGTCATAGACTTTGGCTTCTAATTTTAATCAACACTAAGAATATAGGGTTGTCACATAATTTGGCCTATAGTGTGGATTGGATAAGTATCTTTTTCAAATCTTCCTCTATTAGGGGACTGATGTTCTAATAAACAGGATTATAAACATCCTTTACTGTGATAGTTTCAGCATTTATACTTGTGACCTGTGGAGGGCTAGCACTCAACATTACTGTATCTTGAACACTCTATTCTTGTTGTTGTTCTTCCTCAGCTATTTTCTAGTCATAAATATTCATATTAATGCCTCCCTCAACTGTGTATTTCTCATTGTTATCCTCTTCATCATCTTCTACCTCAATAGGTTCTTGTTCATCATCTTTGGCTATGTCCAATCCATATGTAATTTTCCACATTTGTTTGGACTTTTGGACAACATCCTCTATGTTGTTATGTAATATGCTAAATACCCTATACTTAGGTAAAAATCTCACATCACATTTCTTTATGGCTTTAGACATTTGTGCCTTACTAAGTTTTGGCATAACTTGAGTGAGAGATGTCTCCCTAATTTGTTTCTATGTCAAAAAATTAGTACCATTTCTACTCAACTCTATCATATAAACTCTTAGGTATAGAGTTGGCAATTTCTAGAGGAGCCTTCTTAAAGGTAGCCATCATGGCATATATTTCTTCCTCTACTTGATTTTTCTCATTTTTTCCCAAGATTATCAAATTCAATGTGAGAGAAACTTGATAAATCAACATTGTTTCTAACATTCTCACATAAGTTATCTAGGTCTTAGGATGGATTGTGACTCACCACTTGTAATTGGATGTTGTCATTAAATTTAGTCTTCTCCTCATTAGATTCATCTTGAGCAACATACTTTCTTCTTGGTCTTTTATATGCTCCACCTTCCTACTCTTTAGGCTTGGCTACCTCTTTAGCCTTTTTTGTAGTGACTCTTGTACTAGCCCTTGTGCTAGGTACTATTTTTTTAGGCTAGCTTGGTTTTTCAACCTTCTTTCATCTTGTCACTACTTGTCTTTTGGTTTTTCTTTTCTTCTTGTTAGTAGGAATAGATGCTTCCTCAGCTTCTTCTTCCTCAAAACCTTCTATAGTTTCTATTTCCTCTTCTTTTTTATCCTCTCCCTTACCTTGTCTAAGTACCAGTGGTGCTTGAGCATATATGTCTTCTTCTTCTTCGTCATCTTCCTCATCTTCCTCTTTTTCGACTCATTTTCCAAATTTTTCTTTCAATTTCTTCACCAATTTGTTCTTCTTCCCAATTACACAAGCAGTCTTCAACTCCATAGTGATATTTGATTTGGCCAATTCATAGTTGTCAAAAGCTTGGGCTTCTTTGTCCACTTCTTCTACAAGTAATGTTGTGATTGTTGCAGAGGCCTCATCAACATTTATCTAATTACCTAATGGCATTAGCCATCTCACTCTAGGAATTGTTTCTTGAACATATGTGTGATTAGGATCAACTAGGAAGAAAACATCATTATAATGTTTCTCCACTAATGAAACTAGTATTGTTAATCTTTTCTTCATAGGTTGTTTAAAATCTTCAAAATAACTAGTCATTACTGACTCAAAATTACCACCTAATTGTTCAATAAATTCTCCTATTTGTACTACAATTGATCTATTTGTCTTCCATGCAACCTTACCAAATGTAGGAAATGTATTCTACGCATAGAAGAAAATTCATACTAGAATAGATCTGAATTTACACTGAGCATTCTTTATTTTCCTTATTGCTCCTACATTTTCAATCAATTGCTACAACTACAACTTGGCAAGATCATAAGTATGATCTTTCTTCACAATTTTGTAGCCCATATCTACTAAAATACAAGGTACATTATTTAATATACTTGACTAATAAAACTTGTGAGCTATTACACTTACCATAAAATCTATTAGGGGATCTGTGATAGTGTCAATAGTCATTCCCCTTTTGTTCCATACAACCCTTATGTTCTTTTCAATGACTTCCTTTGACTCACTTCTCATAGTCTTTGTCCAATCTAGGGTTGGATACCCTATTACCCTATGAACAATTTTTTTGTGATTTCAATTGGTAGATTCTCTAACCATACTGAGCTATCATGAATTTTGCTTAAGATAATCTTAATCCACTCAATTTTGAAAACATTCGGGGTATCTAGGGCACAAGTTAACCCTTTGTTCTCTATAATCTTATATTCTTCGTTCAACACTCCATTTTCACATAGTGTTCCATATTCTTCTCTAATTTCCATGTCTCCTACACTTGCAATCTTGCAATTGTAACAATTCCTAACATCTTCAATCATTAACACTTGCAGTGGTATCATAGATAATGCATCGAAGGGATCTTGTTTCTATGCTATATCTATAATAGCCTTGAAAATAGGTTGTTTGATCTCATTGATAATTAACTAAACATTTAAAACCTCTTTTCTCTCTACACCTTTCACTTCAGAAGAACTAGATGCCATTATATATATCTAGGGTTTACGAAAATGAAAACTACGTAGCTTAGCACACAATAAATACCTTATGAATCCTAATGAAATGGTGTCAAATAGCCATTAAAATTTCCTAAAAATGCTTCAAATGAAACTATCCAAATCACCTTTAGATCTTCATCTTCTTTCTTCAATTCAAATGATGTTAAATGAGCAAAAATTGATTAAATAGCCCTTAAAACACTACAATTAATGCTAAGTTCTTACACAACTATAAGCTCAACGTCAATTGATTTCTGGCTCACTCAACATCCACATCTCATTCCATTAACTCTTCAATCATTACAAGCTCATCCTTAATGACAAATTTCATTATCTTGGCATCCACTAACATTTCACTTGCCAACCATAAGAGACTTTTCATGGTCAACAGTAACATGAAAAACTGACCAAATTTAAAGATTTTTCCTTGATTTCTAATAACACTTTGCATCTTTATTTATGCATATGTAATCTTTTTATAACTAAATCCTTGGAACTAATGTATAGTATAATTTTTAAATATCAGTCCCACATACCTCTTCATTACTTAGTTTGATGAGGTGTGATCACCTAACCTATTAGATGAAGTTATCCCATCTTCATTTGATGTGCTATAATCCTCCATGTCTTGTTCATCTCATTTCTAACATTTTCAATATCTACCTTGCCTTTTTCTTTGTTGAACTCACAACTTGGTGCCTTTGACCTTGCTAGACAATATTGATTGATGTGACCAATCTTCAAATAGCTAAAACATGTGGTTTGACTCAACCACCTTTTGTAATCACTCATAAAGTGTGTTCTAATATAGTTCTTAGGAACATGTCCATACTCTTGATATTAAAGACAACTACACCTTGTATTATAATCCCAATTATAAAAGTTTCCATTGTTCTTTACCTTTATTTTCTTGTTTGATGACCACTTGGGTTTGGATCTACACTCAAAAGATCTATGTCCATACTTCTAATAGTTATAAAAATATCCTTCAAATCTTTGAGTGTGCATGGTTTTTATTTTGAATTCATGTGCTTGATGACCTTGTTTTTTGTACTTATGGCAATGACCCATGTTCTTCTACTTAACATTCTAATTTTTTGTCTTGCTCCTGCACACATTAGCAATATTGTCCTTTCTTGCCACAATTATGACAAGTAGTTTTTGAGTTCTTACCTTTGTTACCTCTTTCTTTATCACTTTTGGATGATTCTCATTCTTTAGTACCTGTTTATCCCAATCCAGATGTATAATCATTAGATCTATAGGATCTCATCAATTATTCAAAGTACTTGATAGCTTCATTTTGTTTTTTGAAACTTTCAGCAAACTCCTTTTTCCTTTTTAGATCATTGCTCAACTATTTATTCTACAACTTTAGTGTTGTTATCTCAATGTCTTTACTATTTATTTCATTATTACCAATCATGACTTGATTCATTGTTTCCAACTGCATGTTAGTGATCCTAATTATCTTTGATAATTTCTACTCTAGTTTGTTGGTCAAAACTCTTTTTTCATCTTCAATCATGAATTTGTCTTCTATAGCTTTAATTTTCTATTTGGTCAACTCAAATAGTAATATGGCTTATGATTCTTACTCTATCTTAAGATTTCTAATCTCTTCAACTATATTTTTGTTCTTTACCATTAGATCAACAACTGCTACATCAATTAATCCATTGGAGTTACCATTTGCAAATATCTTAGTAGTGTCCATCTCTTAGTATTGGGTGTCATTATCCTCAATAGAAATTTCTTTCCTTCTTCTCAATGAGTTCTTTAGATCTTCTCTTACTTCATTCAATTGATGTAGAATGAGTTGTATTTCAATCTCTTAGTTCTCAATAACTTTTCCCAACTTGTAGACTTCCATTTCCAAGATCTTTTCTCAAATTTGTTAGGCTTCACTTTCGTGGAACAAGGATCTAATACCAATTGTTGGAATTACAATAGGAAAGGTAAACTCTAGGGGGGTGGGGGTGAATCAGTGCTTTAAATTGTAACCCATAAGAATATTCACCACACATCCATCTCACATATTCAATAAGTAACCTGAAATACCATGTAAAGTATATACATCTAAATTATGTAAACAAGTAAGCATTCACACATACATGACACAAGATATTATCACCCAGAAACCCTAAAATGAGAAAGTAAAACTAGAGAGGGGATGACACCCACAAATCTTCACTATTGCAGTAATAATATTTATCCAATGGAGGTTACAATGTTTGATCATGAAACATGATCTACTATGTGAAAGGTTTTTCCTATTAAAAGCTTACAAAGATTGTTAGGTCTCACCCTATAAAGGATTTCAACACCCTATTAGAAGTGTTCTTGATTAAAGGTCTTTAACTCACAATTAAGTAAGCACCTTGTTAGAGGATTTCACTATAGTGTGTTAGGACTAATTTATTAAGAGATTTAACTGATTCACTTATTAGAATGTCTCAACAAGAATTAGAACTCTCTTTGTTGGATGATAGACCACCTCTATTTTGTTGTGTACTTGATCCTTCTTGATTAGATGTCTCTCTATTGTTCATTGTTTCCTTCCTCTATTTTCCTTTAACTGTTTTTACAATGCAATTTAGATCATAATAACTTGGTCACCATGAGTGTCCTAGTTTGTGCTTACAAAACTCTCCTTAATCATTTATTCACTCCCTTTTACGCTCATAATAAATTTAGGGTTCGTACTCCTTAAGAAGAATGAGGTGACTTAGGGTTAAGTATGAATCAATGACTATGATTCATCCATATTGCTGCTTAAATCTTCTCTTTATTTGATTGGGTATATGTAATACATAGGGATTCCCACTTAAGATTCATCCTTATCAACAATATATCATAATTCAATCCTTAAGTCAATTGAAAAATGGTTAACATAGTAGTTTGTGCCACTACAAATAACTATGACAAAACTATGTTTCTCAGCATCTAAAGTCTCTAGGGCTCCGCACATATTGTGACTTTAATGTTGTCAATCAACATCTAAATGACTTGGCATGCACTTCTTGCTCAGCTCTTGAATCAATCAACACATACTATCTACTCAACACTTGAGTCACTCAGCATATGAGTGACTTAGCATTCACTATTTACTCGACATGCTCTTATTTATATGTTGTACTCGACATGCATTATTTTTTCAGCATGAACTAAGTAAATGACTTGAGTGTATAGAAAATGACTTGTCAAAACCAATATGAGATTAACAATTATTACTAATGATTTCATCTTTAATTAGTTCAGTTGGGTATTGTTTCAAAGTGTTGTTATAAAAGTTTAGAGTTAGAATGAACAAAAGGGTTTGTTCTCTTTTTCAAGTTTGTAAATCTCCATGAGTTATTTAGTGATTTTCCTGTTTCTTACAAATAGAAAGTCTAGTTCAAATTTTTCAAGTGAAAATTTATTTAATATTTCTCACAAGTGTGAGTGGCGACTCTAAACCTTTGTACCAATATCCTAGTTGATTTCATATAATTTTTTTTGAAGGACCTTCAGCTTGTATGGGCAGGTCTAAATTATTTAATATTAGTTCTTGGAAGAGAAGTTATCAGTTCTTGATCTAAAAAATATAAGTTTTGTTTGCATCTACTCTTGTAAGAAATTGAAGTGTTAGAAAGTGAATCACATAAGTGATTTTATTTGTCCTCCTTAAGGAGGTGATAACTCTACATGGTTTTATTGATGGTGTGAAGAAGTTCATGTTTACACTTGTGTCAGATATTTTGGTTGTAGAAATAAGAGAGAATCTTTCCAAGACTAGGGGATGGAGATTCAAGTGGACATGTGTGACTTCTAGATTAGATCTAAGATTTCTTTCCTCTCCTATATCTTTGTTCTTTTTTTCTTTCTCTAAGGTTGGTTGCCAAGTTTTCTGAGCAAGTTCTCAGCTGGGTTTCCACCATTCTTCAACATTCTCTCTTGTATGAACAATATTAATAAAGTTAATATAGATAGTTATGGTCTATTTAGTAGTTTTATGAGTTATTTAGATGCAGCTTAAGTTTATTTTTTCAAAGAAATAAATACAAGGAACAAAAAACTTCTTAGTTTCATTTTTTTCTCATCTCCTATCTTTGTTATTTGTATTTTTTAGTTTAAGAGAAAATAACTTAAACCTATTTGTAGCCCCTTAAAGGTGTATGTCTTGTTAGGTTTTCTATTGGAATAAAGAGCCAAGTAATTTATTACTTATCTTGATAGGGTTGATAGTTTCATGAGGAGGATATTTCATGAGTATGAGGATTTTACGAACATTGTTGTTTGGTTCACAAAGTGATAGAATATATCTGATATCTTGATGTATGTGATATGTCATTGGTATCATGGGCATATATTTGTGATTTGTGGAATTGCCAAATAGATAAGGCACTAATTAGCTATAGGATCAACATGTTCTTGATGTTGCATACTTGGATTTTGCTGATATCAAACTTAAATCAATGAATCAGTTCCCTTTTTCTTTAAGAGTTAAAAGGACACCCTCACTTAGCTTGTGGATGACATAGGTTTTGAAATTTTCTACTGCATGACTTGGTCATTGCATAAGTATGGGAGAAATAAGGGTTTTATTTAATTTATAAGATTTAGATTGTATGCTTTTGAAACTGGTACCATATAAAAGAAATATAGGTTCACATGCCAAGGTGTTGTAGAGCTTGAAAAAGAAGGAGTATAACCTTATAGTTGGCCCCAATGTCTAAATAGGTATATTGCATATGGGAATTAGCTACCCCTAGATGTATTTGTTCCTATCATTGGGTTGTTCAAAAAAATTTAAATGAAGATTCAACAAAATGGCTACTCTATTGGGGAGTGTATTGAATCTCTACGATAGAAAAGCTTTGAGAATTTTAAAAAATGTTTAATAAAATAGAAAGAAGTGCATGAAACAAGTTACAATAGTAAGTCTCTTATGTGATTTCTAGTTTTTTATTCAAAATAGAAGTAGCTTTAAAAGTTGAATGTAAATTACATTTGTAATAATGATTTCATCTTCAATTAGTTTAGCTAGGTATTTTTTCAAAATATTGTTGTAAAAGTTCAGAGTCAAGAATGAACAAAAGGGTTTGTTCTCTTTTTTAAGTTTTTATATCTCCAAGAGTGATTTGTTGATTTGCATGTTTCCCACAAACAAAAAATTCAGTTCAAATTTGTCAAGTGAAAAATTATTTAATATTTCTCACATGTGTGAGTGGTGACTCTAAATCTCTATACCAGTATCCTAGTTGATTTCATATTAATTTTTTTGAAGGACCTTTAGCTTGTATGGGAAGATCTAAAGCATTTGATAGAAGTTCTTGAAAGAGAAGTTATCAGCTCTTGATCTAAAAAATATAAGTGTTGTATACAACTACTCTTGTAAGAAATTGAAGTGTTAGAAAGTGAATCACAAAAGTGGGTTTATTTGTCCTCTACAAGGAGGTGGTGGCTCTATATGGTTTTATTGATGGTGTGAAGAAGTTAATGTTTACACCCATGCTAGATATTTTGGTAGGAGAAATAAGAGAGAAGCTTTGCAATAGTATGGGATGGAGATTCAAGTGGACATATGTGACTTCTAGATCAGATATGAGATTTCCTTCCTCTCCTATATCTTTCTTCTTTCTTTCTTTCTCTAAGATTGGTTGCCAAGTTTTGTGAGCAAGTTCTCATCTAGGTTTTCACCATTCTTCAACATTCTCTCTTGTATGAACAATAGTAATAAAGTTAATATAGATAGTTCTGGTCTATTTAGTAGTTTTATGAATTATTTAGATGCATCTTAAGTGTATTGTTTCAAGGAAATGAAAATAAGGGAAAAAAAAACTCTTAGTTTCATTTTTATTCTCACCTCCTATCTTTGTTATTTTCAATGTTTTTCAGTTTAAGAGAAAAAAAACTTAAACCCATTTGCATCCCCTTAAAGATGTATGTCTTGTTAGGTTTTGTATTGGAATAAAGAGCCTTGTTAGGTTTTGTATTGGAATAAAGAGCCAAGTAGTTTCTTACTTATGTTGATAGGGTTGATGGTTTCATGAGTATGAGGTTTTTATGAACACTAATGTTTGGTTCACAAAGTGATAGGATAGATCTAATATCTTGATGTATGGGATATGCCATTGGTGTCATGGATGTATGTTTGTGATCTATGAATTTGCTAGATGGATAAGGCACTAATCAGCTATAGGATCAACATGTTCTTGTTGTTGCATATTTGGATTTTTTTGATATCAAACTAAAATCAGTTATTCATTTCCCTTTCTATTTATGAGCTGAAAGGATGCCCTCACTCAGCTTGTGGATTTCATAGGATTTCCAATTTGCTACTACATACCTTTTTCATTACATAAGTATAGGAGAAATAAGGGTTTTATCTACTTTGTAGGATTTCGATTGTATGTTTTTGATACTGGTACCATATAAAAGAATTTTAGGTTCACATGCATAGGTCTTGCAAAGCCTGAAGAAGAAGAAGAAGTATAGCCTTATAGTTGGCCCTAATGTCTGAATAGGTATGTTACAGATGGGAATTAGCTACCCCTAGATGTATTTGTTCCTATCATTAGGTTATTCAAAATTATTTAATTTAGGATTCAAAAAAATTGTTGCTCTACTAGGGAGTGTATTGAATCTCTATGATAGAAAAACCTTGAGAATTTGAAAAAATGTTCAATACAATAGAAAGAAGTGCATGAAACAAGTTACAACTATTAGTCTCTTATGTGATTTCTAGTTTTTTAATAAAAGTGATGCATCCTAGTGGTTACCTTATTAAGGACAATAGTATCTTTGAAAGTCAAATGTCAGTTACATTATTACTAATGATTTCATCTTCAATTAGTTTAGCTTGGTATTGTTTCAAAGTGTTGTTGTAAAAGTTTAGAGTCAAGAATGAAAAAAAGGGTTTGTTCTCTTTTTCAAGTTTGTAAATCTACAAGAGTGATTTGGTGATTTGCATGTTTCCTATAAAAAAAAAGTCTAGTTTTGATTTGTCAAGTGAAAAAATATTTAATATTTCTCACAAGTGTTAGTGACGACTCTAAATCTCTGTACCAATATCCTAGTTGATTTTATATTAATTTTTCTAAAGGACCTTCAGCTTGTATGGGAAGTTCTGAAGCATTTGATAGCATTGTATGCATCAACTATTGTAAGAAATTGAAGTGTTAGAAAGTGAATTAGAGAAGTGATTTTGTTTGCCCTCTACAAGGAGATGTCGGCTCTATATGGTTTTATTGATGGTGTGAAGAAATTCATGTTTACACCTGTGCCAGGTATTTTGGTTGTAGAAATATGAGAGAAGCTTTGCAATAGTAGGGGATGGAGATTCAAGTGGAAATGTGTGACTTCCAAATCAGATCTAAGATTTCTTTCCTCTCCTATATCTTTCTTCTTTCTTTTCTCTAAGGTGGTTGCCAAGTTTTTTGAGCAAGTTCTCATATGGGTTTCCACCATTTTTCAGCATTCTCTCTTATATGAACAATAGTAATAAAGTTAACATAGATAGTTCTAGTTTAATTAGTAGTTTTATGAATTATTTAGATGCATCTTAAGTGTATTGTTTCAAAGAAATGAATACAAGGAACAAAAAACTTCTTAGTTTAATTTTTATTCTTGTCTCCTATCTTTTTTATTTGCAATGTTTTGTAGTTTAGGAGAAAATAACTTAAACCCATTTGCATCCCCTTAAAGATGTATGTCTTGTTAGGTTTTCTATTGGAACAAAGAGCTAAGTAATTTCTTACTTATCTTGATAGGGTTGATGGTTTCACGAGGAGGATATTTCACGAGTATGAGGTTTTTATGAACACTAATGTCTAGTTCAAAAAGTGATACGATAGATCTAATATATTGATGTATGGGATATGTCATTGGTATCATGGGTGTATGTTTGTGATTTGTGGAATTGCCAAATAGATAAGGTACTAATCAACTATAGGATCAACATGTTTTTTTTGTTTCATATTTGGATTTTTCTGATATCAATATTAAATCAATTATTTATTTCCCTTTCCATTTAAGAGCTAAAAGGATGCCCTCACTTAGCTTGTGGATTTCATAGGATTTGCAATTTTCTACTACATGCCTTTGTTATTGCATAAGTATAGGAGAAATAAGGGTTTTATCTACTTTATAAGATTTAGATTGTATTCTTTTGAAACCGGTACCATATAAAAGAATATGAGGTTCACATGTCCAGGTCTTTTAGAGCCTAAAGAAGAAGTATAGCCTTATAGTTGGCCCCAATGTTTGTATAGGTATGTTGCCGATGGGAAATAGGTACCCCTAGATGTGTTTTTTCCTATCATTGGGTTATTCAAAATTTGTTAGTTTAGGATTCAACAAAATGGCCACTCTGTTGGGGAGTGTATTGAATCTCTATGATAGACAAACCTTGAGAATTTGAGAAAAGTTCAATTCAATAGAAAGAAGTGCATGAAACAAGTTACAAAAGTAAGTCTCTGATGTTATTTATAGTTTATTACTCAAAATCATGCATCCTAGTGGTTACCTTATTCAAGGAAATAGTAGCTTTGAAAGTTGAATGTAAATTGCATTATTACTAATGATTTCATCTTCAATTAGTTTAGTTGGGTATTGTTTCAAAGTGTTGTTGAAAAAGTTTAGAGTAAAAAATGAACAAAAGGGTTTGTTCACTTTTTCATGTTTGTAAATCTCCAAGAGTGATTTGGTGATTTGCATTTTTGCTAGAAACAGAAAGTCTAGTTCAAATTTGTGAAGTGAAAATTTATTTAATATTTCTCACAAGTGTGAGTGGTGACTCTAAATCTCTATACCAATGTCCTAGTTGATTTCATATTAATTTTTTTGAAGGATCTTCAACTTGTATGGGCAAGTCTAAGGCATTTGATAATAGTTCTTGGCAGAGAAGTTATTAGTTCTTGATCTAAAAAATATAAGTTTTGTTTGCATCCGCTATTGTAAGAAATTGAAGTGTTCGAATGTGAATCACATAAGTGATTTTATTTGTCCTCTTCAAGAAGAAGGTGGTTCTACATGGTTTTATTAATGGTTTGAAGAATTTCATGTTTACACCCATGCAAAATTAGTAGATTGACCTTTATCATCAACACTTAAGGTATTTTTATTTCCATGTGTTATCTTTTCATGAAAGTCAAACGTTCAAAATTAGTTCCTCTATTTAGTGATTTTCAACACTAGGAAAGAGAGGTAGAAGTTGTTTTTTCAAGATGGAATCAGATCTTAGTTCTAAAGTTATTTTACCAAATTATTAAAGTGTGCTTGAAGATATTATACAGATTAAAAAGGAACTCCACAATCAGATTGTCATATTCATAAGAAATACGATAGGAAGTTATTGGCACCCATATGGACCTAGTATTAAAAATTTCAATGTGTGGAATCTTGAACCTCTTTGAACTAAGGTTTGAAGAAATTTAAAGTGGTTTGAATAGTTCAAAGCTAAAAGATTGAAATGAACAAGCAAAGTTCAAAATTCATATTTAGTTTAATACTTGAATTTAGTCCTAATTCAATAGTTCAATTTTAGATTCAATAATTTCAACATTGTAGACACTTTGGTGGTCCTACTTCATGGTCTAGATTCAAAGCTCATGGTTGTCATACGTCAAATAGTTTAGAGGTGTAGTAAAAAATGTAGAGTCTAGATTCATGAGTTTTATTCCAAAGGTCAGATTGATTATTTCTAAAGTTTAAACTAAAATATAGAGACTCGAAGATCTAGAATTTTTAATTGATTTCATTTACATATGTTAGATCAAAATCCTCCACATTCCATTTCATATTATACAAATTCCCAATGGGGTTAATGAGTTGACTATGGAAGAAAAATTTGAACATCTAACATTGAGCTTGGAGGAAGCAGAACATGCAATATGTGTCAGCACGAATGGAAAGCTTCAAATGGGTGAAATCTATAGACCAACCCTTGGTGAATTTGAAGAAAGTGATAGTATCTAAGTTTTTTTGACAGAATGCTTAAGCTCATGGAGTTCAAGTTTTAACAATGATGGTGGAGCAATTTGACCATGAGTAAATCAAGGGTATTTGAAAAACATAGGTCAAGATGAGCCCATTTGTGAAAGGACATAGGTCCCACCAACACCTACAATAATGAATAGCTATCTACAACCCCCACATGAGGATTCTAGAGCATAATAAACAAAATGATGAGTCAACGCATTCTCATTGCTGAGGTTTACCCATGTGGACACATGGTCAAAAGATACATATTGCTTGAGGCAATACTAATCAAGAAAAACTAGGGATGCACTCTCATTTTGGATACATTTATATCAAACCATGCTCAGTTTATGACAACAATTGGTGAATTATGAATTGAGCTTTCTGCAAACCAAGATCATCTTCAAAAAATGAGGAGATACACATTTGACTCCACACAGTGTAGAAATTTTTTGTCAATGTTAGTCTATAGACTTTCATTGATCTTCCATAGTTCTGCAATATTCTAAGATGAAAAAAAATTTGAAAGTATAAATGGGCACCCCTCATTTCTCTATGAAGTCTGATCCTTAATATGCTCAATTTTTAGAAGAAAATGTTGGCAAAAGGCATCATCTGAGACATCCTCCCAATAAGACAACTATTAAGGTTCAATTTTACAAATGTTGCAATTCCACATTTTGGTGAAATGAGGCCCACAGATAAAGCAACATTGTGGGATATTTATTAATTGATACCTATCTACTAATTTAATTATGTTTCTTAAAAACATGTACAAAAATGTAGGCATCAATATGCATGATACAAAGACATAAAGTTATCAAAATGTTCTAATCTTCATGAAAGGGGGAAATGGATAAAAGTACTTTCAAGAAATAGTTACAAAGACATAACCATAATTTAACAATATTATATATTGTGGTAAATCAAATGAAGTGGGGGTCCCAATTTTTTGAGGGTAAGGAGTCTACCTTTTTCTGTAGACCTTGGGATTCTAAGAGAGAGAGTTTTATGCTCTTTTCTATTCTAATTGTAATGCAGGGGAAGAGAATTTTGATTTTTAGATATTTATTATTGTAAAGAAATAACAGAATATTGGTTATTTTGTTGTGTTTAGAGGGCATAAAAAGAAGTATATTAAAACTATGATTTTAAATGCATATTTTCTGATCAATATTCAACTTAGAGTGGTATTGATTTTCTCTGAACATGTATTTGTTAAATTTGATCATCATCATGATTATCCTTTGGACTTGGTGCTATGGTTTTCCATGTATTTGGAATGAATAGTTTGTCTTTTCTCTATGTTATTTTTGTAATGTAATGCTTGAATAAATGGACTTAGTGTCATTTATTCTCTATTTCCTTTAGGTTGCTTAATTTTTCCACATTTATATCATGTTTACAGATAGATGTTTGTATACCTTTTGTGGTTTCTAGTTTTTTTTTTTCTTTTTTTTTTTGGGAAAAAGGTGGTAAGCTACCATAAATATATTTATATTAATAAAGCTAGTTCAAGGGCTCATGAAGGGAAGAACTCAGCAAGAAACCCTTTAGTCTTTACCTAGATTACAAATGTTGAATGATATATCACTGTACATTTCAACAAAATTGATAGCCTTTGCTAAAAAAATGCATTTATGAAAAATCCTAATTAATAGGAAGAACAAAATTGTGAAGATGACAAATTTAATGCCCAACAGCCATAGCCTCAAAATGACATGCAAAAGGTTGTTACAGAGCCATCTCCTCTATACCAACATAATATTAAATCCAATAAAATGCACTCCAAAAATACAGCTGAACAAAATTGTAAACTATCAATACGGTTTCCAGTCCATCTGAGAAGGTTCTTGGTCTACTGAAATGCCCATCCTAGTTAAGGGGTTATCAATCTGCATATTGAAGACCCCACCATTCTAGATAAATTTAGAGGTCATTTATGCTTTTTAATAGCAAAGTGACCCAACCATTAGTGCATATTTAATCTTCCAATCTGGGCTTTTGGGGTTAATTGGTATCTTTTTCTTTGGAGAAAAATATGTTCACTAATAGAAGTATTCTAGGTCTAATAGATTATCAGCTTTAAGAGAAATTCAAATTAGTAGTCATGGAGTTGCATTTTGTAAGGAAGCTAAGGTGCATGAAATTGCTTCCTAGACTAGTCTTTGACGGGACTACTATGCAAAGTGAACTAACTATCGTAGAGATCTCAAAATGCATAACAATATAATCAAAATAATAATGAACACATAACACAATGATTACTATGGGGAAACCCTTTTGGGAGAAAAACCCCACCCTCCAAAATGTACATAATGTATTCTCAAATTTGGGAGATTACAATACACTTGCAATGCAAGTTCTTATAGGAGTGCATCACCAAAACTCAAACTCAGACTCAGACCTAGAGAGATTCCTTCTAGCACCAGTCTTGCAAACTAAACTTGATGATTCAAACACCTACCCAAGCCCTTCTTTAATAGTGATTTTCCACTTGGAAACCATTTGTGGTCTTACAAAACCATGGACAAAGCAACCATGCCACATGTTACCCACTTGTCATCTATAACTCTAAGAATACCATTTTCGTCCATAATTTTTTCCTCTAGTTTAGACCCCCAAAAAATTCATATAATGAGTTGTTTACACTCTTAAAATAGCCCTTCTACATTTTTCTAGAGGCTAGACACATTTTTAACAACTCATACACCTTTTCCAACTCATAAACATGTGGAAAACTACCACAAGTAAATTCTAAATTTTTTTAGAGTTTTCTAGGAAAAGCTTGCAAGGTTGAGACACAATTCTCAACATTCTCCCACTTGTCAAACACCTTGCAAGACTCAGGGGATCCACAATGTCATGGACTTAATTGCTAGGGGCCGAGAGGCCCATAGACTCTCAACACCATTTGAATTTCTCTGTGCTCACGAGCTTATTTAGTGCATGAGAAACATTCACCAAATGTCTCTACCTTTTCTAGCTTCACCTTGTCATCCTCAACCATTTTTTCTCACAAAATGATATTGTACATCAATGTGCTTGGTCATGGAATGAAATGTTTGGTTCTTTTCTACGAAGATTGCACTCTGATTGTTACTATAAATTGTCACTAAACCCTATTTGAACTCTATATCTGAGCACAGTCTCTTTAGCCAAATAGATTCCTTATAGGCGTGAGTAGCTGCCATATACTCTACCTTTGTAGTGGACAAAGTAACCATAATTATGGCTTGCTCATCCAACTAATTGCACCACCAAATAATGTAAACACATATGCACTGGTGGATCTTCTTCTATCAATATCACTAGCCTAGTCTGAATCCATATAGCCTTGAATATCCAAGGAATGCTCATTTCCTATTTAGTGGAAACATATAGAGTACACTAAGGTACCCCACAAGTATCTAAAAACTCTTTTCAATGCATCCCAATGTGCTCTTCTTAGATTAGACATGTAATAGGAAAGTACTCCCACTACTTGGGCAATGACTAACCTTGTATAGACCATAGCATAAATCAAAATTTCAATAACACTTTGATATGGTACTTAACTCATCTCTTCCATCTCTAATGGGGATGAAGGACACTGTGAGATAGAAAGCTTTATTCACATAGTAACAAGAACACTCAATGGTCTGGAATCTTGCATATTGAATCTTCTTATAATATTACCAACATACTTACTCTAACCTAGCCAAAGCTTTCCTTTTTGTCTATCTCTTATAATCTCCATTCGTAGAATGTACCTTGTTGCACCAAGATCTTTCATTTAAAACTTTGCTAAGTGCTGAGATTTTAATTCTATAATCAAACCTTTTCCTTTGCCAATAAACAACATGTCATCAACATATAAGGCAATGACTAGGCAATAGTCACCATCAAATTTGTAGTATATATAGTGATCAAATTTGGATTGCACAAATCCCAAACTCAATACATATGTATCAAACTTTTGGTACCATATCCTAAGACTTTTTTTTAGACCATTCAAGGATTTCTTCAATTTATAAACCAAACGACTTTTACCTTTCACCATGTTGGAGTTCTTTTAGGTAAGAAAAATATTAGGTGGATTTAAACCTAATACCAGGAAACAAAGATAAAGACAAGCCTAAGGATGAGGTAAATCCTATATTTAGCAAGGCTAAATCTTGGCTTTGGGCCAACATTAATAGAGTCATTCAGACTCACTTAACTTGAGGCTTTGCAAGGCCAAGGTGGGAAAACCATAGGGGTTGATCTTACTAACTTGATACTCTTCTCTACAAGACTATCTCCTGGAGCAAAAATGGTCAATATTCTTCTATGATTAACTAATAAACTTCTTAATTACAGTAGCTAATTACAACCAAAAAGTAGATGCAAATAAGTAATGACCAGCACTTATAGTCCTTCAATACATAAAAAGGTAAATTGATATGTGATTAAAGATTTGGATCTCAACCTAACCCAGGTATGCAATAACAGAGAATCACACAACCTCTAAGCTAACCATAACCTTATCCATTGGGCATCAACTAAACCTTAACACACACATGGATACCTAAAGTATACTCATATATCTAGGCATCTAATCTATCTATCTAACTTGCAAATAGACATCAATTTTCATAAGAATTATCATACTTATTGAATATCCTCTTGGTGAAATCTGCAACCTTGTCAAGTTAAATAAGCATTTACTTGGTTTTTTGTTCCAATAGCAAACCTATCTAGACATACAATCTTAAGGGATTAAAATTGAGTTTAAGCTCTCTATTCTTAAACACAAAAGATTGTAGATAATAGAGGAAAGAGATGAGAATCATAATGAAACTAAGAAAAATAGAGCTCTTGTATTAATCTCATTGAAACCAATACATCATCTATATATCAAAACTTAGAAAATAACACCAAGGAATGATTGTGCAATATATAATGCTTCAAAAATAATTACACCATTGCTTTTCATAATAGAGGAATACTGAGAAAATGGTATCACAACAATGGGAAAGGATTTTAACTAGACTGGAACCTTAGAATGGTCACATTGTAATGAAAGATATCCAAAAAATGGAACCCTTACAATGAGCAAAGAAGAAGAATTTATAGACAAGAAGAAGTTTTTGAAATTGTCATATAATTCTAACATCTATCATGCAAAAATTGCCTTCATCTTGATATAGTTGAAAATGATCTTCTTCATCTATTAATAATCAAAATCATAAATTCTATTGTAGAAATATCTGATATATCCCCTTAAAGTAATCAACAAAATATCATTCGAAGAAATATCAGATATATATCATAGAATATGTTGGAGCTTCAAATCTAATCTTGGTTAGTCATGTTCTACTTTTTCCATGAAATTTAGTTGTACTACTAACAAAACTTCATTACTTCCAACTACCTTTAAAACATTCAATTTAACCTTTACAGCTACTCAAGGCACTTGATCACATCAAAATCTGATCTAATCTTTCTATTACTTACTCTAAAATCATCAAATCCACCTTTCCACTAAGGAACCCACAGAATCAAAAAACCTCCTATAGCTTCTATTGCTTGAAATTTGTGCAAAATCTTATCCTAGAAATGAAAAGTGCATCTTCTCTCAATTTTGGCAGTGTGCCATACTACATATTTTGGATATAAATTATGCCTCTTGTCTCCAATCATAGGACACCACTTGTCAAATTCTAATTGGCCATCACCATCTAATGGGCCCCACATTTTCCTATGCAATACTCTCTGATCATATGATTCTGGGAAACTTTGTAAAATCTTAAATGTTCATCTTTCCTTCTATGATCTCACGCTGGTCATAGCATCTCACCTTCACAATTTGGGCTTCCCTATCCTATGAGAATACATCTTAAATATTTCATATCATAATATCTTGGAATTAACTCTTTACATCCTTGATCCTACACTGAGAACACCTTTTCATAGCGTTAGACATAACTTGCATTTATATCTTCAATCTTACAAAATTTTGTAATATCATAGGTCTTTGAATTTTCATCCTCAATCATATGGTCAGGCATAACATCTTACATCTTTTAAAAATTCCTCATGATCTCTTGATCTCACATAGCATCATGACCCTTCCCTCTTTCTTCTTTGATCATATGATGGACTCCAAGTTGATGCCACGTGGTGTTGGAACTAACTTTTCCTTCTTCTATGATCTCTCAATAAACAACTTCATTGAACTGGTGTAGCATCTTACATTGACCTTTTTCATCATACAATCATATGATCACGGTCACCTGTAGTATTTCATAACATCTCCAGTTGTCCTTTAGACTTCTATGATATTACAATAAACTATTAGCCTTTTCCAGCATAACATCATGGGATTTGCTATTTTCATTTGCAACCTTATGATCACAAATTATTCGTAACATCAAAGCTTATGATTTCTTACCTTGATATCTTATGATGAACCATTTATCATAAGGTCAGAGACCACCACATGCCACTCAAAACTTATTATAATATCTTTTCTGGTCCCACTGATCCAACTAAGCATACATTTGGTAGTCATATCATAGTCTAGCCAATTAGAAATTGGACACTTATTTGACAACACACCATCACCTTTGCTTGTCTTTAATATCTTTATGATTTTAGGATCATAAATATACAATAACATCATAGCAACCAAATACTTCCTTTACGGTCTTAAGATGTTTGCTGCTTCAAATTATCATAGCACTCTATTTCATTCTCCTCAATGCCATGATTACCTCCTTTGTCATAATATTAGAGAGGGTGAAATGAAAACCACTTAAACTGCAATATGATCATATGAAACAAAGGAAATTGTATGATTGAAAAGATAAACTTTATCATCTATGATACCATGACAAAACATTTGTCTTAAGATTAGGAGATTGAAAAATCCTCCTTACGATACTCTGCTATCCTTTAATCATAAGATCATAGAAGATGATTTAAAACACAAAATGAAATCCTACTCAATTATAAAGCCTAGGGTTAGGGCCTGGACTTCTGATTTTATGAAGATTTTGCAATGTGGGATAAATTTAAAACCAAAGGGCACCAAAACTCACACTTGGGACAACAATAAAATAATTAGATTAGGAAAAAAACATGCTAGGGTTTCCTCTATAGATGAAAAATAAAAACATATAAACCCTAACTTCTCTATACTCAATTTATTTTCACCATTAAAATTGAAAATTATGCTTGGTAAAAATAGGAGCTATCATACCAAAAAGTGCCATAAGAAGCCTCTAATTATGCTCTCAATCTACATAATAACATTCATAGGGGCTGATAATACAGAGAAAAAGTAGTTTGGAATAGCAGCGAGCATAGACTTAATTAACATAATACTGCCCAATAAAGTTAACCACCTCACTTTCCAAGACATAGTTCTAGTCTTGATCCTCCTAATAATATTGATCCAATAAGAAGATTTATTACTTCCCATAAAAAAAGGAACTCCCAAATATGAAGAGGGAAAATGATCCTATTCAAACTCTAAAATCTTACAAATTCTTCTTCCCACTTTAGACCTTGTGTTAAATAGGAAAATTTTGGATTTTGCATTGCTAACCTTTTGCCGAAAAAATTTAGTATATAAGTCCAATATTGCCTTTATGTATTTAGCTTCTTTAATACTTGATAATCCAAACAACAAGGTATCATTTGCAAACAAAGAATGAGTAACAAGTACCTCCTTACTACCAAATTGAATGCCCTACCACTGATCAGACTATTGGGAATTACTAATAGCTCTACTAAGAGCTTTTGCCATTAAAATAAATAAGGCTAGAGATACTAGATCTCCCTACCTAATGCCCTAAGAGGATTAGAAGTAGCCTTCTGGAGAACCATTGATGAGAATTGAGAAATGTGCCCCTGAAACACATGCTTTGATCCATTTACACCATTTTTTCCCAAAGCCCATCTTTTCCAAAACTTTAAAAAGGAAAAATCAATTAACTCTTTCATAGGCTTTCATCATGTCCAACTTTATCACAAAAGAGGGTATTTGATGTTCTTTAATAAAATGCAAAGTTTCATGTGCCACAATTGCACCCTCCGATGTCTCTCTACTAGGTACAAATTCCCCCTGTTTTGAAGAAATAATATATGGTAAAATGGCTTTAAGTCTAAAATAAATGACTTTAGTGAAAATCTTATATATGGTATTACATAATGATATGGGCCTAAAGTCTAAGAATGATTGTGGATCTCCTTTCTTAGGAATAATAGCAACATTTGTAGCATTAAGTTATTTCAACATACTACCTATCTTCCTAGAAAACTCTAGTGCTAATAATAGCTCCCAACCAAGAACATCCCAACACTTTTGAAAGAATAAGGCTGTGAAACCATCAGGTCTAGGAGCTTTATCAGGCAGGAAAGATTTCACCACTTCCCAAATTTCCACCATGGAAAATGGTTTCATAAGTCCTTTATTATCCTCCTCTAAAATTATATTTGGGATAACATCAAGAAATACAGCAAGCTGATCATCACAAGAATCTACTTTATTCCTCGAATCAAGTAGATCTTTAAAGAAATTAACCCCTACCTTCTTGATTTTTGATTCCTCTTTAATAATCTTGTAAGAATTACGATCTAGAATAGAAAAAATGACATTATTTTCTTTCCTTTGATTTGCTGCAACATGAAAATATTTTGTTTTCCAATCTCCCTCACTAAGACAAAGTTCCCCAGATTTTTGCCTCCAGTACTCTTCTTCTCTACTACATAACTCCATCCACTTGACTTTTTTTTCCTTCTGCATTGAAAATAACTTTGAGTTTAGCCTAGACTTGATAATTTCTTCATTAATCTCTGTCAATTTCTGAAATACAACTTTCTTTTCTTCAAAAATGTTTTTATAAACTTGCTTATTCCATTTCCTAATCTTATCTTTAAGATACTGCATCTTTTTGAAGAATCAAAACATGTGATTCCCCTTTACTGCTAGTGCACTAGTCCACCATTGTCTAATTAATGGTAAAAATGAGGATGTTTGAACCACATGCTCTCAAACTTAAAAGAGGATTTCTTCTTATCTAAAGACTTAAGTGTATTCTTATTTAAATTTAAGGCTACTGGAAAATGGTCAGAACCTGGAAAAGATAAAATTTTTGAAGTGAAGTGTATTGTAGTTAAATTCCAAGCTTTAGCAATCAAAAATCTATCAAGCTTCTTTGAAATTTGCAAAAATCTATCTCTTTTATTAAACCAAGAAAAAATTCCATTTGAAGACCTTACTTCAAACAAATCATTATCATAGCTAAATTTATCAAATTCCTCCATCATTTTTATAGAAGGGAAAATCCCCCCTTATTTTTCCTTAATGTCTCTGATAGCATTAAAATCACCTCCTATAATATAATTATAATCCCATAAATCTTTGAGTTTGTTGGAGATATCATCCCAAAGCCTTACCTTCTCAGCTCCACTCATTGGCCCATAACATTAAATATCATCATGGAAATATCAAAATGCTTAAAAAGACAACATAACCAACCCATTCCTTTATCAAGTAAATGACTTGATATTGATCTAGGGTTCCATAAAGTTATTAATCCTCCTGATGTCCCATTGCTTGAAACATGAATCGATTTGTAATTTTTCCTCTTAGAAACTATATCATGATATTTATTGTCTGACAATTTTGATTCTTGCAATAAAATGATGTCACTCTTTGAATTATCTAATATATCTTTAATTCTACTCCTTTTTTTAGTGGCATCAATGCCCTTGACATTCCATTTAATGATCCTCATAATATAGCTAGGGGACCTCTAGTCCTCTTGGTAACTCTTTTGACTATTTTGAATTTGTCTTCCAATGTAGATTGAATTGCCGTAGCAATTTCCTCTTTTTCTTTCACACTTTTTCTTTTCCTACCACAATTTTTAGGAGTCTGAACAACATTCTATTTTTCACTAGGGTTTGCATAATTGATAAGGTCTGTAAAAAATCAAATTTTCCCTCCTCAACCACCAATTTTTTACATGAGTATTGTTCATTGTAATCACAAACTTCCTACCAAATCTTGTTTGTTGATCCCTAATACAATTCATTCTCCTCAGGCAAGAAATTTAATTCCTAAATATTATCTTCTCTATTTATTTCATCTACCAACAATTGAAATTTCTTAGAGATAATGAAATCAGATATCTCATTTGCCAAATTTTGCATATCCTTATCTACATTATGGCCCAACTTAACATTTTTCATAACTTGTTGACATTGTGGTATAAACTTAGCCAATAAAGAGTTATTAAACATAACTTGTTGAGTGATAATATCTTCATAATTCCAATCATAATTATCTTTGGATACCTTAGGATAAACTCTGATAAAGATCTCTTTACATAAGGGATATGTGAGTGTTAAATGAAGGACTATAACAGTGTATTCCATAAATTTAAATTGGTCCTTAAAACTAAAACCTATTATGTAAATAGGGAAATTCTGAGAAAAGTGACATTTAGAATTCTTCCTTTGACAATATAACATTTGACTATGTGACATTACCTCTAGAACTGAAAGTGATTGCTTGAAAAATGGGGAGTCCTGATTACAATTCGTTAAAAATCCCTCTTGCTGGTTTAATAAAAAGTCTTCAATGATTGACTCGAACAATGAGTCCCTCTTCCCACTATTTTCACTAACTAATATAGCGAGATCCCTTGTAACATCCCACTTATTAGCTGTAGCCTTATCACAACTGGAATCCTATTTTTGCAAAATTTCTTGCATATTAACTTGTTGAATTGAAGATGCTAGTATCTTAGGAATCTCCTGATTTGTCTCAATATCATCTTAATTCTCAATCCAACTTGAATATACCTCTGTGCTTCCATCTATAAGTGTTTCTACTTCTTTCCAAAATTTACAATTTACAGCCATAGTAGAGTGATCTTCACATACCATAATTCTGTCAACATTGTTACCCCAGCATGTAGAATTAAAATGTCCTAGCGACAGAGAATATTTGTCAATCTCCCCAGGTCCTTGAATAACAATCTTTTGATACCAATCTCCCCATTTCAAGTGATAGATTAAATTGTTGGGTATTGGTTTTTTATTACTTATCAAAATATAGACCCTTACCAACCTAAGTACTTGCTCATAGGGGATCAAATCATGTTTAATGAAAATTCCCATCCTTTTTGCTATGAGTTCAATAATCTTAGGATCTCTATATTCCAAAGGTAAATCAGGGAATTCTACCCAGTGTGGAAAGAAGATCACATCATCTAGCTTTGGAACAAAATGTGGTGAAAAATGAAATGTAGATAAACCATAACCCTTACAGAACCATCCTTTGAACTTGTGCACTCTATCCCTATCCAAATCTAAATGAAATAGAATAGTAAAACAATTTAAGGCTGATTCATGAAACAATATTTCTTTCATACCTTCCTAACTTTCTTTTGTCCAATCTTGAATCTCTTGCCTACTTAATTTGTTCTTTTGAATTTGCACATGCAATGTTGTGTTTCTCAGAAAATCCACATGCGGTGCTAAAAGTCTTTCTGGGATATTAATTTCAAGAGTTTCTTGGTAGATGATAGCATTATTCTTCTACACCATAGCTTTAGGTTGTTTTTTCCTCCAAATTTGTTTGACCTTTATGTTCTTTTGCAAACCCTTGCCATTGTCGGAGATAGAATTTGGATTAAAGGTAGCTTGCTAGGATGGATTTGTGATCTTATTGACATTCTTCACTGAATGTGAGCATTCTCCCTCTTTTAAATTTGTTGATTGATTTGTCTCTGACAGACCATCTTGATCTATGAAATCACTATAGATCTTACCATTGAAAGGTGTATCTCTTTCACAGATATCAAAAGGTTCCTGTTGTTTTTCCTTGCCTTTTTGTTTCAAACGGAACTATGGGTTAATAAAGAATGGCTTCATTGGTTGCACCACAACCTTCTTATGGAAATTTTTTTCCCACAAGACATTTTTCCCATTGTTACAATCCCATTCATGAAACCCTCTATATTTTTTTGTGAATCTCACAGATTTAAATTGTTTGTCCTTTTCATTTGATGCAACTCAATCTTCCCTACTTATCTTTGTGCCTACTACTGCTTACTTTGCTCCATGATCCAACCCGTCTGATTTGGTGCCCAAAAATGAACCTTGTCAAAAACCTCTAAAATTTCCCACTCTGTAAATTCTCGCTCTCTCACCCATCGCTCGCATATCATCTTGTTAGAAAACAAAAAAAAAAACTAGTTTGGTGATGAACATGTCTAGTGTTTTTGGGTAAGGTGAAGAGCTAAAGGAGTATTCTCTTTTCCATTTTGGGAGAATTAGGAACTTGGACCCTTAAATCCTAGCAAAGTCCTTGAGCTACCTGTAGCAAGCTTATTACAATTCTCAACCACTGAGAATCATTGGAACTTTGGCTAGGAGAATACAAAAGGATGATATAGAGTTATCATTTATGGGAAAATACACATGTTATGAAGAAGTAAAAATATCATATTACATTTTAGGTGATCAAGCTTAGAAAATTGTCTAAGTCTAATCCAAAAAAAAGTGAACAGTTGTACATTTTGGTTAAGCCTAATTTATTAGAAGAATATGAGATTTTGTGTATTTGAGGGAAGAAAGGTCATTATGCATTAAGCATGTGCATAAAAATACTAAACATTATTTTTTGTATGGATAAAGTTATAATGAGTCTTACAAGTATAGGTTATACATGAAAAATAGAGAAGTGAATAGAGTAAAGGCATTTTGGTTAAGGGATTGTTATGGTTTACAAAATCAAAAGACTTAACAAGTTAGTGAGAACATCCTATATGTTAACCCTCACTTATCAAAAAGTAATTTTGAATTTTGGTACACCTGTGAAGACTTGAAGGTTGAGAGGACATAAATTTTTTTTATAGAGGAAATAAGTTTGCATGCAAAGTTATGTGGTGTCTTTTGATGTTTAAATGTAATTGTTGTATTGTGTGAACTTGTGTTATAGAAGAGAAAAGATAGAAGATAAAAAATTATGTAAAGAGAGTCACAAAAGGAAAAGTTAGATATTGAAGATATTAGTATTGTTAGAAAGCTTTTTGTATCTAATCCTTGTGTATACAAAATATAGCATTGTATATGCATGTTTGAGTAGTGGGTTCATCTTTCTACTTTTGTAATTGTAATACTAACTCCTAATAGGGTTGAAGATTCTAACAAGGCCTTGTCTTGTAACAAAGATAGATACACTATATGGGTGCAATAAACTCCTAACAATGTCATTTCTTTTAGAAGATTTTTTTTTTTGGTGGATCATTTTGTGGGTGCCATCTCCACCATGGTTTTTTCTTGGCCAAGGTTTCCCTAGTTAAGAAATAATGGTGTTATGAGTTGCATTGTGTTACTATTATGTTTATTTTTCATTTTGGTTACTTACATAGGTTTAAATATTGTTAAAGATATCCATAGTTGGGAAAATGTTTTTGGAATACTAATTCACCACCCGCTCTCAGTATTTTATATTTTTAACCATTGGTATAAGAGCATAGTTTCTCATAGAATTCTTAACAACTTGAGTAATATATCAATGGATATGGATCTATTACAAAAGAAACTAGGAGGAGCTATTGAGATAAAATAAAAGATCCATATTAATTATGGGAGGAGAATATGAATCAATCATCAAGGACACAAAAGATGCATTAGTAAAGGTCATGACATAGTCTACACCTATTATAGCAACAACAACAAAGGGAGAACATGATGATAAAATCATGGATATAAGTCGATGACACCATGGTGATAGGGGGATATACTATTGCTAATGATACTAGTGAAGACCCCTTCAAAAATATTCATATTGACACCTCTACAAATCAAAAGAGAGAAGAAGTTGGAAATTTGGAAATAGTCTAAATCATAGACTATATCATTTTAGAGTATGAACACAAAAAAATAGTATTATAATGTTATGAAGAGTAAAAAGTAATCAATATAATTATCTTTGGTACCTATACTAGTAAGCATAGAGTTTGACTATTCAGCTAATTGATCAAACATAATAGATAAGGTGACATCCAACACTATTACCTTCAAGAAAATAGGAAAGGAAGAGGGGAAGAAATAGCAAAAATGAAGACCAAGTACCAAAATAGAAAGGTCAAATGAATATTGAGCCATGAAAACCACTGTACCAACAAGGACCTACAATTTTAGTTGAGGAGAGACTAGTGGTAGTTGTGCATACACCTACTAAGGAAATAGAGACAACACAAGCTAGTACTTCAAGATCCCCTCTTGAAACACTAATTATTGGATTTTCATAGGATGTTATCAAGATGTTTTATGGTAACATGGACATACATAAATATTTGTAGCTAATAGCTTTCTCACTAAATATGATTACAAAAGAATTAGGTAAGATGAGAAAGAGTGTGTTAAGTACACTTTAACATGACAACAAAGATGGAGAACATTTACCAAATAGATATTGATGAACCTAATATAGAGAAAAGAGTTGAAAATATATTAACATAATTTGATAAGAATTTATCTACATTGGGAGAAGTTGCCACAACAAAAGCTCAAGCCACACATGGTGCTAACCTATTTCATATTGCTTGCAACAATACCAAAAGTGATTTGTTAATACTTGATACTTTCATCAAGGTACTGAGAAAATGTCTACAAGAAGTAAAATAATTATATGGGAATTCACTTTATCATTCAAATATAAAATAGACATTGAGAAGGAAGCAAAATTGAATAATATTGTGCATGAATTGCATAATCTATTTGCATAGATAAAAAATTTGGGGGCAAGGATCAACATAATTCATGATGATCTCAGATTACTTGAATTGATGAAGGAAAGAACTATAAATAAATTTTCATTGTTAAAGGAACTCCTTACCTTGAAAATTGGCCATGTGTAGAGACAACTTAAGGAATGTATTGACAAAAAGAATTCCTTCACCAAATTTATCAATTTTGATCTTAATGTAGTGGAATTAGCAACCTATGGCATATGTACACTAATCAACATATCAAAATAATTCAAGGATACATTGTTAATTACAAGTATGAAAGGTTAAGTACAAAGAGGGTGTGGGGGGTGGGGGTGGGGGGGTGAATTGACACTTAGACAAAAATTAGAACTTTTTTAATTTTAATCGATAATATGTAATAATCTTATTCTAATAATCTAGATCTACTTAATACCTCAACCATTTAAACATAATTAATCCATATGCAAATTACTAAATAAAAATACATAAAATAAAATTCACACATAACAGTATAATTTGGTATGACATAAAACCCTTGGTTAGAGGGAAAAAATTGCAGTGGGCATGGAACCCATAACTTTTTTACTATAGTCAAAAAGGTTTTCAAATTAGGCATACATTGATGTTTCCTTCTGAGAAATTCACTTTGTAAAAAGTGACTTATTCATTTTTTATTTTATCAATATCTTATTAATACTACTCCATTAATATATTTTATCTTGCTTATCTAGGCATTCATTTGATTAGAGGCTTTAACATGATTTTACAAACAAGCTCAATAGTCATTTCTAAGACTTTGTAAATGTTGCAAAAATTGTCTAGGTAATATAAAAGACAACTTGACCTCTATTATGCTTCTCCTAAAGCTTGTCACATCAAAAAATTCCTTCCCTTCTTGGTTAATCTCTTCTTCACCTTTTTTTTTCACAGTCTATCTTTTCCTTTTTGGGCTTCTCTCTTTTTTCTTCTTTTTGACTTCCTTAAATTGTTGTGATCAATAACCCTAATCTTAATCTTAAATATAGATATTAGGGTTGGATCAACTCTCTAAATCCCTTCATAAGCTTTTTGATAAACTTTCCACTTAACATTCTCTAATTAATAATCTCTAATAATGTCTTATTTGCCTTCTCTTACAATGACTTCTCATTTACTCTAATAATGACTGTAACTTAGTTATTTTGACATCAATGACAAATTGTTCATCCAATGTCCATAATTCACCCAATTTCTAGACATACATGGGATAAAAAATTCAATATCTTGAAGAGTAACTTTGGAGAGTGCATCACACTCATTAAAAAGAAGCTTGATATTAAAGTTAAGGTAAATTTTTTTTGACATTTATATACAATTTTGTCTCACCCTTTTCATTGATGTCAAAAGGGAAGAGTAGTATAAGAAAAACTGTAATTGTTGAACATAAGGAGTTTTAAGTGGGATAGAATATGGTGAAAGGGAAATTTAAGCATCAATATAATTTTTAAAGATGGTGAATATATGAAGTGATCCATATTTTGTAAATGTTATTTGGCCATATGAAGAACTTCAAAAGTTTTGCAATTTTGAAGACTTTTGGGATTTAGCCAATTTTTCCATATGTTGTCATCAATGCCAAAGGGGGAGATTGTTGGAAGTTTTGCTAAGAGAATATAAAAGGATGATATAGAGTTGTCATTTATGGAAACATACACCTATTATGAAGAAGACTAAATATTAGATTAAGTCTTGGGTGTTTAAACTTAAAAAACTATCTAAGTATAATCCAAGAAAATAGTGAATAGTTATGTATTTTGATTTAGCAAAATTTACTAGAAATAGATGAGGTTTTACATAGTTAAGAGAAGAAATACAATTATCCACTAAGCATGTGACTAAAAGAACTAAATATTATTCAATATCTAGAAAAAGTTATCATGAGTTTTATAGGTACAAGTTATATAGACACAATAGAGAAGTTAATGGAGTAAAGACCTGTAGATTAAGGGGTTATTTTGTTTTAACAAAAAAATGACTTAACAAGGTAGGGATGAAATCATAGATGTTAATCCTCACTTAGAAAAAAGATTTTTTGAATTTTGGGACACATATCAAGAGTTGAAGGCCAATGGGACAAAACAATTTGGTATAAAGAAAAGAGTTTTAAATTGCAAAGTTATATGATATCTTTTGACATTGAAATTTAACTTTTAATGATGAAAACTTTTTTTATAGTAGGAAAAAGAAATTAAATGCAAATTTGTGTAAATAGCTCCATAAAAGGATACATCATATATTGAAGATATCAACACTATCAAAAAAAAATTTTATGTATATCTTTTGTAAATAAAATATATCATTCTATATGCATATTTGAGTAGCAAGCTCATCTTTCTACTTTTGTAATTATAATACCAAATCCAAACAAGGTTGAGGCTTCTAACAAGGTATATTCCTCTAATAAGGAAAGATACACTATACTGATCTAATAGACTCCTAATAGGGTCAATATCTTTCACAAGATACTTTTGATTAGTGGATCATTTTGTGGGTACCATCCTGACTAGGGTTTTCCCTCGGCTAGGGTTTCCCTAGTTAAAAAATAATGGTGTTATGAGTTGCATTGTGTTACTATTATGTTTACTTTTTAGTTTGGTTATTTATGCATATTTAAATATTGTTAAAGATATCCATAGTTGTTCAATTATTTTGTGGAGTATTGATTCACCCCCCTTCTCAACATTTCCTATTTCTCAAATGAATGACCCACATGAGAACACATCTTTCACTGGTGATTCTAGATCACTATAATAAAGAGGACTTTTAGAATGAAAGACTCCAAATCCATGGTAATTTATTCATTGTAATCTTGTGGCTTGAGTGTTCTCTCCCTATTATACTAAGTGGTACTTCTCCTAGCCTTTCTTGCTAAGGATATTCAATTATAAGTGTTGGTGTGGCTGAAAGACCTTAATATTTCTTGTGAGAAAACTAGGGTTTATCATGAAATGAAGCCTATTAAAAACCTCTAAGTTAGAAGTTGCATGGTTAACCTTTAGAAGGGGACATAATCTTTATACAAGTTAGGGGAATATTCTTTCCTAAAGATACTCACTATAGGTATACACCTGGATGCTTAAAGGTAGTATATGACACTAGCCCCTACTAAAAGTGTAACCCTTGAACATATATTATTGAGTCCTTAGAAATAAAAAAGACATAGGCACCTTCTAGGAGTTGACACACCTATGTGAGGTGTAGTATATGCATAAGATGTGGGCAAAGGTTGTGCCTTCACTACCATTTTATTTCTAAGGATAAAGCCTACGTTTTGGTTCTATCTTGTCCAAACTTGTCCAAATTGTCAAAAATTCCTCCATCCTTCCAAGTTTTTTGTCCTTGGTTGGATTTTTTGTGACTATTGTGTGTTTCATAATTTTTACTCTATTTAAACCCTATCTAAAAACCCAAACTAAAAACTAAAATATGGTCAAAACTTACCTTGAAATTGTGTAAACTAGTCTAAAAATTTATATATCCCTATAAGAAAACTTCTTAAAGCCATAAAATAGAAAATTAATGTCTTCCTTTTTTCATATTATGTCCAATCTTGAATTATATGAGTCTAGTTCTATCTTGTATGAGACTTTGTTGAAAATTATAAAAAAGTTGTCCAAAAACTTGCTCAAACTAAACACTATTGAAAACCCTCATATGACTTTACATTTCCTTATAGGAGCCAAGAGAAATCACATATTGAAATAAAATTCCTTGTACAAATTGTTAGCATGAATTCTGATGGTATTCTTTGGGGTGTATCCTAAGCATTGTTAGAACAATTGGGAGATTAACATATTGCATTCATGACTATGTTTTTCATTGATGTCAATATAGTAAATTTTCTATAAATATTGGCAGAGTAGCACACAAAGAATTAGGTCATACGGATTGTGTATTGATGATGAGGACAAGCATGGTTAAGGATATGTTCTATAGTATTTCCAAATGATGTGGAAATTTGTGAGTGCAGAAACTCATAGACCTATGCAGGTTATTTGTGATTTATAGAATTTTAGTATGCAGATAGAGTACCTAAGAAGTGGTTTCTAGTGTTCGGATTGTATCTCCTAATAGGGATAGAATCATGATGCATGAAGTTAGATAGTGATAGTGCATAGCCTAATGATATAAAATGATAATATAGAGTTTTCATTTATAGAAACATACACCCATTATGAAGAAGAATAAATATCAAATTAAGTTTTTGGTGATTAAACTTAGAAAACTGTCTAAGTATAATCTAGGAAAATAGTGAATAGTTATGTATTTGGATTTAGCACAATTTACTAGAAATAGATGAGGTTTTACATAGTTAAGAGAAGAAATACAATGATTCATTAAGCATATGACTGAAAAAACTAAATATTATTCAATATATGGAAAAATTTATGATGAGTTTTATAGGTATAGGTTATATAGACAAAACATAGAAATTAATGGAGTAAAGGCCTTTTGGTTAAGGGGTTATTTTGTTTTACCAAAAAAAATGACTTAACAAGGTAGGGATGAAATCATAGATGTTAATCCTCACTTAGAAAAAAGTCTTTTTGAATTTTGGGACACATATGAAGACTTGAAGGTCGATGGGACAAAATAATCTGGTATAAAGAAAAGTGTTTTAAATTGTGATGTTATATGATATCTTTTGACATTGAAATGTAACTGCTAATGATGAAAAAAATTTTATAGTAGGGAAAAGAAATTAGATGCAAATTTTATAAATAGATCCATAAAAGGATACATCATATATTGAAGATATCAACACTATTGGAAACATTTTTAATGTATATCTTTTGTATATAAAATATATCATTCTATATACATATTTTAGTAGTGAGATCATCTTTCTACTTTTGTAATTATAATACCAAATCCAAACAAGGTTGAGGATTCTAACAAGGTATATTCCTCTAATAAGGAAAGATACACTATACTAATGTAATAGCTAATAGGGTCAATATTTTTCACAAGATACTTTTGATTAGTGGATCATTTTGTGGGTACCATCTTGACTAGGGTTTTCCCTTGGTTAGGGTTTCCCTAGTTAAAAAATAATGGTGTTATGAGTTGCATTGTGTTACTATTATGTTTACTTTTTAGTTTGGTTATTTATGCATGTTTAAATATTGTTAAAGATATCCATAGTTGGAAAAATGTTTGTGGAGTACTGATTCACCCCCCTTCTCAACATTTCCGATTTCTCAAAGGAATGACCCACATGAGAATAAATCTTTCACTGGTGATTCTAGATCACTATAATAAAAAGAATTTCTAGAGTGAAAGACTCCAAAGCCATGGTAATTTATTCATCATAATCTCATGACTTGAGAGTTCTCTCCCTTTTATACTAAGTGGTACTTCTCCTAGCCTTTCTTGCTAAGGATATTCACTTATAGGTGTTGGTGTGGCTGAGAGACCTTAATATTTCTTGCAAGAACACTGAAGTTTATCATGAAAGGAAGCCTATTAAAAATCTTTTAGTTAGAAGTTGCATGGTTAACCTTTAGAAGGGGACATAATTTTTATGTAAGTTGGGGGAATATTCTTTCCTAAAGATACTCACTATAGGTATACACTTGGATGCTTAAAGGCAGTATATGACATTGACCCCTACTAAAAGTGTAACCCTTGAACATATATTATTCAGTCCTTAGAAATAAAAAAGACACAAGCACCCTCTATGAGGTGACACACCTGTGTGAGGTGTAGTATATGCATAACATGTGGGCAAAGGTTGTGTCTTCTCTACCATTTTATTTCTAAGGATAAAGCCTATGTTTTGGTTCTATCTTGTCCAAACTTGTCCAAATTGTCAAAAATTCCTCCATCCTTCCAAGATTTTTTTTCCTTGGTTGGATTGTTTGTGACTATTGCATGTTTCATAATTTTTACTCTATTTAAACCCTATCTAAACAATCAAACTAGAAACTTAAAAATGGTCAAAACTTACCTTGAAATTGTGCAAACTAGTCTAAAAATTTATATATCCCTATGAGAAATCTCTTTAAAGCCATAAAATAGAAAATGGATGTCTTCCTTTTTTCATACTATGTCTAATCTCGAATTATATGAGTCTAGTTCTATCTTGTATGAGACTTTTTTGAAAATTGTAAAACAGTTGTCTAAAAACTTGCTCAAATTGAACACTATTGAAAACCCTCATATGGCTTTGCATTTCATTATAGAAGCCAAGAGAAATCACATATTGAAACACAATTCCTTGTACAAGTTCTTAGCATGAATGCTGATGGTATTTCTTTTGGGGGTATCCTAAGCATTGTTGGAACATTTAGGAGATTAACATATTGCATTCATGATTGTGTTTGTTATTGATGTCAATATAGTAATTTTTCTATAAATATTGGTAGAGTAGCACACAAAGAATTAGGTCATATTGATTGTGTATTGATGATGAGGACAAGTGTGGTTAAGGATACGTTCTATGGTATTTCCTAATGATGTGGAAAAGAGTGAGTGTAGAAAGTCATAGACCTATGCAAGTTATTTGTGATTTACAAAAAATAGTATGCAAATAGAGTACCTAAGAATGGTTTCTAGTGTTTGGATTGTATATCCTGATAGGGATTGAATCACAATGCATGAAGTTAGATACTGATATTACATAGCCTAATGATGATGTCAAGAAGTATGTGAGGCTTGAGGTCAGACATGTGAAAATTTTTAACTGCTATGAGATGAGAGTATTTTTAAATTATGAAAATATGTAATAAAATATCTTATCTTAATTAGGTCATATTATAATTAATTAAGAAAGCCTCAAGTCTGACTCAATTAATTATTTAAGGACATGGCATAAAACAAAGTTATTTTCCTTGTGATGATGTGTGTAATGTGTGTGAGTGTGAGTTGTGAAAATAATATATGAAGTTGGTAAATGTGACCAAGTGGACAAAGGGATCAAATTGATGCAAAGTTGAAGATTTGGTATTGAGTTTTGAGAAGGTATTTGGTGCAGTATTGGCATAGAAAGAACAAAGAGTATGTGTTTGAATTTGAGTTGTGGAGATCAGCTGAATTTATATTATTCTAAAAGGAATAATACAAAGGCCAATTGGACAATGAGTTTGTTGGTCTTTCCCCTGAAGCTATTTGGATGGTGGTTCATTCTACCTTCTAAAATTCCTAATAGGGTTGGAATTTCCTAAAAGGGATTCAAAGTCTCCTAACTATTGAGACTCAAAATTGAAGCCCTAATTTTGAATGCCATTCAAAAAATCAAGCCCTATAAGTGCTTTTTGGTGCATCTATACCTGACTATCCGTTCAAGGCCTAAGAGGTGTTTAATGTTTCTAACACCTTGCATTTAGTATATCTACTCCTCCCATGAAAATAAATTCCCATTACAAGTCATTCTATGAAGTTCTGTTTTGAGTAATGTATAATTTTGCATTTTGGCCCGTGTCAAACAGTGACAGGAGGCCTTGTTTGCAATTGAGTATCTTACACCTGGTAATGTTTCATGACTCACCACTTTGGGTGTGTTTAGTATCCATACTAGAGAACCTATATTTCATATTTTGAGTTGTTTTAATATGATTTGACTAGGTTTTGAATTCCTCAAAGTTGGTTGTTTATTGTTGTGATGTTGATGCATATTTCTTAGAAATTTGGGAAGCCCTATTTGACCACTTATATCTTTGACCCAATTGACCCTAATGAGAAAATTCCTTTTTCATTGTATTATAGAGGTCAAAGAATTGTTGTGTTTCAATTTTGAGCTTATGAAAAATGCATTTGATCAGTTTTCAAACATGATTCTAAATGCAATTTATGATGTTCTACCGGTGTCAATAAATGCAGATTGGTTAGTACCCCTATTTTTGATCTCATATCTCTGAATCTATCATAGGTGTGATTGAATGGATTGCACCATTGTGTTCTACTCTAAAATACTTGAAGTGTGCTAGTTTCTAAATCTTGATGAATCCATCTTCACACCTTTCTACCAGTATTTCCAGTTCTACAAATCTGAGTAGCCCACTTTGACCATTCTCCAAATGTGTTTAGTTATTCATCATGAGCCCTAATAATAGATTTATATTTTCCTCATGATAGTGAACCAATATCCTAGTTTTCATCTCCCCAAGTATTGGTTTTCCCTATTTCCAAAGCCAAATTGGAACATGTTTTCTAGCAAGTAGTTTTGAGAGGACAACTTTGATGGTCAATATCTTTTGACTTAGATTTCTTCATGAGATGAGATTTGGTAGGGTACAAGAATGTGGAATAGAGAGTCAATATTTTTTATTTCAGAGCCTGATCATGTGTTTTTGTTAGTTTTTAAATCTAGTTAGAGGACCTCTCAACACAAAATTGACAAGTTGCAGAAACAATAAAATTGAGTGCTAAAGGCTAAATTGGTAATGCAAATTGCTTTTAGTTAGTATCAGATGTCCATTTGATTAGTTTGAGAATTTAGGTGTTTGAATTCAAAAAAAAAATTTCCTAACCCAATTCGGGGCCCAACCTATTTTAGTGGATTGACTAGGCATTGGTTTTAAAAGGGATGTATAGTTATTTTACTCATTATTTCTTGATATGCACACCTATGTTTGAAGATTGAATGATATGTAAGGAATGAACATACAAAATTTTTTCTTATCAAGTTGGTATTAGGCCTATATCTTTTTATGTAATGAAATAGTTGAGGATGAATTTCCAAATGGGGAAGAGTGTGTCATCAGATAAAGGTGGAGTAAGATTTCAAAATTGTTTCAATGTGATAACATGGTATATGTGTACCAATGGTCTAAGTTTAATACATAGGCAAGTTTATATTTTCCATGACAAGTGAGCATTTGATTGGATTTCTACTTTTTGAGCCATCTACAACTTTATTCCACAAGCTCATGGGGTTTCTCAAGCACATAAAGAGTATTGACTAGATAAATCATTCCCCTGAAGTAAAGCTAGTGGGAATGTTGTCTAAGAAAAAACTTCTTGAGAATTACGTCCATAATCATCCTTTAGAAGTGTGACTTGGTGCTTTTAAATAAAGAAAACTTTCAAGAGAAGTGATACGACATGTGAGTAGTGTAGTTTAAACATCATATGTGTAAAAATATGTCATCATTGCTAGTGCCCTCAAATAGAGGTTCTTTATCTATATTGTGAAGCTTGTCCAAGTTCTATGGTCTAGCGGTGGAAAGCTTGAAGTTATAATTAATTCCCTTCTAGAAGCCATCATCACTATATTGGTTTCTTTTTTAGTTCATTGATATGTTTGGACTCTCAACATGTAACTCTAATATGAATCTACCCCATAGAATTGTAAAATGCTCTACCCATTTTCAATTCCTATAGAAGCTTTGTGGCTAGAGTTGTAGTTAGAGAAGAAAGATGCAAAGTGTGGAGAAGTCAATCGTCATGTCAGGTCAATGGGAGAAACCCTTATTGCCTTACACTTCTTATTGTCTAGGAATACATCACACATCTCTAGAAATTTGAGAGAGGTCATTGTACATGGTACAAAGGAAAATATGAGGAATGATCCTTTAGTTTAGTCAAAGTTTTTTCTATTGTGTTGTGGATAGCCTAACAAGAATAAAGGGATGACCTCATTGCTTACTATAGCAGGGATCGAATAGGGAAGGAATCATCACACAATCCAATTTAATATTGTTTACTGCTTCATTAATATGTGCCTACTATAGTAAGCCATGTCATTGTGAAATAAAATGGCAAAAGGCATGATCAAGGAACATAATGTTAAACTCATTCTTTTTACCAGTAAACACCACAAAATCATAGTTGAGCACCTCAACAATGTAATGAATTAACACTGATTGGGGGAGGGTGTCCCATATTTTCTTCAAATGATGCCATGAGTAATACTTGAATAGGATATTCACCTGAGCATATCTTAGTGTTTAGAGATCACTACTTGAAGACATTAATTGGATTTGGTAGTCTCCAAAGTTTGGGCACTACTAAGCATCACTAGATAACATTAAAAAGTTTGGCTTCCATATGAGTTTCTCAGTGACTCAAAATTCTCACATAGTGGATGAAAAATTATAAAAGAAGGGGTATTCTACTATCAAAACCTCCCTTTATTGCTAGAGTAAAAGTGAAATGTTAGTGCGGCTATAGTCTACAACCAACAAAGTAGTAGGAAAAAATGATTCCATCGTAGTTCAGCAAAATGATATGTTAAATGGTTAGTCTTGCATTGCTTGTGTAGGGGGATTTTTTATTCTTTATATACCAAATCACTCATATCATCAATTTTTTTTAAGACAATGCCTTTTGAAGGCAAGTTTTTTGTGAATGGGCTCCATAGTGAGTTGGAGGCGACCTTAGAGAAATTTTGGCCAAACATGTGGTCCATTGATTGATGATGTGGATTTTTGGGTAAATTGTAAGATGACAAGTGGTAGTGATTTGGCGCTAGTTGGACTACGATGGATGAATTAAAAATTGACATGTGACAGAGGACCCTAGACGTAGCACAAAAATTGAGGTGCTAACATGTCCGAAAACACCACATGTCGCAAGGTCGCTATGTTGTGATGGTGTGGCAAGATGTTGAATTGTCATGCAACATAGTGACCAATGATGTGGTAGGTTGAAGTGGTATGATGATATGGTGATGACGTAGCAATGCTAACTAGATGATGACATGTCCTTAGGTGCCACATCTTGCAAGGTCACTATGTCATGATGACATGGCATGATGTTGACTAGGATAGTGACATGGAAAACATGTGGTAGCCAAGTGGAAAAATAGGGGATCAATGAGGTAGTGGAATGTGGCACCCAAGTGGCAAGTATCAAGTGACTGTGTAGTAGATGGGCTAATCAAAGTCTAACATGTGTCATAGGAAGGAAAATGGTGGGCAAATTTTTTTAAATGAAAAATTTAATATTTTATTATATTTTCCCTCAAAAAATATGTGTAGGGTTAGTTTAAAATAATTTTTTTATATTATATAATTTACACTATAGAAAAAGTCAAATATATGCCAAAATGTAGTCTAAAGCCATAGTAGGAGCCTAATTTTCATTTTAAGATTCTGGGCATTTTCGGTAAGAAAGTATGGTACTATTATATATCCTTAGAATCAAGAGAGAATGAACTTTCCATTTCTAGGGTTTTTTTTTTTTGCATAGGAGGCTACTGGTTCTAGTTATGCAAGGATTTGTCTTAGGTACACAATTTTCAATTTGATTTAGTTGAGGCAGTTCATATCTAATTTCCAGTGAAATCATGAATTGATTGAATGTAAAAGGCAATAAAAATGTAGTTATGGGAATGTTTTTTCACTCCCAAGTTAGTTAAATGGAGGTTTTATCAACATTTCTTTTTTTTTTTGGCAACATAAGGTTTTTCATCATTGAAGAAGAGATATTTCAGATTTTTTTTTTTAAATGATGAAAACTAAATCAGATCTTATGGGTAGAAGGATGAGAGAAGTTTTATAATCATAGGGAATAAGGATTCAAGTGGACACATGTCACTTCAAGATTAGATCTAGGATTCCATTCTTCTTCTATATCTTTCTCTTTCTCATCCATTGGAAGGGTTCTACTTTTGAAAAAAATTCTCACTATTATGATACCATGTGTGTTCTAATCTTGACTTTTCTCATATTTGTGAGACTAGGGTTCTAATCTTGATGTGTTTTCATCATTGTGATACCATATTCTTTAGTATATTTCTCTTGTATGACCAACAATAGTTAAGATAATATAGTTAATTCTGATCTACTTAGTGATTCTATGAATTATTTACATGCATCTAAAAATGTATAGTTTCAAAGAAATGAATACAAATGAGCAAGAATATCCTTAGTTTTATTTTGATTCTTATCTCCTATCTCTTGAATCTACAATCTTATGTGGTTTAGGAACAAAGAACTAAGAACTATTTAAATCCCCTTAAGGTTGCATGTTTGATATGTTTTGTATTGGAACAAAGGGCCAAGTAAATGCTTGATGTATTTGATAGGGCTATTAGTTATTTGAGAAGGATACTCAAAAGAATGAGGTCTTTATGAACACCAATGTCTAGTTCACAAGGTGACAGGATAGATATGATATCTTGATGTATGGAATATTTCATTTGTATCATAGATGTATGTGTTTAATTTGTGGAATTTCCCAATAGATAAGGAACTAATCAACTACATGATCAAATTGTTCTTACTATTGCATATTTAGGGTTTTGCTGAAATCAATGTCATTAATCAAATATCTTTTCCTTTAATGTTGAAGAATTGAAAAGGATTCCCTCACTTAGCTAATCAATTTATTTGGTCATGTAATTAGCTATTTCATATCTGAGATCTTTGCATAAGTGTTAGAAGATTAAGAGTTTTATCTGCTTTATTAGATTCAAGTGTATGTTTTAGCATTGGTACCATATAAGTGAATCTAAGGTCCAGCCACCTAGGTTTTGCAGAGCTTGAAGTAGAAGAAGGGTCTGGCCTTATAGTTATCCTAGTGTTTGAAAGGGTATGTTGAAGATGGGAAGTAGCTATCCTAGATGTATCTTTTCTCATTGGGGTAATTTGAAATTGTATTGTTTCAAAACACCAACGCTAACATGGGCTGATATGTACACAATGCATTTCATTGAATCTTAATAAATTCCACCCTCTTACAAGGAACTTATATATTAGTACAAAATTATGTGGGTACCATCCCCACAGGGGTTTTCCCTCTAATCAAGGGTTTACCTACTTAACATATCTAGTGCTATTGTATATCTGTATCTTCTTATGGTTTCTAATTATATTGCTCATGTGTTTATGGTTTAATAAGGTTGATAAAAGTTATATTGATCTAATAACTAATTCAACCCCCCACCTAGTTTTCTTGGTGGACTTTACTTTCTAACAATTGGTATCAGAGCATCAAGTCCTTGAAGGGAAATCTTAACAACTTAAGGAGAATAATGGTAGGTCATTTCAAAAAAGAAAGTCCTAAGTTTGATGGAGTTAACTATGACATCTAGAAATAGAAGATGAAGACACATTTTCTATGCATGGGTCAAGAATATTTGCTGATGAAAAAGAACAAAAGGAAAATTGTGGAGGAAAGAAAACTTGAAGAATGCAATAAAGCTAAAAGAGATCTATTTATGTGTAATATTCTTGCTAGAGAAGCATTTTTGTCATCTCTCCTAGAAAATGAATATAGTTAGGTAAAATCCTTAGATTTATCTCATGAAATTTGGAAAGCTTTTGAGTCTACTTTTTAAGGTGATAAGCATGCTAAGAGAACCAAACTAAAAAAATGGATATGTTTATTTTAATAGGCTAAAATGATGGGAGATGAATTTTTAAGAAGTTATATTGATAGTATATAAAAAATTATTATACAAATCAAGTCTTGTAATGTATCTAAAGATGAAGATGAGATCATATGGAAGATCTTGAAAACCTTGGCATTGCCACTCAAGAAAACAACATGCATGATTGAACAAGTGATACCTTTTACTAAGAAATTTACTAGAGAGAATATTCTTGGAATATTGGAAGAAGCATAAGTAAGCTTGAAATAAGATGGATATTTGCACAGAGTGGAAAAATCTTTGAGTGCATTAACTATTCTCCCTTCCTTGTCAAGAAGTGCAAGGACCAGTGGAGATTATGATAGTATAAGAAGATACAAATCTAAGGAAGAGAGAAGAATTGAAGAAGGAATTGCATTTTTTGTAAGGAGAGAAACATACAGTAAGAAAGTCTTTAAATGTTGGACTTGTGATAAATTTTGTCATTATTCTTCTAAATTTCCTATAAAGGTGAAAGAGTACAAAAAAAATTTAAATTCTACAAGTAGAAAATTTTTGTATGGTAATGAAAATGATGAGTCTAATGAGAGAGTTTAGAGTGAAAGTGATGATGCATTAGTATTTATATCTATAAAAGAAGAAAATCCTAAAAAAAAGAAATTAGAGAAGAGAAATGCCTGATATCATAGGTTGAAAAGAAATTTGATTGGATCATAGATAGTGGTTGTTCACATCACATGACTGGTGATATGAATAATTTTTTTAAAGTTTAATAATCATGATGGAGGAATTATTAGAGTTGGTAATAATGCAACTTGTCATATCAAGGGAATAAGATCCATTGCTCTTGATGGAAAAACTAATATAGATGATGTTTACTTTTTTGATGGATTAAATAATAAAATATTGAGTGTTGGATAGTTGTTTGATAAGGGATATTAGTTACAATTCATAGAAAAGATATGAATTATTAAGGATAAAGATAGTAAGTTTATTGGAACTTGTACAAGATCTAGATGTAATTTTTTTCAGCTAAACCCTATAAAGATGACATGTTTTGTTGATAAAGTTTATAATAGTTGGTTATGGCATAGAAGGTTTTTTAGTATAAATTTGATAATATTGTGTGTTGGAATTCTTTATAATAACTAAGAGGGGGGTGAATAATTTATCCAAGGTCTAGATGTACAATTAAAACTTTCCACAGCTTAGTGGACCCATATCCATAAAACATTTTCATCATGCATGCATCAATTAGATTATGCAATCACTTAAACTTGTAGGTTATTACCAAACCAACTTTGCAGAAATGTAAACATGAAACATAATAGATTCAACAATACATTTGACAAAATGATATAATGTGAAAATCTAGTTTGGAAAAACCCACTAGTAACATGCTACTCATTCTCACTCTTTTGAAGTGATGCTTTCTGAAACACTAACCCTATTTAAGGTTACAATGCACACTATTAAATGTGACTTGATTATAAGATTTCAATCACCTTTTTAGGAGTGAGCCTTGTTAGAGGACTTTATCTCATTCACTTGGAATGTCACTTGGTTAAAGGATTTACAAATGACTATTAGGTCAGCCTTAATCCAAATGATTTACCCTAGACTAATATAATGATTAGAAAGTAACAGTAAGGCTTGATCTAATAACAACTTGCAACTCCATTTGCAAATTATAGATCTCTATTTCAGTCCTCCAGACTGCTTGGCTTTCACACACTTCAACTCTAATAGCTTGTTCACCCTTCAAGCATTCATATCCTCAACCCTTCTTACTTTTCTTGCCAATGCAGTCTCTTCTCTTAGGTCACTGAATGAAGCAATACCCTAGACTCCTTGTCTTCTTTAGGTTATTGCACATGACAACCTTTTCTTCTGATCAACTATATCTATAAATAGAGAATTAAGATCATTTTTCATTCATCCTCTGTCATTCATTTTAGGGTTAGGTTAGATTAGGTAGGAGTCAATGAATCTACCCATCATCTCATTTCAATCCCTTCTAGAAGCTTCTCCTTCAATCCTCTTTGAATTCACCTCAAAATGGTTCACCATGAATTCTGTGCCACCAACTCATCAAGCTTATCTTCCACACAGTTTACATAATATAATAAATCAAACTTGTTATCTTAGATTTATGGGTGATCCCACAATAATGGGTTCCATTTTAACCAATTTTGACACTAAAATCAATAGTTTTGAAACAAACCTCACATTCCAGTGACTATATATCTAAAACTATGAATAATTTCAAGATGAAGTAAACTAGTCATTTCTAGTACTCTATTCCTACTTTGTAACCATTTTTTTTAATTTAAAAAAAAAAAAAAAAATTAAGTCAAATTTTTCTTCTCCTCCAAAAATTGGTACATATGAAAAATCAATATTTTTAAAGAGTGACAGTCCATTTGACATGCATAACTTTTTTTTAGAAATGATAATGAGGTAATTCTTTCTGTGTTGGATTTGTAACATCAATACCTAGAGGATGCATTTGGCAAGATTTAATTTGGTTGAATATTGTATAGTTTATGAAGTTTTGAAGTGACATCAATTGTAATTCAAACATACGTTCGTTTTGACATAGATAACTTGAACTCAATTTATCATAAATATATTTTGTTTTAATAGAAAGCTATCTTAACAACCTATTTTATAGATATTTTTCAAAAATAAATTGACTTAATTTATACATTTTCTTGAAGTGTCAAAGTCAGTTGATGTTCAACTATTAATGAACCTATAATGAGTTAAACTCATGTTTGAAAGTCTTAATGAATATATGTAATGGGCACCCTAGAAATGCCCAAAAACTAAACCAATTGCTGAAATAGATTTTATTTGCAAACTAAAGATGGAACTGATGCTGAAATTATATTAATTCCCACAATGATGAAATTGAGTACAAGCAATATATTCCAAAGGCCAAACCCCAAGGGAATAATGTCTAGAATGTTACAAGAGAGGATGAATGTCCCCTATTTCCAAGAAAGATATGTGATTCACACATCCAAGCTCTTATCAAATGTCTTTCACAAAAATCTAATGCTCAAAAATGAGACTTTCACCCCTATTTATCCTTTTCCTTCTCCCTTCTAGGAGGAACTAAAACATTAATTACTTGCAAGTGCTAGAAGCTCCCCCCTTCCAATAATTAATGCACTCTCTAGAAACTCCTCCCTTGAAATACAATAATTAATTGTGCTTCTAGAAAATTAAATTACTAGAGGCTTCTACCTTTCCAATAATTAATACACACTCTAGAAGCTTCTCCCTTTGTAATACAATAATTAATTAAATTAATTAAATATAAAGACACCATTTAATTTTAATTTTATTTAATGACTTTATAAGAAATTAATTCAATTTCCTCTTATTCTCCACTTAGACTTTGGAGAACGTGAAGGCTAAAGGATGGGGTCATTACAATCTGCCCTCCTTGAAATTACTTGTCCTCAAGAAATCTTAGTTCTTTTTCTATAGCACCTGCTCACTCTCCCAAGTAGCATCTTCCTCTAGCAGATATCTCTATTTGACTAAATATTCTTTAATCAACCTACTTCACAGAGTCTTTTCCCTAGTGTCCAGAATAGCCTATGGAATTAATACGAGCTTCCCCTCTTCATCTAATGGTGGTAATTTTGCTGAAGACACAACTCTCTGACCGATGGCTTTCTTGAGCTTTGACACATGAAATACATTATGTACCTGACTACCTCTAGAAGCTCAATCTCATAAGCAACCTTTCCCACCTTGTGAATCACTTTGTAGGGACTATAAAACCTAGGCTTCAACCTCTCTTCTTTGCTTTTCTTGAGTGATGACTATCTGTATGGTTGTAGCTGCAAGTAAACCATGTCCCCAACTTCAAAACTAAACTCTATCTAGTGCTGGTCTGCAAACAATTTCTACTAATTTTGGGCTTGTTGTATATTCTCCTTGAGCACCCTCAAAATATCTTGACTATCTTGCAAGAAGTTTTTTTCTCTGGGCACTCTACTATCCCCCAAAACTAGATCCATGAAACTAGGTGCTTCATATCCGTACAATATCATGAATGGAGTCATCTTGATGGACATATGATAAGTGGTGTTATAAAAGTACTCTCCCATATGTAGCCATTTGACCCAAGTCCTTTGTTGTGTAGTCACATAGTTCCTAAGATATCCTTCCACCCATTTATTCATAATTTATGTCTACCCATCTGTCTATGGATGATAACTAGTGCTAGGTGTAAGATTTGTGCCACACAACCTAATTAGTTCTTGCCAAAAATTACTCATGAATTTACTATCTCGATCACTAAAAATGAAACTAGGTAGCCCATGTAACTTGAATATCTCTCTGAAGAAAAGATAGGCCACTTGTGCTACTATGTAAGTGGATGGAATAGCAAAGAAGTGAGCAAACTTCATCAACCGATCAACTATCACATAGATGCAATCTTTCCCTTGTACTCGTGGTAACCTAGTGATGAAGTCCATAGAAATAATTTCCCATTTTCTATCTAAAATGTGAAAAGGCTATAACAACCCTGTAGGATATGTGTTCTCTCCCTTATTCTACTGGAAAATTGCACACTCCCTGACATGCTTCTGAACATCATCCTTGAGCCCTTTCCATGTAAACCGCTTACAGATCTGCCTGCAGGTCTTAAAAACCCTTGGATGTCCAACTGTAAGTGCATCGTGAAATTCCTTCAATATTACCTCCCTAAACCATGATGAAGGAACCAAATATATCCTACCTTGAAACTTTATCAATCTGTCCATCACCATGTAATGATCATCATGTATGGTGCCTGCAATTACTCCAAAAGCCCAAGTTTCCCTCACATACTCTTCTATGATCTTATTTCTCCAATCTCCTATAATCTCAGCTAGAGCATACATATGAGGTCTCTTGGATAAAGCATCTACCACCACATTCTTCTTACTTTTGACAAACTCAATGTCAAAGTCATAGGCCTGTAACTTCATAATCCACTCCTGTTGTCTATCATTCAAATCATGTTGGCTCATGATGTATTTGATACAATTGTGATCGATTTTGATAATAAACTTTCCCCAAACTAGGTAGGACTAAAACTTAGCCAATGCATGCATTATAGCCAACATCTCCTAATCATAGATGGAATAGCTCCTCTCCACTTCACAAAGCTTCCTACTCTCAAAAACAACGGGATGCTTCTCCTACATCAAGACCACCCCAATCCCATCTCCTGACACATCACAATAAAGCTCAAATGGCTTTGTAAAATTTGGTAGAGCTAGTACTAGACATGATGACATCACCTTCTTGAAATGATCAAAGATTCTTGTTGTCACAAAATTTTGCACCCTTGTCCAAAGTTTTTACATAAGGACAACCTTGTGAAACATGGAAACAACCTCCAAGCTATGGGATTTGAACTATGAGGTTGAGTCTTCAGAGAAGGCTAGATTCCTTTACTATTAGGGTGCACCTAACTACTCTTGGAGAGGAAAAGGGAGAAGGAATGCATAGAAGAAAATCTACCTATTCTAACCTAAGGGGGGTGATGCACCAAAAATAGAGTGTTTAAACAAATCTTTGCCTATGCATGCACTATTGAACTATCATGACACCAAAAGATATACACATCTAGACTTGCTTTAATCTAAATATCACATGTAGATTAGAAAACCCCAAATGAATGACACAAGGAAAGAGAGGATTCACTTATATACCATTCATAGGCCAAAAGAGACACAATCATGCAAGATTGCAGATATCTACAATGCACCAATGAGAGGCAAATAGTTCTTGCACTTCACATCAATGGCTAAAGGAGATAAGAATGTCATACAATTCAGAGACAAAGGGGATTTATAGTGAAATTGTAGAGCAATATTAGAGAAAACAAAGAAGGGTCGACCTCGAAAAAATCTACAAAAATTGTCTTTATAGCTTAGGCATAACTGAGATGTTCTCTAACTCAAGTTGCTCCATAACTATTGCCATTAAGTCTCTTTAGAGATCTAGAAAAAATCTGATTTGGACACAGATTTAGATATAATGAAATATGATATTTTGTTAAAATAGGGCCTTGATAGAAATGATTCCATTAAACCATTCTGACCAAGTAGATGGATAAATTAGGGTGGTGGAGTGTTCTCCTACTATTTATTGGGTTCAAAATTCATTCAAGAGTAGTTGGAATTGATCATAAGGATCAAATCGTGTAAGAAAACTCAATTTCCTTCGTTTCTAGCTTATGAATTAGCAAAGTCAAAAATTCAATTGAATCTTGCAACTAAAATGTGCCATGCGGGCCAATAATTTCATTTTATTTTGCCACCCTGTAAACTCTCCACACGGTTGACCACATCTTCTTAATTAATTAAGCCACCTTCCCAACTTAACTGCGGGGTCACATAACCATCAGCCTTAACTATTAATGCCTTAGTCAGGCCCATAAGGACACGTGTCCTTCAGAAACTTTCCCACATTATTTAATTACCTTGCATCTTCATAATGCAGGGAAGCATTGATCATTGATCTTTGTAAGATCAACAATGATGGAAGATCTTCATTATACTGCACCTACTCTTAATACTTTTGGGCCCACAAACCATTCAACATACAACTCAGCATGACCTATCCCCACCTAGCATCACCCTGTGGCTTATGAAATCAACTTGACCCCACAAAGATATGCGACAGCAAGGCACTTGCCTGCATTCCTTAACATCCTTGCATCTTCATAATGCAGGGAAGCACCCACCGTAGATCTGTTTGCATCAGATGGTGGAAGGTACAAACTGAGAACATGTGATGGCTTCGATGCCTAACTATAACTTTTATTCCTTTGGGCCCGTGAGGACACATGGTGATATAGAACTTGCCTATATTGTGAAGAAGTCTGACAAAACACAAAATGGGGAAAGCGCCCACTAATCAAATTGCCAGCTCATCTAGTAGCTTCCCAACTTGTAGCCCACAAGAAGAACATGGACCCACTTGCCATGCATCATGACGATGCTTCCCCACATTATGTAAAGATCACCTATTTTGAGAAAGCAGGAAAGCACCCATTGTAGATCTATGCAAGATTTGACAGTGTGAAAAGTTGTGAGCCAGGGGAAACAAATTTAGGAAAAATAGGAAATACCATAAAATCTTTATTTTTTTAACTCTTGTATTTCTAGGGCATTTAAATAATATTAAAGATGGTTAAAGACCATTGAGTGGGCTCAAGTGTTTGAATTCAAATTTTTGGAGAGAGGCAAAAATAGGTAACATTCTGGCGACTCAGAGGGGATGCAAGCCAACTATGTGTATGACCAGTGACCTTATGCATCCATTAGGCCACAGAGTCATAAAAATTGTGGATCAGTGCATTATGAAACCCTAACCCTACCTCTGTAGTAGTAAAACACTAAAAGATTTGTCTCTACTCCTCTGCAAACTCAACAAAACACATGTTCTCGTGCACTTCTTGGAAAGTCAGAAACCAATAGGAAGAAAACTAAGCTACCTATGTACATGAAACCTCAACCCCTATCAGAAACATCGTTTGAGATAGATCCAATTGATTGGGATAGGCAAAATTTCACCACCAAGCTTTCTTAATTGAAAAGCATTACCCTGCTTGCAATTGACAATCACATAGGGACCACTCCATAGTGCATCAAATTTTGAGTGTCTCCCTGGATTTTCCCTGTCTATATCCCATTTCAAAACCAAATCACCTTCTCTAAAGATTCATACCCTAGCCTTCTTGTCAAAGCTCCCTTTCACCTGCTGGTGATGTGTTTCTAGGGTCTGCATGGCCTGACTTCTTTTCTCTTCCAGTTCCATCTAACATTCTCACTATCATGGCATTATCTTCACTTAGCTCCAACTGATAAGCTAGTTCTAGGGATGAGAATTCCAATGAAATTGAAAGCCTTGCTTCTCTTCCATAGACGAACATAAATGGTGAATTTCCTATTGACTTCTTAGGTTTTATTTTGTCAACCCATAGTGTAGTCCTCAATTTTTGATGCCAACACCTCTGGTTATCCTCTATAGTTCTTTTCATAATCCTAACCAAGTTTTTGTTGGATGACTCAGCCAAACCATTGCCTTGAGGATAGTAGTTTGAGGATGTGCTTAAGTAGATATTATGGTCAACTACCCATGCATAAATCTGAGCTCCTACAAAAGATTTTGCATTATCTAAAATAATGGTTGAAGGGGCATGAAACCTGGTCACAATTTTGTCAAGGAACTCAACAATTGAAGATTATGTGGCATCCTTCAATGCAACTACCTCTATCCATCTGGTGAAGTAATCCGTAGCAACTAAAATCTATTTGTGACCAGAACTAGAAGAAGGATTGATAGGGCCTATGAAATCCAATCCCCATCGAGAAAAAAGTTAGTCCACCTGAATGGGATGAAAAGGAAGAGCTGCAAGCTTTTTCTTACCAAAGAAGAAGGCACATTTTTCACACTTCCTCACATACCTGTGACAATCATAGAATAGGGATGGTCAATAGTAACTATCCCTCATGATCTTCATTGTAGTTGTCCTTACTGAGAAATAACCACCATTAGGACCATCATGAATCTCTTTGATCATTCTTTTAGCTTGGTCTATGTCAATGCATCTTAATATGGCTCCATTAAAATCTTTCCTAAAAAGGATACCATCAACTATGATATAAGGAATTGACTATAATCTATACTATCTCCTTTTAGGTCTATCTAATGCTTGAGGATATCTGTTGCCTAATAAGAAATTCTTATATCATCCATCCAATTCCTTGGGTCATCATTCCTTGTCTCTTGTTGTTCTATTAGTATCATAGTGACTTCCTCATCTGATTCCTAATATGATATCATCTGTTTACACAACCCCCTCCCTCTTATCGGCTTGGTGATCTAGATGTCAACATCATATTCCATTACTTTAATAACCCAACTAGCTCTCTTCTCACTAATATCTTTGCTCAAAAAGAAATCCTTCATACTCACATGAGGTACTAACAAATGAATTTTATTATGAGATAGGAGGTGTCTAAATTTCTTTAAAGATCTGATGATTGCAAGGGCTTACTTCTCTACATAGTTGTATTTGTTTTCATACTCTTTAAGTCCTTCACTAAAGAAGGCTATGGATGCTCTTCATCTTTATCATTTGTTTGAGTCAAGACAACAAAGATGCTTGACTCACCACCTAGGGCATAAAGGATGAAATCCTTTTCAAAATTTGGATTAATGAGAGTAGGGAATGAGGCTATGGCTACCTTGATCTCTTCAAAACTTTCCTTCCCTTTCTTGGTCCATGCAAAGACCATACTTTTCTTAAGCATAGCCATATGGGGTTTTACAATGGTAGCAAGCTTAGGGATAAATCTTCTCACAAAATTTATCCTACCAAGGAAACTTTGCAACCCTTTCTTATGTTTAGAAAGAGGGAGAGCAAGTATTTCTTTTTTTCTTTTTGGATCAATGGTTAAACCATCCTTAGATACAATGTGTCCTAATAATTTTTCTTGATTGGTAGAGAAGACACACTTTCTTGGGTTAAGGGATACCCCAAACTCTCTACACCTTAAGAACACCTATCTCAAATGATCAAAATGATCTTCTACATTCTTTGAATACACTATGATATCATCAAGGTAAACTAATACAAACTTTTCAATCATGTCTTTGAAAGCCATCTCCATTGCCTTCTAAAATGTAGCACTTGCATTGGTTAGTCCAAATGGCATCCTACGATAAGCATAGGTACCCCATTTGGTAGTAAATGCAGTCTTGTACCTATCAGACTCTTTGGCCAGAACTTGATTGTAGCTAGAAAATCCATCAAGAAATGAAAACCTCTTTGAACCACTGACCTTGGACAAAATCTGCTCCATGGAAGGGAGAGGATGGTGATCTTCAAGGGAAGCTTGGTTAAGGTCCCTAAAGTCCACACACAATCTAATTTCTCCATTATTCTTCCTAAGAGGGACAAGGTTTGATACCCATGATGAGTGCTTAATGGGGAAAATTATATTGGCTTCAATCAATTTGGATAGCTCTTTTCTCATTAAGGGTTCAATTTTGGGATTCACTGGCCTCTATTTTTGTCTTACTAGTTTGACATTATCAATTAAATCTATGGTATGCTAAAATAACCTTGGGTCAAAACCCTTCAAATCATCATACATCTAGGCAAATACATCATTAAATTCTTGACATAGATGAATAAAAATTTCTTGCTCAATCTTAGAACATACCCTCCCCATGTTTAAGGATTTTTCATTAGCAACCATGACTGGGGTGTGATCATCTTCATCAATAGCTGGGTTCATGACCCTACCTCTTGCTTAGTCATTAGGATTGAAAACACTCTCTAAGGTAATGAGACCCTTAAGCAATTTGTTGGAACTAAGATTAATGATTTGATCACCATACTGATCCTGCAGTCTCGACTAGTTTCTATTTGAAAATTCTACTTCATTCTACAAGAAGCTTACAATTTGTTCATAAAATTCAAACACTTACCAATGGATTTTGTTGTTAGGGATGGCAGGGCTTACTACCATTTTGATTTGTTGCTTCTTCTTCTCCTCAAGATTCCTTGGCACATCATGAGATGCACCTATTGTTGCAAGTCTATCAACATATCTATTTTCTTTTCTAGGGATGCTTTGAATATTAAATGCATCGAAACCCTCAAGAAAATCCCATACCCTATGTTTATAAGGCTTGAGAAAACTGTTCTTGGTGATATTCTAATTTCTCACTTGATTAACCACCAACTCACTATCTCCATATACACTTAAGGATTGAATTCCTCTTTTTTGAGCAAGTAGGAGGCCCTGAATCAAGGATTCATACTTAGCCATATTACTAGTGCAACTAAACTGGAGCCTAAAAGAGAAGTAGTAACTTACTTGTGCAGGAGAAATCAACATCACACCAGCCCCTGATCTATTCTTATTCCTTGATCTATCAAAGTACATACTCCATATCTCACTCACATCTTCTTTAGTCTCTACAAGATTGGGAACTAGAGCATCCTTCTCTAATATACAATATGTACTGAGGCCTATCTCAAGGGTTTCTAACATAGGATCAAATTGATATGCATCAGCCCATTCATCTAAGAGAAAATTAGGTATCTCTGCTAGGGAAGTAGTACACTCATTCATTATGCCATTCTCATCCATTTCTAGGATAGTGCAATTCATGTTGATGAGATTACGGGTGTAGGGTTTAGTATGATGGAGGGCTAGAGGCTCTACTCTTATTGAAGCTTTGGTCTCATATCTTGTTCTAAAATACATATATGACCAATTAGAAGATATGTAACCACCTATTTGGGTAGTGAAGTCTCTTGACAGACAGATGGAAAAATGTGGCTTGATTTCAGCAACAAATATATCTTGAGTTATAGTACAACCAAGGCATGCATGTAGGGCCATTTCCACATTCCTAAGGATCCCTATAGTCTTGATAGTACTACCATCCAACTATAACACATCTCTAACAATGGGCTCATATTTCATTTCCAAAGCATCAACAACACACCTAGGCATCACTGAACTACTAGCCCCTGAATCAATCATGCAATTGTGGACTAGTTTACCCCCTATAATTAGAGAAACATAAAATGGAGGGGGTATAACCTTTTTACTTGTTTCTACCTCCTTTGATGGCTATACAAGGCTTGTGGCACTTTCCATGCTGGGTGGCTGAACCTTTGGTTCAATACTTTCCAATTCTTGCTACAACAACCTCTTTTGCATGGGTATAGTAGCAACAACATCCCACATGAAAATATTTACATTTGTCTGCTTCATTTGTTCTACCACATTGAATGGTGTAGTAGGTACTTTGGCAGAAGCCTTGGGAGCTGCATTTGTAGGAGGTTGAGATGGAACAACCTAAGGATCATTTACATTCTTTCTGCCATTATTTGACCTTTTTTGCTAAAAGGTATTTGATTAATCATTTACTACTTGTTTATGAGGTATTGCATTTGGAGTTGATGCATGATTGGGAGGAGGGGTAGCATCTTCAATAGCCCTTCTTTTGCCCCTAGTGTTGTGAGCAATGGAATCCTAATTTACATTACAATGTTCCTCTGCTTGATGATTCATAAAGGAGCAATCACCTTGTCCTTGCATATATGAGGCATCTTTAAATTGCTCCTCCTTGTATGATTGTCTTGTTGTGGGCTCTTGGATGGTCAAAGCCAAATAAGATTCAACCTTCTGACATATGCAATAGGCATAGGAGTAGTTACTATTAGAATATGAAAAGATTAATAACCCAGAAAACTAGTGCAAAGAGTAAATATCTAAACTATGAATGCAAATGATACAAAATCAAAATAGCATCATAGAGTTAGTCTCCAAGAGAGTAATGCAAATGCTGGAAGAAAAATAGCATTAAGAGGATGCAAAAACAAGAGATACAAATACAAGCCAGGTAGCATGCTTATATAGGCTAGGAAGAGGGAGGAGGTGGCAACACCAATCAATGAGGAGCAACCATCTATTGGACTAAAGATAGAAAAGTATCTTCCCAAGATAGCTAATGGATGCTCACATGTAGGAAGGTGACACCTCACAACCATTCACCTAATAAGACATGCTTTATTAACCTAAGTGAGATTATTAAAAGTGTAGGAAAAACCTAGCAAAATAGAAAAAATAAAAAACTACACTAACACCCCCCCATAAGCAAAGCTTAGGTGGATGTAGAAATGGGTCCCGGCAACGAGGCCATGTTAGGTACCCAAGTACAATGCAAGAAGATGCAACCTCTGAAAGCGGGGAAAGAGAGAAAACCACATGGGAAAAAACCTCCCCCAAAAAGAGGTAAGAACCTAGTGAAGAACTGAAGATCTCTCCCGCTAGGGAAATTGTCCCCTAAAACAGGAATAAGGAGTGATCATGAAGAAGTAGCATCACTGAAGCATGAAGAACCACATAACTCTATCAAAATGCTGATCTGTAGAACCTCCATGGAAATAGAAGGCACGAACCATCAACCGAAGGAACCTCCATGGAAATAGAAGGCATGAACCATCAACCAAAGAAGCATAGAACAACAATATAACCTCCCCTTAAGGTAGGTGAGGTGACAGGCAGCTGAAAAGATGGGCCAAAAATCTCCTACAACATAGGAGCCAAACACATCGAGAGTGAGGTACAAACACAAATAAAGGCATGTGTCATCGACACTGCATGAGGAATTAGAGAAAGAGGGCCTATTAGCAGCAAACAACTATCCCCCCCATGGAACTTTATATAATAGTGTGAGTACAATGAATCACAATGATGAAAAGGATCCTGAAACACAAGAGTGGCACTTTATCTCAGTGCGTTGCATAAAGATGCTTACAATGAATATCAACAATGATCAGAAAAAACATAAGGCTGAAACAATAGAAGGTAAAGCCCAAAACGAAGCAACTGAAGCAACAAAATCGATCTCTGGACCTGAAACAAACAAATATCCACCAAAATGCTAAAACACAAAAGACTGAATAGGATGTGTTTGGAATAGAATCTGGAACAACACTAGCATCACTGGAAAGAGCACAAAAAGAGCTTTCCAGCGATATAAAGAAGTCCAAAATCGGAGATCGGAAGCTCAAGATACGCCTCCCGGAGTGCAAAATAGAACATCTAGCTTTGACTACCATAAAAGGCAACCAAACTACATAAAAAATCAAAAACACCTATACCAGTATCTCTGTCTCAGAACTAGCTTTTCGGGGCTTCTTTCAGATTGGAAAAATACCTTTGTATGCAAAAGTTATGGCCAAAAAACTGAAGGTAGGTCCAAAATGACCCTAGGAGAGGTGCAAGAAGGTGCTGATGTAGGATGATGTCATGCTGATGTCAATAGAATACGGCATTAAAATTGATGGCCTGTCAGCCATCGCAGCAAAAAAGGTCACCACGTGGCATGTACGGATGATGACATGGCAGAGGCCAAGTGGCAATGTGCCACGTGGAACACTTGCCACGTGTCACGCTCACTAGCTGCTCACTGGGCAGAAAAAGCCACGCTGTCACTGACAGGGCACCCGCTGGAGACTGTTGACTAGGACTAGATGGCGCAGAGCAAATGGGCGGCGACTTCCGGCGGCAGTGGCAAAACTGAAGCGGCGGCCGAAAAAACCACCAGCAGAGGTGGCCGCAGTAGCGGAGACTGAGCGGCGCTGGGGTGGCCCGGGGGAGGCGCCGATCCACAGTGGCTCTGCGGCAACGCTGCTGGTGGTAGTGGCCGACGAGTTGCGTGGCGGTGGCCACTGGGTGGTGTGGCGATGGCCGCCCGGCGGTGTGCTACGAATTGATTTTTTTTTTTGAAATTTTTTTTTTTTCGCACTGCGACCGTACAATCTATACGACAGTGACCCTAGAGGGTTAAAAAATCTCAAAAAATGACCTGTGTCCAAAATCAAAAATCTTTATATGAATCTTGACTGAAAACGGCCTTTCGAATCCAATGGTGATGTCCGTTTGAGCTTAAAATGCTTTGAAAATTTTCTATAGTGTAAATCAGACGCCTTTAACAGTAAAAAATGGCTCCAAAAATCAAAAACTGACCCCAGCAACCAAAATATGACATGTAAATGCTGGATCAGCTTCTCAAGTCCATCAATGGCATGCTGGAACTTGCAAAATTGATTGAAAACTCCAAATATGCAAGTTGGTTGTCAGATTTGAGATTGAAACCCTAGAGAAAAATTGTTTTTGTCAAAACTTTTTTGATTCTCAAGATCATCCAAAGATGCAAGAGAAGAGCATACTTCATTTTTCAAAAAACTACAATAAAGTTTATTTGCCCCCCTCGAATCTCTCAAATAAGGAAACTAAAATCTACTCTTGCACATAGAAAAGCTCTGATACCATGTTAGAATCTGAAAAGATTAATAACCCAGAAAACTAGTGCAAAGAGTAAATATCTAAACTATGAATGCAAATGATACAAAATCAAAATAGCATCATAGAGTTAGTCTCCAAGAGAGTAATGCAAATGCTGGAAGCAAAATAGTCTCCAAGAGAGTAATGCAAATGCTGGAAGCAAAATAGCATTAAGAGGATGCAAAAACAAGAGATACAAATACAAGCCAGGTAGCATGCTTATATAGGCTAGGAAGAGGGAGGAGGTGGCAACACCAACCAATGAGGAGCAACCATCTATTGGACTAAAGATAGAAAAGTATCTTCCCAAGATAGCTAATGGATGCTCACATGTAGGAAGGTGACACCTCACAACCATTCACCTAATAAGACATGCTTTATTAACCTAAGCAAGATTATTAAAAATGTAGGAAAAACCTAGCAAAATAGAAAAAATAAAAAACTACACTAACAGTTACCAGAGGGACAAAAATCCTGATCTTGGGCCATGTTGTTTTGATGAACTATGGCCCTACTTTGGTTTACATTTGAGGTTGAAGAATGGCTATTCTGCCTATTTTGATCAAAATAATTGTTCCCATGATTATGATTTGGAGGCCTACCACTATTGAGATTTTGATATTGCAATTGATGAGCCTTACTACCTTGAGCTTGCTATCTCTAAAGCCACCACCTTGTTGCTCACTTTCTGCATCACAGAGAAGCTATCCTCTAGCTTCTTCTCTTGGCCCTACAATATTTTATCTATGTTCACCATCATAGATTGCATTCTCTCCTTGATTTCATCTATTCCATTTGAATATGTGGAAGCTTGAGGGACTATAGCAAGGGATTGTGATGTGGAAGTTGTGGGAAGAGGAGCCATTGCTAGTTGGTGATTTGGAATGTCAGGGAAGAAAGGAATAGGAGGCCTTGGAGCTAGCGTACCTCCTTGTATTAGGATGTTTTTTGACTTTATTGCTATGTCATAAGCATTAGGCAAGGTAGCTCCTCCCATAGTTTGGATTGTAGTGGCAATGTCATTGTTAAAAGCTCTGAGGTAATGCAAGAAGGCATTACCAAGGGTAGGCTTTATTGAAGTAGGTATTCTATCCCATGTCTTTTGAAATCTATAGTTGAAATTAGTCATCCATTCATGGGGGGCTCTTTTTATAGTAGTCAACTATTCTACAAGTGACAAATGGTACTTTTGTCCTCAAAGTGTTTGCACGGTCCTACTCCTAATCCATCCCAATCTATTATAGAACCATGAGCCAAACCTCTATACCATTGTAGTGCTTTTCCTTTCAAGGATGAGGCTAGAAGCCTAACTACAACATCATCTTCTGTAATACCATAGATATTGCAGATATTTGCAACTTCTTGAATGTGTTCTAATGGAGAGATAGAAGTTTCACTACTAAATTCTAGTATACTTTTGAGTGCAGCTATTGGTATGTCATGTCTTTGGGCCAATAAAAGAGGACTTCCACCATTAAAGGTGGCATAAACATGAACTCTAGGTTGTGCCATATAGACAAGTGATCTATTGATATGTGTTAATGGCAATCAAGGCTGAGATCTAACAGTAGGAGGAGTAGAGATGGATCTTGTAGGTGTATTTGTTACTATTGCACTCTTAACTGGTGATAAAGATACTCTAGTCTTTCTTCTTCTAGGATTTGAAAATGAAAGCTCTTGGTACTGAAATTTACCTCTAGAAGATGCCCTTCTTTCAGCTTTGGGCATGAATTACTACAACTTTGGTCTGGAACCAGATGTATTTGAAGCTTAGAGTTGCCAAGTACTTGAAGAATGAATCCCATGAAGGCTTGAACACTGAAGCCAGTACTATCTCCTCAGTATTAATCTTGAAATCTTCCTTTTGAAACTAGTAGACTTGAAATTTTCTGAATAAAGTCCCACCGGGCATGCAAAAAATTGGTGTCACAAAAGTTTACACCCTTGTCCAAATTTTTTACCTAAGGACAACCTTGTGAAACATGGAAACAACCTCCAAGCTATGGGACTTAAACTATGAGGTTGAGTCTCCAGAGAAGGCCAACTTCCTTTACTATCAGGGTACACCTAACTACTCTTGGAGAGGAAAAGGGAGAAGGAATGCATAGAAGAAAATATACCTATTCTAACCTAAGGGGGGTAATGCACCAAAAATAGTGTGTTCAAACCAATCTTTGCCCATGCATTCACTATTGAACCATCATGACACCAAAAGATATACACATCCAAATTTGCTTTAATCTAACAATCACATGTAGATAAGAAAAACTCAAATGAATGACAAAAGGAAAGAGAGGATTCACTTATATACCATTCATAGGCCAAAAGAGATACAGTCATGCAAGATTGCAAATATCTACAATATACCAATGAGAGGTAAATAGTTCTTACACTTCACATCAATGGCTGAAGGAGATAAGAGTGTCATACAATCAAGAGGCAAAGGAGATTTATAATGAAATTGCAGAGCAATATCAGAGAAAATAGAGAAGGGTCGACCTCCACACAATCTACAAAAATTGTCTTTATAGCTTAGGCATAATTGAGATGTTCTTTAACTGAAGTTACTCCACAACTACTGTCATTAAGTCTCTTTAGAGTTTTGGAGAAAATCTAATCTGCGTATAGATTTAGATACAATGAAATCTGATAATTTGTTGAAACAGGGCCCTAATAGAAATGACACCATTAAACCATTCTAACCAAGTAGATGGATAAACTAGGGTGGTGGAGTGTTCTCCTACTATTTACTAGGTTCATCAATCATTCGAGAGTAGTTGGAACTGATCATAAGGATCAAATCATGTAAGAAAACTCAATTTCCTTCATTTTTGGCTTATGAATCAACAAAGTAAAAAAGTCAACTGAATCCTGCAACTAAAATGGGCCATGTGGGCCAATAATTTCATTTCATTTTGCCACCCCATAAAGTCTCCACGCGATTGACCACATCTTCTCAATTAACTGAGCCACCTTCCCAAATTAACTGCGATGTCACATAACCATTAGCCTTAACTATTAATGCCTTAGTTGGGCCCATAAGGACACGTGTCCTTTAGGTGCTTTCCCGCATTGTTTAATTACCTTGCATCTTCATAATGTAGGGAAGTGCTTATCATTGATCTCCATAAGATCAATGATCATGGAAGATCTTCATTATACTACAACCACCCTTAATACTTCTAGGCCCACGAACCATTCAGCATACACTTCAGCACGACTTGGTCCCACCTGGCACCACCCTACAGCTTATGAAATCAACCTAACCCCACAAAGACATGCGACAGTGAGGTGCTTGCCCACATTCCTTAACATCCTTGCATCTTCATAATGCAGGGAAGTGCCCACCATAGATCTATTTGTGTTGGATGATGGAAGGTACAAACTAAGAACATGTGACAGCTTTGATGCCTAACTATAACTTTTATTCCTTTGGGCCCATGAGGACATGTGGTGATCTAGTGCTTGCATGAATTGTTAGGAAGTATGACAAAACACAGAATGTAGGAAAGCACCCACCAATCAAATTTCTAGCTCACCTAGTAGCTTGCCAACTTGTAGCCCACAAGAAGAATATGGACCCACTTTCCACACATTGCAACGACGCTTCCCCGCATTATGTAAAGATCACTTATTTTGAGAAAGTGGAAAAGTGCCCATCGTAGATCTATGCAAGATTTGACGGTGCAAAAAGTTGCGGGCCAGGAGAAACAAATTTAGGAAAAATAGGAAAAACCATAAAATCTTTATTTGTTTATCTCTCATATTTGTAGGGCATTTAAATAATATTAAAGATGGTTAAAGACCATTGGGTGGGCTCAAGTATTTGAATTCAAATTTTTGGCTAGAGGCAAAAATAGGTAACACTTCTCTGAGCTGACTCTATCCATGTGAAGGCCCCTTTTCTAGTAAGGTTTTTCAAGGGTGCAATGATCTATGAAAATCTTTTAACAAATCTCCTATAAAATCCACAAAGACCAAGGAATCCCTTAAGCTGTGTAAGATTCGTAGGAGTAGGCCAATCAACAATAGCCCTAATATTTTTAGGATCTACCCAAACTCCATCTACATTGATGATATGCCCAAGGTATAGTAGCTTAGTCATCCCAAACTCACACTTAGATTCCTTGGCATACAGTGACTCTTCCTCCAAAGTGGACAACACCATCTCAAGATGTTGTAAATGCTCCTCCCAAGTCTTACTAAAGAATAAAATTTCATCAAAGAAAATCAAGAAAAATCTCCTAAGCTACACTCTGAATATCTGATTCATGCAACTTTGAAATGTATCAGGGGCATTGGTTAGCCCAAATGGCATAACCAAAAACTCAAAGTGGCCATAGTGACACCAAAAAGTTGTCTTCTCAACATCCTCCTCCCTCATCCTAATCTGATGATACCTTGACCATAGATCAATCTTTTTAAAAAGACATGCACCATATAACTCATCAATCAACTCATCTATTCATGGGATGGGATATCTATTCTTAATGGTGTTCTTGTTTAATGCCCTATAATCGTTGTACATGCGCATCGTCCCATCCTTCTTCTTTACTAACACACTACTGAAGCAAAGGGGCTCTTACTAGGCCTAATATTCCCTATTTCCAGAAACTCCTTAATTTCCTTCTCCATCTCATCCTTATGTTTCTTAGGGTGACAATAGGGAGTAATCATGATTGGTTTGGCTCCCTCCTCGAGCTCAATAACATGCTCTATCCCCCTGTCAGGAGGAATCCCATGCAAAATCTCACCAAATACCTTAGTGTGCCTATCAAGTATCTCCTAGATATCTAGTGGATGACTCTTCACCTGTGACTCTTGTGAAGTTGGCATAGTGAAACATTCTGCAGCCCACTCTATGTTATTATGCCGAAAAAGTCTTTGTATTCTCTTTAGGGAAACTACTCTGCAACTCCCATCTAAAAGTCCTCTAAGTACAATAGTTCTTCCCTCATGCTAAAACTTCATCTCCAATTTTTCTAGGTTAAGTGTGAACTCTACTAGCGAGGCCATCCATACCATGCCAAGAATGACATCATAATCTCCCATGTCTACCACATAGAACTCATCTTCCAACTCATAGCCATCTCCAAACCTGATGTGAAGATTAGATATCTTTTGAGTGCATAATAATTTGTCACCATTAGCTACCATAGCTCTAAATTTGGCATGCTCCTCAGTCTGTAGTCCTCTCTTGGCTACCAATTGTGCATCTATAAAATTATGTGTAGCCCCAGTGTTAATAAGTGAGATCACTTTTTTCCCTTAGATAGTACCTCTGACCTTAAATGTGATTGCTTTCTGAGCCCCAGTTAATCATGCTAATGACTTCTCATCCTTAGGAATGTTGCTCTCCTCTATAGTACTATCCTCATTTGAATCAGAGTGTTGATCCTCCCTCTCTAATTATGACTCTTCTACCAAGAAATATTCCATTTGATTTTCTTTAGCCTTAATAGGACACTTATGAGATAAATCCCAAGGCTCTCTGCAATGAAAACATAACTTCTTTCTTAAATCATTCAAGGTGTCATCATCCAACTTGTCTCTTTTGGGTTGAGCATCCTTGTGAAAAGGTTTTTTATCCTTCTCCTTCTCCTTTTTCATATAAGAATCCTTGTGATGAAATCTACTCCTAAATGAAGAAGGTGCTAAGTCACAAGCCTTTATTAGTGGCCTCCTGCAACGTAGCTGGGTCATGCCTCTTGACCCAACCTCACAAGGGTTTTGAGAGTCCATCCATAAAAAACACTACTAACCTCCTCTCTGAAATATCTATGACCAACACAGCTAACCTCTGAAATTCACTGATATATGTCTCAATTGATCCCCACTACTTGAGGTGTGCCAACTCCTTAAATTGTAATTCAGGATCCCTGGTATCAAATCTCTCTATGAGCTTCTTAGTGAACTCCTTGTAAGATGTGATCTGATTATGTCCCAAGGTTACCAGGCCATGGTACCACCACTCATGTGTTGGTCCATCCAAGTGAATAGCCACATACTTTATAGCCTCCTCTTCAAGCATATGATTCAGCTGCAAGTATGTATCCATCTTTTGCACCCAAGCTCGTGTGATCATCTTCCCTAAAGCATCATAATAAGGTAAAGAAAGTTTCCCAACTTTCTTTCTCAGCTCAAGGTTTTGACTTCATCCTCCTGATCTGGGCATGTGTCTCATCCTCAAGTCCAAGTAATCTCTAAGAGAAATGCCTTCCTGAAACTTCGATCCACTAGCCTCCCAATCCCTCCTAAACTAATCCTGTAACTCCACAATCTGTGGTTTATTAATTGGCTGAACTAGATCTCTAGGTGGGAAGGTGGGTAGAAGAGGACTCAAGCTAGTTGTTTGAGTTGGGTGTACAACATTTCAAAGTTATTAACCTCATTTCTATTGTTGTAATATCCATTGTTACCATTAATGTTGTCTCAGCCTCCATTATCATTGCCCATATTATTGTTGTTTCCATTGTTGGCATCACCTAGATTAATATTGATGCCCAATTGTCTAGCCATTAGCTGCAACATCATATCCATTCGCCTATTCTGATCCTATTGCATCATATCCATACACTTATTCTACTCCTCTAATGTACCTAGTAACCTAAACATTACATTTTCTTGATCTGGACTAGTATTCCTATCATCTTGGTCACTCATACTAATGTCTTGTTCAAAAAATGTCTCCTTTATGTCTATATGACTGGATTGTATGTCCCTCTACATGGATGAACTACCCTATTCATTCTACAAGTCTGAATTCCTACTTTTTCTTTCTTTGGTATTGCAAAAATTATAAAGCCCTTGTTGCATGCTCAAACATAGATGCTAAAGATCATCACAAGATGGCAAGACTTGTAGCTCTAATGCCACTATAGTGGGGACCCTAGAAATGCCCAAAAATTGAACCAATTGCTGAAATAGATTTTTTATACAAACTGAAGATGGAACCAATGCTGAAATTATATTAATTCTCAAAATGATTAAATCAAGTACAAGCAATGTATTCCAAAGGCCAAACCCCAAGGGAATGACATCTATAATGTTACAAGAGAGGATGAAGATCCCCTATTTCCAAGAAAGATATGTGATTCACACATCCAAGCTCTTATCAAATGTCATTCACAAAAATCCAATGCTCAATAATGAAACTTTCACCCCTATTTATCTTTTTCCTTCTTCCTTCTAGAAGGAACTAAAATATTAATTACTTGCAAGTGCTAGAAGCTTGCTCCTTCCAATAATTAATGCACTCTCTAGAAACTCCTCCCTTGCAATACAATAATTAATTGTGCTTCTAGAAAATTAAATTACTAGAGGCTTCTGCCTTTCCAATAATTAATACACACTCTAGAAGCTTCTCCCTTTGTAATACAATATTTAATTAAATTAATTAAATATAAAGCCATCATTTAATTTTAATTTTATTTAATGAATTTATAAGAAATTAATTTAATTTCCTCTTATTCTCCACTTAGACTTTGGAGAATGTGAAGGCTAAAAGATGGGGTCATTACAATATAATATGTATTATAATTATAGTCATTGGAAAGCGTCCGAGCAATACAAATTGACATTTTTTATTTTTCTAGTAAGAGATCATTCAATCTCAATTTTGGGGGTCAAGAGCCAAATTCATTTTTTTTAGAAAACAACACCAAAAATTTGTAAATTAACATGTTCACATGAGCACTATGTTAGCACTAATGTACGAGAAAAATAATTTGGTGATAAAAAATTTAAGTTAACATGTTCATGTGAACATGTAAAATAATTTTTGTTCGTGCGAACATATGAAAAAAGAAAATTTATTGAGATCTCAAATGAAAAAATGAATTTTAATTGCAAAATCACTGTTAAAAAATATTTGTGTAAACATATTAATAAGGTATGTTCATGTGAAAATACCTTATTTAAAATCAATATGTTTGCATGAACATATAATTGTTTTACATTTTCACAAACATAGTTAGCACGTTTGCATGAACATACATAAAATTCAATATGGAAATTTTTCATTGTTTTGTGATTTCCTTCATCCCCCAAAAGTGGTACCTAGTATTGTGGGTTCACCCTCATTGAATTCTTGATCTTTCTCATAATGCTAATGCTTAGCATTAACTGGCTTCTAATGCTCATCACATAACATGTTTCTCAAAATCTTTTATCAAATCACTCAGCACAAACTAAAGTTTACTGGTGCTCGGCCTCAACTAAACATTTTTCAAATTACACTATTTCACTCAGCTTATACTAAGATTGACTTTGCTTGGCTCCAACTAATTTTCTACTTGGCTTGTACTAACTTTTCTTAGCACCTACTATGTAGCATGTTAAGCTTGGTAGACAAACTTCATTTAACTTGTTCTTCTAAACTTAATCAATGTAACCATCCTTTACAACCTTAAGTAGATTATTAATACACTATAATATCACTATCTTAGCCAATCCTTGTACTCCATTTCCATATCATAACTAAACCTTTCCTCTAGGTGCTATTGTTACCTCATTTGATCAAATCCTCTTCATCAATCAAATAAATGATAGTACTTAAATCATATAAGCAATTGTCTTACCAAAAAGTAGAAGGTTTGACATCAATGAGAAGACAATGATTGAAATATATTTATCATACTTGTATCAATCTATTTTCAACAATCTCCCTCTTTGGAATTGATGGAAAACCAAACTGACTAGACTTAATTAGTATAACCAACAAAGTACCAAAATGAAGATAATTCCTTGTGTTGAGATCACTCCCTTTATCAGCAACTTTCATCTTCTTAATAGGTTACAAAATTATGTTATGATCAAAAAACAATCAATCAACTCATCCTCATGACTCCCTCTTGATTACTTCTTAAATCTCCCTCAACATCATCTCCCTCTTACTCGGTAGATGTAATCAATAGGTACACTTTCTCCCTCTAAGTAGATATTCCATGTTTCTTTTATCTGTATCTTCTATCTAGATTTCTCCCTCTTTATGTCTTGCTCCCTCAATTTTCTATCTCCCTTAGTGTTTCTTTCTCTATTAATGATTTATTCCTAAAATCAGATTTAATCTCCCTCTTTGACAACAATGCCAAATAATTGTCATCTTCATATGAAAATATGAATATTTTCAGATTCTCCCTTTGTCACCTTGCTTGTGACTAATTTATAATTACAACTCTTGGATTACTTTAGGCAGCTCCTAAAGTAAGATTCACTACATCAATGTGTAAAATGTTGGAAATCTGATTGAAAAGATCATTATTGAAAACATGAGACTATTGCAAAGAGGGAGATTGTTGATATAAAGAATGTTTTTAATCATTTTTTTGTCACTGATGTCAAACCTGCTATTTGTTAGAATAACAATTGCTTATAAGATCCAAGTACTATCACTTAGTTGATTGATGAAGAGGATTTAATCAATAAGATGTAACAAAAGTCATGGTTTTGTAATGAAGTACAAGGTGTTGGAAATACTTTAGAATAACTAAGAGGGTGGGTGAATCAGTTATTCAAGGTCAAAATGTTCTAATAAAACTTTTTATCAAGTAAAGTGATCCCATTAAACTATTCATTCATCCAAGCTTATTTCCTACTTAGCAAGTTACTGAAAATCAACATGTAAGAGTAACACATGAAAGATCAACACATAACACAGTGATATACATAGAAAATCAATTTGGGAAAAACCACTAGTAAGATGCTACTCAATTTTCACTCTTCTAAAGTGATGCCCTGTGAAAGGTCTGCCTTGTTGAAGGCTACAACATACTATTAAATGTGACTTGGTTAAAGGGTTTAACCACCCTGTTAGAAGTGGGCCTAGTTAGAGGACTTTAGAACATTTACTTCAAATGCCACCTTGTTAAAGAATTTACAAATGGTTGTTAAACCAACCTAAGTCCGTATGATTTTACCCTAACTGATACAATTGTTAGAGCATAACAAAAAGGTCTTTTGACCTAATACAACTCACAACTTAACTTGTAGATTTTAGATCTCTATTCAATTCTTTACAATTTTCCTAACTTTTAGTCTCTGTAGCTCTAACAACTTGTCCTCCTTTCAAGCTTTGTCTCCTTGAGTCTCCATGCTCAATATACTAGTGTAATCTCTATGTGACCACTTATTGAAGTAGACTCTCTATTCTTTATTCTTTCTTCTCCTTGACACCCTTCAACCACTTCACAATTTGGCACACCAACAACTCTAGTTTCTTGGCTTGTGACTTCTTAAATAGAAATCTAGAATTACTTTTCTCACTCCATTATTTCCTCCTTTAATTTTAGTTTGAATGGATTAGGTAGAATTCATTGAATCTAACCCATATCTTTTTCCTTCTAGAAACATCATAAAGAATCCTCCTAAATTTTCCCAAAAATGGTTTATCTAAAATGTTGTGCCTCTAGCTCATCATCCTTATCGTCCATTTGGTTCACAAAATTCAACGTAAGAACTTTGTTAGCGCAGATTTAGTAAATCTTTGACTTTTCACATAATTCAATAGCTCGACACTATTGAAATTTTGGTGCTCAACACATACTGTGTAACTCGACACCAACTAAAATTTGACTGATGCTCAACACCTACTATGGAATCACTTAGCATCCACTAAGTCTTATGATGCTTGACACTTGTTACTTTTCTCATCACCTAAACATGCTCGTCTTCTTCTATATCACTCGGCATACACTAGATTTTGCAATTGCTCCACACTAACTAAAAATCTATTTGGCTCAAACTAGCTTGCTTGGCACTCACTAATAAACTTAGTTAAGATTTATAGAGAACCTTTTTACAACTTATCCTTCCAGTGTTTCTAAGTGTGGTAAACATCTATATCTTCAAGTATACTATTAATACATCATTTTACCAAGGTCTTAATTGATCCTCGCACTTCATTAAAAAATTATAACTCAACCATTTCCTTAGGTGCTTTTGTTACATCTTATTGATTAAATCCTCTTCATCAATCAACTAAGTGATAGTACTTGGATCTTATAAGCAATAGTCATTCCAACAAATAGCAAGTTTGACATTAGTGACAAAACAATGATTGAAAACATTCTTTATCAACAATCTCTTTCTTTGCAACAATCTCTCTCCTTTAATAATGATCTTTTCAATTAGATTACCAACAATATTAGTTAAAAAAATGGTAAAATGGTGTATTGAAAATATACTTGAAGATACAGAGGTTGGCCACACTTAGAAACTCTAGAAGAATAAGTTGCAACAAAGCTATGTACAAAGCTTGACAAAATTCATCAGTGGGTACTGAGCAAGCTAGTTCATGTCAAGTAGATTTTTAGTAAGTGTCAATTAAATAAAAAATCTAGTTTGTGCTGCGTGAAATAAAAGGAGCCAATCAAGTTTGAATGTTGAGCAAGTAATATGTGTCGAGCATTAGAAAAACATAGTAGGTGCTGAGTAACACAGTATGTGCCAAGAATTAAAAATTCAATAGTGTTGATCTACTGCATTATTTAAAAAGTCAAATATTTTCCAAATCCGAGCTGACAAGTTTGTTACCTTGAATTTTGTAAACCAAATGGAAGATAAGGATGATGAGCTGGTGGCATAGAATTTTAGGTAAACCATTTTTGGGTGAATTTAAGAGGATTATTCATGATGTTTCTAGAATAAACAAGATAAGGGATAGATTCATTGAATCCTACCTAATCCATTCAAACTAAAATTAAAAGCAAGAAGATTTGAGAGAGAAAAGTATTCAAAACTTCTATTTAAGGAGTTATAGGTCAAGAAGCAAGAGTTGCTGAGTTGTCAAGTGGTTAAGTGGTTGGTTGAAGATAATATGCAGTGTTAAGGAGAAGACATCAAGAAGGAAGAATGGAGTATAAAGACTTTGTTTTGATAGGTTACCACAAAGGTGATTGCATGGTACATTGAGCATGGAGACTCAAGGAAACAAAGCTTGAAAGGAGGAAAAGTTGACAGAGCTGCAGAAACTGAAAGCCAAGCAAATTTGAGAGCTGAACTGAGATGTAAAATCTGCAAGTTAAGTTGTGAGTTGTATAAGGTCAAAAGCCTTTATTGTTACTCTCTAGCAATTATATCAGTTAGGTTAAAATCCTATGGACTTAGGTTGGTTTAATAGCCATTTGTAAATCCTTTAATAGGGTGACATTCCAAGTGAATTTTTTAAAGTCCTCCAACTAGGTCCACTTCTAATAGGGTGGTTGAAATCCTTTAACTAGGTCACAATTAACAATGTGTTGTAGCCTTTACTAGGGTAGGCCTTTCACAAGGCATCACTTTAGAAAAGTGAGAATTGAGTAGCATGTTATTGGTAGTTTTTCCTAAATTGGTTTTCCATGTAAATCATTGTGGTATGTGTTGATCTTTCATGTCTTATTCTTGCATATTGATTTTATAGTAACTTGCTCAAATAAATGTTTAACTTGGATGCATGATTTGTTTTATTGGGCTCATTATACTTGGCAAAAAAGTTTTATTAGGACATTTGGACCTTGAATAATTAATTCCCCCCCCCCCCCATCCCCCCTCTTCCCCCACCCCCTCTTAGTTATTCTAAAGAATTTTTAACAATTGGTATCAAATCCATCTGCTGATTTAGTTTAAAGGTACTAGAAGCAAAAAGATCAAGATGTCCAAAAGAGAAGTTTCCAAGCTTAACAAAGATAACTTTGCTGCATGAAAAATTCTAATGAAGCTACACCTTGGATCAATAGGTGATCATGCACAAGCCTCAATTGTAGTGGAATATGTTGATCCAGTTGGAGCCCCAAGTACAAAAGATTTTAATAAAAAGAAGGAGCACAATTAGGCAATGCTGGAGATTGCCTTTACCCTCAACTATGTTGAATTTGATGACATCAAGGGATGTGACTCTGCATTCAAGATGTGGAAAGCCTTGACTGATATATATGGAGGAGATCAAAATGTCCAAAGAGAAAAAAGAGAAAGCCTCAGAGGAAAATTTGATGACATGAGAATGGAGGAAGCTGAGAACAGTACTCAATATGCCTCTAGAATAAAGGAAGTAGTAAGTGCAATAAGAATTTTTGGTGGTCACTTAGATGATCATACTATTAATAAAAAATTCTTAAGAACCTTGCTTCCCATCTATACTATTAGAGTATCAACCATCCAAGAGTTAAGGTGCATACCAAGAAACAAGCTAACTCTTGAAGGTATAGTGGGAAGACTAACTACATTTGAGTTATCCAAATTTGATAACTACAAACTTGAAAATGTTGAATCTACTTTCAAAGAAAAGCTATCATTGAAAGACACTGAAGAAGTGAAACCAAATAAAAAGGGAAGAAAGATAAAATATGCATCCAGTGACAACAACACAAATGAAGAAGATGTGGAATGATTGGAAGCATTACTAGACAAAAGATTTCATAGAGGCAAAGGTAAATTCAAAGGTAAGCTACCTATCATTTGTTTTAATTACAATGAAGTAAGACATATTGCTTCAAGGTGCACATAGAAAAAGAACTACAGAGAAGGCAACAAGAAAAAGAATAGAAGAGAAGATGATAACAAAGGTTACAAAGACAAAGCCAAAAAGTGCTACATTATTGAAGAGGATTCTGATGAAAATAATAATGAGGTAATCTATGTAACCATGAAGGATGAGTTAGATGAAGATGAGGCAACAAAAATGGTAACCTATATAAACAAGAATGGCAGGTGGATCATAGACAATGGATGCTCACATCAGATGATGGGAGATAAAAGTAAGTTTATTACCTTTACTCAATATGATGGAAATAGTGTTAGATTTGGAAATGATGCTCCATGTCTAATCAAAGGAAAAGTTTCCATTAAGATTACAAAGAAAATTTCATGTGATAATGCATATTATGTTGAAGGATTGAACTACAATCTATTGAGTATGTTACAGTTAAGCAATGTAGGATGCAAAGTAGAATTTGGAAACAAAACTACCAAAATCTATGATACTGATGGAAATCTAATAGGAAAAGGAGACCAAACTAGAAGTAATCTATTTTACCTAGATATGGAGGATGATGCCTATCTCATTGTAAGATTTGATGATGTGTGGCTATGGCATAAAAGGTTATGTCATGTCAACTTTGATAATTTGATTGACATCAGCAAAATGGAGAAAATTAGAGGTTTGCCCAAACTAAAGAAGCTTGACAATACAATGTGCAAATAGTGTCAGCTAGGAAAGATGACCAAGTCAATTTTCAAAAGAAAAACCTACACTTCCAAAGAAGTATTAAAGTTAGTCCATATAAACTTATGTGGTCCAATAGAAGTGAAAAGCTACAAAGGAGACATATATATAAGTTTTTTGTGGATGACTACTCTAGCATGATGACTTCCATGTTCTTAAAGAAAAAATCTAATGCATTTCAAATGTTTAAGTGGTATTTGGCCAGGGTTGAGAAGGAAATAGGAAAGAGTCTAAAGTGCTTAAGATTAGATAGAGGAGGAGAGTTCACATCTAAAAAATTTGAAACATTTTTCAATGATAAAAGAATTAAGAGACAAACATCAGCACCAAGAACTCTCCCACAGAATGACATTGTAGAAAGGAGGAATAGATCAGTGATAGACTATGCAAGAACATTAATTATGGAAAAGAATGTTGCACTAAAGTACTAGAGAGAAGCTATTAGTACTATTTTTTACACCCTAAATCAAGTACAATTCAAGAAAGGTACAAATGTAACACCTCTTGAATTATGGTATGGTAACTCACCCAATGTAAAACATTTCAAAGTATTTGGTTGTAGATGCTATATTCTTAAAGAGTCTAGAAATGACAAGTTTGATGCAAAAAGTGATGAAGGCATATTCTTTGGCTACTCCACTAGAAGTAAAATATATAAGTGTTTAAATGCTAACTCTAACAAAATTGTGGAGGGTACAAATGTAAATTTTGATGAGCATGCAGAAGTTCAAGTTGATGAATCCAAGAATCTAGAAGAATACAAATCCTTTGTATACTTCTATGAAGGAATTCCTACTAGAGAAGAAGTTGCCAATCAAATTGGGAATCAGCAACAAGTTTTACTATCAATCAAGTCACAACTAGTGAATGTCAAGTTGCATTCAAAAGTTGAGTTGAAGAATGAAGAAAATAAACATTCTAATTTCAAAATTAGTACACATGAAACAGATGAAGAAATACCTGAAAGAGATGTGCACAATGACTCTGGAGCTAAAAGACCAAACATAGAAATAAAGAAAGAACCAAGGCTATCCAAATATGTGAAGAGACATCATCCTGCTAAACAAATTATTAGTGAAAAGGAAGCCAAACCAATGACAAGGAGTAGACTAAGAAATGAATCATGTTTGCTGAGCAAGATTGAACCCAAAATAGTGAAAGATGCACTACAAGATGATGACTGGTATAAAGCTATAAAAGAGAATATTGAACAAATAGAAAAGAACAAAACCTAGACTTTAATTCCAAGACCAATTGATAAGAATGTGATTGGTACCAAGTGGGTGTTTAGGAACAAGCTAGATGAGAATGGTGAGATCACAAGAAATAAGTCAAGATTATTCTATAAAGGTTATGCACAAGAAGAAGGACTGGACTATGGGGAAACATTTTTCCATGTTGCAAGAATGAAAGGAGTAAGAACTCTACTTGCATATGTTACTTACAAAGGTTTTAAAGTCTATCAAATGGATGTAAAGTCTACTTTTCTAAATGGTATATTGGAAGAGGAAGTCTACATAGAACAACTAGAGGGATTTTTTGATGACAACAACAAGGATATGGTTTGCAAACTACATAAAACACTATATGTTTTGAAACAAGAATCTCGAGCATAATATGAGAGACTACACAAATATCTTGTGAAAATAGGATTTGAGAGAATAGATGACAATAGCAACTTGTATATCAAGGCAGAAAAAGGTAAAGACATTTTGATATCTGAGATCTTTGTTGATGACATAATATTTGGAGGAAAAGATGCTCTATGTAAATATTTTTTTGATCAAATGAAACATTAGTTTGAGATGTCAATGTTTGGAGAAATCAAATTCTTTTTTGGATTGCAAGTACATCAATTGAAACATGGCATAAAATTGACTCAAAATATATCAAGGAGATACTTGAAACTTTTGGCCTAGAGGATTCAAAACCAGTCAGTACACCAATGGTAATAGGACATAAGTTATCCAAGAATGATGAGTTAGCTGACGTAAATCAAACAATGTATAGATTAATGATTGGAAATTTGTAGTATGTTGTGTATAGTAGACCAAACATTACATTAGCTATTGGAATAGTGGCAATATTTTTTGCCAATCCAAGAGAAAATCATCTTATGGAAGTAAAAGGAATATTGAGGTACCTAAAAGGAACTGATGTCTTTGGATTATATTACAAGAGGACTGAAAAGTTTAAGTTGAAAGCCTACATGAATGCAAATTGGGGAGGTAATATAGATGAAAAAAAAAGCAGAGAACTTTTCTTAGGTAAAAGATTAGTCACTTGGACTAGCAAAAAGAAAAGTTGTACCTCACAGTCCACAACTGAAGCTGAGTATGTTACTACTACTATTAGCTACACCAATATTGTGTAGATCAAACATCTATTACAAAGTATGAAGGAAGATATGATTGAACCTGAAATACTCTATTGTGAAAAAACAAGTGCCATCAACATATCAAAGAATCTTGTAATGCATGCTAAAATAAAGCACATTGCAATTAAGTATCACTATGTAAGAGAATTGGTGAAAGACAAGCAAGGATGGAATATGTTAGCTCAAAAGAACAAATTTTTGAAATCTTCACAAAAACACTACCTAAAGATGCATTTGAGTATCTTAGAGGTAAGTTAGGGGTGATACTCCTATCTAAGGCTATTTGAGCAATAGAAAGATTGCTTTGCATCAAATGAGTTGATTGCTAAAATCTTATAAATTGATGTAGAGGATACTTACTTTAGGTATTACCTAGAGTAATAAAAGTACTAAAATGCAAAACAAGTCACAAGCAAGGTGATAGAGGGAGAAACTAGAGTTCCTAAAAATTCTACCCTTGCATGGTAAGATGATGGAATAATGTATCTTTGGCATTGTTGTCAAAGAGGGAAAAATAGCAGAAATTGATCAATGCATATAGAAGGAGAAATAATGTGCAGAGGGAGAAATGACACATTTAAAGGACAAAAATGCAAGAGGGAGAAATAATAGTTAAGAGAAAGAGCCATACAAAAACTGATTAGATATGTAGAGGGAGAAATAGCAAAAAGGAAAGAGAAAGGAAACAATAGTTAAGAGGGAGAAGTAGAAGAAAAGAAATTAGGATAGCATATCAGAGAGAGAGTAGGAAAAAAAAGAGAAAACACTGTATTAGCAAAGAGGATAGAAATTGATCAATGCATACATAAGGAGAAATAATGTGCAGAGGGAGAACTGAAACATTTAAAGGAACAAAATGCAAAAGGGAGAAATAGTAGTTAAGAGAAAGAGCCATACAGAAATTGATTAGATATGTAGAGGGAGAAATAGCAAAAAGGAAAGAGAAAGGAAACAACAATTAAGAGGGAGAAGTAGAAGCAAAGAAATCAGGATAACAGATCAGAGAGGGAGTAGAACAAAAAGAGAAGACAATGTATCAGCAAAGAGAATATAAATTGATCAATGCATACAAAAGGAGAAATAATGTGCAGAGGGAGAAATGGCACATTTAAAGGAACAAAATGCAAGAGGGAGAAATAGTATTTAAGAAAAAAAGCCATACAAAAATTGATCATTTATGTATAGGGAGAAACAACAAAAAGGAAAGAGAAAGGAAACGACAATTAAGAGGGAGAAGTAGAAGCAAAGAAATCAAGATAGTAGATTTGAGAGGGAGTAGAACAAAAAGAGAAGACAATGTATCAACAAAGAGGAAGATGTGAAAGCTGATGAAAATAGCAATGGTAACATAATTTATTTTTGGCATTTGAATTACTATTTTAACCTAATTAGCATTTTGATAACTTGGTTGATCAGTTTGGTTTGCCATCAATTCAAAAGAGGGAGATTGTTATAAATCTAATTGAAAAGATCATTATTGAAAAAGGGAGATTGTTGCAAAGAGGGATATTGTTTATATAAAGAATGTTTTCAATCACTATTTTGTCACTGATGTCAAACCTACTATTTTTTGGAATGACAATGGCTTATAAGATCCAAGTACTATCACTTAGTTGATTGATGAAGAGGATTTAATCAATAAGATGTAACAAAAGTACCTAATGGAAAGGTTGAGTTATGGTTTTGTAAAGAAGTACAAGGATCAATTAAGACAATGGTAAAATGATGTATTAACAATACACTTGAAGATATAGAGATTGGCCACACTTAGAAACTCTAGAAGAATAAGTTGTGATAGAGTTATCTGCAAAGCTTGACTAAATTCGTCAGTGAGTGCCAAGCAAGCTAGTTCATACCGAATAGATTTTTATTAAGTGTCGAGAAAATAAAAATTCTAGTGTGTTTTGAGTGAAATAGAAGGAGTTGAGAAAGTTTGAGTGCTGAGCAAGTAATAGGTGTCAAGCATTAGAAAAATATAGTAGGTGCCAAGTAACATAGTATGTGCTAAGTATCAAAAATTCAATAGTGCCAAGTTGCTACATTATTTGAAAAGTCAAAGATTCACCAGATCTAAGCTGACAAGTTTGTTACCTTGAATTTTGTAAACCAAGTGGAAGATAAGGATGATGAGCTAGTGGCACAAAATTTTAGGTAAACCATTTTTGGGAAAATTTAGGAGGATTCTTTATGATATTTTTAGAAGAAACAAGATAAGGGGTAGATTCATTAAATCCTACCTAATCCATTTGAACTAAAATTGAAAGCATGAAGATTCAAGAGAGAAAAGTATTAGAAGTCATGAAGAATCCATCTGCACACTTTTCCAAGTCATTTCCATTTGCAAAAAATCACTTGATGTCATTGTTTCCAGTTGTCAAATTCTGAGTAGCCCACTTTTACAGCTCTCCATCTGCACCCAGATATTCATCATGAGCCCAAATTGTAGATCCATATTCTCCTCATGATAGTGAACCAATCCCCCAAGTTTCTTTTCCCCAAGTGTCAATTTGCCCAATTTTTGAAGCCGATTCTGAATGCAATGTAGTGTTTTCTAACATGTTTATCTGTAGGAGATTTTAAGAAAAAAACTTTTTCGGTCAATATCTTTTGACCCTGAATTCATCATGAGACAAGATTCGACATGGTATAATTGTGCAAAACAAAGAATCAGTGTGTTAGTTTTTAGAGCCCAATCAGGTGTCTAGATCTATTTTTAAAGCTAGCCGACAAGCCCTGTTAGCATAAAATCACAAGTTGCAGATCAATGATAAAATGAGTTTAAAATGATGATTAATCAGTGATCAAATTTGATTCAAATCTAGTCAGATAATGAATGGATCAGTTGGGTAGTGTAATTGTTTGAAATCTAATTTTTTTTTAACCAAACCCACTCTGCAGTTTGACTGATTGCATCAGGCAACTGATAGGTATATGGAATTTTATCCATAGAAAAGATCAAAGACTTGCTTTTCAAGAATGGGAGGTGACCATAGCGGTTCATGATAAAAGTAGGAGGGTTTTCATTTGTATTGCCTGATTCATAATTACAGTATGTGGCACATATTATGTCCAGAGTTTTTTGTGTGTCAAAAATGAAACTAATACCCCCACACTAGTACTCAATTGCACTAGGCCAAAGATGGCAAAAGTATGCTCAAATTTTCCTATGATACATAAGTAAAACTTAGAAACATTGAAGCTTGACATACATGGTAACATCCCATCATGTTGAGGCTATGTGTCAAGGCAATATAAATGTTGTGAGAGTTGTCGTTGGCACCTCTATCACAACTAATGCTATACATTTTCCAAATGTATATTGGCTCAATGAACAAGAATAATTAATCATTTTCTTCTTTTGTCTATCCTTGCACCTTGTAATTGTTATCTTTTAACATTACACAAGTGGCATCACACTTTCACTCTTGCTTTGCAATTCCTCTGTAAGATGTAAAAGGAGATTAGTAGGCTATGACACTTGGTGGGAGCTTCACACACAAATAAAAAAGGGCAAATCTATTGGTTAGTGAAAGGCAAAGAATCTAATTGAAGAGCAAATGCCAATGATTATAGAGGAAGGTGAAAATAGGGGAGCCCATGTGGAGGGGCACTATCCTAGTCATAGTGTAAGAAGGCATCCATCATGCACAATAAGGAAGGCAATAGTGACATCCTTGTGTGGTTAGTCATAAATGGAGATCCGAATTTTAAATAAAAGAGCTATTGGTTACCAGGAAGGGAAAAGCCCATGTTAAGACAGGGGGAGACGTTGGCAGAGGAATCTCATGAATTGAAGAAGGGAGCTTGCATAGATGCCGATGGTTTATTAGGAAAGAAACCACCATGCAAAACTAAGATGCACCCTATGCTAAACAAAGAATTCCTAAGCAATTAAGAAGGCATGGCAGCAGTTAAGAATGATGACATCAATAGGAGAGTCAGTGCCAGTCAAAAGTAGAAGAGCTCCACACTGAAGCAAGCCATAGGAATTGCAAAGGAAGTTCCATGCCAAATGGTGGAAGAAGCCATCCAGTGTAAAAAAGAAAGGCCACATAGTAGTTTAAAAGGAAGAGACTACATTCTTCAAGGAAGCCACAACCAAAAGCATGAATAGGGCCAAAGAATGCAATCCTTGTTGGATGGGGATGCCAATACTAGTAGGTAAGTTTGAGAAGCCACCATGAAAAATGGAAGTCAAATTGTATTTGAAGCAGACCGTGTTTTTGGAGAAGCCAATATCATCGAGGAACTTGCAAAATAGGGTAGCTGGAGGGATTGTGGATTTAAGTTATACAAACAGAACCATTTGGATTGTATGTGATAGCTTTTTCAATTATTGCTACAACCAAACTAGACATTGTGCATTTTGATATGGTTTCATCATTCCCAACAACAAGAGTTACAACATCAGGGATGAAAATAATCTGATGAGGCTCCTCCAGAAAAGATTCGATGTCACATGAATAAGAGCATTGGGTGCTCATCATGCGAAAGCCTCTAGAGGGATTTGTTATGGTTTTGATACCTATTATTGTAGTGCCTCTAAATACTGCACACCATGCATTTTTCCAGTGGTTTCCACACACAAAACTGCTCTAGCGGTAAGTTTTCATAGTTTTGATTTTTAAAATGAATAGTCAAGGTTGCACACTATAGAAAGAGGAAGCTGCATGAGTAGATTAGGAAGATTGATCTATTGTTCATGGTAAATAATCCCACATGCCTTGTGAGGGAGTTCTAAAAAAAATTCAATATGTCGACACACACATACCAAGTGTCTAAAAAGGCACACCTTTTAAAGGCAGAGTTGTATGCTTGGTGGAGCCCGTGCTGAGTTGGAGGTGAATGAAGAATAATTTTGAACGTGAGCATGCCGACCAAGACTATGACATTAGCAAGTTGTAGGTGAACGAGAGAGTCAAAAATTTGGCTAGTTGCTACCTCGCTAGCCAAAAAATCCTAGCTTTTCTGGCTAGCAACATAGCGAGTCACCAAAAAACCATAAAAATCTAGTAGATAGTTGTGGATCCTGTGTGGCAGTGATGTGGTAGCATCAACAAACCAAAAATTGACAAGTGGTAGCTAGACAGTGATGGGTCCCTATTATGATGACATGGCACATAAAATGGAGATGGAAGGATATTGCGACACGTGACTTGATTGTGTGGATGTTGCTATCTCGCTATAGGGAAGATGCACAATAATTACCATAGTGAGATAGCAATGTTGGGGTGGTGTGAAAGTTGGTGATGATGTGGCACCAGCTATATAGAAAGTGATCTAATAAGAGATCAACACGTGGAAAGTGGTCAAGGAAGGTTGACCCAGAATTCATGGGTAAGGAAAATTCAAGAACAACTTTAAATCAATTATTTGAAATACTTGTCCAAAGACATTCCCTTACCCAATTTTTTAAAATTTGAAAGGATTTATGATAAAGTTTGAACCTTATAAATGGATAAATTTTTGAAAATTTCAAATGCTATGGAAGCCATGAGACAAAGGCTTGATCTTTATAAGGGCACAACTTGGGCATTTTTTTAAATAAAAAATGGGTGCTCCAATATACCACTAAAACTAGGAAGATCTAAATTTTCCAAATATAAAGTCAAATTGTGCACAGGTGCTCACTAGTTTGAGCTATAAGCCAATTTGTGAATTTTGGGGCATTCTCAACAGAACAGGAAAATTTTAACATTGATCATCAGAATTGGTTAAAAGACAAATATGAAGGTTTGATGAAATGTGAAAGTGAAGAAAATAAATTCTGAGATGTTTTCTTGGCTTCTAGAGGTTATTGTAACTAGTTTTTCACTTTTACCATGATTTCATTTTAACACCAAAATTAGTTACATTCTTTCATCATGAGATTTTTGAGATATTTTTGCCTTGTAGAGGCCAAATGATGGGATTTGATATGCAGTTGAAGAGAGAGGGTAGAAAGAGGTTTTTTCATCTTCTTGGAAATGAATTCTAAGTGGACACCTGTCAGATGCAGAGTAGATCTAGGAATTCCTTCTTCCTATATCATTCCCTTTCTTTCTCATTGTACAGGTTCCAATTTTTGGAGAAAAAACCAATCACTACTGTGATATCATGTTTTGGATCTAGTTTTGATGCGTTCCCATACTGTGATACCACATATTTTTTAGCAAATCTCTCTTGTATGAATAGCAGTAGGAGGGATAATATAGATAGTTCAGATATGTTAGGTGTTTTCATGTTTTAATTGCATGCATTTGATTGTATGTTTTCAAGGAAATGAATACAAAGAAGAAAGAATTTCATTAGCTTCCTTCTAATTCTCATTTCCAATCTCAATGAATTTTCAATGTTTTATGATCTTTGAACAAAGAGCTTAGGTTATAGTTGTAGTCCCTTAAGGCTATATGTTGTTTTATTGTTTCTTATGACTCAAGAAGTTATGTAAATACTTTGAGGAATCAATAGGGTTGCAAGTTTATTGAGAAGGATATCATGTAAGAATGAGATTCAGATTGAACATGGATGTCTATTTACAAGGTGAATGGATAGATCATATATCTAAAGATACAAATATGTCTCAGATATCTGTATATATGTGATTAACTCATGGAATTGCCCAATAGATAAGGCACTGATCATTTATAGGATCACTTGTTCATGTTGTTGCATATTAGGGGTTCTGTTGAATTTAAAATCTTTTAATCAAATCAATTCAATTTTTCATGTTTTGTAGTGGGCTGAAAGGAATTAACCCTCACTCAATTTGTGAATTTCATAGATTTGTATTTAGCTACTATAGATCTGGGTTATTGCATGAGTTATTAGGAGATATAAGGGGTTTTCATCTGTAGTAAATAGTTTTAGATTTATGTTTTAAATGCACTAGTACCATTCATTAAAACATCAAGGTTAACTTGCCTAGGTCTTGTAGAGCTTGAAGTGAAGAAGGAGTTATGCCTTAAAGTTGGCCCAAGATTGCAGTCAAGTGTATCCATCATAGGAAGTTGCTAGCCTTAGATGCATTTTTTTGGTTTCTTGGTCATTTTCAAAATTGTTAAATTAGGAGCCAACACTCTTAATAACCATGAAATGATTCTCCCTAAGACTAGCATAGAATCTTGAAACTATCCCTATAGATAATGCAATATTAGGTCTATTGTGTACTGCATATTGTAATTTTCCAATCATGGATCTATCAAATATTTGATTCACCTCAGTTAAATCATCATTCTTTGACAATTTTTCCTGTCACCATATGTGAACTTACTAGTTTGGAATCCTCCAATCCAAAAAATTTCAATACCTCCTTAACATACTTTGATTGAGTGATTTATATACCATATTTCATCTAATGTACTTGCAAATCCATAAAAAACTTGATCTCTCCAAACATAGACATCTCAAAATTCTTTCTACATTTCATTGCAAAATCCTTACATAAAGTATCTTGACCTCCAAATATGATATCATCAACAAAATATTTAGATAGTCAAATACCTTTGCCTTTCTCTGTCTTCAAATAGAGATCGTTGTTATCATCAGTCCTTTCAAATCCAATCTTCACAAGATAAGTATGAAGCCTTTCATACCATGCTCTTGGTGTTTGCTTCAAACCATTTAAAGCTTTGTGTAGTCTATATACCATATTTTTGTTGTCAGCATCAACAAATCCTTCTGGTTGTTCTATATAAACCTCTCTAATATACCATTTAGAAATGTAGACTTAACATCTATCTAATAAACTTTGAAACCTTTATATGTAGAGTAAGCAAGTATAGTTCTTAATCCTTCTAGTCTTGCAACATGGTAAAATGTTTCTCCATAGTCAATCCCTTCTTCTTCTCCATATCCCTTACAAACTAATCTTTCCTTATTTCTTATGACTTGACCATTTTTGTCTAATTTGTTTCTATATACCCACTTGGTACCAATCACATTATTATCTTTTGGTCTAGGAACTAGAGTCCATGTCTAATTTTTTTCAATGTGTTCAATCTCTTCTTCTATGGCTTTACTCCAATTTACATCCTTTAAGGCATATTTTACTATTTTAGGTTCTTGCATGCTCAAAAAACATGTGTCATTTCTCAACTTCTTCCTTGTCATTGGTCTAGCATCTTTATCTCCAATGATTTCTACAGTAGGGTGATGTCTCTTGACATACTTAGATAATCTAGGTTCTACTCAATTTGCTTCACTTGGTCTTTCAACTTCTAAATCACCATGTAAATCTTAGTCTGATAGTTCAACATCTCTTTCATGTACACTACATAATTAGAATGTGACTCAACTTCATTCTATAACTTGACACCTAAATGTAACTCAGTTTCTAAATGCAACTCGATTCCTGAATACAATTCGACATTCATAGTATGTGACTTGGTAGTCACTAAAACTTGTTTTTGGTTTGAAAATTGATTTACAACATCTACATCAGTAGGCATAACTTCATAAAAGTATACAAATGATTTTTATTCCTTTGGTTAATTCATAGCTTCATCCTCATATACTTTTGTATATTCATCAAATTTCACATTTGCACTTTTCACAACTTTGTTAGTCTTAGTATTTAAACACTTATAAGCTTTACTTCTTATGGAATAACCAAGGAATATACCTTCTTCACTTTTTGCATCTAGTTTACCATTCCTATAATCTTTGAGAATATAACATTTTCTTCCAAATGCATTAAAATATTTTACATTGGGTGAGTATTCATATCATAGCTTGAAAGGTGTTGAATGAGTATCTTTCTTGACTTGCACATGGTTCAAGGTATAGATAGTTGTACTTACAACTTAACTCTAGTATTTCAAAGTAACATTTTTCTCCATCATGAGTATCGTAGCATAGTTCATTATAGATATGTTCCTCCTTTTAGTAATTCCATTTTATGGAGGGGTCTTAGGAGAAAATGTCTATCTTTTGATTCCTTTGTCATTATAAAACATCTCAAACTCATTTGATGTAAATTCTCCTCCTTTATCAGATCCCAAATATTTCAAACTTTTATGTATTCCTTTCTCAACTCTTGCTAAGTACCACTTAAACATTTGGAAAGCATCAAATTATTGTTTTAGAAACATAACAATCACCATTCTAGAATAAGCATCAACAAGTAACATAATAGACTTATCTCCTTTGTATCTTTACACTTCAATTGGTCTGCAAAAGTAAATATAAAAAATTTCTAAGATTCCTTTAGATGTATGAGTCTTACTTATAAAACTTGACTTTATCATTTTTCCTAACTAACATTGTTTGTAAATTTTATTGTCAAGTTTCTTCAACTTAGGCAAACCTCTAACTCTTTTTATGATACTAATACTAACCAAGTTATCAAAACTAACATGACATAACCTCTTGTGCCATAGCCACATATCATCAAATTCTACAATTAAACAAGTAACATCCTCTATATCAAAGTAGAATAGATTACCTTTAGTTTGATCACCTTTTCCAATTAGTTTTCCATCAATATCATATATCTTAGCAATCTTGTTTTCAAAATTGACCTTACAACCTAGATTATTCAGTTGTGACATACTCAACAAATTATAGTTAAGTTCTTCAACATAGTAAGCATTGTCGCATAAAATCTTTTTTCTAAGCTTGATAGAACCTTTTTATTTTAAAAGAGATGGTGCATCATTACCAAATCTTACACTATTTCCATCATAATAATTCAAGGTAATGAGCTTACTTTTATCTCCAGTCATGTGATGTGAACACCTAATGTTATTGATCCATTTGTCATTCTTGTTCACACAAGACACTAGTGCAGTTGCCTCATCCTCATTAGATTCATCCTTCATTGTAACATACACCACTTCATCATCATGATCATCAAATCTATCTTTTTTTTCCTCTTCAGTAATGTAACAAGACTTCTTGCCTTTTTCTTTGTAATCTTTGTTGTCTTCATCTTGTCTACTTTTGTTCTTGTCACTACCTTTGTAATTCTTCTTCTCTAGACATTTAGTAGCAATATGACCAAACTCATTGCAATTGAAACACATGATAGGTAACCTACCTTTGAACTTGCCTTTATCCCTATAAAATCTCCTTGCTAGTAGTGCTTCAAGTTGATCTACATCTTCCTCATATGTATTTCTATCACTAAACACATATTTTTATTTCCTTCTTCTTCTCATTAGGTTCCTTTGATGACAATTTATCTTTGAAAAAAGATTCAACATTGAAAGTTTTGTAATTATCAAAATTAGATAGCTCAAAAGTAGTGAGCCTACCTACTAGAACTTCACGAGTTAGTTCATTCCCTCACATACATCATAGTTCTTGTATAGCATAAACTCTAATAGCATAGATAGGAAAAAGTATTCTCAAAACTTTTATTAGTATAGTATTATTATCTATTATATCAGTAGCTCCTCTTATTGCATTAACAACATCTTTTATCCTAGAAAAATATTGAGCAATATTCTCCTATTCTTGTATTCTCATATCATCAAACTTATTTCAGTATCCGACATTTTATTTGCACTACCACAACCATTGACATCAGCAAACTTAGCATAGTTTATGGAAGAAATAACCAACATTGCCTAGTTTTGTTCTTTCTTCTTTTTTAGATCTTCAATTGTTAAGACTCCACCAGGATCAACATGCTCAAAAACAATGCTAGATTATGCTTGATCTCCAAGATGCCCTAGGTGTAGCTTCATCATACTTTTTCATGTAGGAAATTTATCTCTATTAAGCTTGGGTACCTCTCTTTTTGACATCTTGATCTTGTTTCTTCTACTGCCTTCAAACTAGTCCTCTTATGTAGATGACTCTAATACCAATTTTTGGAATTCTTTAGAATAACTTAGAGGGGGGTTGAATCAGTTAACCAAGGTCCATATGTACAATTAAAACTTTTCACAGCTTAGTAAACCCATATCCATAAAACATTTTCATAATGCATGGATCTATTAGATTATGCAATGACTTAAACTTGTAGGTTACTATCAAATCAACTTTGTAGAAATTTAAACATGAAACATAACATATTCAATAACAAATTTGACACAATGATTTAATGTGGAAACCCAATTTGGGAAAAAGAACCAATAACATGCTACTCATTGTCACTCTTCTAAAGTGATGCCCTGTGAAAGGCCAACCCTATTAAAGGTTATAATGCACACTATTAAACATGACCTAGTTAAAGGATTTCAATCACCCTATTAGGATTGAGCCTTGTTAGAGGAATTTAGATCATTCACTTGGAATGTCACCTAGTTAAAGGATTTACAAATGACTCTTAGGTCAGCCTTAATACAAAGGATTTACCCTAGATTGGTACAATAATTAGAATGTAATAGTAAGGCTTGATCTAATAACAACTTACAATTCAATTTGTAGATTATAGATTTTTATTTCAGTCCTCCATTTTGCTTGGCTTTCACACACTTAAGCTCTAATAGCTTGTTCACCCTTCAAGCATCCATATCCTTAAGCCTTTTTTCTTTTCTTGCCAATGCAGTCTCTTCACTTAGGTTAGTTAATGAAGTAATACCCTAGACTCCTTGTCTTCCTGAGGTTCTCGCACATGAAAACCTTTGCTTCTAACCAACCATCTATATAAATAAAGAATTAAGATTTTTTTCATTCATCCTCCATCATTCATTTTAGGGTTAGGTTAGATTAGGTAGGATTCAATGAATCTACCCATCATCTCATTTTATTCCCTTCTAGAAATGTGGTCTCCTTCAATCCTCTTTGAATTCACCTCAAAATGGTTCACAATGAATTTTGTGCTACTAGCTCATCAAGTTTATCTTCCACATGGTTCAAAAAATCCAGTAAATCAAACTTGCTAGCTTATATTCATTGAATTCTTTATCTTTCTCATAATGTTGATACTTGACATTAACTAGCTTCTAGTGCTTAGCACATACTATGTTTCTTGGTATCCTCTATCAAATCACTCACCACGAACTAAAGTTTATTGGTGCTCAGCATCAACTAAACTTCACTTAGCTTGCACTATTTCACTTAGCTTAAATTAAAATTGACTTTTCTCATCTCCAACTAATTTACTGCTCAACTTTCACTAACTTTGTTCAGCACTTACTGTGCAAAATGTTAAGCTTGATAGACAAACTTTGTTTAACTTGTTCTTCTGAACTTGATCAGTGTAACCATCCTTTGCAACCTTAAGTAGATTATCAATGCACTATAATATAATTGTCTTAGCTAATCCTTGTACTCCTTTTCCATATCATAACTCAACCTTTCCTCTAGGTGCTATTGTTACCTCATTTGATCAAATCCTCTTCATTAATCAAATAAAAAATAGTGCTTAAATTAGATAAGCAATTGTCTTACTAGTAAGTAGAAGGTTTGACATCAGTGACAAAATAATGATTGAAATATATTTATCATACTTGTATTAATCAATTTTCAACAATTGTGAAGGTGAGCAGTACATTTTTGTTAGATATTTATCAAAAAATGTTAAGCCTATTAATGTTGAATGTGAGGTATGTGTTATGGATAAGTAAAGAAAAGCTCTTTTCCTAGCAAGAACTTTACTACAACAATAAAATTGGAGATATTTCATACATATCTAAGTGGTACTAATAAGACAAGAGGATTCTATGGTGAAAGGTACTTCATGATTATTGTTGATGACTTTTCTAGGATGATGTGGATAACATTCCTTGAAGAAAATTCTAAAGAGTTTGAGAAGTTAAACAATTTTTGTGAAGTGAATGACATTAAGAGGAAACTATTAGCTCCTAAGACTCCTAAGACTCCTAAGTAGAAAGGAATTTCTAGAGAAGAAATAGGTTTGTGATAGAGGTATCAAGAGCCATGATATTTTAGAATGATGTATCAAAGAAATTTTGGAGAGAAGTAGTCAATACATTAGTATATACAATGAACAAAGTATAGATTAGAAAAGGTATGAACAAGATATTTTATGAATTATGGTTTGGACATTCAACATTAGTGAAATATTTTAGAAATTTTGGAATTAAATGTTATATCAAGAGAGGTGATGATATTGGTAAGTCAGATGCAAGAAGTGATAGAAGTATGTTCCTTGGTTATTCATTGATAATCAAATCTTATAGATTCTTTAACCAAAGGACTAAGACTATTATTAAGAGAACAAATGTGAAGGTGGATGAGAAGTTTGGATTTAAAGAGAGAATGCTTGATTATAATTCTGATGATGAGGAAGCTAATCCTAAGCCTATCCTAGAAAATGTTGAAACTTTCTTTGAGACTAAAAATAATTTGTAGAATAACATCCACATTATGGAATAGACAAAAGAACCAAGATAAGAACTTAGTAAAGAAGTAAGAAATGAGCTAGTGACACTATCATCAAAGAAGAATATGACAAGGAGTCACCCCACTAACCTAATTATTGATAACAAATAAAAAGGAGGTATGACAAGAAACAAAGTTCATGATGAATTATGTTTGATTTCTCAAGTTGAACCAAAGAGTGTAGATTAAGCATGCAATGATGATCATTGGATTGAAAAAATGAAGGAATAACTATATTAGATTGTGAAGAATGTGACATTAGAATTGGTCCCTCTACCTAAAGACAAGAATTTTGTATGAACTAAGTGGGTTTTCAAAAATAAGATGAATTAAAAAGGTGTAGTTGTGAGAAACAAAGCAAGATTGGTATGTAAAAAGATATTCATAGCATAAAGGTATGGACTATGAAGAGAAAATTTCACTTGTTGTTAGAATTGAAGAAGTAAGGAATCTCTTGGCTTATGTAGCTAATAAAATGTTTAAAGTTTATCAAAGGGATGTGAAGTTGACATTTTTGAATGGAGATGGTGCATGGGCACCTAGGTGGGCTAAGGAAGACCTAGGGATCCCTTTAGGATTTTTGATTTTAGTGGTGCTAGCCATACCATTAGGTGAATAAAGGGACTCATGTAGTCTTAAGAATGTGGGTGTTAGGTTTGATAAGTCCAAATGAGTCAAAGTTTCTTCTAGTTGCTCACTAGGCCAAACTAGGTGTTTTGGGGAATAAAAGGGTAGAATAGTCAAATTGAGGTTTTGAGGCCATATTTAGGTTTTCTAATTCCTATTTGGATATTATGTTAATTTTCATGGCCTTTAGAGAAATTTTGAAGGTCTAACTCAACAAGATGTAAAAGTTGCTCAATTGTTGTCAATGACAATATTGACAACTTTTCTTGCATTTTGTGCAACTTTGTCAAGAAGAGGAGATAATTGTCTAAAATTGTTAGGATCACTCATATTATGACTATATGAGGCCATTCTAAACCTATTCATGGGGTTGGAGAAGTTAGTTTTTGGATTTGTACGGACTGAGCAACAAGTTCTTAGTAGGAGTTTTATGTTTTTGAGTGTTGTTGGCTTGTATATGGATTAGATTTGGATTTTTCTAGATTAGAAGTATTAAAGTAGGTTTATTTGAGTTTATGTGTGGATTTATTTTGTTGTTTCATAGGGTTTTGGTGTTGGAAATATGATTGAAAAGCTCATTGTTGTTGAAGATCAAAGAGGGAGATTGTTGTAAAAGAATGTTTTCAATCATTGTTTTGTCATTGATGTCAAACCTGCTATTTGTAGGAATGGCATTTTCTTATAAGATCTAAGTGTTATCACCTAGTTGATTGATGAAGAGGATTTGACCAACAAGATGTAACAAGAGCACCTAAGGGAAAGGTTGAGTTATGATGTTGTAATGAAGTGCAAGTGTCAGTTAAGACAATTTTTAAGTAATGAATTGATGACATACTCAAAGATATAGAGGTTAGTCACACTTAAAAACATCGAAGGAAGAAGTTATAACAAGCTTGAGTACAAAGCTTAAACTAAAATTATAAGTGGGTGCTGAGAAAGCTAGTTGAAGCTGAGCAAATTTTTAGTAGAAGCTGAGTAATAGAAATTTCTAGTGTGTGTCAAGTGATCTTCATGTGCCAAGTGAAGATTAGGTGCCGAACATAAAAAAAAAATTAATTGCTGCCAAGTGATCTTCAAGTGCCGAGCATCAGGAAAAACATAGTTGATGTCAAGTAACACAGTATGTGCCAAGCACTAGTATTTATATAGTGCCAAGCTACTACATTATTTCAAAAGATGAAGATTTTCAAAATCTAAATTGACATAGTGGTTACATTGAATTTTGTGAACAAGTTGGAAGATAAGGATGATGAGTTACTGGCATAGAATCCTATATAAATCATTTTTGGGTGAATTCTAAAAGATTATTCAATAAATTTCTAGAGGAAATAGAATATGGGTTAGATACAATGAATCCTACCTAATCCATGCAAATTGAAAATTGAAAAATGGAAGAATCAAGCGAGAAATAGAACTCCAAGACTTCTATTTAAGAATTCATAGACCAAGAAGCAAAGAGCTACTAATATTGTTGTTGTAAAAGAGCTAATTCTACAAAGAAGTTAGAAGGGTGTCAAGGAGAAGACATCTAGGCGAAGGAAGAGCACAGAGGCTTTGCTTCTACAAGTGATCATGAAGAGATGATTACACTAGTACATTGAGTATGGAGACTCAAGGTGACAAAGATTGAAAGGAGGACAAGCTATCAAGAGTTGTAGAGATCGAAGGCCAAGCAAGGGTATGAGCTAAGAAGTGAACTGAGATATGCAAGATAAGTTGTATCTTGTAGTCGAGTCAAGATTTTCTAATACTCTCTAAAAATTGTATTAGATCTAAAAATTCTATGGACTTAGGTTGGCCTAATAGCCATATGTAAATCCTTTAACAAGGTGGCATTCCAAACAAATTTTCTAAAGTCCTTTAACCATGCACACTTCTAATAGGGTGGTTAAATCCTCTAACAAGGTCACATTTAACAATGTGTTGTAAGCCTTTAACAAGGCAAGCCTTTCATAGGGCATCACTTCAAAAGGGTGAAAATTGAGCAGCATGTTACTGGTGGTTTTTCCCAAATTGGGTTTCCACATAAATCAATGTGTCATGTGTTGATTTCTTATGTGTTATACTTGTATGTTGATTTACAATAACTTGTTGATTAGATAAGTTCAATGAATGGTTGAATTGGTTCACTACACTTAGTGAAAAGTTTGAATAGGAGATTTGGACCTTGAATAATTGATTCACCTCCCCCCCCCCCTCTCAGTTATTCTAAAGCATTTCTAACAGTTGGGTGCTTGATTAAATTCTTTTGGTTTCGACTAGCATGTTGTTCTGAATCAGGCTATTTGCAAGAATGGGGTCATAGGTCCACTTCCCACCATGAGTTTTTTATGACCTTTTGGGATTTGGAAAAGGACCCCATGTACATTTTTAATAGTGAAATTGGTTTTTTAGAATGCTAAGGATTTGTTTTTGAAGTGATGCCCTAGGCAAGTCCTAGTAACTTGGTTAGAGATTATAGTGTAGAGCAAGTGGATTTGGAGTTGTTAAACTTCAAATAGAGATTGGAACATATTAGAAGGTGTTGTCACATAATCCAAATCCATGTGGAAAGCATTAGGAGAATCCCCAAGAAAGGTAAAACCTTCTTTGCATTTGACTGTCTACCAAACCCTTAAAACCATTGTTTTAAGGCTATAATTGTGCTAATACTATACGAATATATTAAGAAACCTAGACCCCCATAATCCTTAATGTCTTTAAAAAGGGTGTCTATATTGGTAGTTTTTTTTACCCCTTGTTAATAGTTTTTGCAAGATATTTGGGTTTTTCCTCAATTGGGGGATAATTGCTTCTAGACACGTTACAAGCATTTGGAGGCATTCTTGCTTGGTTGGTGGTTTTCATCCTAATTTTGATTAATGACCTTATAGGAAGTTAAAATACCTTCTTAGATGAGAAATCATCCATTGGGGAAGTCAAATGCACATTTTTGGTTGCATGTGATATTAGTGAGTTAACAAGCATGTTTGTTCTACCTATTTGATTGACACTAGTTGGATAGTTTGGGACCTCTTGCATAGAGTCCTAATGAGTATAGGGTGAGTAAAATCCCTATTTGGTCAAGCTAATGACCTAAAGAAACCATAAAAGAGCTTGGGGTAGAATCAAGATTGGTTGTTACATTAGAGTAGTATTAGAGAAAGTTGAGAGCATAAGAAGTGGTGTATGTCTGTAACTATCAGAGAGTAAGTGGGTGAGTCCAATATGGTGACTAATGTAGAGCTAGCTAAGGAAGTGGATGAGTAGAAGGAGAAAAATAAACTCCTTAAAGTAGCATTGGAAGAGGTGATGAAAAAATTGGATGAAGTTGTTGATGTATCTAAAAGGAAGGAAGAAGAAGACAATGAGAAGGGTAAGGAGGTAGTAGAAGAAGATGTTGTACCTAAACTAGACCCTATATTGAATGAGGAATCTTTCTTGAAAGCTATTAAAGACCTAGGAAGGAAATATTTAGATGGTATACCACTATTAATTGGAAAAATGGATATAGATACAATGATGGATGTTGTTCTTAGATTGGTTTTGACAACTGAGTATCAACACACTTAACCAATTCTCAAGATGATGCTGAGTATAACATAGATGCCAAGCTATGATATGCGCCAAGCTAGAGATTCAATAGGTGCTGAGTGAAATTTAGGTGCCAAGAAATATTCAAGTGCTAAGTGATAAGTGACGCTGAGTCACTATAGGTGCCAAGCAAAGTATAGATGCCAAGCTAAATAGAATTATTATATGAGCCGAGTGAGACAAAATTCCTATATGCGCTAAGCATTAGCAATTAGTAAGTGTCGAGTAACACATAATCAACATATGAGTTTGTGCCTTCACAAACTAAGATGTAAACCATTTTTGAGCTGACTCAAGATGAATCTCAAAGGATCTTGGAGATAAGATTGAATCTTTTACATTCCCTATGAAATCAACATGCAACCAATAAGAAAAATGAAAAAGCATGCAACCAATAGGAAAAGTGAAAGAATTGAGTGGGAAAAGAAGAATGAATACTGATTATAGATTAATACCTAACACTAAGTCTTTGAAGCCTTTAGAAGGAGGATGAAACCCCATTATGTGTGTATGTGAGAAGTGTATTGGAGAAAGCTAGTGAAGTTCGTAAGGGTGTAAAGACTTAGAGGGAAGAGTAGCATTGCAAAATCTAGTTGGTTAGAATAAAGCATCAAAATTTTGAGGAGAGACATATTAGATTAGGAAGAATCAGAATAGACAAGGTAGAATGAGGATTTGGAATCAACAATTGAAGATTGCAAGTCATCAGGTCAATAGTTTCTAATACTCTCTATCCATTGTATTAGGAATGAAAATCCTATGATGATAGGTTGGTTTAATAGCCATGTTGTAAACCTTTCAACAAGGTGCTAAATCCTTTAATAAGGTAACATTCCAAGTGAATGTTTGTAAATCCTTTAACTAGGTCACTTTTAATAAGGTGTAAATTCTTTAATAGGATAGGCCTTTCATAGGGCAGACCATTGGAAGTGGTCAAACTTTGTAACTTGAATAGTTACATATGGCTGTAGTGATAATTTATGGGTGTCATCCCCACCCTAGTTTTACCTCCTCATTCTGGAGGGTTTTTAGGTGACTAAAACCTTGTGTTAACTATTTTCATGTATGTCTTTCTTTTATGTTAATTAGATATGTTAGATGCATGTGAATGATCTCAGCTAAAATGTTTAAAATGTTAAAATTTGGTTACTTCTGATTCAACCCCCCCCCCCCCCCCCCCCCCCCCTCAGAAGTAAACATTCCCACTTGTAAATTCCAATAATTGGTATCAGAGATAAATTCTCACAAGGAGGAGCTTTATAGCTTGGAGAAAAGATCTAGAAATGGAAGTCTACAAACTTGGGAAGATCATAGAAAATCAAGTGATTGATGTACAACTTACTCTACACACTTTGGAAGAAGCCAGAGAAGAACTGAGAAAATCCTTAAGGAAAAGAAGAGACATCACCATAGCTAAGAATGATACACAAAACAAGGAGATTGACACTAAAAAATTGTTTGCAAATGGAGATTCCAAAGAGTTTGATGTAGCAATAGCAAATCTAATGGGGAAGAATAGAGCCCAAGTAGAAGAAATTAGAACACTCAAGATTGAACAAGAACCTCAAGCAATGGTGCTTTGTGAAGTGACTGAACAAAATCAAAGAGCTACTAAAGATAAGGTTATGCTAGAAAAAGATAAGAGAAACCCTACCAATAGATTGGAGGAAAAGTCAATTGAGCTTACAAGAATTTCCAATATGTAGCTAGACACCCTAAGTCAGATGATTTATGCACATCATGAACTAAATGTTAAGGACATTGAGATATGCACATTGAAGATGCAAAATGAGAAACTACAAAATGAATTGAAAAAAGAGAAGGAAATTTAAGATAGCTTCAACAAACCTAATGAGGCCATCAAGTACTTTGAATAGCTACTAAAATCACCAAGAGCCAATAATGATACTTCAGGACTAGGATACACGAGCATTGAAAAAGGACAATCATCCAAGACAACAAAAGAAAGAAGTGACAAAGGTAAGAACACTAAACCTACTTGTCATTTTTGTGGTAAAAAATAACATACCTCTAATGTATGTAGGAGCAAGAATGCCCATCAGCGTGACAAACCTAAAAACATGGGTCACTATCACAAATGTAACAAGGATGCCAAGCACATGATTGTAGGACTAGGACTATCAAAACACCAAGATTTGAAGGTCAGTACTATAATTTCAAGAAGTATGGACATAGAGATTTTGAGTGTAGATCAAAACCTATGTGAACATCTAATCAATCAACAAGGGGAAATAATAATGGAGATTAGTATAATTGGGACTACAACACCAGGTATAGTTGCCACTACTATCAAGAATATGGGCACATCCCTAAGAATTTCATAAGAACACATTTTAGTGGAAATTACAGCAAGTGGTTCAACCAGACTACATGCTTTAGTTGTTTAAAGAATGGTCATATTAGCAAGAATTTCCCAACAAGTTCAAAGGCACCCAACTCAAAGTTCAAAAAAGGAAAAGATAAGGTAGATGTTGAACAGATCAAAGGAGAAATGAATAAGACATGGAAAAAGAAAGATGGAAGCAACAAATCAAATGAAGGGACCACTTCACCTAAAAGGTCAAGTGGTCACACTTCAACCAACTAAGCAAAAGAAGGCATGAGAAACTGATATACAAAGTTTTATCATACATAAATTCCTATGCAAGCAAGTACTAAAAAGGAAAGATTAGCATGAATGGAGATGCAAAGCTAAAACTTCAAGTTTTCACCAATATTACAGAGTTTAGAAAAAGTTGCCTTTAGATGCTAAGTAGAATCCCAGTACATGTCGAGTTAATTGCTAAAATTAGTTGAAGCCAAGTGAAGGATACTTTAGAAGACACTAAGTGGTGGAAAGACAATGGAAGTTGAGTAATGTAGAAATTCTTAAGAAGTCGAGTGGACAACTATAAATTCACTAAGCATTAAATGTTATGAAAATAGGGTATATGATCACATTTTGAACCATTTTTCTTAATTGTGATCAAAGAGAAAAGATGAAGAAGAGTGCAGAATGACTTCAAAGTAGAGAGTTTAGCATTTGAACCAATTTCAATAGTGATTTAGCACAATTTCATCAATTCAAGGTATTTACACTAGTGCCAAGCTATGCAGTTTCACATTTTCTTCATGTTTCAACCCTAGCTAGCACAAATGGCCTCTAGTTCTAGGAAACCACAGGAGAAAAAACTATTTTAGGTCCAACTAGTATCAAATGAGGTAAAACAACCTAATTTCCAACCAATCCCATAAGTAGCATACAAAAATTACCTAGTCAGAGTCCTATTTGTAATAACTCCTAAGGTAATTATGGTCCAAGATGTTAGGAGATGTTACAATTGCAAAATTGGTGCCATAGGAGATATGGAGATGAGGGAAGCCTATGACAAATTGTGTGAAAATAGAGTCTTGAAAGAGGAGTACAGAATCGTTGAGAAGAAGGGTTTGACTCATGCCCTGGAATTCCCCATAGTTTTCAAAAAATGGATCAGGATTGTGTTAAGCAGAATTTATGATGGAAGTTTGCAGCTAGAAGATGGTCTAGTGAAGATAACAAAAAGGATTATACATAGAGTAATAGGGTATCCAACCCTAAATCAGCCAAAGACCCTTAGAAGTGACTCTAAGGAAGCAATTGAGAAGAACATAGGTGCCAAATGGAATAAGAGAGGAATGACTATAGATACAATACAAGACCCTTTTGTTGACTTTTCTATTAGGGTTATTTCATACAAATTTTATCAATCCAGAAGACTTAATAGTGTACCATGCATTGTAGTGGATTTTGGATACAAACTAGTGAAAAAGGATCATACTTATGATCTTGTTGAATTGCAATTGCAACAGATCAATGAAAACTTAGGAGAAATAAGGAGAACTAAGGGAGCACAGTGCAAGTTTGGTGCAATTTTGATTTGCATATTTTTCTATGTACAGAATGAATTTCCATCCTTTGGAAAAGTAAGCTGGAAAACCAATAGGTCTATATTAGCTCAAGTAAATGAATATATTGAACAAATGGGAGCTAATTTTGAAACTCTTATGAAATTTATTTTGAAGATTTCAAGAAGACCATGAAACATAGATTGAGGATACTAGTTTCATTGGTAGAACAACATGTGAATGATGTATGTTTTCTTGTAGATATTGATTATACTTACATACAAGCAGCCATACCAAGGGTTAGATGGTTACGACCTCTTAGATATGAGATAAATATAGATGAGGCATCTATAGCCATAACTACAGTATTAGTAGAAGAAATAGACAAGAATGCACCACAATTTGGTACTTATCATGTGGTAAGATCAAAGGTAGACATGGAGTTAAAAACTACCTCTGCATTGAAGAAAAGGGAAAAACTTGTAAAGAAGTTAAAGGCTAAATTTTGTGAAGGCACTGCTAAAGAAGAAGAAGATGCAGAAGCAAAAAAAGATGAAAAAGAACAAGGTCGAGAACCATTAGCATTGACACAAGGCATGCATGAGGATGTAGAGGAAGAAGAAGGTGCTGAGCAAGAGGCACCCAAGGCTGAACCCAAGAAGAGAAAGGCATAGAAATAGCCTACTGTACAGCCCAGAGGGAAGAAGAAAGTAGCTAAGCTAATCCTAGCCAAGCCTACTACAAGGGCAAACACTAGGGCAACAACAAAAGTGAAAAAGGAATAGGCAAAGAAAAAAGCCACAAAGAAAGGAGGGCTAGTAGGAAAGAAGAGAAGTATGTTGCACCCCTAGAGTCAGATGAAGAAAGGACAAAATCTGACAATGAGCAATTCAGAGTCGTAAGTCACACCACCAAATCTGATCTTGAAAATGTTTGTGACAACATTAGGGACAATGAAAATTTAACTAGCTTAAAGATTATTGATTTTAATAAGTTAAGTAGAAAAGAGCAGAACATAGTGAAAGAGTCTATCTACACTATGATGGCCAAGTTCAAGACTACTCCACTTGAACTAGATAATTCTATGCCTAAGGAGCTAACCTCCATTGTTGAAAATAAATGAAATTATTGCCTAAAAATGGAGAAGGAAATAAGGAGTCAACATTGGCTCATGTAATGCTAGACCTTACAAAAGGTCAAATAAGCAAGGCTAACAAGAACCATAGGAGCAAATTAGCACCCAAATACAAAGCCTTCAACATTCTACAGAATAAGATTGAGGATGTTGTTAAGAAATCCACACAAATGTGGAAATTGATTTCTGGGTTGACTACTATCAAGGAAGGGAAAAAAGATCCCTTTGAAGGAAGGAATGATGATGAGGAAGGAGAAGAAAATGACGAGGAAGAAGGAGAGAAAGAGAAATAAGTGGTTACAATGGAGGAGAAGACATAGAAAGGTGATGAGGCAACAACTAAAGAGCAGCATTAGGAATAGAGTGTCCAAGACACCTAGTTGACCCAATCCTCCACATACAACACCTAAATCTACTGAAACTATAATTTTCAAGGATGTTCCTGAAACCTAAGGTCAGAACATCAATTCATTGATTGCAGAGGATCTCAAAAAGATCCTTCAACAAACAACATTGCAATCACAGTTGTGCACAAATCCTATTTTAGTGAGTGTAGAAGAGTTACAAAAGGTTGTAGCTGATATAAATAAGGAGAAGGTAAAAACAAACAAGAACCACCTTCACAACCTCCTACAACTACAAGTAATCAACCAAAAGAGAAAGTAGCACAAGACACAACTGCTAAGGTTGATTCTTTAGTTATAGTAACTGCCAAGGAGCAAGATAAGGAGAAAATAGGACAAAACAATCCTACAATATAAATCCAAGGTGCACCTCCTCAAATCATTGTAATTGATCAAGGTAGAAAAGAAGAGGATAAGGAAAAGGAGAAAACCCCCAAGGAAAGAGAGAAAGAGGTAATATAGACATTGGTTAATTTGCCTACCTCAGGGACTCCTGCCAAGTAGCTAAGCACTGATGCAATACCACTACAAATATTAGCACCAAGATCAAACTCCACCAAGGTACCAAGGGTACTTCACTATGGAGACCTTGCACTTGATGAAGATTAATTCACTATGGAGACCTTGCACTTGATGACTAAAAAACAATGAACTTTTCATAGATCAACGAAGTGCAAGAGGCAGTAGAAAGGAAGAAGAAACAAGAGATACTCAGAAATGAGTATACACAGAGGTAAGCACTAGTAGAAGTCAAAGAAATCTTCCTTGATGCATTCAACTTGCCAGTACCTAATGAAAGAAAGCCCATTATGGAGCAACTATCCAACATAGTGGAATGTTGGGATTAAAGATAGGGTAACTGAGAGGGGGGGGTGAATCAGTTACAAACAAAAATTAATCCACAGATCCCTTAGATGTCTTAAAGATCTAGTTACTACTGATACTCAGTAAACAATGTTGTAACTTGGTAAATTAAATTATTACTTATTTTCAAGTATTCATGTATGTAACTAAAAACAAAGTGAACACAAGAGACACCAGATTTAACATGGAAACCCAATATGGGAAAAACCACCAAGTAACTAGTAACCAATTTTTCACTCTTCTGAAGTAACCCCTATTACGAGCTAACCATGTTAAAGGTTACAATACACACTGTTAGGTGTGACCCTGTTAGAGGATTTAATCACCCTATTATGAGAGGCCTTGCTAGAGGTCTTTAGAACAATTCAACAAAACTATCCCCTTGTTAGAGGATTTACAAAATGGTTGTTAAACCAACTCTGTTAAGAGATTTGAAATCACTGCTACAATGGTTAGAAAGCAACAATGAATTGACCTGAACAAGATGCAACTAAATTTGCTAGTTATAGGTCTCTGTTTAGCATCATTAGATTGTCCTTGATCAAATATGGCTCTGCTGCTCCTCAATGATCTCTGATCATCCTCCAAATCTATTTCCACAATAATCAGTCTTCATATCACATTAATTCCACATACTTTTTCACTTACAATTTGCAACTTGATCTCTTACTTACACCATTTAGATTTTCAAGTTGGCTCATTCACATGTTACATTTACCAATAAACCATACATTAGTTGGCTATAGATATTACTCTGAACAAATAAATGATATTTCATAAAATAATGAAATCCTTTATTGGCTGACCCTGCTCAGTAAATACTTCTTCCAAAAATTTCCTAAGTTAACCTTCTTGACTCAGTTAACATTGTAATATCCTTAAAATCCTTTCGCTACCAAGTTTACTTAGTAAGAACTAAATCTCATCGATAAGAACTACTTCTTCCAAATTACTTTTGATGACCGAGTGAGCTCAGTAAGAACTACTTCTTCCAAATTACCTTTGATGACCAAGTGAACTTGGTAAGAACTACTTCTTCCAAATTTTCTTTGCTGACTGAGTGAACTCAATAAGAACTATTTTTGTCACATTTTCTTCGATTACCAAGTGAGCTTGGTAAGAACTAAATTTCTTTGATTACCTTGAAAGCTCGGTAAACATTGTCCTTTGTCTAGCTGACCTTCTAAGCTCGGTAGACACTATCCTTTTCCTTGCTGACCTTCTGAGCTCAGTAGACACTATCCTTTGCTTTGCTGACCTTCTAAGCTTGGTAGACACTATTTGATGACTGATATGACATTTGTGTGACATCAAAGATAACATACAATTGAAACATTATGTCCAACAATCTCCCTCTTTGGCATTGATGGCAACACAACATGTCATAGCAGAATGAAATTTGAAAACAAGTGTTTTAATGATAGAATACAAAACTCCCTCTTTCATAATAATCTCTCCCTCTTACACAAACTCTTATTATTTGCAAATTTCAGAAAGATATGACAGTATATTCTCTCTCTTTGACAACACATGGCAAAGACAACTCAAAACAACTAAATAACATTACATCTGATGTACTAATTCATATGTAATAACTTCATGTATTTTCTGCATCAACTGATAGATTTCAAATTCTGTTCATGTTGACGCATCACTAAAACTATATTTTAGTGAGCTTCAGATAAGGGAATGACCCCTAACTTACCTCTTAGATACAAGAATGCATCCTTAGGTAAAGGCTTTGTGAATATGTCAACAATTTGTTCCTTTGTATGCACATATTCCAATCTTATTTCCTTTTCTTGCACCAATTCTCTAATAAAATGATATTTTATGGCAATATGTTTGGTTTTTGAATGCATCACTAGATTCTTGGAGATATTAATTGCATTTGTGTTGTCACAGAATATAACAACCTGTTCTTTGATTTCTTGCTTCATACCTTCCAATAATTGTTTAAACCACACAATGTTTGAGCAATTTACTACTACTGCAACATATTCAGCCTCTACTGTGGATTGAGATGTACAATTCTACTTTTTTCTTGTCCAAGAAACCAACCTTTTTCCAAGAAAGAAAGCTCATCCACTTGTGCTCTTTCTATCATCAATATTTCTTGCCCAATTTGCATCAGTAAACACCTTTAAATCCAATTTTCCTCCAATTTTATACCATAATTCATAATCTTCAGTTCCTTTTAAGTATCTCATGATCCTTTTGATTTCCATTATGTGATTTTCTTTTGGTTTTACTGAGAATCTTGCTACAATCCCTACTACAAGGGCAATGTTTGGTCTTGTGTGCACTACATATTGCAACTTTCCAATTATAGATCTATACAATGTCTAATCCACTTCCTTTGATTCACCATCCTTGGTAAGTTCAAATCTAGTACACATAGGAGTCCCAACTAGTTTGCAATCTTCCATACCAAAATTTTTCAGTATCTCTTTGATGTATTTAGATTGAGTGATGTAGATTCCATTCTTATTCTATTGAATTTGAAGAACAACAAAGAATTTTATTTCACCAAACATTGACATTTAAAATTCCTTGTTCATTTGTTCTAAAAATTATTTACAAAGATCATCATTTCTTATGAACACAGTATCATCTACAAATATTTCTACCAAAAAAATTTTATTATCTAGTCCTTCCTTTATGTACAAACTGTTATTGTCATTAGTTCTTTGAAAACCAATCTAAATAAGATAGCTATGCAATCTTTCATAACATGCTCTAGGGGCTTGTTTCAAACTGTATAATACTTTATGCAATTTGCAGACCATGTCCTTCTTGTCTAGATGAACAAAACCTTTAGGCTATTCAATGTAAACCTCTTCATCCAATATGCCATTGAGAAATGTTGACTTGACATCCATCTAATAAACTTTGTATCCTTTGAATGAAGCATATGCAAGTAAGGTTATGGAACCTTCCAATCTTGCAACAGGAGCAAAAGTTTCTCCGTAGTCTACACCTTCTTCTTGTGAATATCCTTTGCATACTAGTCTAGCTTTGTTCCTTGATACCTTACCATCTTCATTTAGTTTGTTTCTGAATACCCATTTTGTTCCAATTAGATTCTTGTCTTTGGGTCTAGGTACAAGAGTCCATGTTTCATTTTTCTCTATCTTTTATATCTCTTCATTCATAGCTTCAATCCAACTCTCATTGTCTAGTGCATCTTTGACATATCTAGGTTCAAAATCAGCAAGTAAACAAGTGCCTTTCAACTTACTTCTTGTCATTGTTCCTTCTGATTTATCAGCAATGATTTGATCTGGTGCATGATGCTTTCTAACATACTTGGCTAACACGGGCTCCTTGCCTTTTGAATGACTTGCATTATTATCCTTTTGGGTCTCAACTTCTGGTTTTGATTTTGGTTGCTCAGGTTCAATAGATGCTAACTTAGTAGCTTCTATTTGCAACTTGGGTTCTTGCAGCTTAGTAGATGCTAACTTGGTTTGAACTTCTTGTGACTCAGTTAATGAAGACTCTAGAGTTGAGGATTCCTAATTAATGGGTATACTTGGCATTGTATCAGGTTCAATGTAAATAAATCTTCAATAGTCTTTAGGTTTCTTTTTGCTTTCTTCTTTTGTTCTTGCTGCAAACTCATCAACTTTCACATGTGCACTTTCTATGACTTTGTGAGTAGATAAGTTCAAACATCTATATGCTTTACTTTTGCAAGAGTATCCCAAAAATATTTCTTCATCACTTTTTACATCAAATTTATCTTTTCTAGATTCTTTCAAAATGTAACATTTGCTTCCAAATACTTTTACATTACTTACATTGGGTTTGTAGCCATACCACAACTCATAGGGTAGTTTGAATGAGTCCTTTTTCAGTTGTACTCAGTTCAAGGTATGAGCTGTAGTGCTGATAGCTTCCTTCCAGTATTTGACAGCAATGTCTTTCTCAATCATTAATTTTTCTACATAATCCATTATAGATCTATTCCTTCTTTCTACTATTCCATTTTGTTCTGGAGTTCTAGGTGTTGAAACCTATCTTTTGATTCTCCTTTTAATGAAAAAGTTATTGAACTCATGTGAAGTGAATTCACCACCTCTGTTAGACCATAAGCATTTTAATCTTTTGCCTGTTTCTTTTTCTACTCTGGCCAAATACCATTTGAACTTTTCAAATGCTTATGATTTCTCTCTAAGGTACAAGATAGTCATCATTCTTGAATAATAATCAACAAATAGAATGAAGACTTTTTCACCCGTATAACTTTCAATGCCAATAGGTCCACACAAATCAGTATACACAATTTTTAGAACTTCTCCAATTTGATAGTTCTTGCTTTTAAAACTAGTCTTTCCCATTTTACCAATTTGACAATTCTTGCATAGACCAACCTTAGGTTTCTTTATGTAAGGAATACCTCTTACTTTCCTGAATTTATTGATTTTTATTAAGTTGTCAAAGTTTACATGACACAACCTCCTATGCCATAACCAAATTTCTTCAATTTGAGCAATGAAACATGAACATTCACCAAGTTCAAGATTAAATAAGTTACCTTTTGTTTGAGTACTTGATCCAATCAGCTTTCCTTTGCCATCCAGCAATCTTGCTTTTCCATGTATAAATTCTACTTTGAATCCATTATTTAGTAGTTGTGCCACACTCAAAAAATTGTGCTTTAGTCCTTCTACCTAGTATGCATTATCACAAACAAGTTCCTTGGTTAGTGAGATTCTTCCTTTTCCTCTTATACAACAAGGTTCATTGTTACCAAATCTTACATTGCCACCATCATAGTCTTCAAATTATTCAAATTTAGTTTTACCACCAGTCATGTGATGAGAACAACCACTATCTATGATCCATGTATCATTTTTTCTCATATGAGAAATTAGTGTCATTTCCTCATCATTATCAAATTCATCTTTTACAACAATGTAGACAATTTCATCTTCTTCTTCTTCATCAGAATTATTAGAATCTTTTGCCATAAAACATGTTTTCTTACCTTTATCCTTGAATGATTTGAAGTTTTTCTTGAGATTGTACTTGTAACCTTTCTTCTCATCTTTGTTCTACTTATTTGGGCACCTGGCAACAATATGTCCAATTTCTTCACAAGAAAAATAGATTAGAGGAACCTTAACTTTGTATTTCCCTTTACCTCTTAAATATTTTCTTGCAAGTAGAGCTTCAACCACTTCAAGATCACTGTCTGAACTTTGATTTGATTCTTTATCACTGTCGAATTGTGGATCCTTTATCTTTTTCTCTTTTTCTTTGAGTGAAAGCTTGGCTTCAAATGCTGATTCAACATTCTTGGCATCTGGAACATAATTGTCATAGTTGTCTAGCTCAAATGCAATCAATCTTCCAACTATGGCCTCTAAATTTATTTTATGATTTGCCTCACAACTCCTTTCTTGAATTTTAGAGACTCCGATTACATAAATGGGAAGTAGAGTTCTAAGAACTTTACTTATAACTGTCTCCTCACTGATATCTCCTCCAGATGATTTGATTGCACTAACACATACTTTAAGTTATTCAACATACTTTGCAATATTTTCATCCTCTCTCATCCTCATTTGATCAAATTGTCCTCTCAAACTTTTTGCTTTGGCTCTTCTTACATTATCATCTCCTCCATAGATTTCTTTTAGCTTGTTCCACATTTCAAAGGCACTTTTGCAATCCTTGATGTCATCAAATTCTTCATAACTCAGAGAAAATGCTATATCTATCATCATGTTGTTGTGAGTCTTTTTTTCAACAATATCATTGAAAGATAATGTACCTAAAGGTTCTTCATATTTTTCATCAAGGTGCTTTAGCCCTGTATCACCAATAAAAACCAAATGAAGCCTTATCAATCCTTGCCATGCTAAGAAGTTTTCCCTGTTAAGTCTTGGAATTTTCCTTTAGTAAGACATCTTGATCTTTAGCTTAGATCCTTGAAATCTTTTCCTATAAGCACCAATAGCTCTGATACCAATTTTTGGGATTAAAGATAGAGTAACTGAGGTGGGGGGGGGGGGGGGGGGGGGGGGGGGGGGGGGGTGAATTAGTTACAAACAAAAATTAATCCACAGATCCCTTAGATGTCTTAAGGATCTAGTTACTGTTGATACTTGGTAAACAATGTTGTAACTCGATAAATTAAATTATTACTTATTTTCAAGTATTCATGTATGGAATTGAAAACAAAGTGAACACAAGAGACACCAGATTTAACGTGGAAACCCAATATGGGAAAAACCGCCAAGTAACTAGTCACCAATTTTTCACTCTTCTGAAGTGAGACCTGTTAGGAGCCAACCTTGTTAAAGGTTACAATACACACTGTTAAGTGTGACCCTGTTAGAGGATTTAATCATCCTGTTAGGAGTGGCCTTGCTAGAGGTCTTTAGAATAATTCAACTGAATTGCCACCTTGTTAGAGGATTTACAAAATGGCTATTAAATGAACTCTATTAAGAGATTTGAAATCACTACTACAATGGTTAGAAAGCAACAATGAATTGACCTAAACAAGATGCAACTAAATTTTTTGGTTACAGGTCTCTATTTAGCATCATTAGATCCTCCTTGATAAAATATGGCTCTGTTACTCCTCAATGATCTCTGATCATCCTTTAAATTTGCTTCCACAATAATTAGTCTTCATATCACATTAATTCCACATACTTTTTCACTTAAAATTTTCAACTTGACCTCTTACTTATACCATTTAGATTGTCAAGTCAACTCATTTAAATGTTACATTTACCAATAAACCATACATTAGTTAGCTACGGATATTACTCTAAACAAATAAATGATATTTCATAAAATAATGAAATCCTTTACTGGTCAACCCTGCTCGGTAAATACTTCTTCCAAAAATTTCCTGAGTTAACCTTCTTGACTCGATTAATATTTTAATATCCTTAAAATCCTTTGGCTTCCAAGTTTACTTGGTAAGAACTAAATCCCATCGATAAGAACTGCTTCTTCCAAATTACCTTTGATGACTGAGTGAGCTCGGTAAGAACTACTTCTTCCAAATTACCTTTGATGACCAAGTGAACTTGGTAAGAACTGCTTCTTCCAAATTACCTTTGATGATCGAGTGAACTTGGTAAGAACTATTCCTATCACATTTTATTTGATTACCAAGTGAGCTCGGTAAGAACTAAATTTCTTTGATTACCTTGAAAGCTTGGTAAACATTGTCCTTTGTTTAGCTGACCTTCTGAGCTTGGTAGACACTATCCTTTGCCTTGCTAACCTTCTAAGCTCGGTAGACACTATCCTTTGCCTTGCTGACCTTCTGAGCTTGGTAGACACTATCTGATGACTGATATGACATTTGTGTGACATCAAAGACAACACACAATTGAACAATTGTATCTAACAGTGGACTAGGTACAAAATGAAGATCTTAATACTAATGTTAAATTATTAGAATGGTCTAAAAATAAATTTCAAATGAAGGTTAATGAGAAGATATCTAGTGAGATAGCACTATGACAAGTAGAATTGGCCAAGAAGATAAAAAAAGGTTAAAACAGTACTTGAGAACATATTCTCATTGTAATCCAAACTATGTGACTTCATTTTTCACACAAGAGACTAGCTAGAGAATACTGAGCTTGGAGAGGAACCTTAAGATATCTAGCACATAGCTACCTAAGGATCCAACTCAAAGTGAGAAGCATTTTTCCACAATGCTTCATAGTCAAAAGGAGTTAGCTATATTAAAGGTAGAAGAGGCTAATGTTAAGGCCAAACTAATACAAATTCAGTCTACTATCACCACACATATGGAAGTACTACATAAAGAAGTGGCCTATGTAAAAATTTTTTTAAAGAAAGATCCTAATATTTCTACCTTAGAAGGCCTTGTACATCTTGTAATAGAGACAACCATACAGCTCAAAGCATTGGAAATTACCTTAGATAATTGGGATGCTTCTCTGAAGATGATAATGGAGATAAATAAAACATTTTTGGCTAAATATTCCATTCATTCTTAGGACCCTTTGACATAAGTGTCAAAAAGGGGTATATATAATATTTTTGGGGAGATGAAGATGGAGATAATACATTATTTAGATATTGGGGAGATATATCCAAAGGGGGAGATAATAAAATTTTGAGTTTTCAAGAGAGATAAGGAAATAAAACTAGAAGGATAATAAAAACTACAAGGAGATGTGTAAAAGGTGGAGAAGAAATAAAGGGGGAGTACAAATAGAGTAGATATAGACTAGACACAGAGAAGATAATGCAAATAGTAGCAAACATGTCAGCATGAGACAAATTCAGCTTAAGATGATGCCGAGTATAACATAGATGCCAAGCTATGATATTTGTTGAGCCAGAGATTAAATAGATGTCGAGTGAACTTTAGGTGTCAAGAAAGATTCAAGTGCCAAGTGATAAGTGATGTTGATTCACTATAGGTGCCCAACATAGTATAGATGTCAAGCTAAATAGAATTATTATACAAGCCAAGTGAGACAAAATTCCTATGTGTGTTAAATACCAGTAATTAGTAAATGTCAAGTAACAAAGAATCAACATATGAGTTTGTGCTTTCAAAAACTTAGATGCAAACCATTTTTTAGTCGACTCAGGATGAATCTCAAAGGATCTTGGAGATAAGATTGAATCTTTTACATTCCCTATGAAATCAACATGTAGCCAATAAGAAAAATGAAAAAGCATGCAACCAATAGGAAAAGTGAAATAATTGAGTGGGAAAAGAAGAATGAATATTGACTGTAGATTCATACCTAACCCTAAGTCTTTGAAGCCTTTAAAAGGAGGAAGAAACCCCATTATATGTGTATTCTAGAAGTGTATGGGAGAAAGCTAGTGAAGTTTAGAAGGGTGTAAAGACTTAGAGGGAAAACAAGCATTGCATAATCCAATTAGTTAGAATAGAGCATCAACATTTTGAGGAGAGACATATCAGATTAGGAAGGATAAGAATAGATAGAGCAGAATGAGGATCTAGAATCAGCAATTGAAGATTGTAAGTCATCAGGTCAAGACTTTGTAATACTCTCTAGCCATTGTATTAGGAATGAAAATCCTATGATGATAGGTTGGTTTAATAGCCATGTTGTAAGCCTTTCAACAAGGTGCTATATCCTTTAATAGTGTAACATTCCAAGTGAGTGTTTGTAAATCCTTTAACTAGTCACTTTTAACAGCGTGTAAAGTCTTTAACAATATAGGCCTTTCACAGGGCAGACCATTGGAAGTGGTCAAACTTTATAACCTTGAACAATTACATATTGCTGCGATGATAGTTTGTGGGTGTCATCCCTACCCCAATTTTTCCTTCTCATTCTGGAGGGTTTCTAGGTGACCAAAACCTTGTGTTATCTATTTTCATGCATGTGTTTCTTTTATGTTAATTAGATATGTTAGATGCATGTGAATGATCTTAGCTAAAATGTGTAAAATGTTAAAAGTTAGTTACTTCTGATTCACTCGCCCTCTCATAAGTAAACTTTCCCACTTGTAAATTCTAACAATGGATTGGTTGGATGGCATAGAGAACCATTTTGAGTGTGAAGGGGTATCAGAGGAACATAAAGTAAAAGTGGCTAAGTCGAAACTTAGAGGATCAACCTTGACATGGTAGAAGTATGTGCAAGATGAGAGGATCAGTATGGACAAGAATCCTGTAGCCAACTAGAATTCGATGGCTATAACCAAGTTGAAGGAGAACTTCCTACCGGAAGACTTTGAAATCTAACTTCACAAAAGGAGACAATGACTGAAACAAGAAATAAGTGGAGGATCCAACAAAGGTTTCTAGGTATTTGGGTGGTTTGAAGTGGAACATCCAAGAGGAGCTTATTTTTTTGGAACCTTCCATTGTTCAAAGATGTCATCAACTAGCCCTAAAGGTGGAGGAAAAGAACAATAAGGAAGGAAACTCCAACTTCAAGGATAGGGGAAAAGGTATAAATCAACGAGGACAAAGAGGGGGATACCAAGGTAGATGCAATGACAAGAGGAACCAAGTTTAGAATAAACTCATTGAGAAAAAAAATTAAGGAACTCCTATAGGGGGTTAAGGTAGAGGGAGAGGTAAACAAGAAGGCTTTAATAGGGATAGAGGATTAGGTAGAAGTAACTCATACTTTTCTAGTATGAAGTGTTACAACTATGGTCAATTAGGACACCCTACATATATGTGTCTTGATAAGCCCTCTTCTTCTAACCATAAAAAGAGGATAACATATGTTCAAGAGGAAAATTGTAGAAAGGATTCTCAAGTGGACCACATAGAATTAGAGAAGGGTGAAAACCTTATATTTAGGAGGGTACAAATTAAGCAACCAACTCCTAATGAAACTAAGGATAGGAGGGCACTATTTAGGATTAGATGTAAGATCCTAGGGAAGGTATGAAAAGTGATAGTAGAATTTGGATCTATTGATAATATAATATCAGAGGAGGTAGTGAAAAGGATAAAACTACCTAAGGTGCCACATTAGAATCCCTATATAGTGACTTGGCTTAGTTATGGAAAGAGAATGTTGGTCAATGACAAAACTTGGGTGGATTTTTCTATAGCAGGGTATAAGGATATATTATTGTGTGACATCCTATCTATGGATGCTTGCCATCTATTGTTAGGAAGACTTTGGCAATTTGATAGAGAATTAGTATATGATGGAAGGTAAAATTCCATCTCATTTGAGAAGGATGAAAGAACCTTTAAGATCCATTCCCTATTGGAAGAAGATGCATCACAATCCAAAGTGCCAAGTGTCTTATTGTGTAGTGGAAAGGAAATTTTCAAGGACCTCAAGGATGAGGAGAGCCAAGGTTATGCAGTAGTATTGAAGTCCAAAGGAGAGGAGAATAAAGTTAAAGAGCCATTACCAAAGGAGGTACAAGTGTTTCTTGAGAAATACAAGGACATAGTGGAACTCCTACTACCCTACCTCCTATAAGATTCATAAGCCACCAAATAGACTTTGTTCTTGGTGAATCCCTACCTAAAAAAGAAGCATGCAAGCTCACTCCAAACCAAACCTTGGAAGTGGCAAGACAACTGCAAGAATTAATGGACAAAGGTCTAATTAAAAAGAGCATAAGCCCATGCACAGTCCTTGTTTTTCTAGCATCCAAGAAAGGAGGAAAATGAAGATTATGTAGGGACTCAAGAACCATAAATAGGATCACAATTAGGTATAGGTTTCCCATACTTATGATTAAGGATCTCATGGATTGTGTTTGAGGAGCAATTTTCTTCACAAAATTGGACTTGAAGAGTGGATACTACCAAATTAGGATTAAGAAGGGAGATGAATGGAAGGCAACATTTATGACCATAGATAGGCTCTATGAATGGCTAATGATCCCATTTGGTATCTCTAATGCTCCTAGCACATTCATGATGCTCATGAATGAAGTGCTTAAAGACTTCACAAGAAGATTTGTGGTGGCGTACCTAGATGCTATACTCATCTTCAGAAAAAACCAAAGAAGAACACATCAAGCATGTGGAGGTAGTGTAGAAGTTGATGAAAGCTAACTTCATAGCTCACTAAGATCATCAGCATGCAAATAACCTATCAAAGTGAAACCAAAGAAGGAAGAGGTGGAGCTTGGAGAAACTAAATGGACTAAGAGATAAAATATTGCAAACAAAGAAAAATGTATTGCTATACAATATGCCTTGAAAATTAGTTGAGAAATACAATGAGAGAGGTCAAATATAAAGACCTCAAGAAAACTTGTAGAAAAAGTTGGAAAGTGCTAGAAGATAAGGTTGACAACTAAGCATACATCCACAAAAGGTGGAATATCCTCGATCAAGATGAGGAGATAAGTATGACTTAGGAACAAACTCTTGTGTTGTCAAAAACTCCTAGACTACAACTAATAAATAAATGCATTAATCTAAGTAAACTTAAGTAAAGTGTAAACAATAATTATTTACTCTAACACCCCTCCTTAACTGCAACTTAGGGGAATGCACTTAAGCTTACAAAAGCTATGATGAAATGAAAAATGAGTCCTGACAACTAGGCCATGTTAGGTACCCATGTACAATGCAAAGAAATGCAACTTCTAAAAATGGGGAAAGAGAGAAAACCACATGGGAAAAACCCTCCCCCAAAAAGAGGTAAGAAAACCTAGTGAAGGACTGAAGAAGCCTCCAACTAGAGGAATGTCCCAGAAAATAGGAACAAAGAGAAGATCACAAAGAGCATCACTAAAGCATGAAGAAGCTACAAACTCTATAAAAAAAAATTTTTGATCTGAAGAACCTCCATGGAAAATAGATGGCACAAACTGAAAGTGTCCATATGGTAGATGATCCATCTCACCGAAATGCATAGGTAGCTATCCATTGTGCAAAAAACCTACTATATAGGATCAAATACTAAATACATAGCTCACAATATCAAACCATCAAACCAAGGAAGCATTAGAACAAAAAAATAACCCCCCTTAATGCAGATGGGGTGAGATGATAGGCAACTAAAAAGATGGGCCAAAATCCTTTCTAGAAAGAACCAAGAACAATGAGAGAGTTGAAGAAGTACAAACACCTCTAAAGGAACAGTCACCAACTCTTCATGGGGCTAATGTCATGGAAGGGACACTCACTTGACAAAGGAAGAGGGCACAAAAATGGGAGCAACTATTCCCCAATGGTGCTTTATAAAATAGTGTGAGTACAACTATCTCAAAACAATGTTCCTAAACCCAAAATTCAAGAGTGGTACTTTATCTCATGTGTTTACATAAAGAGTCTTACAAATGATAGTTATAATGATCATAAAAGGCAAAAAGATGATACAATAGATAATACATCCCAAAAAAAAAAGATCTCATGCCATGAAAACAATCCTTGGACCTAGAACACCCAAGATATCCACCATAGAGAAAAAATGTGAAACATATGATAGAAAGAGCATGGAGTAGAATCTAAAGGAAGTGACAAAATTTTTGAAAAAATGATAGAACAAACATTCCAAAAATATAATATTTTCAAAAAATGGAGATGAGACGCAAAAAATATGCTTGCCAAAGTGAAAAATAGAACATCTAAATTTGACTACAAAAATGGGCAAATAAACTACATCAAAACTTGAAAATACCTACACCAATGTCTCTATCTTAGAATTAGATTTTTGAAGCTTCTTTTGGATAGAAAAATACCTTTGTATGCTCAAGTTATGGCCAAAAAACTGCAAATAGGTCAAAAAGGACCCTAGAGAGTCTATAGGTGTGATGATGTAGTGCTAATGTCATGCTGACATCAGCATTTTAGGGGCCTAAAATTGATGGCCACAGGGTCGTCGCAACAAAAATAAGGTGCCACATGGAAGAAAGTTGAGTTATCAAGCTAACATGGCAGGGGCCACGTGGCAGATGTCATTATGGCACCCATGCCATGTGGTAGCTATAAAATATGCCAACTAGTCATTGACTAGGATATTATAGGTATAGGTTGGTAGGTGTGCAAATAAGTAGTAGCAAGGTGGAGCTATTAGTGGAGGCAACCATAGGGTGGTGCACCACTGGGGGCACTACCAGGGAGGCAGTGGGCCAATCAAGCAGCAGGGGTTGTAGAGTAGTGGCCAATTTCCAGCCACACCATAGCTACATTACTGATGGTGGAAGTGTCTAGGTTGAGTGTTGGTGGTGTGGTGGTGGCAACACAAATTTTTTATAAAAAATTGCGCAAAAAATCATCCATATGGGTCCATACAACCCCCAGACTAAATTTTTTTTACCTCCTAGAGCACTTGTCACCAAAATTGGAAAATATTATATGACTCTTGACTGTAACGGGCCTTCCAAACTCAATGGAAGCATTTTTTTAGGCCCAAAGTGCTTCAAAAAAAATTTCTTCCCCTTGATTGAAGAAAAATGCACAAACAAACTAGTGTTTGTGTCTCTGAATCACAGCTTCAAAAATCCTTCAACTAGAAAGTAGTAGGGAGGCTTTAATACCATGTAGAAGTTTATGAAATCCAACTTTACAGCTCACTATGATCACCTATATGAAAATAACCTTTCAAAGGGAAACCAAAGAAGGAAGAGGTGGAGCTTGGAGAAACTAAATGGATTAAGAGAGAAAATATTGCAAACAAAGAAAAATGTATTGCTATACAATATGCCTTGAAAATGAGTTGAGAAATAAAATGAGAGAGCCAAATATAAAGGCCTCAAGGAAGCTTTTAGAACAAGCTAGAAAGTTCTAGAAGATAAGGTTGAAAACTAAGCATACGTCCACAAAAGGTCAAATATCCTCGATCAAGGTGAGGAGATAAGTATGACTTAGATAGGAACAAACTCCCATGTTGTCAACAACTCCTAGACTAAAACTAATAAATAAATGCATTAACCTAAGTAAATTTAAGTAAAGCATAAATAATAAGTATTTACTCTAATAGGTAGTATTGCAAAGACTTCATGAGGAAAATATTTCTATCAACCTTGAGAAGTGTGACTTCTTCAAGAAAGATATTGTGTACATAAGCGTTGTGGTGTCTAAGGGTACCTTAAAGATGGATCAAGAGAAGGTTGTTGTAATCCTAAACTAGCCACCACCTACTACATCAACTAAAGTAAGAGGTTTCCATGGTCTTTCTCAATTCTATAGGAAGTTTATTAGACATTTTAGTGGCATATGTACACCTTTTCTAGATACCATAAAGGGTGGAGTCAAGTCCAAGTTTAGATAGACCTTAGAAGATGAAACATTATTTGAGATGCTCAAGAAAAAAATATCTACCCAGACTATTTTGCAACTACCTATCTTTGAAAAACTCTTCACCCTAGAGTGTGATTCAAGTGGACTAGTAGTAGGGGGATTTCTTAGTCAAGAAGGTAGGCTAGTATCTTTCTTTAGTGAAAATCTCAATGAAACCAAAAAAGAAATTTTCTTCCTATGACCTTTTAGTCTATGCCTTAGTTTAGTCCCTTATGAAGTGGAGGTACTACCTATTGCCCAAGGAATTTTTTTTATTTACTGATAATAATTTGCTAAGCTACATCAACACTCAAGAAAATTTTAGTAATAGGCACTTGAAATGGATTGAGTACTTGTAGGCATTCACTTTTACTATCAAGCAAAAGAAGGGGTATTTGAACAAGGTAGCAGATGCCTTTAGCAAGAGGTTATTAACTATTTGAGAAGTTCAACTACATAGCATTGGGGTGGAGAGCTTTAAGAGTCTCTATAAGGAGGATGGAGACTTTGGAGAGGCATACAATGTATGTTCTAATTTTGAGAATAACTTTCATAGAAAGTATTTTGAATTTACCTTACAAAATGGGTTTATCTTTAAAGGTAATCAGTTGTGTGTACCAGGAGGATCAATTAAAGAGAACCTAACATAGGAGAAACACAATAGGAGTCTAAGTGGAAACTTTTGTGTGAGTAAGACTCTAGACTTTGTCCAAAGATTCTACTATTGGCCTAAATTAGTCAAAGATGTAACCAAGTATGTGGAGCAATGCATGGTGTGTATGAAAGCTAAAGGTAGGATGAGTAATATAGGTCTTTATCAACCCTTACCAATCCCAAATAGTCCATGGGAATGTGTGAGCATGTATTCCATAGTAGGTCTGACCAAGACAAAATAGGGCTATGATAGTGTTTATGTAGTTATTAATAGGTTTAGAAAGATGGGTTCCTTTGTTCCATGCAAGACTACTAATGATACAAGCCACATTGCCCATCTATTGTTCAAAGAGGTTGTGAGGATTCATGGCCTTCCATTAAACATAGTTTTAGACAGAGATGTAAAATTCATGAGTCACTTTTGGAAGACCTTGTGGAGCAAAATTGGCACAAATTTATCATTTGGATCAGCCTACCATTCCCAAATAGGTGGTCAGACTGAAGTAGTTAACAAGGTGTTTTGTAACCTTGAGGTGCATAACTAAGGAGTATGAGAAAACATGGGATATGGCTATCTCCCATGTAGAGTATGCATATAATGATAGCAAGAATAGGACCACAAGAATAATTCCATTTGAAATTTTCTATGGAATGCATCCAAGGGGTGTATGCGAGTTACAGGATCTTGGAAGCATGGAATATAGGAGTGGGTATGTTGATTATTTTTCCCAAACAATGAAGGACATACAAAATTAGGTGAGGAAGACCATCCAAGACAATACCCAAAAGCTAAATGCCAAAGTAGATGAAAGGAGAAAAGAAATTTAGTTCTTCATTGGAGATTATGTCATGGTTTACTTAAACAAGGCAAGATTACAGAAAGGTGTACCTACTAAGTTACTTAGAAGTTGTAGATGAAAAGAGTAGGACCTTGCAAGATCATAGAAAAATATGGGACAAATGCATGCAAGGTTGATTTACCATCAGAATTTGGCATATCTCTAGTTTTTAACGTATAGGACTTGGTTAATTTCAAAGGACCATTGCCTATTAATGCTCATAGCAATCAAGGACTTAAGGATGATTTGGAACCTAAAGTAGTCCCTTCCATGAACATGTTCAAAGTTGAAATGGTATTAGACTCAAGAGTCAAGAAAGACGCTAGGAACAAGGTGTACATGGAGCACCTTATCAAGTGGAGACACAAACTAGACTCATAAGCCACATGGATTTTTGTAGAAGACTTCAAAAAGCTGGGCATCAACAAAGACCTCTTGTCCACATGAGTGACAACTTTTTCTCCATGGGGGAGTATGGTGTAGAGGAACCCAGGTGGGCTAAGGAAGACCTAGGGCTCCCTTTTGGATTTTGTATTGTAGTGTTACTAGCCACACCACTAGGCGAATAAAGGAACTCATATAGTCCTAATAATGTTAGTGTTAGGTTTGACAAGGGCAAATGGGTCAAAGTTGCTTCTAATTTCTCACTAGGCCAAACTAGGTGTTTTGGGGCCTAGAAGGGTAGAATGGTAAAATAGAGGTTTTTTGAGGCCATATTTAGGTTTTTTAATTCATATTTGGACATTATGCAAATTTTCTTGGTCTTTGGAGAAATTTTGAGGGTCTAACTCAACAAGATGTAAAAGTTGCTCAATTGTTGTCAATGTTGTCAATGACAACATTGCCAACTTTTCTTGCTTTTTGAGAAAATTTATCAAGAAGAGGAGATAAAGTCTAAAACAATTAGGATCACTCATAGTAAGCCTATATGAGACCATTCTCAACCTTTTCATGGGGTTAGAGAAGTTAGTTTTTGGATTCTACCGACTGAGCAACAAATTCTTAGTAGCAGTTTTATGTTTTTGATTGTTCTTGGCTTGTATATGGATTAGATTTGGATTTTTCTAGATTGGAATTTTTATAGTCTAATTTTATTTTCTATACAGATTTAGTTTTTTTTTTCATAGTGTTTTGGGTGCTTGATTAAATTCTTTTGGTTTCCATTAGCTTGTGGTTCTGAATCAGGTTGTTTGCAAGAACTAGGTCATAGGGCCACTTCCCACCGAAGGTTCTATATGACCTTTTAGGATTTGGACCATTACCCCATGTACATTTTGTACAATAAATCTATGGCCTTGGAATTCTATTTTTGAAGTAATGACCTAGGCAAGTCCTAGTAACTTGGTTATAGATCACGGTACAGAGCAAGTGGATTTGGAGTGGTTGAATGTTTGTTATACTTCAACTGGTGCTTGGAACATGTTAAAAGGTGTTGTGGAGTAACATAAATCCCAATGGAAAGCATTGGAAGAAGCCCCGAGGAAGGAACAACTTTCTTTGCATCTGACTATCTACAAAACCCTTAAAACCCTTATTTTAAGGCTATGATTGTGCCCATACTATATGAACAGATTGAAAAACCTAGAGCTAAAGAATCCATAATGTCTTTGAAAATGGTGTCTGAATTGATTTTTTTTCACCCCATGTTAAAAAAATTTGCAAAATATTTGGTTTTTTCCTCAGTTGGAGGGCTAATTTCTTGTAGCCCTTTGGAGGCATTCTTGCTTGGTTGGTGGAACTTGATTAGGGTTTCCATCTTGATTTTGATTAAGAACCTTGAAGGAAGTTCAAGTACCTTCCTAGATGACCAATCATCCATTAGGGAAGTCAAATTCACATTTGGGGTTGCTTGTGATGTTGGTGAGTTAGCAATAATGTTTATTCTATCTAATTTAGGGACACCAATTGAAGGGTTTGGGACCTCTTGAATAGATTCCTAAGGAGTATAGGTTGAGGTGAAGCCTTATTTGGTCAAGTGAATGACCTAAGGAAACCCTAAGAGAGCTCAGCGTAGAAGCCAGATTGGTTGTCACACTAGGAGAACTTGAAGAAGTCTACATTGAATATCCTAAAGGACATGCTTTAACAAAAGGAGACATGGTATGCAAGTTGAAGAAAGTGTTGTATGGACTAAAGAAAGCACCTAGAACCTTGTATGCAAGGTTGGAAAAGTATTTGGGAAAAAAGGGATTTGTTAAAGGTACTACAGATAGTAACTTATATTTCAAAGAAATTGAGAGTGAATTATTGATTATTTTAATATTTGTGGATGACATGATATTTGTAGGTAATGGTAAAGCAAGTGAAAATTTTGTTGATGAAATGAAGAATACATTTGAGATGAGAATGACTAGTGAGATGAAATATTTCTTAGGTTTATAGATTGGGCAAAATAATGATGATATTTTCCTATCATATAAAAAGACTTGTTGAAGATATTTTTCTTGGAACATTGTAAGCATGTTGGTATACCTATGATAACTAGTCACAACTTATCTAAAAAAGATGAAACACCTAAAATTTAGTAGAAGAAGTACATATCCATTATTAAAGGTTTGCACTATTTGACTCACACAAGACCAGATATAGAAAATGTTGTTGGTAGTAGTAAGATTACAAGTAGATCCTAAGGAACCACACTATGCAACATTATTAAGAATATTCAGATATTTAAAGGGTGCACCTTATTTGAGGTTATGGTTTGATAGATCAAATTACTTTAGTCTATGTGCATTTACTAATGTAGACTGGGTAGGAAATATGGATGAAAAAGAGAGTACAAGTGGTGGAGCATTTTTTCCTTGGAGGCAGATTGGTTCCTTTGCTAAGTAAGAAACATGATTATATTTTATAGAGTATAACAGAAGTAGAGTATGTAGTAGTAGAAAACAATTGCAATCAGATCATGTGGATGAAACAGATGCTGAAGGATATTGGGATAGAGTTTCTAGAACTTTTTATCATACATTGTGATAACACAAGTATAGCAAGTATGTACAATAATCTTGTGTGAAATTCTAAGAAAAAGTATATATCTATTAAGTATCATGTTCTAAGAGAGAAATTTGTAGAAAAAGAAATGAGATTAGAGTATGTTAATAAAAGGGAGAAGATTGTAGATATTTTTACGAATCATTTTTCTAAAGATACATTTGAGTAATTGCAAGGAATGATTGGGATTATGACCTTGCCTAATTTAGAGTAGATGATGTAGAGATTGCATCATTCCACTAGTACAAAGCACTATTATTTATCTAGACTGAATGGTGATGCTTACTATATGGGGGAGTATCTATGGTTGAGAAGAGTCATCAAGGACTCTTGGTATCTAGCATGAAACAATGTCTTCAGGCACTTGAGCTGGTTGAAGACTTTGAGTAGTTAATTGACATAAATGATGCATTTGTCATTGATGTTAATGGGGGAGAGAATGCATAAAAAAATCTCCTATAATGGGGGAGAGTTAGTACATAAGAAAACACCTTCTGATATTATGGGAGATATTTAATCACATTGAGCTATATTAATGGGGGAGAAGTGTGAACAATTGATTCCATCCATGTAAGCATGAGGAAGCACCAATGAAGATTTATAACTATAAGTTTTAGATTTGATTGATGTAGAGGATTTGAAATGAAGAGATAAGTGATAGTAGAGTTGGATTTTTTATTCATGGACTTTGATGTTTTTGGATATGTTTCCATCAATGACAAAGCGGGGGATTGTTAGCATGAATGTTGATGGTATTCCTTTGGGGGAGTATCATAAGCATTTATATTTGTGAGGTTGACATGTTTCATTCATGATTATTTTTTCAATTGATGTCAACTTAGGATTATTTATTTAAAGTCTGGTAGGGTAGCAGATAGAAAATGCAAAGGCATTTGCAAACTGCCAAATATCTCGTAAAGAAAAATAAAAATTTGTCTATTGCAGATAATATGATGAAATTAGTTTCCCAATTACAGATAGAAATTAATATTCTTGAGACACTCAAGAAAAATTGGGATAATACAATATCACTCATTTTGAGGGCACATCAACCATTTTTTATTGAGTTTGGTGTAGTCCTTGATCCCCATCTTAAACATACTATGAGGAAATTGTTACAAAAACATGGGGGAATTATTTTATAAAGAAATTCATGGGAGAACATTTTTCTATGATTGAATACACCAAGAAATAGGGCAATGTATATAATGATTGAGATAAGGAATGAAGCATGCATTAGGGGGGAGTAATAGTTTTGAAGTTTTGTCATGTATGTAGTTTTTTATCATGATAAGTTTTTTTTCTATTAATACTAAAGGGGGAGATTGTTTACCCTAAAGGCTATTTTGTATTAGTGAAAAATACTAAGTTATTTACTAGGTAGTGTTGGTTAGTCACCACTATGATTGAGCCACCTCATAGGCTGAGCTACTAAATGAAGAAGTAAAAAAGTCTTTTTAATTCCAAGGAAGATTTAGTTTTCAAGTGCACATAAGTTTCAATGATCGATCCAATTATTGCCAAGCAGTTCTAAGGGAAACACACAAACCTAGTTATCCAAAAGGATGGAATAATATATCCCAAGTGTTGCATAAGCTGAGTAAATTAGAGTTGAATAATATATGCCATGCCAAGTAAAGTTCATGCTAAGGGAAAACATTAAGGATCAAGCATAGTTGACCATCAGGAAGTATATGTGCCAAGTAATACAATTTTCATACTTGATTTTGGAATGGCATTAAATTATGTAAACCATTTTTTTTGAGTTGAAATGTGTTTCTAAGTTTGAGGAGAGAATTAAGAAGTTAATTATTCCTATGATTACACGTCTAATCCCTATGCTATATGATCAACTAATCAAAAATCTGTAAGGACTAAGAAAAAATAGGGATGAATCCTGATTATTAATCTAGATATAGAAATTTTTTTAGATGGCTATAAAGAAAGGGCTTAAGAAAAAAAATTGTGTCATTGAAGTTGAAGGTGAATCAAAGGTTGAAGGACTAAGGTGATTGACCAGTGTGGAGAGAAGATATTAATTATTAGTCACATTAAGGTGATTACATATTGGAAAGAGAAGATATGTCATCAAGAATAAAGGGAAAACCAAAGGACTAAGGTATTGGTTACATTTTGCCTAGTGTATCAGGTGAATCTCATAACATAGTGGTCTCAATAGGCCTATTATAAATCTCCTAACAGAGTGCTCACTTCATTGTGATATATACATCCTTTAATCAAGGCACTCTTAACAACCTTGTAAAATTTTAATAGAGGATACCTCTCATAGGGTATGTTGGTGTTTTAAAACTACATGCCTCAAAACAATTCTAGGATGCAGAATTATAGTGAATGCCCAAGGGTTAGCTATCTCCCATACTCAACAAAGATTCACTCAAATCTAGACCAACTTGACAAAACTCAAGGGTTTTCTACACTTTAGGCTCTCCCTGGCCAAGGCGAGTGCACCTAGGGATTAATTTCTTATTCTCTGATACTTTCTTCTACATATTTCATACCTTATAGAAAAAATAGCCAATAATATTCTTGAAATTTTAATTAACTCCTTGGTTTATAACGACTAACTATAGACTCAATAAAAGCCATTACAATAAGGGAAAGACCAAAAATATAGTTCTTTATTACAAAATTAGACAATTGATTTAGATTTAAAATGTGTTGTGCAACCAAATGACTATATCAATTTGCATCACAATTTATTACTAGTGCCTTATCCATGGCCATACACAGACATACCATTAATTCTTGATCTATTTAATTGACTTGCAGTTAAGTTTATAGTTGTTAATCCTAAATTTTGTTCTTATGATATTCTTCCCATATACCTAGAAACCTTATCAATTCATAGAAGAATTTACTTAATTCATTGAAATAAAAGCAACAATGAAGTTACATACAACCTATCCCAACTACACTAAATTGAAAGAAGCTTTGCTCATTCAATCTCAAAATAACAAGCATACAAAAATGGAGAAAGAAATTAGAGATGCAGATACTCAAAACTTTCTCTTTGTATTAATCTTTTTTGAAAATAATATATGTTTGATATGGGATTTACAATATAAGTCAAAATATGACAAATTATGCTATTCAAATTCATTGTATTCTTAGATTTAGAAATTTGAAATAGCATACAATTGACATAGAAATTAGACTGACTATAATAGCATAAAGCCTAAATTTATACAAACAAGGATTGCAACAAGCTTTAGATGGAAGTGTTGGATCATGAATTAACCCAATGATATGAACAAATACATATAGGGGTAGGCAATTCCCATCTACAACATGCCTATTCAAACGTTGGGCCTAACTATAAGGCTATACTCCTTCTTTAGGCTTTGTAAGACCTAGGCAAGTGAACCTCAAATTCTTTCATATGGTACTAGTTTCAAAAGCATACAGTATGAATCTTATAAAGTAGATAAAACCCTTATTTCTTCTATACTTATGCAATGAAAAAGGCATGATGTAGAAAATTGAAAATCCTATAAATCCACAAGCTAACTAATGACATCCTTTCAACTCTTAAACATAAAAGAAAATTGATAATTGATTTAAGTTTGATATTAGCATAATCCAAATATGCAACAATAAGAACATGTTATCCTATAGCTGATCACTACCTTATCTATTGGGCAATTCCAAAAATCACAAACATACACCCATGATACCAATGATGTATCCCATACATCAAGATATCAAATCTATTCTATCACTTTATGAATCAGATTTTAGTGTTTATAAAAACCTCATACTCGTGAAATATCCTCCTCATGAAACCAACAAACCTATCAAGACAAGTAAGCAATGACTTGGCTCTTTGTTCCAATAGAAAACCTAACAAGACATACAATTTTAAGGATCTGTAAATGGGTTTAAGTTATTTTCTCTTAAACTACAAAACATTGCAAATAACATAGATAGGAGACAAGAATCAAAATGAAAGTAAGAAGTTTTTTGTTCCTTGTATTCATTTCTTTGAAACAATACACTTAAGATGCATGTAAATAACTCATAAAACTATTGAATAGACTAGAAGTGTGTATATTAACTTTATTACTACTATTCATACAAGAGAGAATGTTGAAGAATGGTGGAAACCTAGCTGAGAAATTGCTCAAAAAACATGGGAACCAACCTTAGAGAAAGAAAGAAAGAAGAAAGATATAGGAGAGGAAAGAAATCCTGGATCTGATCTACAAGTGACACATGTCCACTTGAATCTCCATCCCCTATTGCTGCAAATCTTCTCTCTTATCTTTACAACTGAAATCTAAAAGGAATCTCATCATTTTGTTTCAACAAACTTAAAATATCTTCTCCAAGTGATGAGAAAACCTTATTTTGATAAAAACAGCAGGTATGCATCTAAAATGCTAATAAATCCTTTACTAAATTGACTTGGAGGTGAAAAGACATCACCGGCTTCATCTTTACCAACTTTGGCACACACCTAGTTTATCATTTCACCAAAAACCAAGGCCAAACCATCATTGCCAGAATGTGGTTGAAAAATAGGCACCTCAGAAAAATCCTTGAATATCTCACACATACTACTTCTTATGGAAAAATAAATGACAAATGTAGAAATCTCATTTTGAGATATTTTTGTTGGTACATGATCGTCCTATATTTTCTTATTAGAGATGCCCAAGAGATCCATTTAAAAATCAAGTTCATGACTGGTTCACAGGTTTGTATTTTATGTAAATACTTAATTTGGCCTAAAGTAAGAACTTTATAATATAAACCTAAAAGATTTAAAATGGCCTTGCATGTGAAAAGGAAAATAACCTTTAAAATTTGATTTTATGACTTTTTATTTTTCCTTCTATTTTTCAATTTGGTCAACCTCTATTTGACCACCTATGACACGTTTCATGAGGTGATTTATTAGACCTTGCATAGTCACCATCACCTAGGCACCATGTGGAACCCTTTGATTGGATCACCAACTACCAGTTGTCACCTAACACATTTCCACATGGTAACTTTTGATTAGATTTGCATGTAAAATCATCTTGCTATGTCACCAACTCACTATGAACCCTAACACATCATCACCATGTGGCATGTTTTGATTGGTCCACTATCTTCTCATAGGTCTTTCACATAGTGCCACATGTTGACATTTGATTCATCATTATATTTTCACTTTGGCTAACTGGTGAGCAACTTTATTTTGTGACATAGTGATGACCATCAATCTCACCACATGTCACAATCTAGTGAATCACATCTACTTGATGCCATGTCACTACCCACTGCCGTGTGTGAACATATCACTTTCTCACATTCCTAGTCAACAATCTGCCACATCAATGTGACAATGTGACATTGAATCTTAGCACACTATGTCACCCCTACCACCATGCCATCACCTTAATTTCTATGCTAGGTTTGAACACAATGACCATGTGTCACTTCATCATTAGTTCTTATCCTACCACCTATCATTTTCTAGTTGGTTTCCTTGTCCACTCCATACTCCAGTCAGCATTTTTCATGTTCAAAATTTACTTCTCTATCTCCAACTAGCCGTGGGCCCCACATGAATATCTTTCTCCACTTTCTGTAGGTGTCCTCTTAAGACACTAAGACTTTGAGTATCCTTGTATAAAATAATGAGATTTCACTCTCCAATGAGGAATGTGGGATTAATGCATCTAATTTTTTTTACTATGTGCAGAGCTATGCTATTCAAATTCTTCCATCAAATCATGTGTGCCAATTTTTAACTCCATTATTCTTCATTCATCCTTTCAAGGATTCATTGTGACTTATCCTCAAATTTGGAAAAACAACCATGAAGCTCTTGGGATTATTTTTATATCCATCACACATATGCTTGAGATGCATCAAGATGGTACTCAAAATGATTGAAAATTCACATTTTTTGGCACACAAAAGCTAATTTTCTATAGATAACCTAGCAGATGGGGCACGTGAAATAATTACCAGTTTCCAAATTTTAAACATTTTCTCCTTGTTTGCTCATGTCTTTAATGTGAATGAAAGACTCAAAAATACTCCAACATATGAGAAGAATCCTCACAAAATTATTCATATATTCTAATGGTGTAAATCAAGGTAGGGATAAACTCTAGTAGCTCTACAATAATATTTTTGCTTCCTTGCATTTTACAGGAAAACATATTGGAGAGAAAGTTCATTGATGGTATAACATCAAAGTGAAATGTGTATGCCCCAGTGCCCACTATAGTTTTCCTCATATCTTGTTATCTCTTTCTAAATAAGGGTCATTTCTTGAGAGGAGTACTACTTTCTTAGTTATGGACAACATGCGAAATGGAGGAAATAACTGTAATGTGTATTTTTTATGCACTAGACATCATATGGATATTGTCTATATAATCTTTGGGTTACATCGTCAATTCTTCAACACATTAAATATGATGCTTGTGAGCATGGTGGTAAGAATTTAACCAGACCTACTGGTGTGTCTTATAATTGCCTCCCATTGAAGAAGATGCATCTCATTTTTGAGAAACTAGTAGAGAAAGAGAGTGTCCATAGTCATCATCCACCCAAATTTTTCTTTTTCATTGATCTTCTAGTCAAAGAAATGCTCAAATTCTAATGTTTCTCTTTCATTTTGGTGAAGAATTCCACCACAGTCTTGCTTTTTGTAGCATCCACTATAGAGTTGAGCATGTAAATTTTAATAGCTAACATTTATGACTTAACACAAGTGTATGTGCTTGTAAGAGCTATTTGTGAAAAGTGTGCTCTTTCGAGTATCATTTATAAGGTTATTTTGCAAAAAAACATTGTCAAAAATAACAACTATTAGCATGAGGCTTGCTACGCGAGTTGCATTAGTCCATTTTTTTAATGTTTCTATCCTATTCAACCATATTCATCTTATATTTTTGCACCAATCTAGAGAAGAAGACATCAGAAACTCAACTAAATTCATCCACATTCATAATGAGAATCTATAGGAATCCTTAACATATCATAGGTTCAATACCAAATTCACAATGACATTGTGAGCAAGTGAGAAATCAGATAAAGCTTATTTCCTTGCATTCTCATTAGCACACTAAAGTTACTCAGGCCCCATAGAGGGTCTGACTAAAAAAAATCATTTTTAAATTACTGAACTACCAGATTGATCTAATGAGAAAATTAGACCAATTGGATTCCAAAATAATCACTGCTCTATGATTTTAAAACACTTTTTCACCCTTTTTGCAAACTATAATTTTTTGACATGAACATTCTAAAACTGGCTTTAAAAATTGACCAAAACCAATAACCTGGCACTGAGCTCTAACATATTGATTCTATGTTCCACATTCTTGTACCCTATCATATTTAGCCTTATGAAGACATTTGGGTCAATAGATATTGACCATCAAAGTTGTTCACTTGAAACTACCTGTAAACAAACATGTTAGAAGATAAGAAAGTGCATTCAATTTCAACTTTGAAAATATGTCAAACAAACACTTAGGGGTACAAAAAATGCGGCATTAGTTCACTGTCATGAATTGTAGAACTAGGGATACTAGCAGAACAATGATTTTCACAAATTGAATGGACTTGGGAAAGTGTGCAGATAGATTCATCAAGACTTGGAAATTGAAAAACTTAAAGTATTTTTAGAGTAGAACACATTGGTACAATCCATTTGGTCTCAACTATCATACATGAAGAGTTATGACATCTTGAATAGGGCTACTGATCATTCTGCACTTTTAGATACTAGTAAAACTTTAGAGATTGTAATTGGAATCATGTTTGAAAACTAGTCAAATGGATTCATCCTAGGCTCAAATATGAAACATAGCATTTTTTTGACCTCTAGAATAGGGTGCAAAAGCATTTTCTCATTTGATAAACTCAATAAAAATTATAACTAGTCAAACAAGGCATCCCATAATTCTGAACAATTTGCATTAGTATGACAATAGTAAACAACCAACATTGAGGGATTTAAAACCTAGTCAAAACATATAGAAATGACCTAAAAAATGAAACATAGGTTCTTTGATATGCATACTAAAAATTCTCAAAGTTTGTGAGTCATGAAACTTAATCAAGTTCAAGATATTCAATTGCAATCTAAACCTCTTGTCATTGTTTGACACTTAGGTGAAAATGTAGATTTGAACAATGCTCAAAATAAAACTTCATGGAATGACTTTGAATGAAAATTTATCAGTATTGGACATATGCATGTACTAAATGAAAAGTTTTGGAAACATTAAACATGTCATAGGCCTCAAACTAATAGTCGAGTACATATGCACAAAAAGCATTTATAGGGCTAAATTATTAGAATGATGCTCAAAACTAGGGATGCATTTTTGAGTCCTAGCAGTAGCTCTATCTGGGGATGCATGCCCCTTGTGGGCATGGAAAGGGTTTAGATCCCTAGAAGAAGTAGACCACTCCAAAAAAATTCTCTTGAACATCTTTATTTAAAGAAAGAAAACTACTCCTAAGTTGTACAAATGATGGCCTTGAGCCACTAAGCTTCAACAGAACTTCTTACCTTTTACATAGACCTTATTTTCATTTGAATTTTCATGAGGTAAGCTGAGAATATCTCTTCCATCAATTTCACCAATCAAATTAGAATTCTCAACCAGCTCATTTGGTAAAAATAATTCTACATATTTGCTTTCATAATGCATATAAAAACTAGAATCATTGTCTACAACTTTCTCATTATGAAAGTATGGATCAGCATGCTCATGGATTTCATAATCAAACTAAAATTTGTTTTAACTAAATAAATTATGCATGCTATCCAATGGAAACACAAAAGACTTGTACTCTTCTTGATTCAAGGAGTCGCATATGTCATGGATTTGAAACTCACCTTGTGTAACTAGATATGAAGGGGACATGAAATCTGATTTATTCTTATTTGAAATCTTGTTTGACATCCGATCAAATTCACCTTGTTCTAAAAATCCTTCACATTCTTCTAACAATGGATTGGTTACCAAGCTATGAAACTTGTCATGAAAATTCTCACAAACAACTTGCTAACACTATCATTGTTTCTTTCCAAAAACTCATTGGAATGAACTTCAAATCTATCAAACTCATCATCACTAGACTCATTAGCATATAGGGAAACTTAGGATCAAAATAATAACTTCTAACCTTTTCCTCTTCATCATTTGAACAATCAAAATGTATTGCAGCATTACCAACATGAAAAGAATTTGGATCAGCATTAAATCTTCCCTTAGCAATAGTATCTACATCAGACAAGTCATCATGTGTATTGACATTTGAACTACTATCATATACACCTCCAAGACTTGCCACATAATGTTCTAAATTTGTATCACTTTCAGCATCAAACTTTGGGGAAAGGAAGATATCTTGAGAAGGAAAATAACAAGGGAAAATTGGAGAATCCTTCAAAAACATTTGTATACCTTTCATAATCATGAGCCAATAGTTCTGAAATTTCATTAGCATTCAACAAGATGTCATCACAAGTCTATCCTCCATGGCTTTGATCATAATCTAGATGATCCACAATATCTATAGTAAAATCAGTAGAACAATCTAAAAAATTAGAATCCTTAACACAACTTGTTTCCACTTCAGTGCAAGATACCTCATCACAAGGTTCATCATCATATTCAATTTCATCACAAGAAGAGTTATCACTACTACTGCTAGAGTGTTCTTCACTTTCATACATGTTGTCACATGATTCAATTTTGGTTATGTATCCATCTTCCTCATGATAAATGTAATCATCTAATTCATTAAAATTTGAATCCTTCTCTTCATATTTGGAAGAAAAAATATATTTATCTACAGATTCATTACATTCATTCTAAGTTTCAACACATTCACTTTCATCATTAGAAGACTAAACATGAATTCTATTTTTATATAGATCATTTTCTATCTTCTTGATGTATTTTTCAACTTGCAAAACCTTTTGTAATATCAAATATGTTGGCCAGTTAACTGAATCAAGCATAAAGACTTCTAGGAAAATAATGGGTAATGAAGATTCCTTTGGTCTTAAAGGAAAATGCAACTCCATGACTACTAATTTGAACTTATTTAAAACTTGATCATCTCTTAGACCTAGAATACTTTTGTTAGTGAAAAAATTTCCCCCCAAAGAAAAACATACAAATTAACCACAAAAGCCCAGATAGGAAGATTGAATATGCACTAATAGTTGGGTCACTTCACTATTGAAAAGTGTAAATCTTTATGTGACTAAATATTGAGAGTTGTGTCTCAACCTCGCAAGCTTTTTCCAGAAAACTCTAGATTTTTTTTAGAAAATTCAAGAATTTGGTTGTGGTAGTTTTCCACATGTTTATAAGTTGGAAAAGGTGTATGAATTGTTAAAAATGTGTCTAGTCTCTAGAACAATGTAGAAGGGCTATTTTTAGAGTGTAAACAACACATTAGATGACTTTTATGGGGGTCCAAACAAGAGGACAAAACTATGGACGAAAATGATATTCTTGGAGTTAGAAATGACAAGTGGGTAACATTGGCATGGTTGTTTTGCCCATGGTTTGACACATGGTTTTGTAAGACCAAAAATGGTTTCCAAGTGGAAAATCACTATAAAAGGAGGGCTTAGGGAGGTGTTTGAATCATTGAGGTTAGTTTGCAAGATTGGTGCTAGATGGAATCTCTCTAAGTTCAAGTTGTGGTGATGTACTCTTGTAAGAACTTGCATTGCAAGTGTATTGTAATCTTCCAAATTTGAGAATACATTGTGTGGGTTTTGGAGGGTGGGGTTTTTCTCCTAGAATGGTTTCCCCATGGTAATCATTGTATTATGTGTTCATTATTATTTTGATTATATTGTTATGTATGTTAAGATCTCTACAATAGTTAGTTGAATCTACATAATTGTCCCCTCAAAGACTAGTATATGAAGTGATTTTGTGCACCTTAGTTTCCTTACAAGTGGTATTAGAGCCTATCCAATTTTGGTTCTATTTTTTGGGTAGAGGGTTTTTTAGCTAATCAAGGTTTGATTGGGAGCTTCTGCTGAGGTTTTCATTTCTATGTTGCAGGATTTCAAAGATGGAAAGAATACCAAGGAGGATCAATGTAGAGAATTTTTATGGCACAAAATTTGAGATATGGAAGCTGAAGATGGAAGATCTCATAGATCCGACTTTAGCTGCACATTATGATGTGACAAAAAAAAAAGCTAAAGGCATCATCAGATTGTGTCTTGTAGAATAAATTTTGATTAATGTCCATGAAGAACCTACTGTGAAAAAGATTTAGAAGAAACTAAGTGAGATCTATCAAGTGAAATCACTTGTGAACAAGATTTTCTTGAGCAAGAATTTTTATTCCTTGAGGATGGAAGAAGGTGGATGGATTTATGAGCATCTTGAAAATTTTAATATGTTGGTGACTTAGTTGACCTTAGTTTGGTTGTCAATGGATGAAGAAGAAAGGTGCCAAATCTTTCTATGTTCATTACCAGACTCATGGGATAGCCTTGTCATGGCCATAGGGAGCATTTCAGTAGTCTTGAAGATGGGGGACATTGTTGGTTCTCTACTTTCAGAAGAGATGAGAAGGAAGGTCTCTCTAAATTCCAAAGAGGCTTTGAGTGTTCCAAGAAGACCAAATGAAAGAGACAAGAATGAGAAGAAGCATGGCCATTCTAAGTCCAAGAATAAGGGGAGATCAAAATCTCGTACAAAATCCAAGGCAATCTGTTGGAATTGTGGCAAAACTAGACACTTCTGAAAGGACTGGAAAGAGGAAAAGAAGAAAATGTAGAAGAAGAAAGATTTTGATTCTAAGTTCAAGAAGGAAGATGGAGATGCTTTCATCATAGCCTTGGCCACTCATGCAGGTGACAATGCATGGTTGATAGACTGAGGTGCATCTTTTCACATGACTCCTAATAGAAATTGGTTTAGTAAGTATGAAAAGTTTGATGGTGGTAAGGTGTATTTGGGTGATAACTTAGTTCTTGATATTGTTGGTCATGGAAGTATTCATGTGATATTTTCTGATGGTAGAATAAAAAGATTTGATGGTGTCTTGCATATCCTAGGACTAGCAAGAAATTTTTTTATCTATTAGAAAACTAATAGATGTGAGTGTGCATGTGTAGTTTTTTGAAGTAGGTGTGAAATAGGTGAGAAGTGTTATGGTAATAGCAAGAGGAATATATTGGGTGCATTGTACTAGATTGATGGATGCATAGTTGAGTGCAATAGTACTTTTGATAATATTGTGAAGATGACTACTTTGTAGGAGGAGGAGAAGGTTTCTCTTTCAATAGATGGTCATGGTTTTTGGGTACCCAAGGGTACTCTATCTACTAAATCAAAGTTACCTAAAGAGAAGACTATGTTTTAGCACCATAGACTCAACCAAATAGGTGAGAAAGGTCTATGAACCTTAAAGAAAAAAAACCTTATTGATGGGTTAAATGACTACAATCTTGATTTTTATTTTTGTGAGCATTGTATCTATGGTAAACAAAACTGTGTTTAGTTGTACTCAAGTTCTCATAAGTCCTCATGTATTTTAGATCTAATCTATTTGGATGTATTTGGTCCAGTTGATTTTTTTTCTATTGGTATATCAATCTATTATGTTTCCTTCATTGATGATTTTAGTAGATGAATATGGGTTTATTTCCTTAAGAGTAAAGCTAAAAATTTTAGTTGTTTCAAAGAATTTAAAGCAATGGTTGAGTTGCATACTAGAAAGAAGATAAATTGTTTGAGAACTGATAATGGTGGTGAATATTGCTCCAATGATTTCAACACATTTTGTAAAGATTGCAGTATTAAAAGAGAGAAGAAAACTCCATATTCTCCACACAAAAATGGAGTTGTAGAAAGAATGAACAAGGACCTTGATGGAGAAGGCTAGGAGTATGCTAAGTGGAGTTGGATTGGACAATAATTTTTGGGCTAAAGTTGTAGCCACTGCTTGCTGCCTAATAAACAGGTCTCCTACATAAATTCTTGTTGAAAATACACTAATGGAAGCATGGTCAGGCCACAATCCTTCACTTAGACATCTAAGAGTTTTTGGTTGTCAGGCATATACTCATGTGCCAAAGGAGAAGCGAACTAAATTGGACAACAAAGATGTCAAATGCATCTTCATCAGATATGGTTATGGTTTGAAAGGATACAAACTTTGGGATCCTATTACACAAAAGGTATTTTATTCTAGAAATGTTATTTATAGAGAAATTGAGCCTTCTTCTATTATAGTGTAGCCAAAATAGATAAAAGAAAAGAAAGATGTGATTCAACTTCTTACTACACCTAAGAAAGTTGAATTGAGGCCTTTAGAAAGACAAGTTATTGAAGAGAACTCTATGAGTTTAGAATCATTAGAGGAAGAGGGAGAACCTAATCATGGAATTGAACCTAAACCTAAACCTAATCTTGTTTGAAGGTCTAGTATATAGAGGAAAGTACCAAAAAGGTATGGAAATTCTCCTAATGATTGGAGGTGTATATTTTCTTTGAATTCTAATATTAATGAACCAAAATCTATAGAAGAGGCTCTTGGTATGAATGATTCAGAGTCCTAGAAGATAGCCATGGAAAAAGAGTGGTAGCTCTTAAGAGGAATGACACATGGGACCTTGTACCATTCCTAAAAGATGGAAGCCTATTGGTTTTAAATGGGTGTCCAAAAGGAAGATGGGTTCAGATGGAAGCATTGAGAAGTATAAAGTAGGATTGGTTGCAAAAGGTTGCTCCTAGGTTGTAGGAATTTATTTTTCTCCTATAGAAAAAATGACATCCATTCAATTTTTACTTTCTATTACTGCATCTTATGATCTAGAAGTTGAGCAAATGGATGTGAAAACAACTTTACTTCATGGAGATTTGGAGGAAGAAATTTATATGACACAACCAAGGTCTGATAACATGACAAGAGAAAAGAAAATCCCATTAATCTAACTCAATGAAATGGCAATTAACAAAAGTAGTGGGGGTGTTAATTTTCCAAACTTGCAATCAATAAATAAAACTTTTGGTGCTAAGTTAGTTTGGTTTATGTATGAAAGAGAAAATGAAAAATGGTGTAAAATTATGCAGTGGAAATATTTAGATTCACCAAATCCTTCTAGGATTTTTACACTAGAAAATTTACCTAAGGGCTTTGCAATCTGGAATTTTATGGCAGATTCATGGACTCTAATTATTAAATATCTTTTGTGGAAAGTCAATAATGGGTCCACAGTGTTATTCTAGGAGGATTCTTGGAATGGACTCCCAGCCTTAACTACAGTGTATTCTTTCAGGCTTTGGAAACATATCTTTTGTAAGTATTGGGGTGTGCATGTTGAAGATTATTTGAAAGAGGTGGATCTAACTTCAGGTTTAGTTATTTGGAAGAACCCAGATGATCTCCCCATACTAGAGGAGATTAAGAATGATTTTGTTAATGAATGTAAATCCAGAATTGTGTTGGTGTCTTTGAAAAATGATGAGTTAATTTGGGCTCCTAGTCAAGAGGGGAAATATTTGGTTAAAATGGGTTGTTTGGTAGCTTCACATCAGCTTTCAGGTAGGAAGAAATCTAGAGCTTATATGTTTTGTTGGAATTCAGTTGTTTTACCAAAAGCTGGTTGTTTCACTTGGCTAGCACTTAGGAAGAGAATTCTGACAGGGGACCAATTGCAAAAGTTAAAAGTAGTTTAGAATTTTAAATGTGTGTTATGTCTAGAGGAATCAGAATCTTTTGATCATTTATTTGTTCAATGTAAAGTGGCCCAGGAATGCTAGTCATTTTTGTTACATAAGTTAAATGTGTTGTTTCCTTTTCCAAACACACTTTGGGATTTATTCAATGATTGGCCATCTCCAAATAATCACTCTTTTTATGTTTGTTTATGGAAATGTATTTCAGCCTTAGTTATTTGGGCCTTATGGTGGGAGAGGAATAAACATATCTTTAGACAACTTCATTTAGATTTAGGAAGTATGTTGAAAGGTTTAGAGAGTTCAATAGTTGAAGTGGTATTGGCCTATGTGAAGAAAACTAATGAGCATTTAACTTTAACTAGTTGGGATATATTAATTTCAAATAGATGGTTCAACTTAATTTCCCCTAGTTATAACTTTATTATCTCTGGGCCAAGTGTTAAATCAAATAGAAAAAAAGTGAAATGGATTCCCCTGAAGAATGGTTTCTTGAAATTAAATTTTGATGGTTGTTCAAGAGGTAGTCCAAGAGCTTTAGGAATAGGGGTGTGTATCAGAGATAATGAAGGCAGGGTGATTGACTTATTAGCAAAAATAATTCCATCAGGTACTAATAACTATGCAGAAGCAATGGCTCTTTTATTTGGAGTTGAAATGGCTTTAAAAAAGAATTATGCACAAATTCACATAGAGGGTGATTCAACATTAGTGATTAATGCTTGTTTATAGTGACAAGTGGGTAACTGGAAATTTGGGTACATCTTACATCAAGCTTGGAATCTAATAGATAGATTTAACTCTATGATATTTTCCCATACTCTGAGAGAAGGGAATCAGGTAGCGGATATTTTATCCAATCTGGGGTGTGATTTACAAATACCACACATGGTAGTGAGTACATTTGATGTCATTCTATTTCCTAATCTTTTTAAGGCAATCAAGAAGGATAAAATTAGTACTTCATAATCCTTGATATGTATGGTGAATATGAGGGATTTCAAGTAAAAGGACATTGATGCCATTCGGGCATATGGTTTCTTAATTATTATTGAATCATTTGTGAAAAGTGAGATAGGTTTGCTACAATGCATGTTAAAAACAAGCTGATGCATAATCATATTAACAACTTGCCTATGCATTCAGTATGTTGAGTATGAATTAATGTAAGTTTTGAGCTAGGCTAATTGATGATAATGGATACTCTCATGTATGAGGAGATTGATTTAAGAAAGTTGAGTTTAGTATTTTTTCACTTCTTCCCCAAGAAATCTGAAAGTGAAATTGATAGTGATTTCTCTTTTCTTCAGGGTGATGGAAGGGAACGCTTTGTTCTTCAAGGTGATCAAGAAATGTTATGACATGGAAATCCCATTTTTTGGTTGGCTGTCCGCTATCGATTTGGAGGAGGTTTTCAAATTTGTGTTTCCAAAATGCTGTGAAGATGTCATGGGTATCTTAGGATCCAATTTTCTTTATCTAGATCTACTAAGAATGATTATGTTGTTGCATGTGGTCTCCTTGTTCTTAACATATATCATGGATATCATTTTTTATTGTGAAGTTTTTGTTTGTATTTTGGATATAGTAATTCAATACAATGCATTTGACAAACCAGTGATTATAGAGAAGTTAAGGAAATATGATTTGATGCTAGGTTTAGTACCAGTCAGGGGTGTCTTCCCAAATTTTTTGCTTAGAAGGGATATAAGATTTCTTAGTTTCCTATTAAATTTGAAAAGTATAGTATTAAACAGGGATCTTGGCCTATTAGATGACATTCTGTGGAAACATGGAGAACTAATGTCATTAGCAGAAGCGTATTTGATTCGAGAGAAAGTAGTGTGCATCAGTGATTTATTTCTTCATGGGCATGATGTTCCACGCTCTCTGCAAATTCAAGAATGAGTTGATTTTCCTGTGGCCTTTCATGAACAGGGGTTAGGTAATTTGTTTCAAATTGATAATCCAATGGCTAACCTACATTTGATTGATGATGACGATCCAACTATAATGGATTGGGAACCAATAATATAGTTCAAATTGGAGTGTTCTCTACATTTTTTTAGTGGTCTCAAATTTTTGAAGAGAATTGACTATTTTTAGTTGTAGGGTGGAGTGGCTACATTGTGTTAACTTGTAGATTACTCTTTTTTGGGACCCTTAGGGGTAATTTTTTGACTTTTGATACTTGTAAATTTGTGAATGTTTTTGCATTTTTTTTGGAGCAATGAAGGGTTGATGTAATGGGTTGGGTAATAGCTTGTGCACAAATTTGGGTAATAGCTTGTGTACAAATATGATGTAAATAGCTCAAATATTATAAGGGCTTTTGTTGATGGATACTTTGAGATGGGTTAATTGTATAGTACTTCAAATTACTTTGTATTTAGTGACAATTGAAGGGTTTCTTACTAGTTCTTCCCTTCATGAACCATTGAAATATTGTATCAAGATGAAACACAAATATATAGAATGAAAAAAGGAACAAACTAATCTAATTTAATGTATGCAGTATTGTGCTACAATGAGAACTTTAATAAAAATACAACAAACATTGAATGCACAAATGGTGAGTGGTCTATTTGTCCCAATGAGTACTGAGAGGGGAACTGAATCAATATTGGTACTTTTCTTCTTCTTAACATTTAGGTTGATGATTCCCTTCATAAAATTAGTTTTTTCCTCTTTAATAGATAAAAAAGTAATGAATGATATATAGTGAAACCATACAATATCTCACATAGAAGCATACATTGATGACATAAAGATTTGTAATTGGAAACCTTTGATGAGAGAGTGAAAACCATGGTGGGAGTAATATGTTAGAAAGTAAATTTTGCCAATATAAGAGAGAAAGGGGGGGGGGGGGGGGGGGGGCATGGGGTGAATCACTTATCCAACTAATATAATAATTGTCAACCTTATTAATACTTAACCATATGAGAAATATAATCAACAACCATCACAAGATACTTATACACAATAACACCAGGTATGTTGACTAGGGAAACCCTTAATTAGAGGAAAAACCAAGGTGAGGATGGTACCCACAAAATGATGTACTAATTTATAAATATTCCTTGTTAGAGAATGGATCTTTTTAGGAGTCAATGCAATATGTTTAGTACATATCGGTCCTTGTTAGGAGACTTTGAATCCCCAGGATTCCAACCATGTTAAGAGTTGTACCAGCCCTATTAGGAGTTGTAGAAGGCAGATGGACCCACTGCGCAAACAACTTCAAGGGAAAGATCACTAAACTCACTGTCCTATTGATATTTGTATTATTCCTTGTAGAATAATAAAAATGAATTGTACTTGTACTTCCTCTTCCTCTAACCTATCAACTAGACTTACGATCTTGATACCAGATCGCCAACTTTGCATCCAATAATCCCTTGGATCGCTTGCTCACATTTACCAAATACTTCACATATAACACTTTGTTAGTGTTAATAATTAATTATTATTACACTTTTAAGTTACTTAGGTTAAATGAATTATTTTATTATTTATCATATAGACACCTAGGAGTATGCATAGTTATATGAGTTGTCTTGTTGACAACACAGGAGTTTCCATAATCATCTGAGTTGTCATGTTGACAACACAGTTGTTTGCACTCTAATTAAGCACATGGTGTCTACAATATCTCTTTACAAGATACACCCATGTATTCTTATCCTCTCATCATCGCACTAACTTTTGTGCTCAATGGAGGATAATCCACTCTTGATAGACTTTGCTAACTCCTAGTCATTCTAGATGCCTTTATATACAGGCACTTCTAGTGTGTATGTACAAATATGATATTCTCATTATTGTTATTTTGATCATCCATTATTGGTCCATATTGTGCTAGTGCTTGAGCTTCTTGATCTTGGTGTTATTTTTCCCTAAGGAAAATTATTACATGGTATAAGAGCGATAGGAGATCTCTTCACATAGCAATTGGAGACCATTTTTGCTTCACCTCTCGGAGGGCCACGATTCAAATCTAGAGTATCTGTAGTTAATGGGAGCATCTAGAGCCAAATAAAAGCTCATCATTGTGTCTAGAGTGTCAATTTAGTGAATTTTGACTATAAATTTTCCTACCGAAGGCCATAGTCAAAATTGAGGCATTTTTTTTTTTTGCAAGCCGAAACCTAAAGGCCTGATTTGTGAAATTGGACAAGATTGGAGCTTGTTAGTGCAAATCAGATATTGGCATCATATTCAAAAGGTCAAAAAAACCCCAATTTGACTTTTTTTTCATCATAATTAGACATTTAAGGTGAAATCTAGAGTCAATTGATTTTTGGAGGTGTGATGGTGGTGATTTAGGAAAAATAATTGTAGAGGTGATTTTCAGAAGGTGATATCTCCCTCATACGGACTCCTTTTTCTGAGCAATTTTTTTTGTTTTGGGGTAGAATTTCATGATCTAGACATTGTTGTAAGATGTTTGAAATCTTTGTTCCTATATTTATCTGCAAATTACAAATCCCAATTTTTGCAACTTTAAAGGCTTAGTTCAGGCTCATCTAGACACATATTCAAGTTTCATTTTTTTGAAAGTGCATAATTTTTTGTCTACTTTCTAGATCTACAATCAGATTATAGGCTTTTGTGGATAGAAATACCACTTTTGAAATAGGTCCTTTTTTGCATTATATTGATATCTGAGCTACATTGCTAAGTACAAGATTTGAACTCCAAGAGGAGGTTGTAAACAACAAAATTAGAAGTCCACTTTTGTCCATTTTGGCAAGTGGCTATTGTAATCAAACTAACTATAAAGTTCCTAAAGCATTCATTGGGGTGAGTTTCTTTGATTGAGTGAAAAGGGGGGTGTGTCTTGTGTTTTTTGTCTCCTTGATATTGTGCTCTTTCTTTTTCATTATGGGTTCTTTTTCTAAGTTAACACCACATAATTTTGCTACTTAGAAAGAAAAGATAAAAAGACCATTAGTTGAAAAAGGTTTACTATTTTATGTAATTGGTGTAGCAAAGCAACCTAATGATGATGCTGATGAGTCTTGTAAAGAAGAATGGAAATCAAATTAAGAAATGGCCCTAGGAACCTTGTTAAAGAATATCCCAAATCCTGTCAAATATCACATCAGGAACCTTAACAATCTAATAGTAGTTTGGGATAAACTTGAAGATTTTATAGGACAGTAAATGAAGATATGGCCTACACCATTGAGGACAATCTTCTCAAATTGGATCCTAGGAATTTTTACACCATCAAAGATTATCTTACCCAAATAGACACGTATAGGGCACAACTTAAGTTTTGTGGTGAACCCATCAAGGATGGAAATTTTATCAAACATGTGATGACTCATCTTCCTCCTGAATAATTAACTTTTGTTTCCAATTATAATACTCACAAGTTAATAATGGGTAGTGCCTTCACTAAGCCTTCATTAGAGTCATTTTTAGGAATGTTGGTCTTAGAACATGAAAAGTTAGTGAGAATGGGAATTCTCTAGTCTTCAAAGACCAAAGCCTTGGTAGCTAATCAAGCAAATCAAGGTGGTAAAAATTCCAAAAAAAAGCAAAAGAAGTGGAAGGATAAGCCACAAGATGATACAAAACAATCTTCCTCTTCACAATGATCTTCCTCCACACAACAATCTTCTTCACAACAACGCAAGTCTTTTTCCAAAAATAATAAGAAGGGGAAAAACTTCAACAAAAGGGAGAAGAAAACTTGTACCTATTGTAAGAATAATGGTCATGATGAACATGAGTGTAAAGATAAGAAAATTGATGAGTTGGTAAACATAATGAGGAAACATAAAATTGATGTGCCAAATGCCTATAAGGATAAGGGATCTTCAACCACTTCAAAAGGTAAGGGACAAGCTTTGGTAGCAAGTACAAATAATTTTGATGAATAGGTTCTTGATTTAGGAGCTACACATCATATGGGTGCTTCAAGGGAGCATTTTTCCTCTTTGAAACCATCACATGTACCTTACATCTATGTGGGAAATGACACACAAGTGAAATTTGAAGGAAAAGGGAATGTTGAGTGGGAAAATGGTGTCTTCAAGGATGTTCTTCATGTTCCCAACATTAGCACCAACCTTCTTTCAATCTACCAAATAACTCACTATGGATGTGGCAAAAAAGTGGAGTTCCTTCCTAATTAGTTGTGGTAAAAAATCTAAAGGATGATTCTAATGTGGAAATCAGAAAGGCTAATCATGAGACAAGACTTTATTCTTTTTCTCATTTTGTGCCTAAGTCCACTTCCCTTGCCTTGTTGATCCACTCACATTTACAAAGTAAACTATGGCATGAGAGTTTTGGACATCTCAATTACGACTACCATCAATAGCTTAGCAACAAGGATATGGTCATAGGTCTACCTCTGTTAGATTGTGGTGACTGATGAGGAAAGTACCGACATGTTATAACCCTAAAGCGGTTTAATACTTGTATAAAAAGGGCTTAGGGTTGGGTATTTTTGATGTGTGTGGTGATACGAAATTGGTTCTTGCGGCGGTATTGAGCTGTAAGGGATTACGGATTGTAATCAGGTTGTAATCACTGGATTGTAATAAGATCGGACTTGCTGTTTGGTGGACGTAGCCCAGGGATTGGGTGAACCACGTTAAATCTTGGTGCCTTGTGTTCTTTTCTGTGTGTTCTATTATTTTTTTTATTGGTTATATTTGCATGTAGTTTTTATTTCTGTCCGTGGTTTATCCTAACAAGTGGTATCAGAGCCTAGTTGTTTCTCAGTTATCCTCTGCAGGAAAGTCTCACGGTTAAGTGGGAGTCTCACGGTTGAGTGGGAGCAATGGTAGATGATAGATGATGGTAAGCTGAGGGTTGATAGGTTTAATGGGCAGAACTTCCAGTTATGGAAGATGCAAATCGAAGACTATTTATATCAGAAGGATTTGTGGAAGCCGTTGGAAGGAAAAGCCAAGAATCAGGGAACTATGTCAGAGGCTGAATGGGATCTTTTGGACAGAAAGGCACTTGGAAGCATTCGGTTATGCTTGGCACCATCGGTGGCATTTAATATTACAAAAGCAAAGACGACAGAAGATTTGATGAAAACCCTAGCGACACTGTATGAAAAGCCCTCCGCTTCAAATAAGGTATTTCTCATGAAGCGTTTATTTAATATGAAAATGGCAGAAGGTGGATCTGTTGCAGATCATTTAAATGACTTTAATACTATTACTAGTCAATTATCTTCTGTGGGTATCAATTTTGATGAAGAAATTAGGGCTCTCTTGATTTTGTGTTCTTTGCCTGAAAGCTGGAATGGCTTGGTAATGGCGGTGAGTAATTCTGTTCCTGGATCTAGTACCCTAAAATATGATGATGTGATCGGTGTTATTTTAAGTGAGGAAACTCGTAGAAAATCCTCAGGTGGATCTACATCAGGAAGTGCTTTAAATGCACAAAGCAGGGGCAGAACGACTGAAAGAGGAAGTAACTCTGGAAATCGTGGGAAATCAAGAGGAAAGTCAAAGGGGAGGAGGTCTCAATCGAGAGGACCAAATGATTGCTGGTACTGTGGGAAACCAGGGCACAAAAAGAAAGATTTCTGGACTCGAAAGAAAAATGAAGGAGATAAATCAGATGGAGACAAAGAGGCAAATGTGGTAAGTAACAAATCCGAAGAGGATGCTTTGCTTCTGTCTTTAGAGAGTGTTGATGATTCATGGGTTTTAGATTCTGGTGCTTCTTTTCATGCTACACCTCATAGAGGTTATTTCATTGATTATGTCCAAGGGGATTTTGGGCTTTTTTATTTGGGGGATAATGAACCCTATCAGATTGTTGGAAAGGGAAAAATTAAGATTAAGTTGCAGAATGGGAATCATTGGCTACTACATGAGGTAAGACATGTTCCAAAACTAAGTAGAAATTTAATTTCAGTAGGGCAACTCGGTGATGAGGGTTGTGTAGTTACTTTTAATGATAAAAATTGGAAGGTTTCAAAAGGTTCCCTTGTAGTAGCAAAAGGTGTGAAAGTAGGCACCTTATATCTTTGTACAGGTCATATTGTTCCTTCTACTTTGATTGTTTCAGAGAAAAATGAATATTCAGGAACAATTACTGCAGATGAGCAGGGAGAACAAATAGCTGCTGTGGATTATGATACAGCGTTGTGGCACAATAGACTTGGGCACATGAGTGAGAAAGGTATGAAAGTACTTCATTCAAGGAAAGTTTTACCAGGTCTAAAATGTGTGAATATAGATTTCTGTGAAAGTTGTGTGTATGGAAAACAAAAGAGAGTGAGTTTTGTAAAGACAGGGAGGAAAACAAAAAGGAGAAATTAGAACTTGTGCATACAGATGTATGGGGACCGGCTCAGGTATCTTCCCTTGGTGGCTCTCATTATTATGTTACATTTATTGATGACGCAACTAGAAAAGTATGGGTTTATTTCCTTAAACAGAAATCCGATGTATTTCAAACTTTTAAGAAATGGAAATGCTTGGTTGAAAATGAGACTGGTAAGAAATTAAAATGTCTCAGATCTGATAATGGTGGTGAGTATTGCAGTCATGAATTTGAAGATTATTGCTCCACTAATGGTATTCGTAGACAAAAAACTGTTCCAAGGACTCCACAGGAAAATGGAGTGGCTGAACGCATGAACAGGACTATAATGGAGCGCGCAAGGAGCATGAGGTTGCATGCTGGGTTGCCCTTACACATGTGGGCGGAGGTTGTCAATACTGCAGTATATTTGATTAATAGAGGTCCCTCTACTCCTTTGGGCTGTGGTATTCCAGAGGAAGCATGGACTGGTAAGAAGGTGAGTTATTCTTTTCTCAAGACCTTCGGTTGTGAAGCTTTTGCTCATATAGACTCTGAAAATAGAACCAAGCTAGAAGCTAAATCAAAGAAATGTGTCTTTGTTGGATATGGAATTAATGAATTTGGTTATAGGCTTTGGGATTTTGAAAATCATAAAATTATAAGAAGCCGGGATGTCATATTCAATGAAAAAGTGTTGTACAAAGATTTGTTGCAGCAACATGAGAAGAAAGAAGATGATTATGTAGTGCTGGATGATACTCCAAAAGCTGATGTTCCAGCCATTCCTCATGATGTGCAACAACCGCAACAACAAATACCACATACACCAGTGAATGTTAGATGGTCAACAAGGCCAATTAGACCTCCACAAAGGTTTTCTCCCTCTTTGTATTCTATTTTACTTACTGATGCTGGTGAACCTGAAATTTATGATGAAGCTGTGCAGGTGGATGCTAAGATTCAGTGGGAATCTGCAATGAAAGATGAAATGGACTCTTTGCTGAAAAATAAGACATGGGATTTGTGCAAGTTGCCTGCAGGTAAAAAGGTTTTACAGAATAAATGGGTTTACAGGTTGAAAGAAGAGGACGGAGGTAAGAAAAGATTTAAGGCCAGGTTAGTTGTAAAAGGATTTGCACAAAAAAAAGGAATTGATTTTGATGAAATATTTTCTCCTGTTGTTAAAATGACTTCTATTCGTACTGTTTTTAGTCTTGTGGCTACTGAAGATTTGTATTTAGAGCAGATGGATGTTAAAACAGCCTTTCTTCATGGTGATTTGGATGAAGAAATATATATGGCTCAGCCACAGGGTTTTGAGGTCACAGGTAAGGAGAACTTAGTGTGCAAATTGAAGAAAAGTTTGGATTGTAATAAGATCGGACTTGCTGTTTGGTGGACGTAGCCCAGGGATTGGGTGAACCACGTTAAATCTTGGTGCCTTGTGTTCTTTTCTGTGTGTTCTATTATTTTTGTTATTGGTTATATTTGCATGTAGTTTTTATTTCTGTCCGTGGTTTATCCTAACAACCTCAAGTCAAGTATTCAGAGGGTGTATGGACATGTTGTGAAGTAGGAAAGCATCCCAAAGAGAAGTTTGACAAGCGGGAGTCTTGGAGAGCTATTGTTGTTCTTGAATTGGTTCATAGTGATGTAGCTAGCCCATTTCCAGCACCATCATTTGGAAAGGCTCGCTATGTTCTCACCTTCATTGATGACTTTTCATGCTACACTTGGGTCTTATTTCTAGCTCATAAGAGTGAAGTGTTTGATAAGTTTATCACCTTCAAAGCTCAAGTCGAGAAGAAATCATGGAAAGCCATCAAGATTCTTCAAATAGATAATGGAAGGGAATATGTGAACTCAAGGCTTATAGACTTTTTTACTCATGAGGGTATTGATCTTCAACATTTAGTTGCATACACTCCACAAAAAAATAGATGACCACTTGTATGCTTCAACATAAGTCTCTAGATCAAGTATTTTGGGCAGAAGCCATGTGTTGTGCCAATTACATTCAAAACAAAAGTCCCCATAAGTCCTTAGATGGAATTAAACCTTTTCAAGCTTGGTGTGGAAGAAAACCAAGTGTAAAACACTTTAAATTTTTTGGTTGTCCACCATAGGCAAGGATACCTCCACAATGAAGGAAGGCATTGGAACCTCAAAGAAAACCTTGTATATTTGTTGGATATCCTAACCATATTAAGGCATACAAACTCATGGATCTAGAGACACATGAAATATTCTTTGAGAGGAGTGTTCACTTTGAAGAAACTTGTCCAAGTTTGGCTACTTCAAATCCTTCTTCCTCCTTCATGGAAAGTGATGATAGTGGTGATAGTGACTTGGAAGATGGTATTCCTTCAACTTTGACTCCTAGGACACCACCTTTCGCAAGGTCCACAAATAGTTGAGGATATTCCTTCTTCTTCTTCCACTAGACCTCGTTGGGCACAAAAAACACTTGATTCAATGGGTTCATTGGTGGGGAATCCTTCAAATACTAGGAGGACAAGGTCACAACACAAATCATTTCCACATGCTTATATTGTCATTTCTTCTGATCCATGATCATTTAAGGAAGCATCAGGGTTTCCGAAATGGGACAAAGCCATGGAGGAAGAATAAAACTCTTTAATGAAAAGAAACACTTGGGACTTAGTTCCTCTTCTTAAGGCAAGAAAGTTGGTTTGGTGTAAGTGGATATATCAAACCAAGTTTGCAACAGATGGAAGTGTCGAAAAATAAAAGGCTAGACTTGTTTCCAAAGGTTTCTCACAGGTTCCTGGTAATGACTACATTGAGATCTTTGCACCAGTAGCTAAGATGAACTCCATTCATTTGACACTAGCTATTGTTGTAGCTTGGGTTGTTCATCAAATGGATGTGAAGAGTGAATTCTTTAATGGTGATCTTCTTGAGGAGATTTATATGGAGAAACCATAGGGTTTCATTCAGGATACTACTTTGGTTTGTAGATTGAAAAAGTCTATCTATGGTCTTAAGCAGGCTCCTTGGGCTTGGTATGCCAAGATGGATTCCTTCCTACTCTCAGTAGGATTCACCAGGTATCATTTAGATTTGAGTGTCTACATTCTTTAGAGGGATGACTCATAATTTATACTTGTGCTTTATTTAGATGACTTGATCATTATAGTAAGTACTTCATCCATCATTTCTAGTGTCAAGACTTTTTTACAGGACAAATTTGCTATAACATATTTTGGTTTACTTCATTATTTCCTTGGTATTGAGATCACATAGTCTTTAGCTGTGATCACACTTTCTAAACCCAAGTATGCTCTTGATTTACTTGCTCAATTTTGCATGAGTTATTTTAAGCCTACTCCTACTCCCTTTCTTTCAGGTGTTAAGTTAGAGGCCAAGAGTTCCACTCCACTTGTTGATGCTACATTGTATAGATAATTAGTTGGGACTCTCATCTACTTGACACATACATGCCCTAACATAGCTTTTGTAGTTTGCATGGTTTCTTTCTTCATGCAAGAGCCACATGAGCTTCATTGGAAGGCTGCCAAATGCATCTTGCACTACATACAGGGTGCGCATACACATGGGATACACTACACAACAAGTACTAGACTATAGCTAGTGAGTTATATAGACTCAAACTATGCAGGGGATCTTGATTTTTGAAAGTCTACTTTAGGTTACATGTTTCATCTTAGTTTTGGCCCCATTTGTTGGCAAAGTAAGAAGCAGAATACTATTGCTCTTTCTTTGACTAAAGTTGAGTATCGAGGAGCTATCACTGCGGCAATAAAAGTTATTTGGTTACAACACATTTCGAAGGAGTTTGGATTTGACATATCTAAACCCATAGTCATTTATTGTGATAATCATAGTGCTATTAATATCTCAAAACATCTAGTTTAACATCAACAGACCAAACATGTAGAGGTTCATATGCACTACATCAGAGAGTTGATTCATGAGCAGGTCACTACATTATAGTATTGTCCTATAGTACAGCAAGTTGCAAATATCTTTACCAAACCCTTCACTGAGGTCAATTATATTCATTTGCAAGATCTCTTGGGGGTACAAGATGTTTCAAAAAGGGGAGTCCCTTTTCTTCTCTCTTCTTTCTTATGGGAGGGATCTTTTCCTTACATAAGGTCTTCTTCTCTCTCATCTTCTTTATTGTACTTATCTCTCTTTTTGGGGAAGGATTTTTCCCATGAGGTTTTCCCTCTTTCTCCATTTTCAAAGAGATTACATTGCATTGTATGTAGAGCATTGTGTTTGTACATGGGTACCTAACATGGCCTAGTAGCCAGGACCCATCATGCATTTTCATCATAGCTTTTGTGAGCTTAAGTGCATTCCCCTAAGTTGCACTTAAGGGGGGTGTTAGTGAAAATAATTAATTATTATTACAATTTTCTTAAGTTTACTTACTTTAAATGCATTATTTTATTATTTATCATATAGACACCTAGGATTATGCGTAGTTATATGAGTTGTCTTGTTGACAATACAAGAGTTTGCATAATCATCTAAGTTGTCATGTAGACAAAATAGTTGTTTGCACTCTAATTAAGCACATGGTGTCTAAAATTTATCATTATGAGATACACCTATTTATTCTTATCCTCTCATAATCACACTAACTTATGTGCTCAATGGAGGATAATCCACTCTTGGTGGACATGTGCTTAGTTGTGAGGCTTATCACTTTGCTAAGTCCTAATCATTCTAGATACCTTTATATATAGGCACTTCTAGTGTGTATGTACACATATGATATTCTCATTATTTTTATTCTAATCATCCATTATTGGTCCATATTGTGCTAGTGTTTGAGCTTCTTGATCTTGGTGTTATTTTTCCCTAAGGAAAATTCTTACACAGTTCAATTGTACACTTGATCACAAGGAAAACAACATTCTTTTATACCATTTCCTCAAAATAATTCCTTGAGTCATCTTTGAGGCCTTCCCAATTAATTATAATAGGACCACATTAAGATAATTAATTATACTATAATTACACAACATTATCGGCTCATAGTCTTTACAATTTATCACACATATGACTCCAAACCTTGCACACTCGCTGATATCATCATTAGAATATCTTTTGTCACTATCTAACTTCACATATCATGATTTTATATTAGTAAAGAAAATGAATCATCAAAAATTGCTTCTTAGATACTCTATCTATATACTTTTCTCTATAAATCAAGAAAATATTATGCATGTCTTCTACTTCATGCACACTTAACCTCATCACCAAGACACAATGTAAAACACATCCTTAACCATGCTAGAACTTATCATTAATTCTCTGTATATACAACCTCAATCTATGTTTTCTACTTTTCCAGTCTTTACAGAATTACTACTATGTTGACATCAATGAAAAACAAAGTCATGAATACAATATGTCAATCATGCTAACAATCTCCCACATGCTCTAGCAATACTTAGGATACTCCCCAAAAGGAATACCATTAGAATTCATGCCAGCATAATATGCCCACTAGCCTTTGCTTACAAGTAAAGGGTACCTAGTTAAGGGCTTACATTTTTTTTCCTTTTGAGAATGCATCCTGATAGGAATACTAGTAACCTTTTAGGATTAAAATTAGTCTATTAAGACTACCTTGTTAGATAATTTTGATCTCTTTCTAAGATGAGATTCCTTGTTAGAGGATATTTGAAGAATTTCTACAAGTTTTTCCTTGTTAAAGCCTTAAAATACATGCAATGGTTAGAGAGAGAACTAAAGTAATTGATCTAAGTGTTTGGAATGCCTTACCTAATAGATCCTCTACTTTGGCTCCTTGAAGATTCTTTGATCTCTAGATGATGTCTTGGCTTGCGTCTAACTTCTCTCATGCTTTTCTCTTTAGTCTTTTTTCTTTCTGCACTTGCCACTTTTTATTACAATTCACTACCCATATGCAATCTCTTGTGTGCACAACAAGTTCTAAAGTGGTTTTTTCGATCTTTTTTTCTTAAAATCTGTTTTCTTTCATCAAACACTTTTTTTAAAAAAATATTCCATACACACACACACACACATCATGATCTTTGATTTTGAATGAAAACCCTAAAGGATTGTCCTGCTCAGATTAGAGTTTGAAATTTAAAATCCACAGTGATCACAAGACACCCATAAGACCTTTTTTGTATGTGCCTAAGTATATAGGCTAGCTCACCTAGCTGCATACTTATGTCTAGATTGGTGATTGCACAAGCCTTTTAGTTGTAATCTAGTGCATAGTTCTGATGCATGTCGTGTTGTATTCATACCATCCTCTATATTGTCACATCAATGGTGATTGTGTTACTTTTGTAACTTATTTTATCCACTTCTTTCATCATATAACCTTGACTAGTAAGCTATCCTACTATTATTTGTACTTGCAATATTTTTTTACTTCTTGTTGACTGGTTTCCAATCAATGACAAAACATTCTCCTAGCTTACTTATTGAAGTTTATCACTCATCAATTTCCTAGTTGATATAGCTTAGTGAAAAAATATCCTCCTTTGGAATCAATAGAAAAAAATGCACCTTTAACTAATCTTTGTAGGTTAGCGAGATTTATATTTAGACATGACCAAATTCTCCCCCTATGTGGGCTTCTCCTTGTGTCATCCTTGTACCTTTATACTTCCTCTTTTTGTCATTATTATTCTCTACCTTTTTCCTCCCTTTTTTGTATATGATTATTCTCCACCTTTTTTTCATCAATGAGAAAGGGACATGCATGGTAAGGATAGAGGTATGATCTCTATTGATGTCTCCCCCTAGGATGAAGATTTCATTGAACCAGTCTAATAACATATTTTTAGGTATATCTTTTTATTTTTCTTTGACTGAATCAAGAAGTATTTTCCATGACTCCTTTATATCTTTTAGTGCAATCAACGCACTCTATAGTTCTGCTAGTGGTTAGTAGAATGCTTCTTCATTCCTGTGTGGTGGTAGGTTAAGTCCACTTTTGAGTGTGACACTAGTGGACATAATGGTTGGGGTTAAGAGGAAGTGAAGCTCTATCAATTTGATTATTTTCTTTTATTATTTGTCTCATAGCTAGTGTAATAGGTATATTATATCATATATCTTGGTTAAGTGTCCATATTCTAATCCAGAGAGTGGATCAAATGCATGTGATGTTTTTTCAAGTACCTATTGAGCCTTTGCCTTTGATTTCTCAAGATCAATCATTAGAGTGCGTGATGTTCTGTTCTTTTGATTGATTGAGATTATTGTCTTAAGGCTTCTCACACCTTGTCTTTGAGCGTTGTAAGTTCTCCTTTCTTTTCTTCAAAATAATTTCTTTTCAACCTCAAGTGTTCTCATCAGAACCTTTTATTTTTCTATATTTAGGAGTTGTACTTCCTTATCATGGAGTTATCTTATTATGTCTATGATCTGAGTGATCAAATCATCATTTATGACAATGGTTTCTTCTTGTGCTAGTCCTTTAAGGATGTCTTGAGCATCAACTAGTGTATTTCTTGCTCATATCTCTTATTGTTCTCCTTCATTTTCTTATATTTCTTAGTCAGTTTGGAAAATTTTCCCAACTCATTTATTTTTATTTGTCTTGATCTCTTACTCATCTCTTCTACCCACTCTCCAAGTTTCAACATATTTGATGATTGGGAATCATCAGAGGCATATAGTGCTTCTTTTACTTCTAATATTTTTGAGTCTTTGGGTTCCTAGAATTCCTCTATCTCTTTTCTCTACTTTTTTCATTTTGATTCCTCAAAATTTTTATTCCTCTTTTCAATCTTCTTAATGCTTCATTTCCCATTTGATGGTGTTGAAGATGGCTCAACTATTGGTGTCTATTGTAATGGAGTGGATTTAAGGTCTTCCTATTTCTATTCTTTACTAGTATTCTTTTCCTAGTGTATTCCTACTTCAGTTGGTGCTTCCATAAGTGGTACCTAAGTATCCTTCATTTTGTATTTTGGTTCATTCTCTTTGATAGCTTTATCCTATTCTTCTCATCCTATATCCTTACCTTGACCAATTATTTCCTATATACTTTCTCTTACTTCCCTAGTAGTCACATCAATGATTTGAGGTTGTATTCCATTTCTTTTCTGTAGAAGATAGTCCTATGGAGGCCTATTGTGTTTCTCCACTTCCTTTCAATGTTTTATTTAAATCTTGAATGACTTGGGATGGTTGATGGTTTTAGTAGGAGAGTTTGAGGGGCATTCACCTGATATGCACTTGAGAGGAGATTGTTCTTAGATGAGTCTTGGTTGGAGATTTGGATATCCTGATGAGCATTCTCTTTCCCCACTCTTGGTCTACTTAGCAGTTTACTACTTGAGAGGTATAGCCCATTGTTTCTCTCAAGTGTATTATTTTTATGCTTATCTTTCATGGATATGGATCTTGAGCTATGGTACATGAGTTAGTTCTAAAGGGTTCATTTGAGAGATGGTTTAGCATTGGTTATCTCCATTTGCATATGTTTTTATTTTGGTTGAGTTTGGGGGATGGTTATATATTGGGCATATTCCTTGGTTTAGGAATGATTCATGAGTTTGATCTTCTTGTGATAGGCTTACATCCATGATTGGCTATATGGACTGGGTGTTGTTGTGGCTTCTTAATTGGGGTTTAATGGAGGAGATCATACTTGCACAGTTTATGTCTAGAGGTGTGTATAGAAGGACATGATGTAGGTTATTATTTGCATGGTTTCTATTTGGTCTTGGTTGTCTTCTTGGATGGTTCGGTTTCACTTACATTGAATTTGGGATTGGTTGGAGATTGTGATCACTAGTTTGTGTTCATGTATGTCATGTGAGAGATGGCATCATTATTCCTGTATCTCTTTCCTCTATTGGTTGTGGAGAGCTTGGGATACTATTGGAGTATTTTTATGAGAGTTGTTCTTGTAGGTTATTGATTTATGTGTTGTGGATGTCCTTGAGACTACATGGATTCACTTCTTTGAGATGTTGTGAGTGGATTGGTTATAGATTTGACATTACCTTTTGTAGTGGGAGCTTCTTGGTATATATGTGGTAGGTATTGATCTTGAGGCTTGTGATTGTAGGTTATAGATTGGATATGTTGATGATGTGAGATTCATTTGGTATACATTTGGAGGTACGAATAGTTGGATGGGTTTGGCACTTGTTGTGGGTGCTATTTCAGAAATGGACATTTTGACAACTATGGATACATGTGATTATCTTTGGATCAGTTTTTTCTACTTGGCATTTTAGTTGGTATACAATTTTATGATCTTCTAATATGATGTTGGGTGGCTTTCTCTTTGGATGGCTTCTATGCATGTCATGTGGCAGTGGCATAATAGAGGGTGGCTTCATTCATGTTTGAGAATCTGGATACTTTTTTTTTTTGCACGTATCAAGATGGAGCACATGGTGTACTTTGATCCATGATGGTGGATGTGCTAGGAGTGATTGTTCCCTTGTTCATTTATGTGGCTACAAATTGACCATATGCAATGTATACAGCAAGTGGGAGATTATTGAGATGATGGGTGTTCCACACATTGCATAATATTGTTATATTGTATTATTCTATTTTATTATGTAATGTTGCACCTAGATGGATGTGAAACATGGAAATATTCCTATAGGATATATTTGATGAGGTGTATTATAACATTGTGATAATATTTGATGTAATTATTTAATATTGTGGAAAAGTATTTAATGTCCAATATTAAATGTGAGTCAATGGGTTAGGTAGCACATGGTTTTAGCACATAGTTTATGTAATACCACTTGGTAGTTTTGTGGGACTTGCTACTATATAAGAAACCACAAGGGTAGTTGTAGATATAAGAAAAAAGGGGAAAATGCAAGAGTTGAGCAAGACAAGGATTGGCAGGTTAACCAAGGGAGTATTTGTGAGGGTTGGAAGCATGGCATGGGATGTGTGGATTTTTTCTTGTTCACATAGATTTCTTGGTAGTGGCTATGATGTTGAAGACTTCTATAGTTGTATTGCAATAGTATTTTTGCTAAATAATACATGGTGATAGGTGCTTTTGGAGGCTGGGTATTTTCCCTCAATGAGGGTTTTCCAGGGTATATCTTGTGTCACATTGTTTGTGCATATATTTTATATTCTCTTTCATGTAAATTTTATTTGCATATTTATTTAAGATCTATTATGGGTTATGTGGAAATGTTTATATTTTTTGTTGCAAGTTTCATTATACACTAGACCAGATATAGCAAATGCAATTGGGATAGTACCAAGATTTCAAGTTAATCCTAAGGAATCACATTATGTAGTGGTAAAAAGAATATTAGATATTTAAAGGGTATACTTGATTTTGGACTGTGGTATGACAATTCAAGTGATTTTACTTTGTATGCGTATAATGATGTGGATTGGGAAGGCAATTTGGATGACAGAAAGAGTGCTAGTGGTAGAGTATGTTATCTTGGAGGAAGATTGGTTTCTTGGCTAAGAAAAAAATATTATTGTATATCATAGAGTATGGTAGAAGAAGAGTATGTAGTAGCAATAAAAAATTGTAATTGGATCATGTGGATGAAGTACATGCTAAAGTGTGCTGGGAATAAAGTTTTCAAAACCTATTATCATACATTATGATAAAATAAGTACAATGAGTATGTCTAATAATCTTGTGTTGCATTCTAATACTAAGCATATATCCATTAAGTATTATGTAATTTTGAGAGATAAAGTTGCAAAGAAAGAGATCATATTAGAGTATGTAAATACAAAAGAGTAGATTATAGATATATTTAAGAAGCCTTTACATAAAGATACATTTTATTATTTGCAAGGTTTGGTTGGGGTTATGCCCCTACCTACTTCTAAGTAGATGATGCAAAAATTTCATTAGTCCAGTGGTACATAGCACAATTATTTATCTGGACTAAATGATTATGCTTCATGTACGAGGGAGTATCTGAGATGAGAAGAGTCATCAAGGACTCTTATTAATTGGTTTAGAACAATATCTTTGGATAGTTGAGCTGATTGAAGATTCAAATAAAATGATGGACATAATGAAGTATTTTTCATTGACTTTAATGGGGTAGAAGTATACTTGAAAAATATCCTATGAATGGGGGAGAAGTGTCTCCAATGTATAGGGGAGAAGTGTTATAATGGATGAGAGTGATTGATGTCAATGAGAAGAAATATTGATAGTGAAGAAGTTATGAACAATTGATTTCCATCCATGTAAGTTGTTCTTGAGAGTTAGAGTGCACAAAAAACTAATTTTGATCCTAAGAGGAAGCACAAACATAACAATATTCGAGTGGATTTCAGATTTTACTGATGAAGAGGATTTGAAATGGAGAGAATAAAAACAATAATAGAGTTTGACTTGGTATTCATGGAGTTTGGAATTTTTTCATCTATGTTGCCATCAATGCCAAGGGGGAGAGATTATTAGCATGAATTTTGATGGTATTCATTTGGGATAGTATCCTAAGAATTGCTAGAACACTTGGGGAGATTGTTAGCATGATTGACATGTTGCATTCATGACTGTGTTTTTCACTAATGTCAACATAACATTGCTTTTGTAAAGACTCGCAGAGTAGCAGACATAGAATGAGGTTGTATAGACTATGTATTGATCATCAGGTCAACCAAAATTAAGGATATGTTTGACACTATATCTTGATGATGTGGCTAAGTGCTCATGCAAAAGGTCAAATTCATGTGAAAGTTATTCAAGATTTATAGAAGATAGAGTATTAGATAAGTGGTTTCTAATTATTGATTTCTATCTCTTAATAGGGATATAATCATGATGAGTGCAGTTAGACAGTGAAATTAGATAAACTCATGATGATTTCAGCAAGTGCTCAGTCTCCAAGGTTGCACGTGTGGAATTTTGTAAAAATAATGAGTTGATAGTAACTTGTAATTGTAAAAAGAAGTAAGGTATTGTAATATCTTAATGTGGTCCTATTATAATTAATTAAGAAAGCCTTAAGGCTGACTCAAGGAATTGTTTTGAGGAGATAGTATAAAGGAAGGTTAATTTTCTTGTGGTGATGAATGTGATCAACAAATTAAAGTGTGTGATATGTGAAGTATTTGGTAAATGTGAGTAAGCGATCTAAGGGATTATTGGATGCAAAGTTGATGATGTAGTATTGATATTAGAAGAGGATAAGTTTGGTCATAGGATAGAGAAGGAGATATATATTTCTATTATTCTACAAGGAATAATACAAAGGCCAGTTGGACAATGAGCTCAGTGATCTTTCTCTTGAATTTTTTGGGATAGTGGGTCCATCTACCTTCCAGAACTCCTAATAGGGTTGGCACAACTCCTACCAAGGACTAAAAGTCTCCTAACAATGACTGATATGTAATGAATGTATTTCATTAGCTCCTAATAGAGTCCATCCTCTAACAAGGAAGATTTATATTAGTACATCATTTTGTAGGTAGGTTATCCCCACCAGGGTATTCCCTATGATCAAGGGTTTCTCTAGTTAATATATTTGGTGTTATTTTGTAAGAATATCTTCTTATGGTTGTTGATTATATTGTTCACATGCTTACTGATTAATATGGTTGGTGAATTTTTTAATAGTTGGATAACTGGTGCAAACCCCCCCTCTCAATTATCTTGGTGGACTTTACTTTCTAACAAAATCATCCAAGGTGAAGGTAAAACTATGGTGGGGATGACACCCACAAAATCTTCACTACTATAGCAATAAAGTGTGGCTATTAGGGCTACAAATTTTGATCACTTATGATGATCTACCCTATGATGGATATGCCCTATTAAGAGCTTACAAGACTTATTCAATCTACCTTAATCAAAGGATTTTAACTACACAATTAAGTGTGCACTCTATTAAGAGATTTACAATAGGCTAGTTGGGACCACTTTGTTAAGATATTTACCCCAAAATACTTGTTAAAATTTATTAGTACCTAATCCTTCAATTTCCACTAGAATGCTGATGACATATCTCCTCTATACAATATGATATCACCTCTTTGTGATAGATCTTCAATAACTCCTCACTACACTTCTTGGTCACCTTACTTCACAACTTGTTGATTAACCTTCTACTTCACATACATGTAACCCTTAAACTCTCAACAATAATATTATTGCTTGAGATCATGCTTAAATAGCCATCTTAGAAGTTTCTGGATCACAACTAATGATCTATATTCATTCTTCTTGTCACTTAATCCTTTTAATTTTTGGATTTTTTGATCTCATTAAATAGGGATTAATGATCTATAATTACAAGTGCAATTACCTCTCTGACTCTCTCCTTGATCATAAAAACAAGTTTCGCTACTCAGCAAAATGATTTACATCAATTTTTTATCATTCCAAATATTTATATGAAACTCACAGTTACTCGACACATATACCTTTTTGATTCTCGATGCATTCTAGTTCTTCATGTTGTCACTCGATTTCAATTGTACTTGGCTTTAATTGAAATTATCAACTTCCATAGCACTCAACACATGTGTTGACTTGGAAACCACTATATACTCAGTGACTCTTTATTTTCTCACTAATAACTATTTCTTGACAACAACTGATTATATACATCACTCAGACTAGATGGTTTAGGTCAATCATGGTGTTGACTAACTCTCCCATATAAATGGCTAAGTGTTTTGCACTAACTGACATTACTTTATTTCCTTTAGGATCAATAGAATTATCCATCCTTATTTAATGAGTTGTCTCCACATACCTACCTTGTTCCACACTCTAGCACTTATGCTCAAAGGTTAGTCATCCTTTGTGCATAATTATATTTTTTTCAACTAATAATTATGTATCCTCATTTTCTTTCTATAAATTCCCATAAAGAGGACTCATATGGAGCTCATGGCTCACAACTCTACCACAATTTATTAGATTAGTTTTTCCTATATTAAAATTTTCAATACATAAATATGGCATGTGACTAAGGAAGTTTGAGTTTTATCAAGATATGAATTACTATTATCGAGGTCAAAACATATTTACCCCCCACGCCTACCCTAGACAAAATGATTAAAAGGTTTATGTAAAATAGTTTAGTTTATTTATTTTAATTTTTTTAATGCACAAATCTAGGATGTGACAAGGTATTTTACGATGGTTGACCAAGTGCCTACACCAATGTAAATCACATAAATGGCATGCAAAATATTGGCAACATTCTTACACAAAATATAAAGCACAAGCAAGGCATACAAACCATTTGAACATGCCTCAAATTAATGTCACCTCTTGAAATGCAGTTTTTATAAGGCACATTTGTAAAAATACTTTAAAAACTTTTGAGAAAAAGGAAAAAAATATATATGAAATTAAACTCTTTGCCAACATACTCCATATTTGAGTCAAAATGAGAGCTTTAAAATAGGGTATGTGCATCTATGAAAGCATGATGAAAATATAATTTTAAATGTTGTTGTGTTAGGAATCCTTATAGTCATGTAGGTAAATTATGGAAGCATAAACTAGACACAACATTTAAAATTGTATATTCAAGATATGTGTTAGCAAGTAAGAATGGGCTGGTGTCAACAATGCCTCAAATTAATATCAGATCTTGAAATGTTGTAGTTGTAAGGCACATCAGAAATCAATAGTAAAAACACTTTAGAAACTTCGAAGAAAAAGGCAATTAAAAATATTAAATCAAATTCTTTGCCAGCATACTCCATATGTGAACCAAAATAGGAGCTCTAAAACATGGTATGAGCATCCATGAAAGCATGATGAATATGGAATTTTAACCATTCTTTCCATGAGAGCAGGGTAAAATTTGATGACACCAACCTGTTCTCTCCATTTTGTCCATTCTTTCTTTATGGAAAGCAAGAATTACCCATCTTTATTTAATGAGTTGTCTCCCCATACCTACCTTGTCCAACACTCCATCACTTATGGTCAAATGTTAGTCATCATTTGTGCATACATTTTGTTTCCCTCAACTGGTAATTACATATCCTCATTTTCTTCCCATAAATGCTAAAAAAGAAGGCACACCCACACAACTCATTCCTTGTTAATTCTACCAAATTTAATTATATTGGTTTATTTATTTTAAAATTTTCAATACAATAATATGGGATGTGACTAAGGAAATTTGAAGTTTATCAAGATATGAATTATTGTTATCGAGTTTCCCCCACCCCCCTCTAGTGTGTACAACATGTTTTTAATATGAAGATGATTCTCAATTAGTGATAAACACATGACATAAAGAAATAAATTTCTATTAGGTATAATGAATTTTTTTTCTTTATTTTAGAATGCTTAGTTTGTTTTAGTTAATAAGTATGCTACTATGATAAGTAAATTCAGAGTCAAAAAGTGTAAATAAGCATAACTTTAATCATTTTAACCCTCTTGGAAGGTGTGCAACCCTCAAACATGACTTGATTATCCCTACCACATTCATTCTCATTTTGTATTCATCCAATATATAAACACGTTATACTATTATTTTTACATAAGATCTTGTGTCCCTCAAATTTACAATTAACTTTTGATTCACATACTTGCCTTTTTCTTAAACTAAACTAAATAACCTCCAACAATAAAATAAATTGTTAGTGATAATCCAAAAAACTGTTAGGATTAACCATGGACAAATAATAATTACATGCAAATATAACCAATATCAAAAAATAATAGATCACACAAAAGAGAGCACAAGACAGAAAGATTTAACGTGTTTCACCCAATCCTTGGGCTACATTCACAAAGAACAATTCCAATATTACTATTATCCAATGGTTACAATCCGCAATCCATTACAACTCAATACCGCCGCAAGAAGCTACAATCCCATCATACATTATGAAATCCCTAACCCTAAGCCATTTTGTACAAGCTTTTGTTTCTTACAAAATTAGGGCTTAAATAAGTTGTCTAATAGAAAAATAATAACTGACACCTTTTACTATTGTAGAAATAATCTAGGGAGAAACCACACTGAATAAACCTCTGAGTATGATTAGGCTCCACATCACAACAAAAAGTAGGTTTTTATGATTAAACACACAAGGACTATGCATACACTCCATATGGATCCAAAGCATATATGATAGGCATCGTGTTTACTAGTATTACAATACTTAAGATTTTGATCACACATGCAAGTCATAAACAATCATTTTTCCTAAATAACAAATTGTAAGTTTTAGTTAAATTTTTTTTTAAATATCATCTTAAATTCAAGATACATACAATAATTGAACATTAAAATAACCCCCCCACACACATAAGCATTCTAACTCAACACAATAATATACTCTCCAAACTTTCTTTTTTATTTAAAAAAGTCTCTCATTTCGATTTCTATGTGACTAATGTAACTTTTAGATGTTCAATTTCACTTCATTAAATTTAAAACTTGATTTGAATAATAATCATATTATCAAATTCTAAATTACAAAGAAAGGTTAACCTTTATTTGTTTCTACACACACCCCAATGTACTTTTTGGCTTTAGTGATTTAACAATTCCATTCTATCCATAAATACCATTATTATTCTTACAAAGAAGACACTTTACTTCACGTGGACCTAAATTTACTTGCAGACTTCATCATGAGTAAGCTCTGCCTCATCTTATACATTTATATTTCATTTCCGGAAGATTGTAGATCACCTCAATCTAAATAAACAAAGGCCTAAGGTCAACAAATTTGGTTTATATTATTATTTTTAATATTTAATTGTTGATCTTTGTCACATCTCGCTTTGTACCTGTTTCTCAAATGGAAAGGCTTGATTTGTAATATAAATTGTTATTTATAAGTAATATAAATATTATTATTTAATTAATCAAATATAATATTAGTTAAAATAATATGCTTTTTAGAATTTTTATTATGATAATAAATGAAAGAGCATGGTTCTAAATGTTATTGAGTATAAAGAACATTTGTTTGATAATGAATCATATTGACATAGTTTTTCTCTTTCTATATATACACACACACAAAGTTGATATAGTTATTTAATATAGGAGTTTCTTTAACTAAGAGCTAAGTGGTATTCATTTTGCTAAATTTGTTCTTGGGTACGAGTTTGATCTCATTCTTTTTTCTAATGTCAAAGACTTACATTAAAAAATACGCCCTTGGTGAACTCATTAAGAACCTTTTCAACTTCACTAATAGACTAAATGTCCATTGACACAGTGTGATGATTAAATGATTACGTTGTTGTAGTCATCAAGATTCAAATCTCCATAATGATATTGAAGATTACACACCCTTACCAATCTATTCTTCGCATTGATGTTGTAAACATACATACTAATGTCTAAATACTATAAACACCCACTAAACCAATATACTTATGAATTTTTTTTGTGTTTTTACCAAATTACTAAACTCACATATTTTGTCTATTCACATTAATGTTGCACAATCATATTGAAATGCAGTCCCTCATTTGTAATGTCGCCTCCATATTATTTAATTTCAAAAATTGAACCCACTCTAATGACTAAGACATATACAATTTTATATTTTATTGAAAAGAAAAATTTAATGGTGAGTTGAATTTTACAATGGACAAGCCAATAAATTATAATTTATATATTTCATCTTGATGACGAAGGTCTATTGTCACTATTGTGTATATAATTACATATTGGGGTGGAGTGATGCCTTGATTGGCAATCAAAAGAAATAGTGAGAAATCCAATCTAATATAACCACAATGATAATGTCAACAAATTCACCACCAATCATTCTGTTCCCATATTATTTTATGTGATAACTACCTAAAATTTTAGAATATCTCCACCTAATATATCTTTCCCCATATGAGTTGTCCAATCAATCAACTACTTTGATTTTTAACAAGTCCATGGGATAAGTTACTTACGTGGTCACATAATTTTGTGTAGGACATTTTGGGGACATTTGGAAAGAACTGTCCTGCTAAAGTTTTCACACTAGAAAGACTTTTATGGTTGTGAATAATCCTTTTTATCCAACTTTGGAATGTGAAACCAATGTTTGATTAGGTATGAGTGCAAAAATAGGTAAGATTATAGGTGTAATTTTATGGTGAAACGTGTTCAAATTAATGTAGAATTTAAATTGATGATTATTAAAAAACATATTTTTTTAAATTTTGACATCATTAAATTGTAATAAATATTAAATAAGTTATGTATATTTATGAAAGATGAATTTAGTCTAATTAAATTAAATATTGCCTAGAATATATTCATCTTTGTCCAAACTTAATCATGTGTTCCTTTTACTTATCTATTTCCTTGGACCATCCGTGTGGAAATCCTTTTCCTTTGTGTCTACACAAAGACTATTAGGGTTTCACACCTACAAAACTTTTTTAACTTTTGAAAACACACTCACTTTCTTGTGCTAAAGGTGAAATGATAATTTCTTTTAAGATGTATTAATTAATAATAAAATGCCAAGATGGTTGTTAGCAAAGTTCTAGAGTAAGAAAAATAGGATCTCGTACCCCCAACAACTACGTGGAAGATATATTCAACATTAAAAAAATTGTTTAATTACTGTATTTTAGAATTACACATTTAATTAAAGATGAAATAAGATAATAATTAAGAGTTGTTATAGTTAAATTTGTATTTGTATATTTATGTTAATCATTTTTAATTTTATATTTATTTTGATATACTTTGAAAAATTAATACGAGTTATTCATATTTTTTACTTAGTTTAAGAATAGATAGTTTGTTTTTGGGAGAGTGTTTCAATTAGTTTTATAGATCATTGTGTTTGCAAAATGTAATGACATGGATGAAAAGATCAAATTCTTTCTCTTGGAAGAAGAATAAGAATCACTCTTAAATTTCTTAATGATTGAGTTACGATCGCATTTGCAGATCAATAAAGATTTGTGTGTAAACACAAGGTAGGTCTTTGTTGGCTTGTTGAGTAGGAAAATGAACATTTGTGTTTCACTATTTTTTTCTCAATATATGAAATTAATATTTTAGTTAAAGTAAACTCCTAACAATTTGATTCATATTTTATGAATTGCTTTCTAACTCTAGATTATTAACGAAATTCAAAAGATTTAAGAGTTATAAGATATTTGAAGAAAATAACTAAAAAACCACTCCCATAGAGATCAATGACACCCATATTTTAGCTTCCATAAGAAACTAATCATTTAAAACTTAAAAGCAACATGAATTAGAATTTCACAACTTGAACTACCCAAGTATAATCATCTAAGGAACTAAAATAAAGATTTTTAGAATTTATTGGATCATACGAACATACTCATTCATGTGCACATGTGAGACAAATCCAACCTTTAGTGCATAACATATTTTTTTGACTCAAGAATTGATCACAACTAGCACCAACAAGGGAAAAAAACTTCACAAAAGACCTAACTTTGGCTCATGGATTCTAAATTATTGTTGATGTAATTAATTACTCCTAACTACATTTTACTAAAATTTACTTGAGATAATGCATATACAGAAATTTGCATATTAGGAACCTAAGGTTTTGCATCTTATTCTTTCACATGGTACAATATAAATTCCACTTTAGGTGGCAATAGTTGTTATTACATTTCCACTTTATGTGTGAGATCCACTTTTAGTTCACTTATCATGTTATCATCCTCACATTATTGCAAATGTTTGCACATACTTCATTGTGCAATAGAGGATAGTTCACCTTTAGTGAACATGTGGTGCCACAAAGTTCATTGATATGTTATCACTTCTTTATCTCCTAGTTATTATTTGGTTCCTATATATTTGAGCATATCTACATTGTACACATACATTCTTGATAAATTATCATTTAATTATTGATCATTGTTGAATCTAATCAATTAATTGATAACATCGTTTTATCTCTCTTGTTTGTATTATTGATTAGGCTTCTAGATCTTGGCATATTGCCTTGGACAAATTATTACATAGTATTGTTGTCACAAAATTTCACACCCATTTTTAGATAGTTTCTAATGACCTAAATATTATTACATGAAATATGGAAACAACCTCCTAAGGACAAGACTTTTTTTTCTCCTAAGTACAAGACTCGACATGTAAGGTTGAGTCTCTAAAAGAGGCTAACTTTCTTCTCAATTGAGGTGGACTTGAAACTACTAGATTTTGAGGGGAAGGACAAAAGAAATTTTGAAAGGGAAACAAGTGATGCACCAGATTGAAAATTTGCTTAATGTGTGCCTATGGCCATACTTAATACTAAAACAAAAATCAACATACATAATTCTGAAAAGAACAAACATGGAGATTATAACTTAACAAGTGTCACATGGAAAAATACTCACAAGACAACAACTACTAAGAAGTTCTAATACAACATATAAGCTAAGAATAGAAAAGGAACTCATTCAACATAATAAAAGGAAATGCAATATTTATAGTTAAATGTAAGAAAAGGTAGGAAAAAATATTTTTGCTAATACAACAAAAATGACTTTACAATTATAGAGCCTAAGCTTCTACAAAAATTAAATAAGAACCCATAATACATGTACAAAATATTTCTTTTTATAGAGTACACATAATTCAAATTAAAACATGAGGCAAAAGCCTAACTAGGGTTAGGTTTCAAAAGGAAAAAGGGGAAAAGAAATCAAAATATCTAATTCATGAATGAATTTTAATCTAGAAGTGACACAAAGAGGACACATAAATGCCTCTACATATAAGAATGTGCTTTGTGGCATGGAACAATAGGATGAGGACCATTTGCAACAATAAATGAGTATGGGATAACTAGATAAAATTGACCAAAATATGTAACAATAACAACATCACTTGAACATAAAGGGTTTTTGGGGTAACAATTGCTAGATGTAGCTGAATATAAAGGGTTTTGAGGATAAAATTTTCTATATGTAGTTGAATAATTGATATGAACAATCCTTTACAAGTTTTTTTTAATCATTGAGAGTCTCATTGACTTCATTCCATGCTCAATTGGCTCCCACCTAATCTCTATTATTTTGTACATTTACATGTGTACCATGGTGGTGGATAAGGATGCTCCATATTTCATAGGTCATCTAGCTACAACGATAAGATGCACATTGGTGAAATGGATACCAATTGTCACTTCTTGAATTTGAAGTTTCATCACTCATGTCAAACTCTAAATATAGTTCTAGAAGTGTGTTTCACTTTCTCCATTAGGCTCTAAACATTGTTTATGAACTAGCTATAGGGCCAACCTAACATTCTCAAACCATAAATATTTTTTATGGTTCCCAAACTTAATCAATTTTCCAACAAGATTCTATTTCTTTGATGTGTTGGTTCCATTTAGGTTGTTAGGATCTAAGACCTATCTTGGAACTTACAAAATTTCCATTACCACCTAACTTACACTTATTTTATTTCATCAAGCATATTATGAGGTTCAAGAACAATAGAGGAATTCTATATGGTTCAAGAACTTTAGGCTAGTGTCAATTCTAAAAGTATTATCAGGACTTGATGGAGAATGTATAACTTCCAAGAAAAACAAGAGTTCATCTCTTGCAAAAAGAAGAAGTAAGGTTTGTGTTCTAATTTGGAACTCTTATCAAAGTCTAACAGGAATAATAGAATTTCAAAAGTAAGAATCAATGATGATGGGTTTTTTTTGTATGTGCATATTATTGATGTGGTAGGGAAGCCTATAAAATATGGAGTGGTCATATCAACCACAATGGTAGACATGTAAATGCACAAAAAAATATAGACATCATAGTGAGATTTGATACTTGCATCAACATATCTACACAATACTTGTGCACATTCAATGACCGAGTTTGCTAGTATTTTCTTTTCAAAATGTACATATCAATGCTAGATACAAATTATTCCATTATGTTAAAGCTATTGGAGCATTCATTACATAACCGATTTAGAGATATCTTTATTTATTTATTAGAGGACATTATTTACATCTATGTACAACAAAATTATAGGACTATACAAATAAAGATATGACCTCACTATTACATGCTAGCGATTTTTCGATGAGTTTTGACTATATTTTTTTCCTATTTTACAAAAAGTTTAAATGTGAGGTGAAAAAAAATAGTAGAATGATTCATATGGACTAATTTTTTTGTTATTATATAATTTCATTTTTTTAAAGGAATTTATTTTTGGAATTATATATATGGTCCCTATTATAAAATAGTTTTTTGGGGTGTGATGCCCCTATTTATTTTTCAAGATATGTAAGAACACATCATATAGTACATAGAATGTTCTTCTTAGCTACAACCCTGGTTTCTTTTTCATTTGCTAAACCCAAAATTACAATGCATGATGAGGCATATTAATGTCTCAAATTTGATATAGTTTTTACATAGTCTGAACTTACTCTTTGAGCTATGTGAAAAAAAAAATATTTCCAATATATCTATTTTAAATGTCTTGTGAACTTATGCTAAATGTAGCTAGAACCTATTAAACCTATGGATAGTGGATATAACATACCTTGCTTAATATTATACATAAAGTGTAGCATTTCATATAAATGTTTTAAGCTATGTTTTAATATTTGAATGATAGTAGAAATGTTGTTGTGCGTATGGTTCGAATATTTCTAATCTTTAGGAAATGGAGAAGTGGCACAAAGAGTGGAGAGCACTGTATTAAAAAGGAGTAATGAAGAGTGATCATAGCATGAGAAGCACAGATCAGTTTTGAGTGAGAAGCTGCATTTGCGAGGGAGTTATTCCAGGAGACTTGACTTGTTACATTATTTGTGGACCATTCTTTTGTTTCTTAATCAATGTTCTAAAGTCATGGTTGACATTCTACCTTTTTCTTCTGACAATCTTTGCTCTTGGTTTCTTTTATGTTATGTTTGTAATAAGTTCCAATCCTCTATATATATGAGAGAAAAGGAAAAATTTGGGAGTTAGTTGAAAAAGGGTTCTAAAGTTTTTTTTTTTTTGTTCTCTGCAAATTATTCAGTCATGTAGCAAAAGAAGAATTTTAATGAAAGAGTGATTTTGGACTACCTATTATGTTCTTAGTTAGTTGAAGCCAACCAAGGGGGCCCACTTGGGAGGTGGAATAGATTTAGGTAGAGTAGATTCGTTTATTGCAATTTCCTATTTAAGATAGATTTACTATATTAGTCTTGCAACATAATTACTATGAATGTTCCTACAACACTTGTGGAAAATGATCATAGTGGATGTTTGAATTGTTAATTAGTTTAGAATTCTCTTTTTTGTAGTTTCCATAGTTCTCTATAGATAGTCTAAGTGTGTTTAGTATTTTGTGTCAGTAGTATAGATTGCTTTCATGCATTTTACTTTCCTGTAGCATAGGTGTTAAGACTCTTAAAGGAACTAAGTGGACATACTATGCTGACCCATTTCATGTCTAATGTCCCTGGGTTGACAATTAAAATGTATTTTCATAATGGAATAGATAGTCCTTAAAATGGATATAGCATCCTTGTGAGAGGAATAATGGTGTGATTATCTTGACCTATTATGGAAACCTATCATTTTTGCCACTGTTGTCAAGGATGGTGTCAAACTAGGAACCTTCACAAGTCCTCTATTTTTAGATTAGTGTGTTAGTTAGAAACCACAAGATTTAGTGCTTAATTCACAAGTCACCAATTCAATTGCATGCATTGAAGAGGTAGACAACGGGATGAATATGGGAGAATTCTTTTATGGGAACCTGTTAATCTGAACAAAGAAACCAAAGAAGAAGTTGAGTTGCCTTTTCAAATGCAAGCCCTATTTTTCCTACAAAATCGTCCTCAAGAGTGGAACCTTTGGATACAAGTGGTCTTCAACTTTTTGCTAAAATTTTGGCCAGTTTTATTAGTATTGCTCCAAATCCACTAGTTGTTAACAATCTAGTGCCCAATGTTTCTTTTCAATAGCAAACTCATGATCAAATACCTCTAGTAATGACACAACCTACTTTTCCATTTCCTCTCCTAAGTCTTGTAACCTATGCTAATCTTAAAAATATTCCTCCAAACGCTCTTCCAAAGTTTTATGGCCTTGCAACTAAGGATCTTGATACATTCTTGTTTGAGTTTGACATACTGTGTCATAGCTTTGACTACAAAACTAATGCCCATAAGCTCAGATTATTTCCAACAAAACTAAAAGAGTCATCTTTACAATGGTTCATGGGTTTAGGAGCCAATGTAGCAGGTACTTGGGCTGAAATAAAAACTCTGTTTCTGGGCAAATATAAAGAGTATTGCAAAGAAAATGATTCAAGAGGAGATGATATCTTTAGAATATCACAAAAGGAGGATGAAACATTGGAAGAATATGTTTCATGTTTCTTGTATATACTACAGAAGAACCCTCAACATGTGTTGTCCAAGGATTCGCAAAAGCTAGTCTTTTTTAGAGGCATGAATGATAGTTGTCTAGAAGCATTAGACTTGATGGCTGGAGGAAATGTATATCAATCTTCTTGGGATGACCTCAAGAAAATTTTTCTTAATTACTCAAGATCAACAATGAAGAAAGGAAAAGGACACCGAACTACAACTACTAAAGGAAATAGTCAAGGTATTTCAAAGCTTGAGATATCTAATTTGCTCTTAGATTTCAAACAGTACATTATAAATGATGTTGCTACACATCTCGACATAATGATTATAAAGAAGAAACATGTAGAAGCTATGGTTCAATTAGTTGAGTACTACCCACATTGTCGGAAGTAGAAGAAAGATTGCCAATGCAAATCGGTTGCTAGCATGGAAAACCAAAATCTTCCAATTGAGTACATCAAGATAGATGGAGATGATGAGAAAGTATTCTTTGTTGCTCAACACTAGCTATGGGCCCAACATTAAGATATGCCTCAAGACCCTTTGAAAAATTCAAATCTATATGGTAATCAATGGGAAAATCGTAATACCCAAGGCCCTCCACAATATAGTCAACCTAATTGGAATAATGCTTGGCAAAATAATCCACAACAACCTCAATGGCCTCAGAATTTCCAACCTTCCTAGCCAAACCAATAGAATAATCAATGGTAGAATTAGCAGAACCAATGGAAACCACCCCAGGGGAATTTCTAATCTATAAATCAATGGAGAGGACCTCAACAGTGGCCTAACCAAAATACTGGTAATCCATAATTACCAGCTCTGATCCAAAAACCCACACTAATGCCACCACCTGCAAGTCCTAGACCTCAAAAGTAGACCCAATTACTTGTACAATCTCAACCAAATCCAAATAACCAGTAGTCACAACAACCCATGTACTCTTCTAATGCTTAGTAATATCCTATTTATGCTCTGAATGTTGCAAATATACATTTGAGATTTGGTACAACCCTACTAGCACTTAAAACACCTCTTATAACTGAAATACTAGATACTCTTGCAACATCAAAAGTGATAGTTTCTAAAGAAGTTGACCCAACTAATGTCACTATGTAATGCCCCGCCAAGGGACCCAAAAGAATTAACCTAAATTCTTACTAAGTTTGCCAAACAATTTTTTTTTTCTTTTAAAACATGAAAGTAAAACCATTCATAACATTTGCGGAAGCAATAGTAACATCCAACTAAAAGTAAACATAACATAATAGATTACATTATTTAAAGATCCTTTAACGTTGAATTACATCTAAATCAACCATTCATCTAACATCACATCCTTATGAAATAACAATGATACATCCAACATTCTTAAACCATATACAAGTGTCCTTTTTGTAACTACATTTTAGTTTAGCTCAATCATCCACTGTACATGATACAAGGTATGAAAGGCTTAAAAGAATAAACATCTGTGTAAATAAAGTACATCAACATCTACTATTAATCCATGATGCAATTAAAGTAAATGAAACCACATGTCATACATGATACATCATCACAAAAGATATAAACATCCTTCATAAAAGATAACCATATATCACAAACATAAATAACTAAGTGCACGGTTCCTCCCAACCATAAATAGCATCATTAAACCATCGTGGATCCTAGCCATCCCTCCGTGTGTAACATTCCAAAGTACCAAAGAGATCATCGGTATTAACATAGTAGGAATGTCACACCTAAACATACTACATCATATGCAAAAAGTAATCTAACATGCAAAGTAAAGCATAAGATAACATCATCTAACATATGCACATCATCATTACAAGAAACATACCAGTAAATACATCCATCATAAGATACATCATCTATCATAATGATCCAAGAACAGAATGAAGATAAATACCAATCAAGAAAGCATCAGCCACGGTGTCTCAGACGGATCTCAAATGATAAGAGTGGAAAATACACTACCACCCGACCACGTGAAACCTAAGTGGTCCACTCCCACCGTGCTGAGGAGATAATCTCAAGTCCCAAACAGGCTATCCAATAACACATGGCATAAATCTCTATAAGTTTAGGAATCTTAAAAGTATACTAACTCAAAGGTTCCAATCACAAAATCGACATCTGATCCCAGAGGCACAAGAATAAGTACACCACCAAAGGTACACAAAATATATAGAGGAGACTCAGGCTACATACTAGGGAGTTTCATCACATGGATGCTTGAGTTACCCTGGACTGGTCTCTCATTAGACCCCAGACCCTCAAGCGTTGAGTTACCCTAGATTGGTTACTTTGAACCCTGGACTCTCAATGTGGCATATGTGGAAACCAAGAAGCCCTCTCAAGAAGATGAGACACTTCTCCCACCCTTAGTCTATACAAGCACTCAAGGCATGGGTGGTTTAAATATCTCTAACTTATCTTTTTAGTGTGTTTTCCCCCCATAAATTTTAATTACTAGATTATCACTTGTTACATAACTTGCATTAGGTTACCCTGGTACTGACCACTTTGGGCCTTGGACCCTTATGCAAGCCACTCACATAGTCATGTACCTAGACAACCTCTCCTAAGCACATAAATCCACAGTTGTGTCCCATACCACAACACTCATAAAGATCAAACTCGGTTCCTTAATAGGCAACCTGATAGTAAGATGGTTCTCCCATCCAAGATCACATAAAAGCTTCACAAAATAAACCTCATAAATATAATCTCCAATATGAATCACAATATCCATTGGTTCTTAACAAGCAACCAAGATATATCTCAAAATAATACTGATCAAAGACTCCAAAATGGTTGAGTCAAAACATGTCACAACATGACAACATCAAGAAATAAATCAACACTTCAGTCCCATCATGGCAACTAGAAAGTAATCCAAAGATAACTAATCGATGACAAAAAATGGTTAAGTCAAGTGTCTCAAATACAAATAACTCAGCTTCACTCAAGAAGACTGATAAGCAATAACAATCAGTAATACAATCATCTCATAGAGCATACCATCACATAACCATGGTTGGGTTTATAAAGATCAGAATTAAGACATCATCATAACATCACAATCATAACCCTCGAGCCTCTGGTAGACATCCTATAACTGGTTAACACTAGTCAACCCAAAACCCAAAACAAAAAGCATATAGAATACACAATGCAAACACATGTTTTGGTTTTGCTAAAATTACATAGTTGAATAATGTGTGGAGTTTCAGTTTTTCATTTGCAAGTATACTTTAAGTGTCTTAAGGTTCATCATTTGACCTACAAGTCAACCCATTTGTACCCCGATAGCATTATCTTTCTATTATTCAAAATAACTTTCTAAGAATAACTCAAAGATAAGTATTCACTAAACTGATCATCATTGACCTTTAATTGAATTGCTTTATTTATTTAACTAAGATCCATATTCTAATTGATTAACTTTCCTATAATGTTATTTCAACTTTTCACATAAATCAAAGATCATTATTCGTCTAAATTATAAGAGAGCCAATTATCAATCTTTGAATAAGAATATTATAACTTAATTAAAATGATCAATTAAATCAATCAATTAACATAGGTGCACCATCCATGACCAATCAACATTCTATTAGTTCTCAATTAAATATTACTAAGTCTCACCATTAAAATATTTAAGGTCATTGTTCAAGTCATTAGAATAAGACTTATCAACTTTGATATCAATATTTTTCAACAATCTCGTTAAAAGATTTATATCAATTTAAATCTCTATTACATAACATATTTATTAATTAAATCTAATTAATTCTAGTTAATTGATTTAATTAATAATAACACAACCATACCCTCAACCCAATAAATATTAGTTGACCACTAACTAACTAGAATTCTATAAGATAAAAGTCAACTATAATTCAATACTCAAATGATCATATTAATAATTCAATAATAATATCTTGATAATATTTAAATAAAAGCTATATTGAAAATCTTAATAATAATTTCGTGTGACCACATTTGTCATCTCTCAAAGAATACCAACATTCCTTTGACAAATTCGTATTATCATTAATCATTTCAAATAAAACTCTATTGCACAACTTAATTATTAATATCATAGTTATAATATGAATATCAATTGATTACAAATCAATTATACTTCAAATCCAAAAACTAATATCTTTACAAAACTTTAATCATTAAATAATCTCCACTAGATTAAATCTAATCGAAATTATTGATAACTATCTACACCATTATTTATTAATAGTTTGTTAGACCCAACAAATATTAATAAATAATAAACTCATCAAAACTATTATTAATTGATCTTAAAGAAGCCCTTCAAACTTCATTGGTTAATATTTAACTAATTATAATTTGTAAGTTATAAGTCAACTACTATTTTCAAATTTAAAGTATTTTCTAAGTAGAAGAGATTCCTGATTCCACCCATTTTAATATTTAAATGATAGGTGCAATTACTCATAATAATTGATTATTTTAAACTATCAAAATAATGCTTATAAATTTTCAATTAATCAATCTATTGCATAACTTAATTGATAACTCAATGATTATTATCAAGCAAGAAGACTTCTTTTAACCCTATAGTTATCCCGTTTAAATAGTATAATCCTCATAATATTTTGAAATCAACCTTCCTAAACTCAACTAAGGGTAAATGTTTGAATCATTATAATTTAATATTCTCTCAAAAGATGATTCTGATTTAATCGTAGTATAATGAATTTCCTTTCCTCTATCTCGACCAATTAGTCTTGTTAAAACTATTTCTACCATTAAAACTATTTCTACCATTACTCATTAATAATCTTATCCATTAAATAATGATCTCATTAATAATTCAATTATTTAATTCCACTTATTAATATTTCTTTTCTTTTAATTTTTTCTCATTTAAAAATCCATTTACTTAAATTAATTACACTTTTTCTACTATTAACTAATCTTAATTAAATTTTATTTAATTAGATTAGATAATAAACCATGTAAAACTAATGCATATTAATAAAATTCTACTAAGGAAAGATTGCAATAATATCTTTAATTCATTCCATGCTTTGATATATTATTTTTGTAAAGTTTAAGCATAAAGAACTCTTGATTATGGGGAATGAAAAAATATGTCTTTGAATAAAACAGTCCCAGTACGAGGGCCATATCTCCCTAATGAACCGTTGGATCAGGCTGAAATTGAAATATGTTGGAGAGGGCCAAGTTGCGCCAATTCTGATCGGAGCGATCGAATAAATTGGTCACGATAAAAAGTTATGAATGACTAAGTTCGGATCTATCCAAGGGGTAGTGATAGGACAATTTGTGATGATTTAAGAATTTCTTCTTAAAATAATTGTTCTCTAAATTTATCCATAAAAAGATTTGTTCATACGCATCTAAAAATATAATTGATATAAAGATTACATCTAATCATTCGAATTTTCACTATAAAATTTCAATTTTAATTCTAATCTTGTCTTTCTAATTTAATATAAATTGGAACCCAAACCCGATTCATATCTAATTATTTCTCCTTAATTGGATCTAGGATTTTTCTAGTGTTTTCTTCTCAACCAAATAACATATCTAAATTCCAATTTCAAAATTGCAGATCCAATTGCAGAGAATATTCAGACACATATAGCAGACACGATGAAGATAGGAAGAGAAAGAGTGCAAATAGAATATGTGAAAATCACGAGTGCACCTGGACACTGATGCTAATTTGCCATGCCTCAGAAGTCCATAGAGAATCCCTTCTTTCTCCAACATTCGCAATTCCTCCAAGATCCAAGCCAACCGAATCCTCCAAGTGACTAGAAGTGCTAGAAGAAGAATGGAAGTATGTAAGAAATATATGAGCATGTAAAAATATATGAGCATGTAGAAATATATGAGCATGAAGGAGCATATTAGCATGAAGAAGAATATGAGCATGTAAGCTTGAAGCTTCCATTTTTAGCTTGAAGCTTGTAGCTTCCATTAAGCTTGTCCAAACAAACTAGGAGAGCCTCTATTTAAAGGCCTCTAAGATGCATCTAAAGTGTCTCTAGAAACAACTAGAAGATAAGCATGACAACCAAGCATGAGTCTTCTCCAACCTTCTAGATAAGTCTTAAGGTTGTAGAGACCATGTGCTCAAATAAAATGCTAACTTCTAAGTGTAGACAACTAGTGCATTCTTAGAGTGCAAACTCCAGTGTTGTCTACATGACAACTCTCAAGAATTTGCTAACTTTTATGTGAGCAAATATTAATATAATATTTAATTTACTTTTTCTAATTTAATTAATTTATTTATTAAATCTCATGTACTAACTTTAATAATTCTACTTTTCAATCTTAATATATTTATATTTTAATCACATGAAATCTAGAGTCTTTTAATAATTTAAAATATATTTTTCACTTCTAAATTCCATTTTTCAAAACTTAATTGCTAAAATATTTATTAGCTTTAATAATAATATTATTTAGTCATTTATTTAAAAATGAACTCTAAATATATTATTATTAAAATAAATATTGTCACATTCCAAATTTAAACTTCTAACTTTTATTTTCAAATTTAATTATTTTATTTAATTAATTTTCTAATTAATTAAGTAAAATAAATATTAAAATATCATATTAATTTTCTATTTAATTAAACCATTAATTAAATATTTTAATTGAGCTTAATTAATAGAAAATACACCAAGGACTCATAAGGTAAAAATATGAAAACCCATCATAGCCAAAATACATACAAAATCAAACCAAGGGTTAATATCACGAATTACGTCATCCGACGTATTCAGAGGGTACTCAACTCGAATATTTGTCCTAATTTTCCAATTAGTACAAATGGCTTAAAGGGTTGGAATTTGGACTTGAGAATTTATCTCCCCTCTCTTATCATTGAGATAATGTGATAGGGTACGCTCATCCTGGCAATTCAGGGAAGTCGATACCCGGTACCTACAATCTGCATAAAAACCATGCATGTACAAGCACAATACATATTAACTAAACAGGTAATGGCAGGAAGTGGTGCATCGTGTAGATCCCGACTAGCAGGTGACTACGACTCCCTTCCTTAACCACATCAGACACGTCATACAAAAGCAAACACGCACACCATACACATGCAAGTATGGGGTAAGTATCCATAAAAAAATACATATGATAATAAATTATCTTACTAATCATCATTAATAACTGCAAAAACTGAAAGTAATCATCATGCATACATGAAATGTAAAATCTAAGTGATCTCATCACATAATAAACTGAATCCATAGCACAATATCTGATAACCTCATAACAACATTACTAACCATCAACATGAAACTAGCCTCAAAAGAGCTTGACAATGAAAGCAAAAATGCAACCTAGGGGCAGGCACTACATCCACCCCCCTGAGATTAGGCTTACTCCCGGAAGCCTATAAGAAGGAAAAACTAAGATACTCATTATACGGGTCTCATTGAACCCTTTCCCTCTATAAGAGGATATGACTCCATTGAGAACACTACAATACACTTAGAGCAATATGATTCTAGTTTAATGATCAATCAAAAATCACATTGATCCAACATTCATTCTTTTAACAACTACTGAAATAGAGCCTCTAATACATTCTAGACAAGAGCAACTTAATGCTTGCAAAGATAATCAAGGGCATACTACCTTAAATCATAGATAAAAGATACATGTTTTGCAAATAGAATAAGTTTCCATTTTTAGTTTTGCTCACGTTTAAGTTTAAGTAGAATTTTCAATTTTGAAAGCTAAGTGTTGAAGTATGAAAAATATGCAAGTAGCAGTTTAGGTTCTGTTTTAGTTCACCTAGTTTTCAAGTTTTCAGTTTGAAAGAGATACACATGATAGTTCAAAGTTTTCATTTTTGTTCAACTAGTTCACACTAGTGCCATTCCAATATACCCAAAGCTCCCAATGTTGAAACTCGGGCTCTGATACCAAATGTAATGCCCCGCCAAGGGACCCAAAAGAATTAACCTAAATTCTTACTAAGTTTTCCAAACAATTTTTTTTTAAAACATGAAAGTAAAACCATTCATAACATCTGCGGAAGCAATAGTAACATCCAACTAAAAGTAAACATAACATAACAGATTACATTCTTTAAAGATCCCTTAACGTTGAATTACATCTAAATCAACCATTCATCTAACATCACATTCTTATGAAATAACAATGATACATCCAACATTCTTAAACCATATACAAGTGTCATTTTTGTAACTACATTTTAGTTTAGCTCAATCATCCACTAAACATTATACAAGGTATGAAAGGCTTAAAAGAATAAACATCTGTGTAAATAAAGTACATCAACATCTAATATTAATCCATGATGCAATTAAAGTAAATGAAACCACATGTCATACATGATACATCATCACAAAAGATATAAACATCTTTCATAAAAGATAACCATATATCACAAACATAAATAACTAAATGTAGGGTTCCTCCCAACCATAAATAGCATCATTAAACCATCGTGGATCCTAGCCATCCCTCCGTGTGTAACATTCCAAAGTACCAAAGAGATCATCGGTATTAACATAGTAGGAATGTCACACCTAAACATACTACATCATATGCAGAAAGTAATCTAACATGCAAAGTAAAGCATAAGATAACATCATCTAACATATGCACATCATCATTACAAGAAACATACCAGTAAATACATCCATCATAAGATACATCATCTATCATAATGATCCAAGAACAGAATGAAGATAAATACCAATCAAGAAAGCATCAGCCACGGTGTCTCAGACGGATCTCAAATGATAAGAGTGGAAAATACACTACCACCCGACCACGTGAAACCTAAGTGGTCCACTCCCACCGTGCTGAGGAGATAATCTCAAATCCCAAACAGGCTATCCAATAACACATGGCATAAATCTCTATAAGTTTAGGAATCTTAAAAGTATACTAACTCAAAGGTTCCAATCACAAAATCGACATCTGATCCCAGAGGCACAAGAATAAGTACACCACCAAAGGTACACAAAATCTATAGAGGAGACTCAGGCTACATACTAGGGAGTGTCATCACATGGCTGCTTGAGTTACCCTGGACTGGTCTCTCATTAGACCCCAGACCCTCAAGCGTTGAGTTACCCTAGATTGGTTACTTTGAACCCTGGACTCTCAATGTGGCATATGTGGAAACCAAGAAGCCCTCTCAAGAAGATGAGACACTTCTCCCACCCTTAGTCTATACAAGCACTCAAGGCATGGGTGGTTTAAATATCTCTAACTTATCTTTTTAGTGTGTTTTCCCCTCATAAATTTTAATTACTAGATTATCACTTGTTACATAACTTGCATGAGGTAACCCTGGTACTGACCACTTTGGGCCCCGAACCCCTATGCAAGCCACTCCCATAGTCATGTACCTAGACAACCTCTCCTAAGCACATAAATCCATAGTTGTGTCCCATACCACAACACTCATAAAGATCAAACTCGGTTCCTTAATAGGCAACCTGATAGTAAGATGGTTCTCCCATCCAAGATCACATAAAAGCTTCACAAAATAAACCTCATCCATATAATATCTAATATGAGTCACAATATCCATTGGTTCTTAACAAGCAACCAAGATATATCTCAAAATAATACTGATCAAAAACTCTAAAATGGTTGAGTCAAAACATGTCACAACATGACAACATTAAGAAATAAATCAACACTTCAGTCCCATCATGGCAACTAGAAAGTAATCCAAAGATAACTGATCGATGACAAAAAATGGTTAAGTCAAGTGTCTCAGATACAAATAACTCAACTTCACTCAAGAAGACTGATAAGCAATAACAATCAGTAATACAATCATCTCATAGAGCATACCATCACATAACCATAGTTGGGTTTATAAAGATCAGAATTAAGACATCATCATGACATCACAATCATAACCACCGAGCCTTTGGTAGACGTCCTATAACTGGTCAACACTAGTCAACCCAAAACCCAAAACAAGAAGCTTATAGAATACACAATGCAAACACATGTTTTGGTTTTGCTAAAATCACATAGCTGAATAATGTGTAGAGTTTCAGTTTTCTATTTGCAAGTATACTTCAAGTGTCTTAAGTTTCATCATTTGACCTACAAGTCAACCCATTTGTACCTCGATAGCATTATCTTTCTATTATTCAAAATAACTTTCTAAGAATAACTCAAGGATAAATATTCACTAAACTGATCATCATTGACCTTTAATTGAATTGCTTTATTTATTTAACTAAGATCCATATTCTAATTGATTAACTTTCCTATAATGTTACTTCAACTTTTCACATTAATCAAGGATCATTATTCGTCTAAATTATAAGAGAGCCAATTATCAATCTTCGAATAAGAATATTATAACTTAATTAAAATGATCAATTAAATCAAACAATTAACATAGGTGCACCATCCATGACCTATCAACATTCTATTAGTTCTCAATTAAATATTACTAAGTCTCACCATTAAAATATTTAAGGTCATTGTTCAAGTTATTAGAATAAGACTTATCAACTTCGATATCAATATTTTTCAACAATCTCGTTAAAAGATTTATATCAATTTAAATCTCTATTACATAAAATATTTATTAATTAAATCTAGTTAATTCTAGTTAATTGATTTAATTAATAATTACACAACAATACCCTCAACCCAATGAATATTAGTTGACCATTAACTAACTAGAATTCTGTAAGATAAAAGTAACCTATAATTCAATACTCAAATGATCATATTAATAATTCAATAATAATATCTTGATAATATTTAAATAAAAGCTATATTGAAAATCTTAATAATAATTTCGTGTGACCACATTTGTCATCTCTCAAAGAATACCAACATTCCCTTGACAAATTCGTATTATCATTAATCATTTCAAATAAAACTCTATCGCACAACTTAATTATTAATATCATAGTTATAATATGAATATCAATTGATTACAAATCAATTATACTTCAAATCCAAAAACTAATATCTTTACAAAACTTTAATCATTAAATAATCTCCACTAGATTAAATCTAATCAAAATTATTGATAACTATCTACACCATTATTTATTAATAATTTGTTAGACCCAACAAATATTAATAAATAATAAACTCATCAAAACTATTATTAATTGATCTTAAAGAAGCCCTTCAAACTTCATTGGTTAATATTTAACTAATTATAATTTGTAAGTTATAAGTCAACTACTATTTTCAAATTTAAAGTATTTTCTAGGTAGAAGAGATTCTTGATTCCACCCATTTTAATATTTAAATGATAGGTGCAATTACTCGTAGTAATTGATTATTTTAAAATATCAAAATAATGCTTATCAATTTTCAATTAATCAATCTATTGCATAACTTAATTGATAACTCAATGATTATTATCAAGCAAAAAGACTTCCTTTAACCCTATAGTTATCTCATTTAAATAGTATAATCCTCGTAATGTTTTGAAATCAACCTTCCTAAACTCAACTAAGGGTAAATGTTTGAATTATTATAATTTAATATTCTCTCAAGAGATGATTCTGATTTAATCGTAGTATAATGAATTTCCTTTCCTCTATCTCAACCAATTAGTCTCGTTAAAACTATTTCTACCATTACTCATTAATAATCTTATCCATTAAATAATGATCTCATTAATAATTCAATTATTTAATTCCACTTATTAATATCTCTTTTCTTTTAATTTTTCCTCATTTAAAAATCCATTTACTTAAATTAATTACACTTCTACTATTAACTAATCTTAATTAAATTTGATTTAATTAGATTAGAGAATAAACCATATAAAACTAATGTATATTAATAAAATTCTACTAAGGGAAGATTGCAATAATATCTTTAATTCATTCTATGCTTTGATATATTATTTTTGTAAAGTTTATGCATAAAGAACTCTTGATTATGGAAAATGAAAAAATATTTGTCTTTGTATAAAACAGTCTCAGTACGAGGGCCATAGCTCCCTAATGAACCGTTGGATCAGGCTGAAATTGAAATATGTTGGAGAGGGCCAAGTTGCGTCAATTCTGACTGGAGCGATCGAATAAATTCGATCACGATAAAAAGTTATGAATGACTGAGTTCGGGTCTATCCAAGGGGCAGTGACAGGATAATTTGTGATGAATTAAGAATTTCCTCTTAAAATAATTGTTCTCTAAATTTATCCATAAAAGGATTTGTTCATACGCATCTAAAAATATAATTGATAGAAAGATTACATCTAATCATTCGAATTTTCATCATAAAATTTCTATTTTAATTCCAATCTTGTCTTTCTAATTTAATATAAATTCGAACCCAAACCCGATTCATATCTAATTATTTCTCCTTAATTAGATCTAGGGTTTTTCTATTATTTTCTTCTCTACCAAATAACATATCTAGATTCCAATTTCAAAATTGCAGATCTAATCACAGAGAATATTCAGACACATATAGCAGACATGATGAAGATAGGAAGAGAAAGAGTGCAAATAGATTATGTGAAAATCACGAGTGCACCTGGACACTGATGCTAATTTTTCATGCCTCAGAAGTCTATAGAGAATCCTTTCCTTCTCCAACATTCATAATTCTTCCAAGATCCAAGCCAACCGAATCCTCCAAGTGACTAGAAGTGCTAGAAGAAGCATAAAAGTATGTAGGAAATATATGAGCATGTAAAAATATATGAGCATGTAGAAACATATGAGCATGAAGGAGCATATTAGCATGAAGAAGAATATGAGCATGTAAGCTTGAAGCTTCCATTTTTAGCTTGAAGCTTGTAGTTTCCATTAAGCTTGTCCAAACACAGTAAGAGAGCCTCTATTTAAAGGCCTCTAAGATGCATCTAGAGTGTCTCTAGAAACAACTAGAAGATAAGCATGACAACCAAGCATGAGTCTTCTCCAACCTTCTAGATAAGTCTTACGGTTGTAGAGACCATGTGCTCAAATAAAATGCTAACTTCTAAGTGTATACAACTAGTGCATTCTTAGAGTGCAAACTCCAGTGTTGTCTACATGACAACTCTCGAGAATTTGCCAACTCCTATGTAAGCAAATATTAATATAATATTTAATTTATTTTTTCCAATTTAATTAATTTATTTATTAAATCTCATGCACTAACTTTAATAATTCTACTTTTCAATCTTAATATATTTATATTTTAATCATATGAAATCTAGAATCTTTTAATAATTTAAAATATATTTTTCACTTTTAAATTTTATTTTCCAAAACTTAATTGCTAAAATATTTATTAGCTTTAATAATAATATTATTTAGTCATTTATTTTAAAATGAACTCCAAAAATATTATTATTAAAATAAATATTGTCACATTTCAAATTTAAACTTGTAACTTTTATTTTCAAATTTAATTATTTTATTTAATTAATTTTTTAATTAATTAAATAAAATAAATATTAAAATATCATATTAATTTTCTATTTAATTAAATCATTAATTAAATCTTTTAATTAGGCTTAATTAATAGAAAATACACCAAAGACTCATAAGGTAAAAATATGAAAACCCATCATAGCCAAAATACATACAAAATCAAACCAAGGGTTAATATCACGAATTACATCATCCGACGTATTCGGAGGGTACTCAACTCAAATACTTGTCTTAATTTTTCAATTAAGACAAATGGCTTAAAGGGTTGAGATTTGGACTTAAGAATTTATCTCCCCTCTCTTATCATTGAGATAATGTGATAGGTGTATATGAGCAATGTTAGTATGCTAATAGAAACCAAATTTAAAGCTTCTACAAACTAAACAAGATTCATAAACTTCAAGATAGACTAAGATGAGTTCTCAATTGAGAATATGAGCCATTAATGGACTCTCTCAATGAGAAGCTCTCTTGTTGAGTGGCTTTGTCTAAATAGATAGGATGTATGCTCAAGCTTATGCTTCAAAAATGGCTTCAAATGAAGTTGGAATTTGGGTGTGAGTGTATGATTTTGATGTAAAATGGCTTCTCAAAATGGCATTATGACTTTACTTCATGGATTGTGTTATTTTGCAAAGGGGAAGGATCCAATTTATAAGCAAGAGGCTTGAGGAATTGAGGGCTAAGATGCAAGGATGAGAAAAAACTCATGGAGGGCTTAGATTGCATGAGAGGAGAGCACATGGATTGTGCTTCCTTACAACCAATCAGGGAGTGACATGTCATAGGGTGAGAGGATGGAGGAAAGGGCAAGTATGAGTCAACAAAGGAGGCTCAAGAGATAAAATCTTCATAAAGACCCTTCATAAGTGCTTTGTAAGAACATTTATAACTTTGTGGGCTTTATAAAGTTTTGTGGTTGAGGATATTTGTGAGAGATACCATGAAATTCGAATTTGAGGGTTTAGGGGGGTTTTAAGCTTGCTTAGGGTTGTAAAAATGATTAGAGGAAGGGTTAGAGATGGCTTAGGACTAGGCAAGTGGATGGCAAGTGGATTGCAATTAATGAGGGTGGGTGAAGGAGGAGATATTTGTTAACTTTGGCTTGAGTTAGCAAGTCTTAACCCATGTTTAGGGAATGTGACAAGGTTAGGAGGGGATTAGGATTAGGGTTAAAGACATCCTCTAGAAGAGTCTAGGCTTTGGATGAGGATGAAGACTTTCTAGAAGAGTCTAGAACTTCCTAGGATAAGATTTTATGAAATAAATAAAGTTTTATTTATTTCAAAGGTTTGGGTTGAGGAGATATTTATTAAAATATTTTTAATAAACATGAGGATTAATATTTAATCTTGATTAAATATTTTGAGTTTGGATTAGGGGTAAGAAATGATGGGATTAGCCTTTAATCAAAATTAAAGAAGGATTAGAAGATTTTGGAAGAGGTTAGTGGTCTTAAGGAAATTGGCCAAGTTTTGGGCAAAAAAAAATTTTTTTATTTATTTTGATTTTTTTGGTCAATTTATTAATTAAATAATTAATAAATAAAGAAATAATGTTTAAATAAGATTTAAACATTTTTGGGAGGGATTCCTTAATTAAATATTTTAAATTAAGATAAAGGGATTTAATGGCATAAAAATTAATTAATTAATTAAATAATTAATTAATTAATAAATGATGATTTCATCAGGGACTTTTTTTCAGAAAATAAAAATATTATTTTCTAAAGGATTTTTGGTCAATTTATTAATTAAATAATTAATAAATAAGGAAATAATGTTTAAATAAGATTTAAACATTTTTGGGAGAGATTCCTTAATTAAATATTTTTAATTAAGATAAAGGGATTTAATGCCATAAAAATTAATTAATTAATTAATTAAATAATTAATTAATAAATGATGATGTCATCAGGAATTTTTTCAAAAAATAAAAATACTTTATTTTCTAAAGGATTTTTAGGTGTATACATTTTGCCCCTTTTTGATGTGATGCCGCAAGTGGCATGGCATCAAAGATAAGAAAATAAAATGCCCAAGGCTAGAGCAGAAGAGGAGAGAATGGACTGTGAGATGCCCCCTCAAGAAGGCAGCGAGAAGAGAAAGAGAGGCACGATGGCTTCTTGAAAAATACAAGAATCTGGGATGAGCAAGGAGACTCAGATTGACTTAAGAGAAGAGGTTTAGTTAGCGCAAACTCTCACTACGGGAGAATGATAAAGGGAGAATCAGAGGCACAAGGGGAAGCAAGCTTAAGATCTCAGGGATTGTAGAGGATGAAGGAGCGGAGCGCTATAAAAGGAATCCAAGATGGGGAGATGGATGAGGGGATTAAAAAGCTGATGCAACAGGATTTCAAAGAGTCAGATTGGCGAAAGATGGGTTTCAGAGATCCCTAGGACTAGGATTGTGGATCTCGAAGGATGAGGCTTGGTGGATTGATTTGGATTAGTGGATCCCTAAGACTAGGATTGTGGATCCCTAAAGCTAAAGGTGAGGAGTGATTTAAAGAGATACTGATGCATAAGCTGGGGTAGGAGAGATGGATGTTGGATATGGATGGGGCATAATGGAGATGAAGGAAAACCATTGAAGCTTTTTGAGCGGGGGGATACTTCAAAGAGAAGTACCACCATGTAGTTGAGCACTAGATTTGCTATAGGACTGTTCGTTAATTGCCAAGGTTACCAAGAACATCAAGGCCTTTTCACCAACTATCCAGAGGACTGACGGACTGACTTAAAACAAACACACAAGGATCGCCCCAACATCACACATGAATCTCGAAAGAATCAGAGTGGAACCGACATTGGGTAACCCACAAGAAGAAAAGAAAACAAGCAAAAGACATGATCAAGACCTTACGCTCTGATTGCCCCATTCGCAGTATACCATGATATGGAAGATCGTGGCAACCTTAAGGAGGAAACAAGGAGATTGCTTGGAAAAGATACTTCAAGACCCAAAAGGGAAGATTTCAAATCAAAAGAAAGTGAAAATCCAAAAGAGAACCGTTTGCCAATGAGATGGGTAGGACGAGGTACTAACAGACCAAGATCAGACATGAGAAAAGCTATATCCTACAAGGATCTATTGGAGAGCACCTAAGCCGATGGATCTAGGTGAGTGATGCATCTGGCAAGCTGAACTAAGAAGGATAACACTTTGGTGATAGGAGATCTAGCTAAAGGATGCATTGGAATAGCTAACCAAGATGTGCGATGTATGCAAGATGCTAATCAAGGAGGAACTGACACAAAAGCTAGATAGATACAATGGTACTAAGCTAAAGAGGATGTACAAGCTGACCAAGATAGTTACAAGCAGCCAAAAGCTCAGGATGATAGGATAGCAGGATGGTTCGATGTTGGTGCAAGAGGCAGAAGCTAAGGATGAGGTGATAATGAAATATATGGATTTGACAAGATGCATCCAATGATGATAATGGGGACAATGCTAAGGTTGGTGGTAGCTGAATGGATAGATGGCACTAGAGTGAATGGCTAATGAGAGGATGACATTGGATTTGCATGAGGATAGCCTAGAGCGGGATACCAATGACAAGGGAGGATGGACAAGACAAGATCTCCAAGGAATACAATGCCCCTAGTCAGAAGATGACATGCGGAAGGAGGTCTTATGATGGATGTGATAGGGTTGAAGCTAGGATGGAAAAAGCTGAAGGGGCTAGGGAGATGGATGATAGCTGGGATGGTTGGCCGAAGCTGCAGGAGATAAGTGGATGGTGTGAGATGGAAGATGGAGGGTGGAGGATAGGTGGATAGATTGGAAGATGGAGTTGGATGTCAACAGATGACCAAAAGCATGAGGGTGATAGGCTAAGCTGGGGATGGCGGGATTACGCATGACACTTGTTTGCCAAGTTTTCATCATGGTACTTGTCCAAGGTGCTTGAATTGCCAAGTTTTCACTAGTGGATGCTTTTATTTTTCTTTATTATTTTTTGACTTTTTGACTTTCGACTTAGCTGGAATGATTTTGGCTTTCTTTAGCTATTTTTGGCTCATAGATGTTGGTAGGATGGTTGAAAAAGGATTGGATTGAACAAGTGGAATGGTGGGTGGGAGTTTGACAGATAATGGATGCAAAGACATAAGGCTTGTGGGTAAATGGATGAGAAAAATGGAAAGATCATCATTGGCACACACCTTGAGAGGTGATAAAGTAGTGGGAAAGATGGTTTTGAGCGAGGTTGAGGAGAAAATGGAGGAAGAGAAAGATAAGGACTAAAAGTAGAGTTGGAAGATGGAGGATGGGAAATTTAGGATAAGAAGCATATGGACTAAAAGTGGATTGGGGGGATGAAGGATGCTTATATGGGGATTTGGATGAAGGATGGATGGATGAAGCTTTTTGAGTAGCATGAATGGATGCCAATTGAGATATTTCTTTGAGATGCATTTATTTTATGATCATCTTGGGTATCCACATGATTTTTGACTTTTTTAGCTTGGGCTTTTGTGGCCTCTTGACTTTTTCTTTGATTGGGATTAAATGTTTCTTGTTTTGAACATGTATTTTAGAAGGGACATGTTGAGACTTGGATTTTTGTGGATTTTTGGATTTATACTTTTGTATTTTGGCATCCAATATGCTTCTATTAGCCATGGGATGGTAACAAGAGCATGGAGGAGATGGAGGGATAATTGATGGAGTGATAGGGTTTAAAGGTTGGATGAGATTCAAGGGTGAGTGCCTTTGATGATCTAGCTGGTGGATTTGAGGGGATGGAAGGATAGATTGGAACATAGGATATGGATGGATATAATTGCCCAAAATGGATGGAGGGAAGGAAGGATATGGGCCCAAAATAGATGGAAATGGGGAAGGTGTAGGTCCCAAAATAGATGGAGGGGATAAAGGATTCATATTAGGTATGTAAGGACCCAAAATGGATGGAAAGGGTGTGGGATTTAGATAAGGGATATATGGACCCAAAATAGAGGGTTGGAGATAAGGAGTAGGATGAGGGCCCAAAATAGATGTGGAATAAGATGGATGGGAACTTTGGGGTGGAGATGGAAGGACTTGGGACCATGCAGGAATAGCAGGGATACCAACATCTAGAAATACATTTTCATTTCTTTTTTCAATATGATGTTCATTATTTGGAACACAAGATGTGAGTCCATTACTAGCTGAAGGAGTTGGAGCTTCGGATATGATAATTAGTTCTTTTTCAATGGATCTATCATCATGGATTATGGGAGATGTATGATCATGAAGCAGAGGATATGGGAGGATAGAATCTTGAGTTGGGTGGGCTGAGGGAAAGGGATCTTGAGATGGAGTAAGTAAGATGGTAGGATTTAGATATGGAGGGGATGGTAAAAGTGGATCATGTAGGGGAATAAGTGGGATGGTGGGATCTGTTGTTCTGTTAGAGGATATTTCAACATGCTTTTGGACAAGATCTTGATAGGAATAGATGGGAGTAGATGCATGAGGTTCATTATATGGGGTTTGGATAATGCTTGGAGGAGGAGATCTGGATGGGATTTGGAGTGATTCGATGGGTGGTGGGATTTGATGCTTGCGAGAAGTGGAAGGATTTTAAGCAACTTGATGGATGGTATGGGGATGATAGCTATGGGAGATGGGGGTGATATTATAGATGGTGAAGCTTCATCACTAACTACTTCACATGGTTGGATTAGATGACATGGCTTATCGACTGTTGGAGGCGGCTTTTCTTGTATTTCCTCTAGGAGATTCCTTGGAGACTCATGTGTCAGAGGTGGAGGTGGTCGATTGATAGGAATAGCTGGTGTGATGAGGGTGGAAGATTGGAAGCTTGGTTGATTGGGTGATGGAGGAGAAGCTGGGATATCAGATGGCATGACTAGATAGTTTGGAATAACTCTTGGATTTTGGGGGATGGTTGGTGGAAGGCCTCTAAGGATTTCAATATACCTGTCATAGTCAACAAGATTTTCATCATCATTGGAATGGAGGTGGCAGGAACAAGGACAATACGACTGAACACATCATGATAGGTTTGGGATTTCATGTTTTGATGATGAGTCAGATGGAGATGGGGTCTTGCATATGGATGAACACGGAAGCTCATGGTTGGATTTGGATTAAACACAGATTTTGGATTGGCTAATGAAGGATTTCCTAGGGAGAGTCAAAGTTGTATGACAGACCTAAGGAGGATTGGCTAGAGATTTTTGGCTTTCCTGTGGATGGAAGACTTCAAGGGCATGCTATCAAAAAGTGAGAGTTTTGCTTTCCTATGCACTGGATTGGTGGAAATTGTGTCAACTTAAGGATAGACTAATGATCCTATGGGCATGACACAAGATTGACCACTTGTGGATCCCAACCTTTAGCTCAAGGTGATGAGGGATAACAAGTGACAAAGCTAGATTGCCCTAGACAAAGCTCTGTCAAAGGGATAACCTTGGTGAGGTTGGTGGATTGGTCGGATTGATTGGATAGAAAATTCTAGTAGAATGACAACAACTCTCTAAAGGCTTGGGTGTGATTTTGGATTGGGTTGCTAGCTGGCTGGGGGGGGGGGGGGATGATTTGGAGAGACTTTGGATTTGAAATTTTTCTAAAGCAAGGAACTAGATAGATTCGGTTGCAACGAGGGAGCTTGGATGATTTTTTGATGAGGTAGTGACTACGCTAAGTATACCTTGAGCTAGGAGATTTTTTCTTTTTTGGAATTTTGACCAAAGTTGGCAAGCATTCATTCAAAAGCTATGAACAAACAAGCAGAAAAAAGTTTGGAGCAAGCACGTCAAACACACCAACATCCTAGGAAGCTTTCTACAAGGATGAAATTTGGTTTAGCTAGGGAGTCCTCGATATACGCAAGGTACGTGAGGCCCAAATCCGTAGATGAAAACAAAAAGATGTCACACAACCGAGAGGAGTGGTAACCCACTTCTCCTCTTTCACTTCTCAAGGGTATAAAGTTCTTTGAGGCTTAGCCCGAGTGACAAAAATCTTGATTCCAAGAGAGGTGTCTTTCGATTCACCTCTCGATTCTTATACTCTGCCAGAACACTGGAGTTGAGGTCATCCAAGGGGTGATGAAATCTCCAAGTAGGCCTCCTAAAAAGAAATAAGGTTTTAGATCCTAATCTTATGCACCCAAGATGGCCTCGAAAGATGACAAGGGGAGAGAAGACTTGGATGACCTTGGGCTAAAAAAAAAAAACACGCTTGTTCTTTTACCAACTGACTCTTATGTGTGCTAATCTAGACTTTGCAAGCACTCATGTTTAAGAGACAATGTTCAATTCCAACTTGAAGTGCCAACAAAAGTAAATCGATTGAAGAATGCAAACAAGAAGAAGAGTTAGGGTCAACAAAAGCAAACTCGCGCGCCCGGAGGCCCTCCACGTCAAGATTTGTCCAATTTTTATGCCCAAATGAAGTGTGAGCGAGATTAATGTGCATTCAAGGAATTTTCTAACTTAGAAAAACCACTAAAGACCCAAGTGAGTGGAGTTTGATCTTTGTGGAGCATTTAAAACCCTCTTAGGTAGACCCATCCCCATAGATGGTGCTGAGATTGCAACCAATGGTTAAATTGATGGGTGATTAAAGAGGGTGAGTCCAACTAAAAACTCACTTAAAGCATTTTTATTTGGTTTTTATAATTTAGGAAGCTTCTAGAATGTAGATTCTTTTTATGCCCCAAAAGATGATTATTTGATCTATGGCATTCAAGATTGGATTTGTTGTTTTAATCATGCATTCATAAAAAAAACAAACTTGATTTTAATCTATGGCACTCAAGAGTGATTTTAGCAACATGCATTCAAAGACAAGTGATTAAAGATTCAAGTTTTTGCCTTTGAGCATTCAAGATTGAGATTTTGTGTGTTGTTTTAAGAACTTTGAAGTGCTTTGTTTTAACCTTAGATAATTCAAGATTGTTTTGGACTCAAAAGTGAAAATGACTCTTTGGACTTTGGTTTTCATTCAAGATTTTGTGTTCTAGTTTGCATATTTTAAGCCCAAAAATGATATTCCTAGATTGTTTTGATTCATGAAAAACCTAAGAAACATTCAAGATTTTGCAACAAGACATTTGTTTGAAACAAATAACAAAGCTTTTAGGACAATTTTTGGCAACCATTTAGGACTCTTAGTTTTCATGAGATTTTTAAAAGAACTTTAAAATATTTGCAAATGAGGTTCATTTTATCCTTGATTGATGCTTTGAGTTTGATTTAGATTTTAGTGTGCACTTAGTGTTGATTTTGAACCTTTTGAAATGGAAACTTGAAGTTCTTTTTAAATTCCCAAAAATGAAGTGTTCCTAACTTTGCATGAATGCATCTAAAACCTTGATGTTGCAAGGATGCAAATGATGGGGTTGGTTTAGTTTCACTTGTTAAAAGATTTTTTCTTTTTTGCAAATTTTTAATTTTTTTATGGATTTAAGTATGATTTAGGGGTTCATTTTAAGCACTAAAAATAAGTGTGTATGATTTTGCTTCCTTCAAAAAAAAAGGCCAAGATCTCCCACAAGAAGAAGAAGAAGAAGTAGATGGAATAAGAAGAATATAGACAAGAAGAGGAAGAAGAATTCCAAGTGCTTTGTCCACCTAAAAGCTTGAAAAATCTGCAAACACTATGAGATAGACTATGAGTTCCTTTGTCTTTTTCATGCTCATGTGGACCTATAAAACCAATTTATATAATCCTACCAATCACAAAAATAAACAAAATCAACCAAAATTAGCAAATGACATACAAAACTTGACTAAAAAAGCTAATGAAGATGACCCATGCAGGGTCCCACCGGGCGTGCCAAAATGTATATGAGCAATGTTAGTATGCTAATAGAAACCAAATTTAAATAAAGCTTCTACAAACTAAACAAGATTCATAAACTTCAAGATAGACTAAGATGAGCTCTCAATTGAGAATATGAGCCATTAATGGACTCTCTAAATGAGAAGCTCTCTTGTTGAGTGGCTTTGTCTAAATAGATAGGATGTATGCTCAAGCTTATGTTTCAAAAATGGTTTCAAATGGAGTTGGAATTTGGGTGTGAGTGTATGGTTTTGATTTAAAATGGCTTCTCAAAATGGCATTATGACTTTACTTCATGGATTGTGTTATTTTGCAAAGGGGAAGGATCCAATTTATAGGCAAGAGGCTTGAGGAATTGAGGGCTAAGATGCAAGAATGGGGAAAAACTCATGGAGGGCTTAGATTGCATGAGAGGAGAGCACATGGATTGTGCTTCTTTACAACCAATCAGGGAGTGACACATGTCATAGGGTGAGAGGATGGAGGAAAGGGCAAGGATGAGTCAACAAAGGAGGCTCAAGAGATAAAATCTTCATAAAGACCCTTCATAAGTGCTTTGTAAGAACATTTATGACTTTGTGGGCTTTATAAAGTTTTGTGGTTGAGGATATTTGTGAGAGATACCATGAAATTCGAATTTGAGGGTTTAGGGGGGTTTTAAGCTTGCTTAGGGTTGTAAAAATGATTAGAGGAAGGGTTAGAGATGGCTTAGGACTAGGCAAGTGGATGGCAAGTGGATTGAAATTAATGAGGGTGGGTGAAGGAGGAGATATTTGTTAACTTTGGCTTGAGTTAGCAAGTCTTAACCCATGTTTAGGGAATGTGACAAGGTTAGGAGGGGATTAGGATTAGGGTTAAAGACATCCTCTAGAAGAGTCTAGGCTTTGGATGAGGATGAAGACTTTCTAGAAGAGTCTAGAACTTCCTAGGATAAGATTTTATGAAATAAATAAAGTTTTATTTATTTCAAGGGTTTGGGTTGAGGAAATATTTATTAAAATATTTTTAATAAACATGAGGATTAATATTTAATCTTGATTAAATATTTTGAGTTTGGATTAGGGATAAGAAATGATGGGATTAGCCTTTAATCAAAATTAAAGAAGGATTAGAAGATTTTGGAAGAGGTTAGTGGTCTTAAGGAAATTGGCCAAGTTTTGGGCAAAAAATAAATTTTTTATTTATTTTGGGTTTTTTGGTCAATTTATTAATTAAATAATTAATAAATAAGGAAATAATGTTTAAATAAGATTTAAACATTTTTGGGAGGGATTCTTTAATTAAATATTTTTAATTAAGATACAGGGATTTAATGGCATAAAAATTAATTAATTAATTAAATAATTAATTAATTAATAAATGATGATGTCATCAGGGACTTTTTTCCAGAAAATAAAAATATTATTTTCTAAAGAATTTTTGGTCAATTTATTAATTAAATAATTAATAAATAAGGAAATAATGTTTAAATAAGATTTAAACATTTTTGGGAGGGATTCTTTAATTAAATATTTTTAATTAAGATAAAGGGATTTAATGGCATAAAAATTAATTAATTAATTAATTAAATAATTAATTAATTAATTAATTAAATAATTAATTAATAAATGATGATTTCATTAGGGATTTTTTCAAAAAATAAAAATACTTTATTTTCTAAAGGATTTTTAGGTGTCTACAATAGGGTACGCTCATCCTGGCAATTCAGGGAAGTCGATACTCGGTACCTGCAATCTGCATAAAAACCATGCATGTACAAGCACAATATATATTAATTAAACAGGCAATGGCAGGAAGTGGTGCATCGTGTAGATCCCGACTAGTAGGTGACTACGACTCCCTTCCTTAACCACATCAGACACATCATACAAAAGCAAACACGCACACCATACACATGCAAGTATGGGGTAAGTATCCATAAAAAAACACATATGATAATAAATCATCTTACTAATCATCATTAATAACTACAAAAACTGAAAGTAATCATCATGCATACATGAAATGTAAAATCTAAGTGATCTCATCACATAATAAATTGAATCCATAGCACAATATTTGATAACGTCATAACAACGTTACTAACCATCAACATGAAACTAGCCCCAAAAGAGCTTGACAATGAAAGCAAAAATGCAACCTAGGGGCAGGCACTACACACTAGCTTAGCTTAAGCCCAGCCAATAGTTGACCCTCCTTTTCTAGAGAAGTTCATACAAAGTAAACCTGCACAAATAAAGGAACAACCTTTTGATATTATTGATCAGTTAAAGAACATACAAGTTCAGATACCCCAATTCCAAGCTATTAAAGATGTTCCTATCTATGGAAAAGCCATTAGAGAAGCCTAGCTGAAAAAGCCTGGGAGGAAGAAAAAGGACCCAACTATAGTCCATGTTGTAGGACAATTGGCTGACATTATATTAGGAAAACTAATCATTCTTAAATACTCTGATCTAGGAAGTCCATTTGTGAATGTGATTATAAATGGTCAGTCTATTAAAAATACTTTAATTGATTTTGGTGCTGCTATAAATATCATGACTAAGGATACTATGAAGAAGTTCAAAATAGAGGGATTGAGGGCTACTTCAACAATTCTGCAACTTGTAGATAGTTCTACTATCACTCCTGATGGAATGATAGAAGACATAGTTGTAACCCTAGAGACTCTAGAGTACCCTATAGATTTCATGATTCTCTCTCCCAAAGTCAATTTATCTGGTTATCCTATCATTTTAGGATGACCATGGTTAGCTACAACTGATGCAAATATAAGTTGCAGGTCAAGGAATATGACCATATCTAATGGTCAAGCAACAAATAAATTTGATTTATATCCTCCAACACAACGACAAACAAATTTAAGCACATTTCTTTGGCTAGATATAGGGGATGGATAAGAAGAGTTAAATTCTATTGCATAGCTTATGATATTACATAGACAATCTTTTCTAAAGTTGTAGGAAGAGGATTTAGTAATTCAAAGTATTCTTACTAACACTTGTATGGTAGAAAAAGACATATCTGATAGTTCTATATTAGAATTAACCACATATGAGGAATGTAATGAGAATTGTATTCTACTCAAGGAGCCAAACATTATTCATCAACTCTTACCATGTGAATTAGATACAAGTCAAATCTCTGAAGCTACTATAATTGAGTCTACAACTAGTGTTGAGCTGTCAAAAGGTCATAATCTCCATGTCAATCCCAAATTATCTTTCACATAAATGAAACAATTAACAGAGTTGCTTCAAAAACATAAAAATACTTTGCATGGGATTATGGGGATATGAAAGGGTTGATTCCTACACTATGTACTCATAGAATATACATAAATGAAGGGTATCTACTACTCTGTCAATCCCACAGAAGGATTAATCTAGCCCTTAGAGAAATAGTTAAAATTAAATTGCAAAAATTGCTTGATGTTGGTTTTATTTATCCTATATCTAATAGTAGATGGGTGTCACCCCTAGTCATAGTACCTAAAAAGGGAGGGAAATGGAAGATTTGTGTAGATTACAGAGAATTGAATAAAGCAACCAAAAATGATCACTTTCCTGTGCCATTCATTGATCAAGTTCTAGACACTCTAGCTGGAAAGAAGTATTTCTCTTTTCTAGATGGGTACAGTGGTTATAATCAAATAAGTATTACTCTTGAAGATCAAGATAAAACCACATTTACATGCCCATGGGGTACTTTTGCATCTTCTATTTTTCCATTTCGCTTGTGTAATGCCCCTGCAACATTCCAATGAGCTATAATCAACATCTTTGTTGATATATCACATGATTGTATGGAAATATATATGGATGAATTCACAACATTTGGAGTCAACTTTGAAGAAGCCATGATGAATCTTGAAAAGGTTCTCATCAGATGTAAAGAACATGATCTAGCACTTAATAGTGAAAAGTGTTTCATGCTCATGTAGGAAGGAGTGGTACTTGGTCATTTCATATCAGCTGTAGGAATACAAGTGGATCCAACTAAGATAGAGGTAATTCTAACATTTCCCATACCTACAAAACCAAAATATGTGAGATATTTTTTAGGTCATGCTAGATATTATAGGCATTTCATAAAAGACTTCAGCAAAATAGCTAGTTTTTTGTACACATTATTGACTAAGGAAGATGAATTTATTTGGACACCTAAATGTAATGAAGCCTTTCTATAGCTTAAGAGACTCCTCACCACAACACTAGTTTTACAAGGACCAGATTGGTCAATTCCATTTCATATTCATAGTGATGCATCAAACTATGTTGTAGGAGCCATATCAGGACAAAAGCCTACTAATCTTGAGAATGCTATCTACTATATTAGTAAAAGCCTGCATGGAGCCAAGCTGAATTACACAGTAATTGAAAAAGAAGTTTTAGCTGTAGTCTATGCATTGAACAAATTCAGACATTATGTGGCTAGATATCCTATTTTTGTTCATACTAATCACTCAACTATAAGGTATTTAATGAACAAACTAGCTATCACTGGTAGATTGGCAAGATGGCTCTTGTTGTTACAAGAATTTGATATTACTATTATTGATAAGCCAAGAAAATCTACCATAGTTGTAGATTATTTGTCTAGATTGACCATTATTGATGAAGATCCAACTCTAATTGAAGACACCTTTCCAGATGAGCATTTGTTTGATATAGCAACTCATACACCAAGATATGCAGACATTGCAAATTATCTTACTGCAAACAAAATGCCCCCACACTTCTCTCATAAACAAAAGAGAAAGCTAGCAGAGAAGAGTTTTCAATATTCCTAGATAGATAACAATCTCTTATATGTAGGACCAGATCAAGTCATGAGGAGATGTGTTAGGGAAGATGAGATATATGATATACTACATGCTTGTCATGATGAACCATGTGGAGGTCATTTTGTAGGGAAAAGAACAACATTGAAGATACTTACAATGGGATATTATTGGCCAACATTACATAAGAATGCAGTGACATATACAACTAATTGTGACAAATGTGAGAGGATGGGCTAACCAACCAAAACTAATGAGATGCCACTAACTCCACAAATTGTAGTCACACCTTTTGATAAGTTGGGCATGGACTTCATAGGTCCAATTGATCCACCATCAAATGGAAAGTCCTACATCTTAGTATGTATATATTATGTAACTAAATGAGTAGAAGTTAGAGCAATGAAAAATGCCAGAGATGAGAAAGTAGCTAAGTTTCTATACAAAGAAATATTCACCCATTATGGGGTGCCTCAAGAACTTGTCACAAATCATGGAGCTCAGTTTACATCAAAATTGATCACTGAGGTTATGAAGGAATACAACATAAGGCACCATAAATCTAGTCCTTATCACCCTCAAGAAAATGTACAAGCAAAGGTTACTAATAGAGAACTAGAAGCCATTTTGACTAAAATAATGCACATACACAAGAAGGATTGAACAAGCAGATTAATTGAAGTTGTTTGGGCGTATCAGACCACATGGAAGATAATAACTAGATTTACTCCATTTGAGCTTGTCTATGATAAAGCAACAATGTTGCCCATTTAATTTGAACACAAGACATTGTGCACTACTTTAGAGTTGAACATCAATCTTCCTATAGCACAACAAGAGAGACTCTTCCACTTGAATTCACTGGATGAAATATGAAAGAGAGCTTTAGAAAGAATAGAAAATATTCAATAGAAATGAAAGCAGTGGCATGATGCACATATCAGGAATAAAAAATTCCAAGCAAGAGATTGGGCCCTCCTCTATGATTCTCACTTCAAAGAGAATCTAGGAAAATTGTAGACTCAATCGTTAGGGCCTTACGAAATTTAGCATGTATTTGACAATGGCGCAGTGCAACTGAAAACCATTGATTATATTCAATTTAAGTTACTTGTAAATGGCCATAGGTTATGTCTCTATCATGAGGCATAGACTGAAGCACAGTTCCTATAACAATTCCAACCAACTAGTGCACTAGCTCTTCTGAACATTGTTCCTAGAATAGAAGATGAAAGTCTTCTTCCTGCAGCCATGCAATGATTAGAATTTTAGGAACCTTCATAATAAAATCTCATTTAAATATGAGGCCCCATTCTTCCATTCACTCTTATCTTTCTTCATATCAACCCATCTCATTTCTCTATCTACCATCCACCCACACTCCATGTCACCCACACACTATTTTTCCTACTTTCAATAAATGAAACCATCAACACTTTCTGCAGTCATCAAAATTCACCACCTCATCAACTTGCATGTAGACGTACACTCTCAAATTTTTAGGTATAACAATTTCTTTTACTCTTTATTCATTTTTAGAATATAGGTTTTGATATTTATATCTAATGCTACATTATGTATATCATATAAGACTTAAGCTAGTTTCTCCTTCCCATGCCAAAATTTTTAAAGTGAGGACACTTGTCAAATTTTAGTGGGGAGTTGGGAAAGTGTTGTAATTTCCAAATCTCATCTCCACATTATCCTAGTCATGTCTACATTAAAAAATTTACATTGGTAGTAGTCTAATAGTTTTCATTTCATTAATTTTTAAAATCCTTCTGTATCTGCCATACCTTCTATTGCAATTTTTGGGAAAAGATCTCCTGTACTTGGCATGATTGAAAAGACTAAGAGTTATTATGGGAACACCTTTAGTTAGTCTCAATGTCCTTCATCATTAATGTATCATTATTCTACATGTTGGAAATAAAGGGGTCTTGATTATGTGAAATTGTAATGACATACGACATTTTTTTTGTCATTTTTCATAAAGATTAGTTTTGAAGTTAAGAGAAAGAGGGAATTTATAGAGGAAAGAGGGGCAAAAATTTATCATAGTAGCAAGAGTGGAAGCTAGATATTTTGAAGATGGGAGGATAGCTAAAGAGGTATGAGCTAGTCATTCATAATGTTTTACTTGCAAACATTGAAGTAATTCAGCGATTTCATGCTTGTGGATGGCTTGGTTACTTCTTAAAACTAACTAAATTCAATGAAGAAGTGGAAATGGAGTTCATGATGAAATTTGATGAAGGGAAAGCCTTAGTTTTGGGATTAAGAGTGGTTGTTACTGAGGAAAGGATAGAAAAGGTCACAGGATTACCAGCAATTGGGGAACATTATCCAAATGAACATGATGCCAGGTCTTCAAGGGTACAATTCACTTAGCAAGGTGACCCTTAACTAGACATGACAAAATAAGAATGTAAGAGACTTTCTCTTCTAGCTCCATATCCTGAGTTAGCAACTCACATTATTAGATATTTAACCTGTGAAGGTAGGTTTTTGAACTTGCATTCTCAACATTTTAAATTGCTTAGTTGCATAAGGCATAACATGCAAGTTAATGTTCCCAACTTTCTTTACAATATGTTGTGTATAAGTGCTAAGGAAACTCAAAAAGGAAATGCAAATTATGTTTCTCATCATGCCCTCATTAAGATTCTAGTTGAAAGACCTCTTAGAGATTCCTCCCCTATTTTATGGGTAGAATTTGTTGAAGCCAAGACCTTACAGCTGCAAGCCAACTTTATTCCTCAAAACCTAGAAAATGAGGAAGAAACCACAAAGCCAATTCAAAATCTAGCTGAGATGGAAAAAGAACCCTCGCCTAATATGTCTCCTATGTCCAATTTAGAGGATGTTATGCTGAGCTCTTCTAGGGGTAAAGGAAAGTGTAAGGTTAGCCATAACCTTGAAAAGGAAGTAGAAAATCCCTCTGTTAAGGTAACAAAAAGAAAGAGGTTTGTTCCTACAATAACTAATCTTGCAACATCTACTCCAATCATGCCTAAACCAAAATGAACCCACAAAGTGGTTGAAGCTGAGGGAGTTCTTGTATGTAGAAGCCCTTGTATGCGAGGCCATGTATCTCCAACTTCTATTAAATAACCAAATGCCCCTATTCCAAAGTCTCATATAGAGTTAGTAGTTGAAAATGTCCTAGATGATTCTCCTAGGCAATTAGAGACCCAAAATGTAGAAATACATGAAATTGATCTTGTCAAGGAGACACCACAAGAGAATTAGGAAATATGCAAATCGAATCCTAATGTTGTTCTAGAAAAAGAACCTAGCAATGATCAACCTACCATGCCATCAATCCCTAAAAATTATAATGTATCTCTTATACTTTATAAATCTTCTTGGTACACCTAAAATTTCCAAGAAGTTGCCAAAGAGAAACAAATGAAATCTAAAACTCAAGAATTTTTGTCATCAACAATTCAGTCAATATTGTTTGATCTATACAATCATTTTATTTTTCAGAAAGCCTTGTGGAAGAAAGAAAGAGACCAAATGCAAAAGGAAATATTTGACAGAGATGAGGAAATTGAATCATTAAAAGAGCAACTAGAAAAGCAAAAGCAACAAATGAATAAAGCTTTGAAGCTAGTTGATTAGACTATGGCTTGTAGACCACCTTCAATTGTGTATGCTATATGTTTAAAAGAATAGTTTTTGTTATTCTAGTTGATGATGACAACAAGAAGTATTGATTGTGAATCTAAGAATGCTCAATATTTTTATAATGTGTATCAAACTTTTCCCTCATGGTAAAACAATGTTTTGTGTGAACTCTATTTGCATAATTTCATAATTCCACAAGAATTAGAGTGGAATCCCCTACTTTATATAGGGGATGTTCACTTGAGAGCCCTAATGTCATGGATGCACAATAAAAAAATTTATGATAGATAGTTGTGTTGGAAATATAGATGGAGTAACTAAGAGGGAGGGTGAATCAGTTACCACAAAATATTTCAGATCCCTTGGATGTTAACAATAAAACTGATTACTGTTGTCATTTGGTAAACACACAAAAAATGTTGTAACTCAATAAAAGCAGAGTGTGATTTACTTCTAACTAATCTTAAACATTCATTGTGATTAACTTGAAAGCATAAAATAAATAACATGAACACATGAGACACTAGGATTTAACGTGGAAACCCAATATGGGAAAAACTACCAATGTAACTAGTTACTATTTTTCACTCTTCTGAAGTGAGCCCTGTTAAGAGCCAACCTAATTAAAGGTTACAAAACACACTATTAGGTGTGAACTTGTTAGAGGATTTAATCACCCTATTAGGAGTGTCCTTGCAAGAGGTCTTAAAAAAATTCAATGGAACTGTCACCTTGTTAGAGGATTTACAATTGGCTGTTAAACCAAATTTGTTAAGAGATTTTGGAATCATTGCTATAATGGTAAGAAAGTAACAATGAAATGACCTGAATGAGATGCAACTGAATTGTTGATTATAGATCTTTGTTCTACTTCATGCTAGATTCTTCCTGATCAAATATTACTTTGCTACTCCACAAGGATATCTGACCATCCTTCAAGTTTGTTCACACACTTTCCTTCCCAATCAATCAATACACTTACATTCCCTCACATACATTAGAATCTCAACTTGACCTTATATTTATACCATACAAATTATCAAGTTGGCTCAATTAAACCTTACAATGACCAATAAACATTACCATAGTTGGATAGAATCAATCCTATAAATAATTAAACTTCATATCCCAAATCAATAAAATCCTTCATTGGCCAACCTTGCTCGGTAAACACTTATCTTGAAATGATTTCCTGTGTTAACCAATAGAAGCTTGGTTAACACTATAAACTTGCAAAATCATTTGGCAGCCTAGTGAACTTGGTGAACACTAACTTTGACCAACTTTTCTTCATTAACCATGAGAACTCAGTTAACACTACCAGAATTTCCTTTGATGCCTAAGTGAGCTCGATAGACACCATCTTTATAGAATAATCTCTAGGAATGCTTGGTAGACAAGCAAAATTGCCTTGTTGACCAAGTGAGTTCGATAAGCACTAACTGACAACTGATATGACATTTGTGTAACATCAAAGATAACACACAATTAGACAATTGTATCCAACAATCTCCCTCTTTTGCATTAATGGCAACACAACATGTCATAGCACAATGAAATTTCAAAACAAGACTTTCTCTAGTAGAAAGTTTCTCCCTCTTAGATTTTATAGCAAAAACTTATCTAATTTAGTAATCTCCCTCTGTGAAGGAATCACATAGCTTCTTTCTCCAAAAAAATTATAGAAAGATACGATAGTAAACTCTCCCTCTTTGACAACACATGCCACAGAGAACACATAACAAATGAGTATTAATGTGCCTTGAGTACTGATTCATATGCAATGTTCCCTTGACTATGTTGCATCAACTAATAGATCTTCAACTTGGTTCCTATTGATGCATCACTAAAACTTTATTTTATTGAGCTTCAAATAGGGGAATGACCCCTAACTTACCTCTTAGATACAAGAATGCATCCTTGGGAAATGGCTTGGTAAATATGTCTGCAATATATTCTTTTGTATGGACATATTCCAATCTGATTTCTTTGTCCTACACCAATTCTCTGACAAAGTGGTATTTTATAGCAATGTGCTTGGTTTTGGAATGCATCACTAGATTCTTTGATATGTTAATTGCACTTGTATTATCACAAAACATGACAACTAGTTATTTGATCTCAACCTTCATGCCTTCCAATAATTGTTTAAACCAAAAAATATTAGAACAATTTATTGCTGTTGCAACATATTTTGCTTCTACTGTAGATTGGGATGTGCAATTTTGCATTTTACTTGTCCAAGATACCAACCTTTTACCAATAAAGAATGCTCCACCACTTATACTCTTTTTGTCATCAATATTTCCTACCCAATCAGCATCAGTAAATACTTTTAATTCCAAATTTCCTCCAAGTTTATACCATACACCATAGTCTTCAATACCTTTCAAATATCTCAAAATTCTTTTGATTGCCATCATATGGTTTTCTCTAGGTTTTGCTAAGAATCTTGCCACTATACCAACTGAAAGAGCAATATCAAGCCTTATATGAACTACATATTATAATTTTCCAATCATTGATCTATATAAGGTCTGATCTACCTCTTTTGAGTCATCATCTTTGGTAAGCTTTAGTCCACTGCACATGGGTGTTCCAACTAGTTTTGAATCTTCAATTCCAAATTTCTTGAGTATTTCCTTGATATGCTTAGATTGAGTGATGTAGATACCATTCCTATTCTATTGTGTCTGAAGACCAATAAAGAACTTAATCTTAGCAAACATAGACATTTCAAACTCTTTGTTCATTTTCTCTAAAAAATATTTACATAGATCATCATTCCCTATAAATAAAGTATCATCCACAAATATTTGTGCCAAAAAAATCTTGTTATCTGGTCCTTCCTTAATGTACAAACTACTATTATCATTAGTTCTTTGGAAACCAATCTATATAAGTTAGTTATGCAATCTTTCATACCATGCTCTAGGGGCTTGCTTTAGACCATACAATGTTTTGTGTAATTTGTAGACCATGCCCCTTTTTTTCTGGATCAACAAAATCTTATGGTTGTTCAATGTAGACTTCTTCATCAAGAATACCATTGAGAAATCGAGATTTGACATCCATTGGATACCTTAAATCCTTTATGTGTTGCATATGCAAGTAAGGTCCTGACACTTTACAATCTTGCAACAGGAGCAAAAGTTTCACTATAATCAACATCTTCTTCTTGAGAATATCCTTTACACACAAATCTAGCTTTGTTTCTGTTGGTAAACTAATTTGTTCTTTCATATTATTACTCTTAAATGCCCAAATTGGAACAATATCTAATTACAAATAGTTGAAAAGCCACTTGTGGATAAATTGGCTTCTCTCTGAATTGGTAGGTACAACTCCCTAAAATATATTTTCAATGAATTATGTTTTCTTCTAAATTAATTTGGGGGTATGTTCTTAACCTAAGAATAGAAGAGGTATAACCAAGCTAGACCTAAACAAAATCTAACTCAGGAAAATAGAAGTTTTTGAATGCTAAAATGGTTTTATGCATTCACACATCTTATGAATTCATAAAACTTATCTAAATAATAGCTAATACTGAACTAAGTGAATTTGAATCTGAATTATGATTAATAAATTGAAAACACTGAAGGGGTTTCTCTTTGAATGAACAATAACAACACCTATTAAATTCATTCATTGCCTCAAAATAGGGGAGGTAAAACTATATTTTTCCCTCATTTCAATTCAAAAAAAGAGAGAAAATGTAAACTAAATATCACAACAATTGGAATAGAAAATTATTGACATAAAATACCATTCAATTGTCTCCACAAAAAAAAGTACTTCACACCAAAAATTTTCCAACCTTTCATTAATCTTTCAATTTCATACATATAGAGTTTTGAGATGACCGTTACAATGGAAGCTTAATCAGTTCATCTTTTGAAAATGACAAATGGCAAGGTGCCAATTTGTTGTATTACAAAATTACAAAAGAAAATGAAAAGGGGGCATAATATGAATCATATAGAATTCTTCCCCTTTTTTATTTTCACCCTATATGCCTTAGCAACAACTATTATTGGAATTAGCTCTTCATGTCTAGGTACATGGATATTGTAAATGATTCATTAACTCTAACATATTCTGCATAGCTATTCTGTAATTGCAAGCATGGATAAAATTGATAACTTTTCACATCATCAGGGAAGTTCTCTATTCTAGGAAGGCCTAGCCACAATTATAGAGAAGATAACATATAAATTAGGAAAGAAGACATGTAGAAGGTATTGTAAAAATTTGCGGCACTAAGGGCTCTAGACAAATGCTTACTTACCTCATATGCCCAATCAGCATAATGTGTATCTAAACAGATGATTTGTATTAAAAATAAATACTATTCAACAAAATTGAGTGCTTCTACCTCACCTTTCAATCAATGTAAAAGAACCAGAATGTCTATGATCTTGGGCTTGAGATTGGTGCCAAAAAGAGTCTTAGGAACCTTACTTTTAGCTACTATGGATTTTGGAATGAAGACCTCATAATTTCCTTTTGACACAACATTTTCTTTAAAGAGAACTAAGACATGGCTCCTCCTACTATCAACCCAGAAAATTCTTCTCACTTTGGAACCTAGAGGCAATTTACTACAGTTTTCCTATCAATCGAGATTAAAACTATATGGTCAGGCAATAAAATTTGTTTGGTTTCTGGATTATAATGATTTATACATTTGAAAATAAGCTCGGGAGCTTGAACCACCACTAGAAATCCAGCTGCTTCCACTAGCCCACTTCCTCGGAGTTTCTCTATTATAGGATGAATTAGCTCTGTCCTCAACCTCCTTTTATAATCTTGCATGTTGAAGAAATAGAGTGAGGTGTCTATAACATTCTACAATGTTGACTTAATTTCATTTAGCCCATTAGAACCAGTGAATCTAGCTACCATTTTATCTAAGATAGAGATGAATTGAAACCTTAAAATTGGAAGTAGTGCAGAGAAAAGAACTTTGCAAAAACCTTTGAAAACACTATTCAATTCAACAACATAATAGTTCAATAAAGAAAGTGGTAATTTGAAAATCCATTATGTTCATCTCTATATAAAAATCCTAATTCACCCATTAATCTTCAAGATCTACACCACATGAGTGAATTAAAGGATAAATCTATTACATTAGTAAATGCGGGGGTTTGCAACAAATTTTTCCATGTCTTTTCACTATTTCCATTGACCCAATAGTAACTTTCTTTAATTACATACTTACTTTCCCATTTTTCACCAAGTTCTAGAGAATTAAGAACAGATTACTCTGTAAGGAAAAATGTGCTTAACCAGATTTTTCTTAAAATACCTTTCCAAATGGGATTAACTTGTTTCCATTACCATTTTTAAGCATCGTGTGATCGATCTATCAACCCAACATGCTTGCAAAAGTGATCTTTCAATAGATGCAAAATATTGCCTTCCAAGGTTGGAAACTCACTAAGGAGAAAGCAACTTCTATTTTTTCGCCCTTTCCTTTATTTTCACTTTACCCTTTAAGTCAATGTGCCTCTAAGCTTAAAAAAATATAAAAAGGGTTGTGAAAGTGAAAAAAAAATCCACTTACTTACTTTTCTCTCTCACAAATGTCTTTATCGAAAAATTGACTTCATAGGTCAAAAACCCGCCGAGGAGAAGGCAATGTTGGATTTTTTGCAAGCTTCATTTTCTTTATGTCCAAACTATGATAAGCCGCAAACAAGTTCATCCTTAGAAATAACTTTTTGAAAATCATTATATAACCCAAGAATCTCCATTGAATTAGGTTCTAGACTACCCACAAACTCACGACAATAAGGAAAACCCACTCAATTATGTAATGCAGGAGAAGAGAAGAGGTGAAAAACCCGATGGAGAAACTTTTCACTTAAGGGGAAAATACTAGACTTGGACATACCCAAACCAAACTAAGACACAAGATCATTTTCCACTTTGCAAAATGGGCACATGATGAAAAGTGGGGCAATAGCTAGCTTTGACTGGGGACTTGGGTTGAGCATACCCAAGCAAGGAACTCAAAATCTCCAATTTCACAAAGAAGATAAAAGGTGGCAACACAAAAAAATACAAACAAGGCAAAGAATAGGAAAACAAAAACAAGGGAAAAAGACTAACCAAGAAACACAAAGAAGCTAAACTTAACTATAATACAATATAGGGGTTACCTATTCTCAATTAGTAATTTGATAAAGCTTTAGATCTTGACCATTATAGGTTAGGGGTAGTACTTTGCCATCTTCATATGCCAACTTGAAAGAATTATTTTCAAATGTTTAATGAATTTTGAATGGGCCTTTCCATAAAGTGTCAAACTTTTTATGCATACCTTTCAGAGCACTTCGCTTATCCCAAAGTAGCACACTATCTCCTACCATAAATTTCCATGGTCTTTCTTTCTTATCAAATAGATCCTTCAGTCACATTTGATGTTGTGTAATGTGATCTACAATTTCATCCCTTTCTTCTTCAAGTTTTCTCAAGTACAAGATCCTCTTCTCTAGACCATCTTTATAAACATCATCTTTGATCACTGTTATAAGTTTATTTGTGGCTAATTCTAGAGATAAGGGGGGATTAGCTTCAGTCTCGTAAACCAATTCAAGAGGAGGTATGCCAATTTCCCTTTTAGATGTCACTCTATCTACCCAAAGCGCTTCATGGATCTTTTTGTGCCAAGTCTTTTGATTATCTGAAACCAATTTCTTAACAATATTCATCAAGTTCTTGTTACTAGACTTAGCTTGACCATTTCCTTGAGGGAAATAATCGAATGAATGACCAATGGTGATCCCATACTCAAAGCAGAAATTGGTAATTTCAATTGAAGAAAAATAAGATGCATTTTCCATCACTAATTTAATGGGAACACCGAACCTGACCATATGTTATCCTTTATGAATTCGCATACCACTTTGTGTAGTGCCTGCCCCTAGTCTACATTTTTTTCTAGTTACATTCCTGATATCATTGCCAAACTCTTTTAGGCCAAGTTTTATGTTTGATAATTAGTAGCATTATCTTGAGATTATCAGATGTTGTCTTACACTCAGTTTATTATATGATGAGATTACTTGGTACTCTATATTTCATGCATGTATGATGATTATTCAATGTTTTCAGTTATCAATGATGATTAGTTAGATGGTTTATTATCACATGCGCTTTCTTATGGATACTCACCCCATACTGCATGTGTATGGTGTGCGTGTTTGTTTTCTTTATGTATGGTGTTTCTGATGTGGTTAAGGAAGGGAGTTGTAGTCACGTGCTAATCGGGATCTACACAATGCACAACTTCCTGCCATTGTCTGTTTAGCTTAGAATATTGTGTTTGTACATGTGTGGATTTTATGCAGGTTGCAAGTACCGGGTATCGACTTCCCTGAATTGCCAGGATGAGCGTACCTTATCGCATTATCTCAATGGTAAGAGAGGGGAGATAAACTCTTAAGTCCAAATCCTAAACCCTTTAGCCAATTGTCCTAATTGATAATTAGGACAAGTATCTAAGTTAAGTACCCTCTGAATGCATCAAATGATGTAATTTCATGATTATAACCCTTGTTGTTTGATTTAGTATGTGTTTTTTTATGATGGGTTTTCGTATGTTACCTTATGAGTCCTTGATGTGTTTTCTATTAATTAATTCTAATTAAAAAGATTAATTAATTTAATAGAAAATTATTATGATATTTTAATATTTAATTATATTTAATTAATTAAGAAATTAATTAAATAAAAAGAATTGAATTAGGAGATAAAAGTTTTAAGTATAATTTTAGAATATGATAATATTTAATTTAATTTAATAATAATATATTTAGAGTTCATTTTTAAATAAATGCTAAATATTATTATTAATTGAATTAATAAATATTTTATCAATTAAGTTTCTAAAATAAATTAAAAGTTGAAAGATATTAAATTATTAAAGTTCTAGTTCGCATGATGTGAGCTTGAGTTTAAATATGAGAAATTAATTAAAAGATAAAATAAAAAATAATAATAATGTTATTTTAATTTCATAAAGTGCACATGAGATTAAAGTAATAAATTAATTTAAAATAGAAGTCAAGTGGAATATTAAATAAAGTTATTTAATAATTCAACTTAATGTGCATGAAAAGATGAATGCAAAATAAAAGAAAAGATAATAAAAGTTAATTCTGAGTTAACTCAATTGAGAAAAGAGTCTTCTCGGGTGAACGCACAATTAGTGCCCCGATTTGAGGAGAAAACTTCTTATCACAACTTTGGGGTTCATTTTTGGGGGAGGACGAATTTGGATGGGAATTTTTGGGAGACAACTTTTGGAAGCGAATTTCAGAAGGCTAATTCCAAGAAAGATTTTCAGAAGAAGGTTATTGAAGAGGAGTGAATTCTCTTACAGTTCCTAGGTATTGCATAATAGCATTAGGATCAGGTAGGGTCTTGTGTTTTGATCATCGATTAAATACGCAATTATCCTTTCCTATCTTCTTCGTGCCTGTGAATTGTATAACTAAATTCTCTATGATGAAAGCTTAAATATTTCGATATTGTAAATTATTAAATGCTTGTCAATATATTCGACATACGTAAAAATTAGAAGAGTGATCAAGAATTCTTATTTGATAGATTAAAGAAATCTGAATTTAATCGGGGAAGGGTTAAATTTTAAACTTATAAATGAAAATTGTAGATTGAAATTTGAATGGTTAATATTATTTTCTCTATCAGAATATATTTGTGAATGTTTATAAAATATAAATATATATATAAAATTATTTATATATATATATATATATATATATAAACAAATATATATTATTAAAATCTAATTAATTGAAAATTGTTTTTGATAAACAAAACTATTTCTCTTAAAAAGGGCAATTTTAAAATTAAGTTTAGAAGTTCTTTTTAAAAAACAAAATAATATATAAATATATATATATATATATATATATATATATATATAATAAAGGTATGGGGGGGGAGGGATTTACCTCGTGCCCCACCCCCTATCGCCGTTGGCGACCAGTACTCTGCGTCGCAGGTAGGGTACTTTGTACCTGGCCGCCACAGGCCCTGCGAAGCAGGTACTACGGCTTTGAAGCCGACAGCTTTTTTAAAAAGGCTTTCCTTTTTTTTTTTTCATTTTCTTTTTATGTGCGTCTCAAAACATGTTTATTTTATGGAATTTTAAATAATATTAAATTCATAATATTAATTATTAATAATTTTATTAATAAATTTATATTATTATTAAATCAAATTTTATTATTAAGTTATATTATTAATTAATAATTAAATAAATTATTAATTCATGAATAATAGTTAAATAAATTATTAGTTAATTTAATTATATTTGATTTAATTAAAGATTAATCCTAAATTATTTTAGGATAGTAAATTTAATATTAAGGATAACCTTATATGTATTTTTGAGCCAATGAATTTATGGGTTGACTTGTAAATTAAGCGGAGAATCTCATGTACTTAGAATGTACTTTGAAACGCAAACTGAACTTTACTGTTAACCCTATTATGTTTTTTTGAAAATCAACCCAAACTATGAACTGTACTGTTTTGTTTATGTTATCTATGTTTTGGAGTTGATTAGATGTTGACCAGTCTTAGGATGTTACCAGAGGTTCGGGGGTTGTGCAATTGTGATGTTATGGTGAGTTGTTCTCGATCTTTATACCTAACCTTGGTAATGTGATGCTATGCTCTATTATGGATGTCTTTACTGGTTGTTATTGCTTTCCAATTTCCTTGTGTGAAGCTGAGGTGTTTTTAAGTGAATTGTTCTTGGTGATGTCACGTTGTGACATGTTTTGACTTGCCCATTTTGGAGTCTTCGATCAGTATTGTGATCTATTATTGGGATACTTGTTGGTTGCTCGTTGGAGAACCATTGGATGTTGTGACTTATTATTGATGCCTTCAGTTGCTGATAGAGAACTGTTGTGATCATTATGATTATCATTTCATGCTTTCCAATTGCTTGTATAGGGTTGAGGTGATATTTGTGATTTGTGATTTCATGAGCCTAGGGTAGGTTATCTATGTGTAGTGTCAGGAAGTGGCTTGCGATGGGGGCCGAGGCCCTAAGTGGCTGCCAGGGTAGCTCATTGTAAGTTGTTTTAATAAGTGAAAACATCTCACCTAAATACTGACTTAAATGAATCTAATAAGATAACTGTATGTTCTCTCCCATGCCTTGAGTGCTAGTACAGACTAGGATGGGGTAGAGAGAACACTTGGTTGCAACCTTGCATTTTGTAGTATGCCTCGTCAGTACGAGAGGATACTAGTGGCCATAGGATCACAGGGGACCCGAGATTCCTAAGGGATTACTCGGGTAACTTCCAACGTGACTTTTTGCGATGACACTTTCCCGCTTGCATGGTAGATTTCCTACGTGTCTTTGTGTGCCTCTGGGTTTAGATGTCAATCTGTTTTAGGAACCTTAAGTTAGCATACTTATAGGATTTCCTAGACTTAGAGAGTATTTATGTTACATGTTTTGTTATTCCATTGGGACTTGAGACTATCTCCTTAGCGCAGTGGGAGTGGACCATTTAGGTTCCACGTGGTCGGGTGGTAGTGCTTTTTACTCTTACCATTGAGATCCGTCCGAGACACCGTGGCTGGAGTATTACTGTTGGTCTATACCTTCATTCTATTCATGGATCATTATGATAGATGGTTATATTATATGTTTGGATGTAGTATCATTTTATGATGTATGTATACTTCTTGATGTATGGATTTATTATGTATGATGTATGGTTTCATTTATTTATTGCACGTGTATCATGGACTCCAAAGAGGATGATGTATATTTATCTTGTTTCTGTATATTGTTTTAAAGCCTTTCATACCCTGTGACATGTATAGTGGATGAATAAGCATTCCGAATTAATTTGCCAAGAGGCATTCGGAACAATTGTATATTTTACGAACATTGGACTTTTCATTATTCTTTCATATAGATGTATTAAATGATGGATTTGGTTTTAGATTAGATTTTACATGTGATTCAATGTCATGAGATCTTTAAGGAATGCAACCTATTATGTATGTTATTGCTTCCACTACTTTGTGTTTGATGTGTATGTTATACTTTCTTTTTAAAAAAAAAAATTCTATCAAACTTAGTCAAACTTTAGGTTATTTCTTTTGGATCCCTTGGCGGGGCGTTACACTTTGGAACTAGTTTTCTTGGTAGCTTTAGCTTCTATCCACTTAGTGAAGTAGTTAGTTTTAGTTATCATGTATTGGTGACCTACATTAGATGTAGGACTAATAGGACCAATAAAATTGAGACCATTGTTGAAAAGGTCCTTCGATGATGATAGGTCTCAATAGTAGAGTAGCTAATTGAGGGCATCCAAAGAAAATCTTGCACTTCTTGCATTTTGCTATCTAGGCATCGGCATCTTTAAACATTCTAGGCTAGTAATAAAACTACCTTAGTATTTTAAAAGCTCTGAATGAAGATGAGAAATGTCCTTTGCAAGCTTCATCATTAAATGCTTTCAATAGCTTTTCTTGCTGTTGTTTATCTATGCACCTAAGGAAAGTGCCATCAATGGGTTTTTTAAATAATTTACCATCCCAAATCATGTACTTAGCTACTTTCAATTTAAGATCTCTTCTTTGTTTTGCAGTTAGGCCTTGTGGACATTCACCATATGTTAGTAGATAAGAAATATTCTCAAACCATGAATCATAGAGACCTACAGCTAACACCAACTACTTCTCCCCTAATTTTTCTGATTCTTTAGTGATCTTATTTTCTACAATCACCTTGCATAGAGAATTTCCCCTTATTAGCTTGGTAGGATTGATTTCTATATCATACTCCTATATTTTTGCTACCCATGCTTCTCTGACATTACAACCTACATCCTACTTTGTCAACACACTCTTTAGTGCTACATCTGGGACAAAGACTACAGAATGTGAATGCAAGATATAGAATCAACATTTATTGAGGGCCTTAATTACTACAAAAGTGTGCTTTTTAATTTATGAATATTTTAGTTCATGATTCTTCAAAGGTATGCTCATGAAAGCTATTAGGGCTTGTACCCCTTCATCATTTTCTTCCATAAGTATCACCGATAGAGTATGTTTAGAAGCATAGCAATAAATGATAAAATCTCACTTATAATTTGGGTGACATAAAACCAGGGTATTAGCAATAGCAATCTTTATATCATGAAAGGCCCACTTTCCTACCTCATTCCATTTGAAATTTGAATTCCCTTTCATCATATTCACTATATGCTTAGTGGTTTCCATGAAATCAGGTACAAACCTTCTAAGGAAATTCAGTTGCCCGAAGAAAGATTTAACTCCTATTTAATTTGAAGGCAAGCTTAATATTTGAATGGCTTCCATCCATTCAGGGTCAATTCTAATACCTTCCTGGGACACTATATGACCTAGGAGTTTTCCTTCTATCACACAAAAAATTGATTTCTTGGGATTGAGAGAGATCCCATGCTCTCGACATCTTTGTAAAACTTTTCTCAAATCTTCCACATGATCTTTCCTCTTTTTTGAGAATATGGTGAGGTCATCCAAGTATATAATTATGATTTGGTCCTTTAGATCAGCAAATGTCTTGCTCATAAATCTTTGGAATGTGGCATTCTACGATACACAAATGTACCCTAAGGAGTGGTGAACTTTGTCTTATGCTGATCGCTCTCTTCTACTTTGACCTGGTTGTCACCTAAGAACCAATCAAGGATAGACATCATTTTAGAACCCACCACCATTTGTAGTAAGTAATCTATATTAGGAAGAGTGAAGTTATCTTTTAGAGATGCTTGGTTCAGGTTGCAAAAATCAACACAGATTCTTATCTCTCTATTGTTTTTTTTTACAAGTACTATATTGGCTATCTAGGTGGAATGATGAATGGGATAGATGATCCTTACCTTTAGCATTTTATCTACCTTCTAGAGAAATGGCATCCGTGACTTTAGGATTGTAATTCCTTTGTTTCTGTCAGAAAGGGATTGCATCAGGATTAAGTGGAATTTGATGTTTTACCTTCCTATCTCTATAGCTTTTCAAATCTTCATAACTCTAGGAAAAAACATCTCTATATTCTATGAATAAATTTCTTGTGGCTTCTTTCTCTTCAAGTGAACAACATTTCCCAATATTAATCAGTCTAGGATTATGAATATCTCCAATTTTTACTCCCTCATACTCACCCATAGTAGGCCCCTTCTCTACTCTCTTTTGCTTTATATAAGCATCATGTCTATTAAACAGTTTTTCCAAAGCCAAAAAATATGGGGGAATAATATTAACTTTTAACTGAACTTCTCCATTTTGATTCTGTTTCTTATTTACATCAGAGCTTTCATGATCACTTCCACTATGTTCATGTTCAAAACTAGAATTATCATTTTCCAAGAACATTTACAAACTCTTATCATCATTGAAGACTTGCCAGGAGTCCACATTGTCTAGAATAACAGATTGATACACAATTTCAATCTGCTACTTTTTGTCTTTGAAGTTCAGATGAGGAAATAATAGGGAGGTAGAGACTACAAGGGAATCAGCCTTAGTGTTCATCTCCCTTAGAACTACTCCAATAGAGAAGGTATCCAAGCCTTCTATCTCATCCCAAACTCTGTTTCTATAATTCTTTAGGTTGTGATTTTTTATAGAATACTATCCTTTTACTTGTTTCACAATAAGCTCTACATCACCTTGATCTTTTAGGATCTTTATCCCTCTTTCTTTTTCTGTTATTATCCCCAATAATAAGGCTTCATATTCTACAGTGTTATTTGTATTCCCAAATTCTAATTTGAAAGCCATGGGTTTAGGTTCTCCTTCTAGGGATATCAATACTGCACCTACTTCAAATCTTGAAGAGGCACAACTTCCATCAAATTCAAGTGTCCATATGCCTGATGCATCTTTATTTTCATTAGAAACTTTCTCACTTTGACTTTCATCTCTTTGTTCATCCAAAATCTCTTCAGTAAACAACATGTAGTTGTCAAATTCCAACTCTTGATATAGAATCTGAGCTTTAGGATCATCTAATTTCAAGATTGTAAAATTTTCCTTTTCTTTAGGTTCTAATTTGACTTTCTTATTCCTGATAGGTATCACTGCCAGAGACCAGTCTAGCTTTATTTCTCCTCTTAAGTCTCGACAAAAACTTCTACTTGAAATAAGTCCATAGCTCACTAGAATATCAACTAAGGCCACTTGAGCATCTTTAATCTATCCAAGAAAGGGAACTTGTTTAGCATCCATAGAATAACACCTCCCATGCACTTTAGTAAGGTTGAGACCCAAGGCCTTGGTTATAGAATAAGGCATAACATTATCTAATGCACCTGAATCTATTATACAATTACTAAGTTTACATCCATTGATATACTATGAGATATAAAAAGGGTCAGGCTTTTGCCCTGGAGATTTTGCTAAGACTATAGAATCTTCTTGATTAAATAGACTAGATGTCAAGGTTTCATCTTCTTTTTCCACAGTCACACTATGATTCAAATCTGATGTGTTTCCTTTACACTGGTCTACTAGTCTTTTTAGCTCAGAAGGGTGTGACCTCAAATAATCTATAGAGGAAATTTGAACTTTTGATTCTTCACAAAATTGAATGAAATCAAAGGGTTTTTTTTCCTTATCCATTTGTGAAGTATATCCTCTTTGATCAGTATGTACATTACTCATTGAAGGATTGGAGTCATTTTTGTGAGCATGACTAGAGGATTAATTCTTCAACCTTTGGCCCTGAGTAAGCACTGGGTATGAAGTTTCATCGATGGTTGCATAAAATTCACCTTTTGATTTAGAATCTAATTCTTATTCTAAGAATAATTTTCTAGATTCACCATTTGAATAGGAATCAGGCTCTGAACAAGGAGTCACAGTGTTTAATTCATTAGTAGACAACAACTGCATCGTAAGGGAAGTCTCCAGAAAACTCTTGCTATCATGATCTATGGTCAAGTGAAAGACACACATATTTCCCTTCTTCAGTGCTGCTTCAATTTGTAGCCTAGGTTGTGGACCTATGAGCTGCGAGAATCTACCTTCGTTGTTCCTTCCTGGTGAGTTTTGATAATTTTTCTGATAGGAATTATTGAATATGGGTAACTACTTCTTTACTACTACTAGATCATTTAAATTTTTTTGAATCATCTCCTCAGACAATGTGGTATTATTGGAACTTCCTTTAGTTTGAAGTTCTCACTTCCATTTTCCCATAGAAATCAAATCATCCTCACATTCATCCTCACATTCAATCACTTTCTTTTGTGCATCAACTAGATCCATGGGATGTGCTCTCCTTAAATCATAATTGACATCTAGAGGCATCACACTAATAAAGAAAGTTTTCAAATTGCCAGTTGTGGCTCTATCAACAGTTGGAATTCTACTAATAATCTTATTGAAATTGGCAACAAAATCTCTCATACTCATAGTGGGTTGCTTCTTAATTGAATTCAACTGTGTTAATAGGGCATGTTCATCTTCTGCAGTGTTGAATCTTTTATCAAAGGCCATTCTCAATGTATCCCAATCAGTTATCAAGCAATTAGCTAGATGATAAAACCAATCTACTGCACTACCCATGAGGGCCTCTGCGAACAACCTTATAGCAACATCTTCATGTCCAAGCCCTAAGATATGAGTGGCTGCAAAGAAAGCTTTAATGTGTTCATCTATGGTAACTTTTCCATCACCTGAGAATTTAGAAAAATTCTTCCTAGCACTAGCCGAGAGTGGATGATAAGTGTTTAACGCTAATGGCCCCATTGTTGTAGCCCATGGAGCAACCATGATTTTCCTGGCAGTATATGGCAGGAAATTAACAACTAGAGGAGCAATAACTCTGTGTAAAGCTAATACCTAATAGGTAGAATGTGAAGTGCTAGTGTCTTGATTCCTAACAGGGGAAGGTGGCTTGCTCTGGCTTTTATTTGTAAGATAGAAAAACCAAGCTTTGTAAGCTGATCAAAGATAGGGTCTTGCCCAACCTAGTCCTTGGTACTTTTGAGGAACCTAATTTGTTCTAGGATGTTGGGTTAGGTTTATATCTAACATTCTTATCTCAATTGTCTTTCTACTCTTTAAATGTTTCTCCTTTGAATAGCTCTCTCTAAGGCTTCAGCTCTTCTTTCTTCTTTCTCCAATACTTGGCTAGCATTCCTGTAATGTTCAATGTTCCTCCTATGTCTCCAAATGAATGTGTTGAGGGATGAAATTATGTCTTCTTGGTTGTATTGAAAACCAATATTTGGTTGGAGCACTAGAATAATATTCTCATGAGGTAGTACCATTTTCCCTCATGATATAGGCTTTTTAGTCAAGTGAATATTTGTTTCCCTAGTAGAGTCACCAAAAATCTATTGGTAAATAGATTTGTTCTTTTAGATTATTACTCTTAAATTCCCAACTTGGAACAATATCTGATTACGAATAGTTGAAAAGCCACTTGTGGATAAGTTGGCTTCTCTCTAAATTGGTAGGTACAACTCCTTAAAACATATTTGCAATGAATTATGTTTTCTTCTAAATTAATTTGGGGGTATGTTCTTAACCTGAGAATAGAAGAGTTATAACCAAGATAGACCTAAACATAATCTAACTCATGTGAATAGAAGTTTATGAATACCAAAATGGCTTTATGCATTCACACATCTTATGAATTCATAAAACTTATCTAAATAATAGCTAATACTAAACTAAGAGAATTTGAATTTTAATTATGATTAATAAATTGAAAACACTAAAGGGGTTTCTCTTTGAATGAATAATAACAACACCTATTACATTCATTCATTGCCTCTAAATAGGAGAGGTAAAACTCTATTTTTCTCTCATTTTGATTCAAAAAAAAGAGAAAACATAAAGTAAATATCATAGCAACTATAACAAAAAATGATTGACATAAAATACCATTCAATTGTCTATGCAACAAAAGGTACTTCCCACCAAAAATTTTCCAACCTTTCATTAATCTTTCAATTTCATACATATAGAGTTTTGAGATGACCATTACAATGGAAGCTTAATTGGATCATCTTCTAAAAATGATAAATGGCAAGGTGTTAGTTTGTCATATTACAAAATTACAAAAGAAAATGAAAAGGGGGCATAATATGAATCATTTAGACTTCTTCCCCATTTTTGTTTTCGCTCTATATGCCTTAGCAGCAACTATTAGTGGAATTATCTCTTCATGTCTAAGTATGTGGATATTGGTATACCTTAAGAGCCATTTAGAATTCTCTCTCACCAATTCCTTCATAGCATTGGACTATTTTGGCATATCCTCTTTGGCCATATGTATACATCCACTGAGTGTCTGTAATTCAGTGATCCTACCTTGACTATGGAAGTTTATATTTAAAAAACTATCCAAGAATCTGAAAAATTTCTCCTTCATGACATTGACTCCAATAAGTGCTTTTCCTTGACCACTAGTTTGAGAGTCTGTATGTAATCCTCTCATAAGTTCAAATCCTCTATCCTATGTCTTCTTCACCTTTTCCTCTATTTCTCTTAGCCCTTTTTCTACAGAGTGGATCATCTCATATTTAAATTGCATGCTTTGAAGCCACTCAAATAGAGGCTCATCTCCCTTTGGTAAGATTTTAGCTTCCACTACTTCTTTGGCTTTCATTTGGATGATCATCTCTGACACAGTCTTCACATTTCACCCTTTCTCCAACCAGAGTATTGCTATTTGGTATAATGTTATCTTTTTAGTTTCCAATCTTAAGATGACATTACCAATCTACTCCATGATTGTGACTCCTTCTGATTTGAGTTTCTTGATCCATTCTTACCAATCTGGCCATAATATCTATCTTCTTAGAGCTAGGAAATGAGGACTTGCACTTCAGCTATGCTAGGAGTCTGGGTCACAGACACACTAGAGATAGTTTCCAATGAAGTGACTAGTTGGCTAACAAATTTGTTCAACTCTTCTATCTTGGCTTTCATCTTGATCTTTGATAACTTAAGATTTTCTAATTGTCCTTCTATTACTTTATTACTTGATCTCCACAAGCCAACTTTTGTGTCATGTCTAGTCTCTCCAAGATGGATTGAATCTAGAGTGAAATCATCAGGTGTCATGTCCTCAATTCTCCCTCATTTGTTTGGCTTGGCTATTTCCATTGTCAAGTGCCCTATTTCTAGATTTTTCTCAATTACTGACAAAGTCTTTTGCTTCTTTACTTTTGTCAATGTAGTCCTAGAATGAAATGTGAGAGATATAGTATCTTTTGTAGAAACACTTTCATCCTTTCTCTTTCTCTTCCTTTTCAAAGTATCTTCCAACAAAGAATCTATTCCTATCACTTTAGAAGCTGTTCCAAGTGATTCAATGCTAAAAATCTTTTTCTTAACCAAAGTCATTGTTATAGCAGTTGAAGAGAAAGGATTTTTTGAACCTTTAGAGATGAACCTGGAAGAAGTCTGGCCCTTCTCCACTTCTAAAGTTTTCTTTGCCACCTTTTCTAACTTAGTAGACTCATTGCTACTACTCTTTCCATCCCCTAAGTACACTATCTATATAGGGGAACCACTTGGCCTCAGAAGTGAAGCACCTATTGATGGAACAAGGCTATGATGAGAAGATGGGATTGGAGTAGCATGAGGAGAAGGAATTGGGGTATTTTGAGGAGATGGAATTGGAGTAGTATGAGGGGAAGGGATAGAAGTGGAAGCATTGTCCTTTTTTTCTTCCATCTTCTTCTCTTCAGTGCCAGTATGGGTTCCTATGGCTAGTAAGGAACTATCATGATAGGTCTTAGCTATAGGGACATTCTTGTCCAAAGGTTGATCACCTCCTCCTAAAGGTTGAGCTGGCCCTTGAGTGGTTTCTCTAGTCACACTTGCTATAGCACTCTGAGATGAAGTAGGCATTGTATCTATTGGAGAAGCTTGAATGGCTACACCCTTGCTCTAACTCTTCCTGGTTGTCCACTCAACCCATTTCCCTATTCTCTTAATGATCCTAGCCATCATGATATCAAGATTCTCTTCCGCATCTACATATGACTTGAAACTGATAGGAATCCCCCTCAACTTAATCAAATAGGTATTGCTATACATATTTTGACCATCATCCTCCAATACTTCAACATTAAGATCAATACCATATGTCCTTACTTGTTCCACCATGACTCTAGTGAAAGCACAATCTTAGCTTTCCAACTCATCCTTGCAATTAGCCCAATAATCTTCTATAGTGATGACATGCTTGATCACACTTTGAATTTGTAGTACCTCTCTTGCATATCCATTTGGATCAAACATGGGTCTCACAACCTCATATTCTTCTAACTTGTACTTAGTCTCGAGTGCATTGAGCATATTTTTGGCATCAGATTGAGACTCACAACTGTAAGCTCCAATCATCATAGGGAATTCATACCCTTTCTTCTTCAAGCTAGTGCTTAGCACATTCACTTGGATCGCTTGTCATACAATCACTATCAGCATAATCAGATCACTTGGGTATCTAGGCAACTTCAAAGGAAATCCATCAAAAGCTACAAGATGCAAATATAAAAAGGATGAGAATTGAATAAAGTAGCTACCAAATTGACTAATGGTGGCCATTACTTCTCGGCTAAACCTCTCCAGGAATGCTTGGAGTTCCCTACAAATCCTCATTATAAATGAGTCATTAACTTTAACATTATCTGCATAGCTATTCTATAATTGCAAGCATGGATAAAATTCATAACCTTTCACATCATTAGGGAAGTTCTCTATTCTAAGAAGGCCTGGCCACAATTGTAGAGAAGCTAACATATAAATTAGGAAAGAAGACATGTAGAAGGTATTGTAAAACTTTGTAGCACTGAGGGCTCTGGACAAATGCTCACTTACCTCATATGCCCCATCAACACAATGTGTATCTGAATAGATGATTTGTACCAAAAAGAAATATTTTTCAACAAAATTGAGTGCTTCTACCTCACCTTTCAATTGATGTAAAAGAACTAGAATGTCTACGATCTTGGGCTTGAGATCAATGCCAAAAAGAGTCTTAGGAACCTTACTTTCAGTTCCCCATGGCTTTTGGAACCAAGACCCCATAATTTTCTTTTGCCACACCATTTTCTTCAAAGAGAACTCAGACATGGCTCCTCCTACTGTCAACTCAAAAAATTCTTCTTGCTCTAGAACTCAAAGGAAATTTACTATATTTTTCCTATCAATCAAGATTAAAACTATATGGTTAGGCAACAAAATTTGTTTGGTGTCTAGATTGTAGTGATTTATACATTCAATGATTAGCTTAGGAGCTTGAACTACCACTAGAAATCTAGCTACTTCCACTAGCCCACTTCCTTAGAGTTTCTCTATTATAGGGTGAATTGGCTCTATACTCAACCTCCTTTGAAAATATTTCATGTTGAAGAAATAGAGTGAGGTGTCTATAACATTATGCAATGTTGACTTGATTCCATTCAGCCCATCAAAACCAACGAATCTAGCTACCATTTTATCTAAGATAGAGATGAACTGAAACCTTAAAATTTGAAGTAGTGCAAAGAGTAGAACCTTACAAAAAGATTTGAAAATGCTATTAAATTCAACAACATAATAGTTCAATAAATAAAGTAGTCATTTGAAAATCTATTATGTTCATCTCTATTTAGAAATCCTAATTCACCTGTTAATCTTCAAGATCTGTGCCACATGAGTGAAATAAAGGATAAATTTGTTAGATTAGTAAATGTGGGGTTTTGCAAGGGATTTTTCCATGTCTTTTCACTATTTCCATTGACCCAATGGTAACTTTCTTTAATTACATACTTACTTTCCCATTTTTCACCAAGTTCTAGAGAATTAAGAACGGAGTACTCCGTAAGGAAAAATCCACTTAGCTAGATTTTGCTTAAAATACCTTCCCAAATGTGATTAACTTATTTCCATTACCATTTTGAAGCATCTTTTGATCGATCTATGAGCCCAACATGCTTGTAGAAGTGATCTTCAATAGATGTGAAAAATCACCTTCCAGGGTTGGAAACCTATCGAGGAGAAAGCTAACTTTTGTTTTTTCACACTTGCCTTTATTTTCACTTTACCCTTTAAGTCAACGTGCCTCTAAGCTTCAAAAAATCTAAAAGGGTTTGTGAAATTTAAAAAGAAATCCATTTACTTTCTTTTCGCTCTCACAAATGCCTTTATCAGAAAACTAACTTCATAGGTCGAAAACCCATTGAGGAGAAGGCAATGTTGGATTTTACGCAAGCTTCATTTTCTTCATGTGAAAATTATGATAAGCCATGAACAAGTTCATCCTCAAAAATAAATTTTTGAAAATCATTATGTGACCCAAGAATCTCCATTGAATTAGGTTCTAGACTACCCACAAACTCATGACAACAAGGAAAACCCACCTAGTTATGTAATGCGGGAGAAGAGAAGAGGTGAAAAACTTGATGGAGAAACTATTCACTTGAGGGGAATGAACTAGACTTGGACATATCTAGACCAAACTAAGACACAAGATCATTTTCCACTTTGCAAAATGGGCATAGGATAAAAAGTGGGGCAACAGTTTCTTGATACCTTACCATCTTCATTCAACTTATTCCTAAATACCCATTTTGTTCCAATCATATTTTTGTATTTAGGCCTAGGTACAAGAGCCTAGGTTTCGTTCTTCTCTTTGCTCTATCTCTTCATTCATAACCTCAATCCAACTTTGATTTTCTAATGCATCTTTGACATTTCTAGGTTCAAAATCAGCAAGTAAACATGTACCTTTTAGCTTACTTCTTGTCATAGTACCTTCTGATTTATCTCCAATAATCTAGTCTCATGCATGATGCCTCCTGATGTACTTGGCTAATATAGGTTCCTAGCCTTTTGAACGAATTACATTATCATCCTCTTGAACTTCAACTTCTAGTTTTTGTTGCTTAGACTTGGTAGGTATTGGCTTGATAGCTTCAGAATGTGACTCGGGTCATTGTGACTTGGTTTGAGCTTCTTGCAACTTGGTGACTAAGGAAGACTCGGGAGTAGAAATCTCCTTATTGATAGATGTGTCTAGCAATGTATCAGATTCAATGTAAAAAAATCTCCTATAATCTTCTAGTTCCTTTTCACTTTCTTCTTCAATCCTTTCTACAAACTCATCAATTATCACATGTGCACTTTCTATGATTTTGTGAGTAGACAAATTTAAACATCTATATGCCTTACTTTTGCAAAAATGGCCTAATAATATACCTTGATCAACTTTCACATCAAATTTTCCTTTTTGAGATTCTTTCAAGATATAACATTTACTTCCAAATACTTTTAGGTAACTTACATTGGGTTTATAGCCATACCATAACTCATAGGGAGTTTTGTATGAGTCCTTCTCCAACTATACTCAGTTTAAGGTATGAATTTTGGTGTTGATAGCTTCCTTCTAGTTTTTGATAGAAATGTTCTTTTAAATCATTAGAGTCCTTGCACAATCCATGATAGATCCATTTCTCCTTTTAGCTATTCCATTCTACTCGGGAGTTCCAAGGGTTGATATCTATCTTTTGATTCCTCTTTCAATGCAAAAGTTATTGAATTCATTTGAGATGAATTCACCACCTCTATCTAATCTTAAGCATTTTAGTCTTTTCCCTATTTCTTTCTCCACTCTTACCAAATACCATTTGAATTTCTCAAATGCTTCTGATTTCTCTCTTAAATACATAATAGTAATCATTCTAGAGTAGTCATCAACAAAAAGAATAGAGAATTTTTCTCCACTATAGCTTTCTATTCCAATAGGTCCACACAAATTACTATGCACAATTTCTAAGATATTTTCAGACTGATAGTTTTTTCTTTTAAAACTAGTTTTTCCCATTTTGCCAATCTGACAATTCTTGCATAGACCAACATCAAGTTTCTTCAAACTAGGAATGCCTCTCACTTTCCTAAACTTGCTTATTTTCACCATGTTATCAAAATTTACATGACATAACCAACTTTCTTCAACTTGAGCAATAAAACATGAGCACTCACCAAGATCAAGATAAAATAGGTTACCCATTGTTTGTTTTCCTAATCCAATTAGTTTTCCTTTTTCATCTAGGAGTCTTTCTTTGCCATGCATGAATTCCACCTTGAATCCAATGTTGATTAGCTATGCCACACTCAATAGATTATGCTTTAGTCCTTCAACCCAATAGGCATTGTCACATACAAGTTCTTTGGTTAATGAAATTCGACCTGTCCCTTTTATGCAATAAGGTTTATTATTTCCAAACCTTACACTACCACCATCATAGTCTTCAAAGTGTTCAAACTTTATTTTGTCTCTAGTCATATGATGTGAACATCCACTATCTATGATCCATGCATCATTCTTACTAACATGAGAGATAAGTGCCATCTTGTCTTCTTCATCATCAGATTCATCTTTTATAGCAATGTAAACTATTTCATCATCACTATTATTAGAATTTTTAGCCATAAAACATGTCTTCTTACCTTTGTCCTTGAATGATTTGTGATTTTTGAAATCCTTCTTGTAATTGCACTTGTGACTTTTCTTCTCATCCTTGCTTTCTTTGTTTGGGCACCTGGTAGAAATATGACCAATTTCTTCACATGAAAAATAGATTAGGGTAACTTTACCTTTTTATTTTCCTCTACCTCTAGAATATTTCCTTGCAAGTAGAGCTTCAACAACTTCAAGGTCACTATCAAAACTTTCCTCTGATTCTTCTTCACTTTCTGACTGAATTTTCTTGCCTTTCTCCTTAAGTGAAAGCTTGGCCTCAAATGTAGATTCAATATTCTTGGAAGCTAGAACATAATTGTCATAGTTATCTAGCTCAAAGGCTATCAGTCTTCCTACTAAGGTATCCAAAGTTATCTTATGATTTGTTTCACACCTCCTTTCTTTAATAGAAAATACTCTAATTGCATAAATAGGAATCAATGTTCTGAGAACTTTACTTACAACAATTTCTTCCTTGATATCTTGTCCAAAAGCTTTGATTGCAATAACAATTGCTTTGATTCTTTCCACATATTTGGCAATATTTTCATCTTCTTTCATTCTCATCTGATCAAATTGTCCTCTAAGGCTTTCTACTCTGGCTCATCTCACATTGTCATCACCACCATAGATGTCCTTTAGCTTGTTCCACATTTCAAAGATTGTTTTGCAATCCTTGATATCATCAAATTCTTCACAGCTAAGAGTAGATGCAATATCTATTATCATGGTGTTATGGTTCTTTTTCTTAGCAATGTCACCAATAGATAATGTACCAGTAGGAGTTTTGTATTCTTCATCAAGATATTTGCATCTTGAATCACCAATGGAAGCCAGATAAAGTCTCATGAGTCCTTGCCATGTTGAAAAGTTATCTCTATTAAGCCTTGAAATTTCTCTTTTGTAAGGCATCTTGATCTTTAGCTTAGGTCCTTGAAACATTTCCTGCAAGCACCAAAAGCTCTTGCACCAATTGTTGGAAATATAGATGGAGTAACTAAGAGGGGGGGGTGAATAAGTTACCACAAAATATTTTACATCCCTTGGATGTTAACAATAAAACTGATTATTGTTGTCTTTCGGTAAACACACAGAAAATGTTGTAACTGGGTAAAAACAGAGTGTGATTTACTTCTAACTAATCTTAAACATTCATAGTGATAAACTTGAAAGCATAAAATAAATAACATGAACACATGAGACACCAGGATTCAACATGGAAACCCAATATGGGAAAAACTACCAATGTAACTAGTTGCTATTTTTCACTCTTCTAAAGTGGCGTATGTTAATAGCCAACTTGGTTAAAGGTTACAAAAGACACTATTAGGTATGACCTTGTTAGAGGATTTAATCACCCTATTAGGAGTGGCATTACAAGAGGTCTTAAAATAATTCAATGAAACTATCACCTTGTTAGAGAATTTACAACTAGCTATTAAACCAACTCTGTTAAGAGATTTTGGAATCACTTCTACAATGGTAAGAAAATAACAATGAAATGACCTGAATGAGACACAACTGAATTTTTAATTACAAATATCTGTTCTACTTCATGCTAGATCCTTCTTGATTGAATATTACTTTGTTACTCCACAAGGATATCTGACCATCCTTCAAGTTCACTCACACACTTTCCTTCTCAATCAATCAATACACTTGCATTCTCTCACATACATTAGAATCTCAACTTGACCTTATATTTATACCATACAAATTATCAAGTCAGCTCAATTACAACTTACAATGACCAATAAACATTACCATAGTCAGCTGGAATGAATACATAAAATAATTAAGCTTCATATCCCAAATCAACAAAATCCTTCATTGGCTGGCGCTGCTCGATAAACACTAATCCTAAAATGATTTCTTGTGTTAGCCAATAGAAGCTTGGTTAACATTGTGAACTTGAAAAATCCTTTGGCAACCAAGTGGACTTGGTGAACACTAAATCTGACCAAATTTCCTTCATTAACCATGAGAACTTAGTTAACACTACTTCCTACTAGAATTTCCTTCAACACCTGAGTGAGCTTGTAAACACTATCTTCATAGAGTAATCTCTAGGAATGCTCGATAGATAAGAAAAATTGCCTTGCTGACCAAGTGAGCTTGGTAAGCACTAACTAGCAACTGATATTATATTTCTGTAACATCAAAGACAACACACAATTAGACAATTGTATCCAACAATTTGGGTACCTATAGAGACCTTGAAAAGTCTAAACAACTACCACTCTGGGCTAAATCCCATAAGCCTTATGACCTCTTGAGAGATTGGTTCAAATTAACTTGTGGAAGACCAAAAATGTAAATCAAAGAGAAAGTGTTAGAAGAAAGGGAAGAAGGTTATAGAGAGTATCAGATACTTCCTAATTTCACACAATAGAGAGCAATTTCAAGGCTTAGAAATAGATGGAGCCGATTGCCAGAATCTTTCAAGAAGGCTGAACCATACAACCCTATTGATTTTGAGGCAATAGTAAATAGAGTGGCTAAATATATGCAATTAGAAAGGTAAGTTAGGAAAGAGTTATGGATGCCACTAACCCTCCAATCTCCTAGCTTCTCTAGCCCTTTTATGAAAGGAATGCTACCAGGTTAGATCCATTAGTTGAAGAACACTTGGGTGAGCATTGGAGATGATCTAGAGGATATTTCTACACTTCAAAAGTGGCAAGCAGGAAAAGACAATAGTAGGAGATTTTAGAGAAATGGCAAAGAAGTACAATGCTTGAGGATAAGCATTTGCATAGTGGGGGGTAGATGGTGAGGCATATTAATGTCTCAAATTTGATATAGTTTTTACATAGTCTGAACTTACTCTTTGAGCCATGTGAAAAAAAAAACATTTCCAATATATCTATTTTAAATGTCTCGTGAACTTATGTTGAATGCAACTAAAACCTATTACACCTATGGATAGTGGATATAACATACCTTTCTTAATATTATATATAAAGTGTAGTATTTCATACAAATGTTTTAAGCTATGTTTTAATATTTGAATGAGAGTAGAAATGTTGTTGTGCATATGGTTTGAACGTTTCTAATCTTTAGGAAATGAAGAAGTGGTGCAAAGAGTGGAGAACACCATATTAAAAAGGAGTAATGAAGACCAGTCATAGCATGAGAAGCCCAAGTCAATTTTGGGTGATAAGTCACATCTACAAGGGAGTTATTCCAGGAGACCCAACTTGTTACATTATTTGTGAACCATTATTCTGTTGCTTAGTCAATGTTCTAAAGTCATGGTTGACATTCTGCCTTTTTCTTTTGACAATGTTTGCTCCCAGTTTCTTTTATGCTATGTTTGTAATAAGTTCCAATCCTCTATACATATGAGAGAAAAGGAAAAAGTTGGGAGTTGGTTGAAAAAAGATTTTGAAGTTTTTTTTTTTCTATTCTCTATGAATTATTCAGTCATGTAGCAAAAGAAGAATTTTAATGAGAGTGATTTTGGAGTACCTATTGTGTTCTTAGTTAGTTGAAGCCAACCAAGGGGCCCACTTAGGAGGTGGAATAGATTTAGGTAGATTAGATTCATTTATTTCAATTTCCTATTTAAGATAGATTTACTGTATTAGTCCTACAACATAATTACTATGAAAGTTCCTATAGCACTTGTGGAAAATGATCATAGTGGATGTTTGAATTGTTAATTAGTGTAGAATTATCTTTTACATAGTTTCCATAGTTCCCTATAGATAGTCTAAGTGTGTTTACTATTTTGTGTCAGTAGTATAGATTCCTTTCATGCATTTTACTTTCCTATACCACCGGTGTTAAGACTCTTAAATGAACTTAGTGCACATATTGTGCTGACCCATTTCAAGTCTTACATCCCTAGATTGACAATTCAAATTTAGTTTCATAATGGAATAGATAGTCCTTAAAATGGATATAGTATCCTTGTGAGAGGAATAGTGGTGTGATTATCTTGACCTATTATCAAAAGTTCAAGAGGTATCTTGAAAGAGTAGAGAAGGAAACCTAAAAGAAGATGAAATTTTTGAGATCAAATAGAGGAGTTGAATTTATTTCTAATGAATTCTACACTAAAAGAGGAATCAAAAGACAAGTATCATCCCCTGGTACACCTCACTAGAATGGTATAGCAGAAAGAAGGAATAGATTAATCATGGACCGTGCAAGAAACTTGATGATAGAAAAGAATGTTGCAACCAAATACTGGAAGGAAGCAACTAGTACAATAGTTCATACCTTAAATAGAGTATAGCTAAAGAAGTACTCATATTAGACTCCTTATGAACTATGGTATAGCTACAAACCTAATGTAAGTTACTTGAAAGTATTTGGTAGCAAATGTTATATTTTGAAAGAGACTATTAAAGGTAAATTTGATGTCAAAAGTGATGAAGGCATATTCCTAAGGTACTTCAATAGAAGTAAAGCATACAAATATTTGAATCTAACTACTCATAAAATCATAGAAAGTGCACATGTGAAGATTGATGAATTTGCAGAAAAGAGTGAAGAAGAGAGTAGCAAGGAACCTAAAGACTACATAAAATTTATTTACTGTGAACCTGATACATTGCCTTAACCAATTGGAAGTTACTAGAATTCACCTCTTGAGTCCCCAAAATCTCCAAAAGCACCCAAGTTTTAGCTAGTGCAACTCGAGTCATAGTATGAAGGATCTGAGTCATAGTTAGAAGCTACCAAGTTGTAGCCAATGCAACCAGAGAATGAGTTTGAAGGACCCGAGCATGATGCAGAAGATCATGGTGAGGCAAGTGGAACAAGCTCTAAATCCAAAGTACCTATACTTGTAAGATATATCATAATGCACCATGCACCTAATCAAATCATTGGAGACAAATCAAATGGTACAATGACAAGGAATAAACTAAAAGGTACATGTTTGCTTATTGATTTTGAACCTAGAATAGGTAAAGATGCTTTGGATAATGAAATTGGATTGAAGTAATGAATGAAGAGATAGAATAGAAAGAAAGGAATAAGACCTAGAGTCTTGTTTCTAGAACCAAGGATAAGAATGTAATTGGCACTAAGTGGGTGTTTAGAAATAAGCTAAATAAAGATGGAGAAGTTTCAAGAAACAAAGCAAGGTTAGTATGCAAAGGTTACTCTCAAGAGGAAGGTATTTCTTGTGGTGAAAAAAATCCTCCTGTTGCAAGATTAGAAGGTGTTAGGACTTTACTTTATTATGCTACACATAAAGAATTTAAAGTGTATCAGATGGATGTGAAATTTGTATTCTTGAAAGGAATTCTAGAAGAAGAAGTGTACATAGAACAACCTAAAGGTTTTGTAGATCCTAGAAAAGAGGATATGGTTTGTAAACTACACAAAGCATTATATGGTCTCAAACAAGCTCCTAGAGATTGGTATGAAAAACTTCATAATTATTTGATGAAAATTAGTTTTCAAAGGACAAATGATAACCATAGTCTTCATATCAAAAGAAGGACTAGAGAAGAAAATTGTGTTGGAAAAAATCTTTGTGGATGATACATTGTTTACTAGAAATGATGATTAGTGTAAATCTTTTTTAGAGGAAATGAGTAAGAAATTTGAAATGTCAATGTTTGGAGAAATCAAATTCTTTGTTGTCTTAAAGATTCAATAGAAGAAAGATGGTATCTACATTACTCAAGCTAAGTACATCAAGGAGATACTAAAGAAATTTGGAATGGAGGATTCAAGACCAGTTGGAATACCTATGTCTACTAGACATAAGCTTTTGAAAGATGATGATTCCAGGAGGTGGATTAGACCACATACAAATCAATGATTGGAAAACTGTAGTATGTAGTATATATTAGGCTTGATATTGCTCTTGCAGTTAGTATGGTGGCAAGATTTTTAGGTAATTCTAAAGAAAATCATATGATGGAAATAAGGAGAATCATGAAGTTTCTAAAGGGAACTTAATATTATGGATTATGATACAAGAAAGGAGGAAACTTAGATTTCAAAGCCTTCACTAATATATATTGGGAAGGAAGTGTCAATAATAGGAAGAGCACTAGTGATGAAGCATCCTTTCTTTGTAAGAGACTAGTATCTTGGACAAGTAAGAAGAATAATTGCACCTCTTAGTTTATAGCACAGGTAGAGTATGTTGTAGCAGTAGTCAATTGTTCCAATATTGTTTGGTTTAAACAACTATTGGTAGGTATGAAGCTAGAAATCAAGGATCCAGTGGTTATATTTTGTGATAACACCAGTGCAATCAATATATAAAGAATCTTGTGATGCATACCAAGACCAAGCACACCAAGACCAACCATATTTCAATAAAATATCATTTTCTAATAGAATTGGTGCAAGACAAAGAGGTGAGATTGGAATATGTAAATACTAAAGAACAAATTGTAGACATATTCACCAAGCCATTACCTAAGGATGCATTTTTTTATCTGAGGTAAGCTAAGGGTTATTTCCCTATTTGAAGCTCACTAAATAAAGTTTAGTGATGCATCAACTAGAGCATGTTGAAGATTAGTCAAATTGATACAATAATAAAAATAAAGATTGCATATGAATCAATCGATTAGGTACATTGAAATTCACCGAATATTGTCTTTGGCATAAGATGTCAAAGAGGGAGAGTTTATTGTCATATCATAGAATTTTTATAAAGAGGGGGAGTATACATATATCACAAAAATATTGTTTGAAGATGTCAAATAGGAATAACTTGGTCTAATATCAAAGAGGGAGAGTTTTCTATCAAAAGGAGATGTTGAAGATAGAGTTTGCTGATAGAGGGTGAAATTGAAGTCAAAGAAAGAGATTGAATTCAGAGGAAGTTCACATTGATAGAGTGAGTTCTTATGGATTAGAATAAAATGAAACTAAGGATATTATCCTTACTTTTTTTTTCTCCAATTTTTTTATTGTATTATGATATGTTGTGTTGCCATAAATGCCAAAGAGGGACACTCTTTAAAAAAATTCCCAATTGTATATCATCTTTGATGTTACACAATATCTCATATCTTTACTAGTCAGTGTATGCCAAGCTCACTTGGGTGATGAAAAAAATTTCTTGTGTTTGTCGAGCATTCTAGCTTATGCCAAGTTTACAAGATAATGTCTACTAAGTTCACTCGAGTTCCAAAAAGAATTTCATAGAAGTTCAGTGTTAAATGAGCTCACTCAATTAACAAAGGAAAAATTGGATGGAACCAGTGTTAACTGAGCTCACTCTATTACTAAAAGAATTTTATGAAGATGTAGTGTTAATTGAGTTCACTTAGTTGACATGGGAAAATCATTTCAGCGTTAGTGTCTACCAAGCTAGGTTGGCTAATAAAGAATTTTCTTGTTTTGGAATATTGAGACTAATATGTTTTTTTGTTGGTTCTAGCCAATTAAATATATGAAGAAACATTGTTATAAGTTGTATTCTATCCAACTTGACAATGTACATGATATAAGGTCAATTTGAGGATTGAATGTGTGTGCGAATGTGTGGAAGATAAGAAGATGCTTAGAGTAAGCAAATTGGAAGGATAATAAGAATATCCTTTTTGGGATGCAAAGATTAATCTAATCAGGAAGGATCAAGTATTCAAGCTAGAATTAAGATTTGAAATTAGGAATATAGTTGCATTAGTAATCAAGTCATTTCATTGTTACTCTCTAACTATTGTAGCAATCAACTAAATCTTTTAACAAAGTTAGCCTAACAACTATTTTCCAAATCCTCTAACAAGGCCACTCCTAAAAGGGTGATTAAATCCTCTAACAAGGTCACACCTAACAATGTGTTTTGTAACCTTAACAGGGTTGGCACCTAATAGGACTCACTTCATAACAGTAAAAAATAGTAAGTAGTTGCAATTGGTGGTTTTTCCCAAATTGGGTTTCCACGTTAAATCTTGGTGTCACATGTGTTCATGCTATTTATTTTATGTGTATGCAACTAATTTAATTAAGTTTAATTGTAGTTAATATATTAAGACTTTCATGTTTAGTATTTTTTGAGTTTTAGTTGATATTATAGTTCTTGTTGAGTTATAGCATATTGATAGTGTTAACCGAGTGCCTGTGTGTTAATCAAGTGACAATAGTTTCAACAGAGTTAATGTTTTATATTGACATCTAAGGGATCTAGGATTTTTTTTTTTTTTGGTAATTGATTCACCCCTCCCCTATTAGTTACTCTTATATTTCCAACATAGCCTTTCCAAAAAGTCACCATGTAACATTTTTATAACTTTTGCAAGCAGTTATAACTTTTTCTAGTTAGCATACTAGGATGCCACAATTAACCAAAAAATTTAAACAATGAATAAAGACACTTAATTTCCTTATCTAAGTTACTTCTATGGCCCCTTGGACCCATTGACCATATTTTACCATGATGACTTATAAATTCCTATCCATGCCAATGGTCTTAAAAAATGGGTCTTATTGCACTGCAACTTAGTCCTAAAGGCCTTATTCAATCTCGAAAACATCCTAATACATATTTATTACTTGTGGAATCCTATGACCATTAGTATACATGTTTAGTCTTTATTAGGTACTTCTCCACTATTATACCCTCAAACTTGTCCAAAATTTCATGCACTTGTATAGGTTTTTCTTCCTTCTTACCCATATTATTTGGGTTCTTTGGTCTTATGAATATGGAAAATATCTCCTCCTTATTCCTTGAGACTATCCATAAATTATTTATCTCCTATTGTCATTAAACTGAGAATGACCTATTTTAATTTCTTATCTTCAACTATGGCTAATATTTTGTATGTCACCCCATCCTTTTGGAAAGAATAAAAGTTCTTTTTCCCATCATGGTGTGCTTTTCTATCAAATTTACAAGGCCTTCCAAGAAGGATATGGAAATAATCCATTGGTAGGATAGCACATAATATTTTTTCCTTGTAGGATCCTATACCAATTTCCACCCATTTTTTTCAAAAACCAATCCATATTTATGTTTGTTCAACTAGAACACCTTATAGGGTGAATAATGAGGGAATCCTTTCCAATTTAAATATTTTTGAAGTCTCTTAAGATGGTACATTATTAATATACCCTAAGTTAATTATAAAATTTATAAATCTTACCTTGGATTTCAAAATTTATCCTAAATTGTGTTCTCCTTTGTGGTGGGTCATTCATGACTATCTCCTTGACAAAGACTCTTCTAATCATTATAATTCTCCCCTACTTCTGAAGCCAATTTTAATTCTAGTGAATTCACAGTCCTTGCATCCTATCACACTAATTTGGTTCTTATTTCTCCTATTTGGGAAGTTTAGGCCTTTCCTAGACATGTAGTAGTAGTGTGGTTAACTTGATCACAATTGTAACATCTAAAGAAATTGGATCCTATGTGTGATCTACCGGACCTTCCTCTACCAATATGAGTCCTTCCTTTATAGATTTCTCTTCTACTTGAGTCTCTAACTTTATCTCTATGGTTGGAATCTTCTTGTGACCTTTGGCCTATATTCCTTCCTCCAAAATTACTTTTGCCTATAGGTTTCCTTTCTTACCTACCTCCATTATTTTGTTCACTCTTCCTTATAAATTTCTTTTCTTTTCTTAGGGCTAGTTGGAATTATTTTTTTATTGTATTTGGTGTTAGGATGCTAAATTTATATGAAATACTCATCCTCAAGCCATTCAAATACCTAATTTTTGGAAGTCTATTGGGAAATTTACATACTGAGGGGTAGGAGGGTAAATTAGAATCTATAAAAAAATTTCCCTTTGAAACAAATATCAAATTTGATAGCTTCACCTCAAATCCTTCTAACAATAATATCATAAACATTTACTTATATTTAATAACTAATCAAATCCATGAAACATGTAAAAAAATGATCAACACATAAAAAAAAGATATTGATTACCCAGAAACCCTCCAAGGTGAAGGTAAAATTGGTGTGGGGATGACACCCACAAATATTCACTACTCTAATAGTAAAATTTTCCTGTTGGGGCCAAAATATTGATTACTTCTAATGATTTAACCTATGAGGGGTCTTCCTTGTTAAGAGCTTACAAGACTTATTTAGTCCACCTTGATTAGAGGATTTCAGCCTACAATAAGCAAGCACTATGTTAAGAGATTGATGTAGGAGCATCTTCGGTGTAAGAGCAATCTTGTATCACCCAAAAATATTTTTATTTCAGTCTTTTCTATTTTAGTAAGGACTAGTAGATAGGGGGGTTGCTATTTTTGGAAGCTTTTTATTTTTATTAAGTTTATCATACAAGCTTGGAATGTTCTCATTTTCTATAAGAAGGTTCATTTTAGAGTTTTAAGCTTACCATAAAAATTTAATTACTCAAGCATAAGTATGAGATAAGTTATTATGGATTTTTGGTGAAAATTTTTTGTAGAAAAATCTTCAAGCTCAACGTTGGAGGCCTTAGAGTACCTATATGAGATCCAAAAAATCAATGGAAGGGTGCTAGTGCCATTCTAAGCCTATAGATAAAGAGCTAGAATTTTTGAAAGGTGGTTATAATAGCCAATCAGAGAAATGGTTCATGAGTTATGGCCTTTCAAAGTAAGGCTACCAAGAATATCTAAAATAATTATAATAAAAAATGTATTTTGCCAACTCTATATGTATTGTTAGGGTCTATTGGCCCTAGGTATTAAATTTCAATGTCTAGAACCTTCCCAAGTCGCATAAAATTACCTATTTAAGAAAGGCCTAAATATTGTTTAGAACAACTTTGGGGTAGTTTGCAACATTATCTTGCAGATTACTATAATGAAGGCACCCATGTGGGTTAGCATATTGTACTTGTGAATTCTATAATTATATATTTGTGGGGAAAATAAGATGTATTTTGTCCTTGAATTTTTTGTTCTTGTTATGTGTTTATGGTATTAAGGGGAGCATTTTTCATCGAGTGGTATCAGAGCCAGAGTTCTTGAGTGTGTAATAGATCAATGATTGTGAGGTAATTCACATTAAGACCATGGTTTAGGTTGAGCATGTAGACAGATCACTGATTGTGAGGTAGTTTACACTAGGTTTCAACAAAAAAGTGAAAAATGCCTCCTTAAAGAGAACATGGTAGAAGAGTTGTAGGTGTTACACTTGAGGGTTTTAGAGCCCTCCAAAGAAAGATGCAAGTATTGGAAGAATAAATGTGTAGAGGAATGAATCTTCCTCTAAGAGATGAAAGTGGGGATGAGGAAGAAGTAGAAGAAAATGTTGAAGCAGAGGCAGTTCTAAACCTAGAGGAAGAGATGCTTTTTAGGGCCATCTCCAAGATTGGAAAAAGACCTAAGTTCAAGGTTCACACATATTTGGGAAATCTTAAACTAGAGGAGTTGATCAATTGGATCAATGAAATGGAGGAGTACTTTGAGTATGAAGATATTGATGATCTTGATAGGGTCAAGTTTACAAAGGCAAAACTAAAGGGACATGCAAAGATCTAGTGGTAGGACATTTAGTTGGAGAAAAATAGAAAGGGAAAGGAAAAAACTAGTAGATGGGATCAAATGATAGATAAACAATGATAATTCATTCCCATGGATGATGAGGTTGATCTATTGAAGAAGATGAAAGGGTTGAAACAAGTAGGGAAATATGTTCAAGAGTATACTAAAGAGTTCTATCGAGTTATCATTAGAACCAACCATGTAGAAGCTAATAAGGAGAAAGTGGCCCACTATCTTAATGGTTTAAGGCCAAGCATTTAGGATGAGCTAATTTTGGTTTAGATGAGCAGTATTGAGGAGGTATACTAATTCACCCTAAGAATTGAGGAGAAACTAAGCAAGAAATTTGACAACAAGAATAGTGGAAGAGGTCATAGTTGAAGATCTAACTGATGATCTTACAATGGTTGTAATGTTGATTAGAAGAACAAGGATAAGGCTAGAAGTAGCAATCAAAACTAGAGGGAAAAAATTCTAATCATTTCCATGATAAGAACAACAGAGATTAGAGATGAAGAGGTAGAGGACAAGGATCTAGAAGAGGAGGCTTCTGTGGGAAATGTTTTCATTACAGAGAAGAAGGACATAGAGCATTTGAATATACCAAGCACCAAGAAAGGACATACTAAAGAACAAAAGGCTAGGCTAGAGTTACCGTTGTTGATGAAGATGTTAGATTCTCACATTCTGAAGATGTTAAAAGAGGAGAAGTCCTAGTTAATAGAAGAGTCCTACTAAGTGGTGAGAATGAACCCAATCAAAGAAGGAGCTTGTTTTCCATAAGGTTCATATGTGAAGATAAGTGTTGTGATGTGATCATTGATGGTGAGAATACTGACAATCTAGTGTTAGAAATGATCATCACCAAGTTGAAGCTGAAGAGACAAAAACATCCATTTCCATACCATATTGCTTGGGTGAAATGTGACCACAAGGTCATGGTCAATGAGTAGTGCTCAGTGAATTTCAAGATTGGAAGATACCAAGATGAGGTACTATGTGATATCATACCTATGGACATATGTCATATGTTGTTGGGTAGGTCGTAGCAGTTTAATAGGCAAGTTGTACATGATGCACAAGAAAATACCTACACTTTGACCAATGATGGAGTGAAATATAAGTTGAAGCTATTGAAGAAGGAAGAAGAAAAGGTATGTAGTGTTGCCAGAATATGTTTTGTTAATGGAAAATATTTTCTCAAAGGTATGAAGCATGAACATATGTGTTTTACTATAATTCCAATAGATAGTAAAGAAGTAGAGGTTGTACTTATAAAAGTTACAAATCTGTTGGGAGATTTTTTTGATATTGTATTAGATAATGTACTTGATTGATTACCCCTAATGAGGAAGATTAGTCAACAAATGGATTTGGTTTCAAGAGCTAGTTTTCCAAACAAGGCATCACACATAATGATACCAGTAGAAAGTGAAGAGTTCAATAAACAAGTTCATGAGTTATTACAGAAGATGTTGATTCAAGAGAGTCTAAGTCCATGTGTTGTACCAATAGTATTAGAACCAAAGAAAAATGGAGAATGGAGGATGTGGATAGATTCTCACACTATCAACAAGATCATAATCAAGTACAAATTTCCATTGCCAAGAATGGATGATAATATGGACTATTTGAGTGGAGCTGAGTATTTCACAAAGATAGATTGAAGAGTGGATACCATCATATTCATATCAGAGAACATGATGAGTAGAAGACTACTTCTAAGACCAAAGGAGGACTATACAAGTGGTTAGTCATGCCTTTTGGGCTAACCAATGCATTAGGCACTTTCATGCAACTAATGAATGAGGTACTAAAGGAGTTTGGGTAAGTTTGTCATTGTTTACTTAGATGATATATTGATCTTCAATAAGCCATTAGAGAGCATTTGATTCATATTTGCATGGTGTTTGATAAGTTGAGGAAAGAAAAGTTTTTGATAAACCTAAAGAAGTGTAGTTTTGTAAAGAAGGAATTGGTGTACCTAGGATTTGTAGTCTCAATAGAAGATCTAAAAATGGATCCAAAGAAAGTGAAGGCTATCCTTGAATGGCCTACTCCAAGAAATGCAATAGAGGTAAGATCTTTTCATGGACTGGCTAGTTTTTTTAGAAAGTTCATAATACATTTTAGTAGTATTTTTTGACCCCTAACTAAAATAGTGAGAGGGGATAGGAAAGAATTTAAGTGGACTATAGAAGCAGATAAGAGTTTTAATCTGTTGAAATAGAAAGTTATTGAGTAGCCTATTTTAGCACTTCCAAATTTTAACAAGGTTTTTGAAGTATACTGTGATGCTAGTGGTATTGCAATAAGAGCTTTTATGAGCTAAAAAGGTATACTTGTTGCTTATTTCACTGAGAAATCAAATGATGCAAAAAGAAAATATTTTGATTATGATCATGAATTTTATGCTATAGTTCAAGCATTAAAGAAGTGGAGACACTATCTTCTTCCTAAAGAGTTCATTTTGTATACTGATCATTGAACTTTGCAATATTTGAATTGTCAAGGAAAATTATAATAAGGCATTTGGAGTAGGTTGAGTTTTTGTAGAGTTATACATTTGTTATGAAACATAGGAGAGGGAAGTCTAATAGAGTTGCAGATGCTCTTAGTAGAAGATAACTTTTGCTGATAGAAATATAGATAGAGGTGGTTTGGTTCAAGGAACTTGGTTCTTTGTATCTAGATGATCTTGATTTTGTTGAAGCATGGAAGGCTTGTACAAAACTTGTTACACTTGACAAGACAAAGTGGTTGGATTTCATGATCTAGGATAGTAAGTTTTTCAAAGGAAGCCAAATGTGCATTCCAAAAGTTCAATGAGAGAGAATCTTATCAAAGAGAAGCATAGTGCAATATTGGCTAGACATTTTAGCAAAGATAAAACCATAACTTTAGTTGTTGAGAATTATTACTAGCCATAGTTGCAACAAGATGTGAAGAAGTTTGTACAAAGTTGTAGAGTATGTCAAATGGTGAAATGAGTGAAGCAGTTTATAGGGTTGTATTAGCCATTATCTATACTAGAAAAGTTGTGGGAGGATTTTAGCATGCATTTTGTTCTTGGATTATTGAGGATGCAACATGGGCATGATTCTATTTTGTGATGGTTGATAGGTTTTCAAAGATGGCACATTTTATTCCTTGCAAGAAGACTAGTGATGCTATTCATATGGTAGAGTTGTTTTTTAGAGAAGTGGTGTGATTACATGGTCTACCAAAGGGTATAGTTTTAGATTGAGATACCAATTTTGTTGAGTATTTTTGGCATACATTGTGGAAGAATTTGAAGATGGATTTGAAGTTTAGTTCATAACATCATCCATAGACTAATGGACAGATAGAAGTTTTGAACGTAGTTTGGGAAAATTGATGAGATGTTTAGTTGAAGACAAGCCAAAAGTATGGGATATGATTTTACCATAGGTGAAATTTGCATATAATAATTCTGCCAATGGGAGTATTGTTAAATCCCCATTCTAGATTGTATATGGGAGTATTCCTAGAAATGCTTTTGAATTGAGGCAGTTGGATAAAGGAGAGATAATTAGTTCTAAAGTAGAAGAATTTTTTGAATATTTGAAGAACATCCATAAGGAGGTGAGGAAAAACATTATAAAGATGAATACATAGTACAAGGCTAAGGAAGATTTGAACATGAGGTATAAGGAATTTTAGATTGGAGATGAAGTCATGGTTCATTTAAGGAAGGAACATTTCCTAGTGGGTACATATAATAAGTTGAAGATGAAGAAGTTTGGACTATGCAAGATAGTGAAAAGGCATGATTCTAGAAATGCTTATGAAGTGGAGTTTCTTGCTGAATTGAATATCTCACCAATATTTAATATTTCAAATCAGATAGAGTATTATGAAGGAGTTAATGGAGATGAAGTTGCAAAAGTGCAATGGGGTATTCCAGTAGCTAGTTTGGCTACAAAGAAGATTGATGAGATATTGGATAGTCATATTTAAAAAGTACAAGGAAAAAAACTTATGAAGAATACTTGGTTAAATGGAAAGTTTAGGCTAGTAGAGGATTCACCATAGCTAGCAAGGGAGGAGGTGAATTGTCTTGGTTTTCCTTTGAATACCTAAGATGTAATGGAGTCACTTCTCAAATTACCCCAAGTTTTTGATGTAGGAGCATCCTAGGTGCAAGAGAAATATTGCATCACCCAAAAATATTTTTGTTTCAGACTTTTCTATTTTAATAAGGACTAGCAGAATGGGGTTTGCTATTTTTAGGAGCTTGCTATTTTTAGTAACTTTTCATACAAGCTTAGAATGTTCTCATTTTCTATAGGAAGGTTCATTTTAGATTTGTAAAACTAACATAAAAATCTCATTGCTCAAGTATAAGTATCTAAGAATTTATTGTAAGATTTTAGTGGAAAATTTTGTAGAAAAATCTTTAGGCTCACTGTTGGAGGGTGCTTGTAGATCAGGAGCTAGTGTTTCTAAAAACTAGTTATAATAGCCAATTAGAGCAATGGTTCATGAGTTATGTCCTTTCAAAGTTAGGCTACCTAAAATATCTAAAATAATTATCAAAGATGTATTTGGCCAACTCTATATGTATTGTTAGGGTTTTTTTGGCCCTAGGTATTAAGTTTCAATATATAGAACCTTCCTAAGCGACACAAAATTGCCTATTTAAGAAAGGCCTAAACATTATCTAGAAAAAATCTAGGGTAGTTCACACCATTATCTTGTATATTACTATAATGAAGGTGCCCATGTGGGTTGGCATATTGCATTTGTGAATTCTATGATTCCACATTTGTAGCTCAAATAAGAAGTTCATATTTATTTTCTTGCATTTGTTGTTCCTATTATGTGTTTATGGTATTAAGGGGAACCCTTCATCAAAGATTTACAAAGGTTTTTTAGGACCACTAGGTTAAGAGATTTACTATGAAACACTTGTTATAATGTATCAATACCTAATTCTTGGATTTGAACTCAATATGTAGATTATGGATCTCCTCTTTCCAATCTCTTATCTAATCTCTAATCTAATATATCTTTATTATTCCCTTCACTGATCTTCTCAATCACTCTATATGGTTTCCCTTCACACTTCACTTTTTTCATGCATAATTTTCTTCTCTCCTACACTATTTGAAAATAGGGTTTGTATCCTCCTTTATAACCATATGTAGAAGTTTCTAGATCAACATCAAAGATCCTAATCCTTCACTTGTGTCTTTTAATTCTTCTATTTTTATGATTTTCTAATCACCTTGCATAGGGATTAATCATACACAAAAAATATGTAATCATCTCCATGATATACTCTTCGATCATTAAAATGTGCATTCAAGTTAGTTGGAAACATTTTACCTTAATGTTTGTGATATTTCAAAAATATGTAAAAATTGGTTCACTTGGCATATGAACACTTTGATGCTTGGTTGTGCCCAATGTTCATGATGTCACTTGGCCTCTATCTAGTCATCTCATACAATGTGACTCAACTTCTATATGCCCATCACACATTGTCTTTTGTTTCACTCAGCATGTGGTAGAGTACTTAGTGATCAAAGACTTGCTTGACAGTAACTACTGGTCAGTCCATATATAAAATTCATAATACATTTCTTGGCCTATAGAGAATGGATTGGTCACAGCGATGATTGAACATCTCTACCAAGTATATGAACAAGTGTTTGACACTAATAGACAACATGACTAGGAGCCAACAATATCCCCCTTTGGTATTAGTGTAAAAAAACTATTTCATGATTAAAAATTACCTAGAAACAGTACTCCCCCTTATACTATAACTCATAATTGTGACTTGTTCCATCATATAGTATTTTCTATTATCAAAGTCTTTTCAGCATAATTATATACAAGCTCTTACTCACTCCTTGTGACTCCAAAAGTTATATACATAACAAAATTTCAAAAAGTTACATACACGATTAAATAAATATATAATCTTTTATACCAACATACCATTGATCATGCATCTAACTAATTTCCCCTTGTTTTTGTCACTCTAATATTTAGCTGGCGTCTATAAATTACTCTAAATTTCTTGAAAGACTATTTATGGGAGGTTAGAATCATATCCATTGTCTTCTCCCAATTGTCCTTCAATTCATCAAGAATGTGACTTTGAATTTCTAAGGTGGCTGTTAGATTAACCATATTGTCACCAATAGAGAATTTTTTATTGCTTTAGTTTAAATATTTAGCAATATTAATATGGTTTTTAATGAATCTCAAATGTGGATTCAATAAAGCTTTAATTATAAAAATATTGTCTCTTATCTTCCCTTCTTCATGCAAAAGCTCAAACTGCTTGGTCTCAAAAATTGTAACCTTTTAAAAATGAACAAAGCTAGAACTAGCATCTGAGGTCAATGTTTGGGCTTTCTTCTACATGTCAACATATAGCTTATCTAGTTGTTCTCTGACCTCCTTCATGAATGATGAAACATAACATATCTTTCCAAATAAAGAATTGATGTCAATGAAATCTTTCTTGGCATTAGTGGCTTTAGTAGATAGATGGACCATTTTTATTGCAATCTTGAACCTACCTTCTCCATGACTTTATTATCATATTGATTCTCTTCTCTTTCTAACAAATTTTTCTAAACATCAATATCTAGATCACTTATTTTGTCTAAAATATGTACCAATTGGTCAAGAGTGGGTATATTCTCATCTAAATCATAAATAAAAATAGTATCCAAAAGAATATTCTTAATCTCAAATAGAATTTGTTTCTTTTGGTTCTCTCTTCTTAGCTTGAATTGCTTAAACTTCCTTGCATATAACTCACTCAAAATTATAATTTACTTCTTTATAAAATTCAACTTATCCCATTCTGGTATAGTAAAATCTTCAACTAAAGCTTGGCCTACCTTTGATCATCTAGGGTGAGAGCCTTATCTTCTCCATCAATCTTTTCTCTTTTGAATCTAGGTTGTTGAAGCTTGGAAATGTCAATTGCAAACCTTTAATTTGAATTGCCATACTCAATACTTGTGATCCTTTAATCACATCACTCAAATTCACTTATCTCTCTATCTTTTCTACTCTTAGCTATGGTGTTGTTCCACTTGATTGATCTCTAGTCATGATAGTTTAGAGTTCACCTATTGAACTTGGTCTCCCTATCCCCTTTTCTCTTTATATCAGAAGTCTTGAGTCGTGTGGCCTATTTGTGCATGTAGTTAATTGATCTACTATAACCCTTTCAATTTCCTTTTCCTTTCTCTCCACTTCTTAACTTTTCTATTCATGTGTTGGCCCACTCTATTCTTCGGCAACAAAAATATCATTCTTATTTCCTTGTAATACTTGGGCACTATAGTCAATGGTAATTGTAGATTTTCTAGTGAGTGAAATAGTTACATATTGATTCATATTTGTGTCTCCACTTCTAGGATATTACTATATCTACACAATTAGTAGATTTGACTCAGTAAATATATCTTTTATAGATTAGGAAGCCTGTTCAGGTTTTTTTTTCTCGGCCTTCCTTATCTTCTTGAGATCTTATCTAAAAGATGACACATTAGTCATCATATCTTTAGGTGACTCATCTTCTATAATGATAGTCTCTTTTTATTGTACACTTTCTTTTTCTATTTTTTGCACAAACTCTGCAAGTTTCTCAATGTAAGAGTAGATATCTATTGTATTATCTAGTTCAACTTTGTCAACTTCATTTTCTTCTTCCTCTGTTGTAGTATCCATTAACCCAAAAAAATTCTTCCAAATCAACTTTCTCTCCTACACAAAATACTCAACTTTGTTCCTTAAAATCTTATATGTCCTATTCATTGGCACAAATCTCTTCATGTAATCTCTCAAAGTTATAGACATGATTTTTTCCTAAAATAGGCATATTTTAAGCAATGTAGTCTCCCTTATTTTTCTTTCAGTGGTCAAAGCCCATTTCTTCTTTGTATCAATATTATAATATACTTCTTTAGGAAATTATTTTTCTAATTTTGATTGGTGTATACTTAAAATTCACCATCATATCAACTGCTACCTGCTCTACGTTTTCTCTATAAACATTATCTAGAGTTTCATATTTTACATGATTAAAACCAATTAAGCAATCTGGACTTCTTATATCTTCACATACCTTTTCAATGTCTTGAGGAACTTTCCTTGGTACTATTTGGAACTAATTGAAGTCATCTATCTTGGATCTCTCTACCTCATCATCGTCTTCATAATCTAGCTTGCCAATGAATTTTCTTCTTGGTCTCTTCTTCTCCTAACTTCACTCAATCTTAGTAGCCTCTAATGTCCTCTTCTTAGGACTATTATATTTAACTAGCTTGGTGATTTTCACCAACCCTTTTCTAATGGGCTTAATAGTTATAGCAGTCATTGTTTTAGATCTCTATATTGTGACCCTTTGTAATGTAGATGTGGGTGGGGTTTCCACTCTATTTAAGATTTTTTTCACTTTAGAATCTACCACCATAATCTTCTTAGCTTTCATTGCCTTGGGCTCAACAATAAAAAGTGTTTTTCCTTCCCCTCATGCTCTTCTTCTTCATCATCTTCACTACTAAGATCTTCACCTTTTCCTTCTGTAATATGTATTGGTATCTCTCCAATTTTCCCTTCTAAATCTTAGATCATCTTCTTTCTCTTTCTATCCAACTTGTGAACTTTAGTTTGCATCATTAATTTTACATTGACAGTCTCATCTGTCCCATTTTACATTGGTAGTCTCATCTATTCAAAATGGCTTAGAATTATTATTAATTTTCTCTATCGACAAAGATGTAATAGCTTCAAAATTTTCATCCATATTTACCTCACTCTATAGAGGTCTCAACCATGTCATTCTTCGTATAGCTTCCTATGCATAAATGAAGTTAGTATCCTCAAGAAAACATATCTTGTCATGAAAGTGGTCAACAATCGACATAGGTATCCTATACCTATTCTTCATCTTTTGCTTGAAATATTTAAAGTAACCATCCATTATTGTCTCAAAGTCCTTACCAATTTGAGTAATGAACTTATTTATTTTCTCAGTTAAGGTCTTGTTTTATCAAAAACTACATCACCAATAGTAGAAAAAGAGTTATGTACATAGAAGAATAAACACACAATCAAAGAGCCAAAATTACATGATGCATTTTTGGCCTTTCTGATGGCTCCAAGATTCTCAGCAAGTTGAATGAATTGTAATTCAACAAAGCATAAGTGAAGTTAGTATACTCAAGAAAACATATCTTGTCACGAAATTCATCAACAATCAACATAGGTATCCTATACATATTCCCAATCTTCTACTTGAAATATTTAAAGTAACCATCCATTATTGTCTCAAAGTTCTCACCAATTTGAGTAATGAACTCATTCATCTTCTTAGTTAAGGTCTTGTTTTATCTAAAACTACACCATCACTAGCAGGAAAAGAGTTATGTACATAGAAGAATAAACACACAATCAAAGAGCCAAAGTTACATGATGCATTCTTGGCATTTTTCTAATGGCTCCAAGATTCTTAACAAGTTGAATGAGTTGTAACTCAGCCAATTCATAACTTTGGTCCTTGACCAGTTTATATACCATATCTATAGCTACACATGACACATTGTTCAATTCACTCAATTGGTAAAAATTTTGAGTAATCACCCTTACTCCAAATTCTATCACTGGGTCCTCAATAGACATAGCTTGACCATTCCACTTTACCTTTATGATGTTTTTTTATTAAATTGATTTCCTAACAATGAATGGTCTTCACATGATCAAGTGTAGGGTAACCTATCACATTATGTATATAAATATTTTTTATTTTGATTGGTCCATTCCCTAGTGATGGTTTCATATCATGAATCCTACTTATCACAATTTTTATCCACTTGACCTTAATTTTTTTTAAAGGAATTCTATGGTATGAGTCAAACATTTATTGTCCATAACTTTTTTCTCATCCTTCAACACTCTATTATCACACAACTTCTCATAAATAGTCCTTAATTAAAAATATCCCCCTTCACCAATCTTACACATGTAACATGATCTTACATCGTACACTATAATGACTTTAGGCTAAATTGTAGATAATGCTCTTCATGAATCTTTGGTTAAAGTAATATAAGGGTATGACCTAAACTTAGATGTAGGAAAAGCCTCGTTTCAAACTAATTAGGCATTTCTACCCTTTAGTACCTCTTTCTTCTTACTTGAGGATGTCATCCTAACAACTAGGGTTTAAAATCAAACAACTTTACAACTCAGTTGTAGAATAATTGTATGAACCTTACTTGTAATATTGATGGCACAAAATTAGATCTCTTCAAATTTTGCACAAATTTCTCTATAGTTACCTTTGAATTTCTCTTCAAGTTCTTAAATTGTTGGGTGATAGAAAATGAATGACAAAATTCATCATATAAGTTCAAATGGTAAAATTAGGTCTCTAATTAATGCTCCATACTTCAATAAGTGTAAGATAAATCTCTTTGCATACTTAATGTTGAGTTGTCATTTTGTATGATGCTTAACTACAAGAATCCTTTCAAACTCCTCTTTTGAAAAGCTAATCAGGGATCAACTCCAAGGTTCTAGGTGATCTTGCAAGCTACTAGAATCCACTTAGTAGAAGATAAATGTGAGTGTTAACAAGGAGGCCTTTTCTGGTTTAACCAATTTTGGATAAGATATTGAACCTACTTGTTATCTTAGAAAAGTAAACACACAAAAAGAAATATATTTTTGTATTTTTTTGTTTATAATGAATGCAATTTTAAACTATGCAACTATTTGATTTCCTAAATTAACCAAGTGTTTGTAAAAGAAAATAACAAAGATAAGGTAACAAAAATTTTAAGCAAATAACTTGAAAAATAAATCCCTAACAAACATAAGCCATATAAACATGTCTATGAGTTAAGCTTTTGAAAATATTAGAAGATAACCAATAAAAATAAGAGTAGTGCTTCCTTAATTCCACTAATGCAATCATTGATGGGAATTTAGTAACTATAAGATATTTCACTTTTCATCGAATCGAAAGGCCATAGAAAGTGTGCTCATGTGAGATAAAAAGATATGTAGGAATAATAGATGAATCTTTTCTCTAAATAAGTATATCAACATAATTTTTAAATGCATGGTAAACACTAGAATTAAAAGATCACACAATCAAATAAACACAACAAAACTATTGGCTCTATTACACTCCATGAATATTCATCCAAAAAATATAACACACTATGATAAGAATCACCACACTCAAAATAAGAGCACCAATATCATATATTATTGAATCAAAATAATAGCCTAGAATACATATTTAATTCTTCAATTTATCAAAAATCATCTCCTCAATATGTGTTTAGAGTAAGAGATTCCTTTATGCAAATATATGCTTAAAACTAATAAAACAAATTTAAATATATACAAACTAACTCTTTAGGAGGTTCTAAGTAGGACTCCAACCTTGTTTATATCAATTAATGGATGCATAAGCCTTTACATGTCTTAAAACAAAGAAAGAAATAGTAGATAATAAGAAGGACTTCAATAGATGATGTAGGAGTCTTTGAAGATGTCAAAAATAGAAGCTCAACCTTCTCTAGATGTTTGTAGGAGTTGAACTCCCGTTAGAATATGTTTTTGATGCATGGAAAGCTCTAAAGTTGGAATTGGTAGTTAACTATCAATACATCTCTAACTTCTTCAAAAACTTCTGGTGCACCTTTGGAGAGGCTCACCTTGCCCACCTTGCACACCTTAGTGATAGGGCTAAAAAAACCAAAATTTTCCCAAGTGTCAAAATTGAAATCCTAGCTTTTGGGTTTTGTTACTCTTCATACCAGAGCTATGTATGGATGTTTTCTCTTGAATTTCTCTATTATCTCCATCACTTAGGTTGCATCCAAAAAATCTAAAGCACTATACCTAGCCTTCACTATCTGTTAGTAATTTCCCACTTCTATGCAAGTCTACATAAAATATTCTAGTTTTACATCTAATTCCAATAATGCCTCCTCCATCTTAAATACTTGTCTAGTGTCTTCATCAATCAAGCTTCCTCAAAGATCTTTCAAAACTATTCAATGATTATTTACACCAGCTAGAGTTTATCTCTTGAGTCATCTTCAAAAATGTCAAGGCACACATCACTATAATACTTCTCTACTTCCAAAATTTTCTCTTGGGTTTGATTCTTGAGCTTATGAATATCCCTATGTAATGTCTCCATTACTTTATTACCAGCTAAAATCTTCTCAATCCAATCATCTATCTTATCTAACTCATCCCCTGTATATACATCCATCAACATAAAATATCTCTAACATTTTATTGATAGCAACACTCAAAGGTCTTTGCCCTATGTATGTACCTCATCCATCAATCCAAAATCCTAGTTCAAAATAACAACCATTTCCTTCACATTATTATACATATGGTGCAATAACTTGAGGTTCCCTTGTATTATCTACGCACCCTTTTCCTCAAAAATTTCTTGCCATAACTAACAAGCCTTCAAAAATGGATCCACCTATATAACTTCCCTCTCTTTATATTTCTTTTCTAAAGTTGCTTCAAGGGTGGCCTCCAAATTATCTACATAAATATGACCAAAAACTTCATGTAAATAGCCTCTTAGAAGCTCATTCTACTTTTTGAGTCTCAATAATTCAAACTCATTTTTTTCCAAGTGGTTAAATACTTCTTTAATTCCTATGGTGACCATCAATTTAGCCATGTCCATAGTTGGATTTCCCAACAAGACCTCTTTGATATGATAATCTTTTGTGGTTAGATCTTCAACATCTTAATGTAGAGGAGGGATGACAATATGAGGAAACAAATCTTGATTTGGGTTCCTCATAATAAAGGCCAATGTTAATGCATCACTCATAGGTAGCTCAGGTTTCTTTAGAGATTCAACTAATTCTTTTGTTCCCTCCTCCTCACTACAATAAAATTTCCTTTTATGCCTAACCATCACCTCTTTATTCAACCATCTTGGAGTAGTTTCCATCAGAGACCTATACTTAGATGAAGAAGGGGTTTGTTCTATTGGAATTATGAATGGAAAGAGTAAACTTCTGGGGAGGGGAGATAAATTAGTAGTTTAACCTTGGACCCATAAATTTTTCACCATTAATTCATTACATGCATTAACAAGTAAGATGAAATAACATGCAAATCATATGCATCTAAAATATATAACCATGTAAGCATTCACACACATAACACTAGATATGATTACCCAAAAACCCTCCAAGTGAGAAGGTAAAACTGGGGTGGGGATGACACCCAAAAATCTTCGCTACTATAGTAATAAAGTGTATCCAATGAAGGTTACAATGTTTTGACCATGAAACATGATCTACCCTATGAAAGTTCTAAGCTATCAAAGGCTTACAAAGACTATTAGGTCTCACCTTGTTAGAGGATTTTAACACCCTGTTAGAAGTGTCCTTTAAAAGTGTCCTTTCCTAATAATAGATCACCTCTAAACAATGTCTAATTGATCCTTCTGAATTAGACGTCTCAATGTTATACCCTTTTCTTTATCCTTTGTTCTTCTCTAATTGATTTTGTAATTCACTCTTTCTTCTAAGTCACCTTGAATGCTCTGCATGAAAACTATCTTGTTCACTCCTTCAATTCCTTCCACATTCACTCTCCTCTATCATTAAGAGTTTAGGACTTCATCCTCCTTAAGAAGGTTTAGGTGGCTTAGGGTTAGGTATGAATTTGCAGTTATGATTCATCCATTTTGCCACTTAATCCTTCCCATTTTCTAATTGGTTGCATCTAATTTCATAGGGAATCCAAATATATTCATCCTTATCTCCAAAATATCGAAATCTATCTTTAAGTTGACTCAAAAAAATTTTACATAGTTGTTTGTGCCATTCCAAATAAATATGTCAAAACTGTGTCTCTCGATATATAAAGTCTCTGATGCTTGACATGCACTATTCTGTATACTATGACTCAGCATCTGAATTACTCAACATTCACTATTTACCTCACTCCTAAATCACTAAACATGGTCCATCTACTCAACACTTGAGTGACTTGGCACATGAGTGACTTGATACTCATTGCAACTTTCCATGGTCTAATATTTACATGTTGTGCTTGGCATGTATTGCTATTTCTACATAAACTAAGTAAATGGCTTAAGTATATTGACACTCTCTTGTCAAAACCAATATGAGATCAGCATGTTCTACTAGACCCTTTCCCTTATCACTCCTCTCTAGAGTCCTTTCTTTATGTGAAGGATCTACATCAAGCATCCTTGTGTCTATTGAGTCCATAGTCCTTGCCTCTATATCTTGGGAAGTTTTCTAAGGTTCTTCATATATTTTCCCCTCTTCTAATACTTCACCAATAGGTCTCTATTGTGGCTCTTCTTCTTGTACTAGTTTCACTTATTCTTCATTGACTAAAGGTAGAGGAGTGGCTAAACCTTTATCCAAGAGAGATAAATCTTCACTTGGTGATAGAAAGACACCTTTAAGTCCTTGTGATTAAGGTGGTGATTGACTCCATCCCCTTCCAAAGGTTGATTTTTTGGTGTATCCCTTATCTTATCACCAACAAGTTCAATGCCTAGATGTATGAATTCAAAATATAACATATTAAATTCATTTTTTCCTTGTTTATCTCTCAATTAATTCCATTGTTGTAGCTCATCCTCTAAAGTAGCAACCTGAATAGGTAGTATAGGAATGGATGGTAGTGTTATAGTGGAGCTCCTTCTCTACTTTTCCTCCATGGCCCTAGCAAGATGAGTCCTTTGAATCAATGGAAGGTCATCCTCTTCATCTTCTTCATCCTCTTTAGTTATGGTTTCTAGAACTGAGGGAATAAGAATAACCCTTCTTATCACCTTTTGTCTTCTAGTTCTTATTGTAGTCTTTTTCTTCTTATCTTTCTTAGCTATTTATGGGGAAGCCTCTTGACTAGGTAGAGACATTTCTTGTACTTCTTCTTGGTCAATTGGAGACATTTCTTATGCTCTTTCATCTAATCCTTTCCCTTGTTTTGGTGGTGATCCTTGTGGATTATCCTAGACTTGAGTAGCTTCTACATTTCCTAGCTCTTGATTCTTAGGGGCTTGAGTTGCTTCCTAGGCTTGAGTCCCTTTAGCTTTGGGATTAGAATGTTGAGGAGAATCCCCCTTCCTCTTATTCTTGCTCTTGTCTACCTTGAAGTACCCAACTTCCCTATCATGTTGTTATATGGTCTCTAGCCTATTTGGAGATTGGGATGTGAATGTTGGTACTATAACCTTTACCCCTCTCCCTTTTATTAAGTAGTCTATAGCTTGAAAACTACTACTTGTAGAACCAAGTCCATCTTGAATGGCTTCTTGATCTAATCTTTGGTTAATTGAGTAACACGTCTTGCCCTGTAATTGATATATGCATTCTCCTACTTGTCAATCTCTGCATTCATGATCGGTTGATCAAATATCTTATCTTGATTGTAGATGGGATCCAAGACCTCTTATGTGTCTTGTTGAACTAATTTCAATGGTACTTTGACCTTCAAGGCCTTTTATGCCAGATAAAGAGTCATCCTTCAAATAGTCCCTAATTCAAACATCATAGTTGTATACCACATTCATCATGTGATCCTCTATAGCATCCTCATGATCAAATTTATTTCCTACCAAATATTGGACTCTACCAATATTGTTAAAACATGGATGAGAGGAGTAATAATCTTCTAAGGGATACTGATTGCATTTTGAATCAAAAGTCATAATGTCTTATTTTCTCTTAACTCTAAAAGAACCTATAGTAATGGGCCATACCTAGGTCTTCTTATGTTATTTTCTCACTCTTTCATACATAGATGTGAGTTTCCTTGCTATCTCCAACAAAATGAGTCTATTAGATGGATACCTAGGGAGCTTCTTGGGATTTACCATTGTGCCTACTACCCTTAGGTAATGAAATGTCTTAAATTGGATGTAGTAGGCACTTATTTCTACAATTCTTGCTACTACCTCTACTGACATCCTTTTTGCATAATCACCTTCAATGAATTTGGTTATTGTAAAAATGAAAGTATCATTCATAATCTAATACTCTTTACTTTGATTTGATAATTTCTTCTTCACCAGCTAGGGGTATACCACATATGGCCAAGCATTAACATCTTGCATGCTTCTCCTCTTAGACAACCCTGGCTAATTAGTAGTCCTTACTACTAATAGATATACCAAGTATGAGGTCATACAGAACCTTGGATCAGTTGTGATAGCCACTAACTATTCATCCAAATTCTCTCTAAGAATTATAGCCCAGTAAATTGGCATCTTTTCCATTATTATGTTTTCAATGAAATGCACCATCTATATGTTTAAGTGTCCTACTACTAGTAATCCCATGATTCCTCTTAGTGGCACTATGGGATGTTTGATATCATCCTTCATGTAAACTCTTGTCATTTCTACATTCCCCACTCTTTGCCCCACATGAATTCTATCGATGAGATATGAGGATTGAATTATTTTGGTTTCTTTCTATTCATTGTCTCTATACTATATTTCTAGTTGATGATATGTCATTCTTATATACTAGTTTTCCCTGAGAATATGGAATACTTTATCAATGTTCTTAGGTCTTAGATTGAGAATGATCTCTCATGTTATGCTTTGGACCATCCTCTCTTCTAAAACATAATTCTTGGCCAAAGCCATGATCAACTCACAAAAATATACTAGAATAGGGTGTGAAGTTGTGTTTACTAATTTAGATCTTATGAGTGTAGAAACCATTAGGGACCTCTCATTTGGTTTATTGTAGAGAACTAGGAATATATTCTAGTCAATATGACCCATTTCTATGTCTTGGATCTCTAAATGCACATCCTGGAAATATGATTTGGATAGTACACCCTAAAACTTGAAAACCATTGGCTTAGAAGAAATCTTTGTTGTAAGGGAGTACAAAGAAGATGCCATTATATCTACACAAAATAGAAGCACATTAGTTTGGAAAGTGGAAAAATAAATCATAAACAAACCCTAAAAAATAAAAAATCTGACCTATAGCCTTAAAGGAAGAAATGACAAAGGAATTTCTTCACCAGCAAACATTCTTTGAAAATGTATCAACCAACAACTGAGTTTGAACACTTCAAATAGTTTTCAAGTCCCTTGGTAGTCAAGACTTTAGAATCCCAAATCTTCAAGCTCAATGTATACTCAGTGTATTTATTCCTTTTGACATTTCAAGGTGCAAACTTGTCATTAGTCTTTAAAAACTTGGAAACAATCTTCCACTCCACCAATCCTTGCATCCAAAATCTTTGTAGATCATGTGTATCAATCCCTATTTGACCAAATGAGAGAATCCATTCATGAGGGATCTTAATGGGTTATAATTTTTTCATTTCAAGTTCTAAACAATCTTTTCAATTCCACTTCATAGAGCTTGATTGTCTTCATTTGATTCTTCCATGAAGTAATTGAATAGTTATTAATAGCCATCTTGGAGTGCATATCTCTATTGTTAGATTTTTTCTCAAACCTTTTTTGTATTAATTCATTCTTAACACCACCTTTCTTTTCTGTACCCTAACCACACTTAGATTGTGTGGCCAAAGCATTAGTGTCATTTCTCATATTCTTCTTAATTACGATAACCGCTCACGTTCCTCTTTTATGAATTTTATGAAGACTCACACGAAATAGTGACCTTAGCAATTCTTTGAAAAGACCTTTTTTTTATAAATTAGTAAGCTGCAGACTATCCCTTTCTACTATCAACCTTGATTTGAAAGCACTGAGATAGTCAATTATTTAAATTTTCAAAGTGTTGAGAACTATCAATTTGTAATCTTGATTTCAATACTATAAGTCCTTTATGACTGCAAGTACCATCCTCATCCAATTGTTAAAAGATACATATCATATGAATGTTTTGGCAAAGAAATACCTCTTCCTTCAAGTCAAAACTAGAAGGAGTGATTTTTTAAATGCGTCAAGGTAGAACCTTCATTGCACTTAACCCCTAGACTAACACAAAAAGAAAGAAAAAACTCATAAAGAAAACACACAACTGAAAGGGAAACACACTTACAAAAAATAAATACACAACTGAAAGGGAAATGCACTTGTAGAAAAATAAACACACTTGCAGAGAGACTTTTTTATTTATTTATTTTTATTTATTCATTTATTTATTTTTCTTTTTAGGCCTCATAGTAATATTTCAAGAATTTCCCATTGACTAGCAATGAAATCGGTTCCCCTCATAAGGAACTCAACCTAAAAGTATTTTCTCCCAGAATTCTTGTGATCTAATAAGGGCCAATCCATGAGCATTGAAACTTAGTATGACTGCCTAGCTTCTCTTTCACCTTGTCCAATAGAAGAACAAGGTCAGTTAATCATGGCCCTCTTTTTGAACCACCTTTTAATGATAACCTAATGTTTGGTCATATGTTCTAATGAAGCTGTCCATTTTTTGTCCATTTCTAAGAGATTGGTTAGTCTTATTTGAACCCTGTCAACATCTTTGATGTGCCCACTCATGAATTTCTAAACCAAAATCTTGAGGTTAAGTGTAAATACTGGCTCCTATTTATAGATGAGAAGATATGGGAATGTACCCGAAGAATTTTTGGACCTCACTCAATTTTTTCACAAGGCATATTTGAGCTAAGTGTGCCAATCCCTTGGATTTTCCTTTAGTAAACATCTTATTATTGTAATCAAGTTTTTATTTGTAGACTTTGCTACACCATTCCCTTAGGGACTATAATTTGAAGAGAACTTAATTATAACTTAATTTTCAAAGGCCCATTGGGTAAGAAATATTGATGCAAAGGCTGACCCATTATCACAAACAAGGAAGAATGGAATCCCAAATCTAGCAACAATATGTTCTTCAAAGACATCAGTGACTATTTTGGCAGTGCAATTTTTGAAAGTTTCTGCTTCTATTTAGTGTATGCAATAATTAGTAGCTGTAAGAAATAAAGTGTGTCATGATGATGATGGTGGGTTTATTGAACCAATAAAATCTAATACCCACTTTTCAAAGGGGCCTACCTCAAACACTAGTTGTAATGGCATTACAAGATGTCTTTCTCTATTAGTACTAGTCTAACAAATGTGGCAAGTACAAACATGTTCAAAAGTATCCTTAAAGATCATATACCAGAAATAACCTAATCTTAAAATCATATGCTCCATAGCCTCTACTAAACCATACCCTGTACAATACCTATCATGAAATTTCTCCAAAAATTCTTTTACTTTTTCTCATTCCAAACACTTTAGATAAATTCCTTCATTGTTCCTTTTGTATAATTTTCTATTGTGTAGCATGTAACATTCACACTTCATTTTGAGTCCCCTATGCTGTGAACTATTCATCCAATTGGGGTACTAATTTTGTAAAAGATAGTAAGGAATATCCTAGTACCAAACATCTTTTATTATACCTTGGTCAACATCAACTTGAGATACTACAATCTTCTTTTGATCTTCCACATTGATTTCATCATCAAAGCAAAATTTCTTTTCATCCTTGATCTAGTTATCAGCTACAATTTTTTATAATCCTTGCCCTCCTACCAACTTCATGGGTTGAATCTCTAAATCAAATTCCATCAGGATTTCCATCCATTTTCCTCTCCTTTAACCCACTTCATTTTGCATTAGTAATTACTTAACTGCAAGATTAGGCACAATCACATATACCTTGCTCCTTAGTATATAATAGCAGGATTTCTTTACCACTTTGATAAAAAAAAAGAACTATTTATCAAGGTTAGAATAGTTCAACTCAAATTTTTTTAGATGGAAACTTATAAAAGCAATGGGTCTTTTATCTTCTTTGTCCTTCTTCTACTTAAGAATCTCAACACATGAATATTCTAAAGCAAAAGAGTGTATTTTGAAAGATAGTCCATAATCTATACTCACAAGCACTAGGGCATTGGAAATAGCCACTTTTATATCCTCAAATGATTTCTTAATTTTTGGAAACCATTATGTTTTCACTCCCTTTTTGAGTAAATCATTAAGGGGGTGAACTATCTCTGTAAATCCACTTATAAACTTTCACACAAATTTAATGTTCCTAAAGAAGGACTTGAGTTCGTTATGACTATGTGGAGTTGATAACTTTAAAATGGCTTGGATTCTCTTAGGATTAATGGAGATTCCAACTTTAGAGATAATGTGACCGAGGAGCTTTCCTTTAGTAACCCCAAATGAACATTTCTTGGTATTAAGTGATATGCCATACTTTCGACATCTGTTGAATACCTGTCTTAAATCAGCAATGTGAGTGCTTCTATTCTTTGAAAAGATAGTTAAGTCATCCTTGTAGATGACTATATACTTCTTTATTAATCCCTTAAGAGATTTTTCCATGTCTCATTGAAATGTAGCCTCTACATTAATCAGCCCAAAAGGCATTCTTCTGTAAGCAAAAGCTCCCCATTTAGTCATGAAAGCAGTCTTTAGCCTATCTTCTTCATCAAACATTACCTAGTTATATCCTGAATATCCATCCAAGAAAGACTTCATCTTGGATCCATTAACAATTTGTAGTACTTCATCTAGTAAAGGAAAAGGGTAGTTTTCCTTTTGAGATGCTAGGTTTAAGTTACAAAAATCCACGCAAAGATGAATCTCTCCTATCTTTTTCCTCACAAGAACCAAGCTAGCCACCCATGTAGAATGGTGAATGGGAAAGATAATCTTAGAATCAAGTAATTTCTTGACTTCCTTAATCATGAAGGGTTCAATAATGGGATTAACAGGTCTTTTCCTTTGATGGAAGGTTTTGGCATCTAGTTTCAATCAAATGTCATCTATGATGATTTTAGGATCACATGTTTTGAGATCTTCATAACTCCAAGTGATGACATCATTGTATTCCCTAGGAAAATTAAGCATATCTTCCCTATCTTGGGTATTGCACACCTTTCCAACCCTTACTAGTTTATGATTTTCATTGGTAACCAAATTAAATGAGTTTATGATTTTCATTGGTAACCAAATTAAATGAATCACATTCCTCTATCCCCTTTTCTTTGACCATTCTTTTGTTAATTTTTGATTCATCTCGATCAAATATGCACTCCAACTCAACCATCCCCTTAAGGATAGTGTTGGTTTTTAAGTTTAGGATCCCATCTTTGTCTTCAAGTTCATCATCCTTAGGCTTTTCATCTAGAGTATCATCAATCTCTTGCCCTTTAAAGTGGCCATTGCACATGATAAATTTGAGTATATGTTGATCATCCTAAAAGACTTGGAAGCTCATAATATTGTCCAAGATAGATGGGGCAGCAAAAATTATATTGAAAATCTTTTCAATTTTGTTCTCTCAACTACTTGTAATGCACTAGCTAAAATGGTGAGTACATCTACGGCCATGTTTCTCCTCCTTAGAATGGGCTTGATGTTTAAAGCTTTGAAGTCATCCATTAGATCCCATACTCTTTTTTAGTAAGTGAGAAACCTCCTATCATTGCAAGAGTATATTGATTTCACTTGTCTTATCACCAACTAGGAATCTCTTTTGATTATGAGAGTTTTGATTCCTTTCTCTAGTGCAAAGAGAAGTCTATAGACCAATGCTTCATTCTCTGCAACATTATTAGTACATCTAAATTGTAATCAATATGATACACAAAAAGAGCTACCTTTTGGGATGATTAACTCAATATCTTTACCAACTCCCAATTTGCACTTGGAGCCATTAAACCTAAGTGCCTGGATGGGTTCTTCTTTAGACTTCCTAGACTTATGCTTATTTGTGTGTAGCATTTCTTTTACTTGGACTTTAAAATGTTGTTTCTTTGGAACCCATTGTAATCTTTTGCAAGGTGGACTTGATGACTTTCAACTATTACTCCTTGATATAGGGAGCATATGCTTGTCTTGTTTGTCCTGAATTCCCCTAATCAATTCTATAATTTCATCAATTTTGGGCCTGGGATGAATCACTAATAAAGTCCAACATTGACCTTTTACATAATGTCTCCTTCTTTGGACCTTGATCATTTCTAGTGGGGGAGAAGACAAACCTCCACCATCTGAGGAGGTATCAACATATGATGCATTTAGATCTTCAATTTCTTCTTCAACCCTTTCCACAGATTTAGATATGTTAGTAGAACATTGATTGTTTAGGGGTACTTTTTGGATTTGGTCATTCTTTATTTTCATTATCTATGTTAATACCTTAGCAACTACTTCCTTGCAATGTGAACATTCAAACTCAAGATGACTAACTTTATATAATCTACAAAATCCTAGAAGAAGTAAAACATTTGGATCTACTTCTTCTCCTAGGCATTATAAGTTTGCCACCATGCTATCTATGAATTGTGTCATGGTTTCTTCTTTTGGGATGGGAATATTGGATCTTTTGTTTTGATCAGCCAATATTTCTAAAGCCATTACTTTATAAGAACTCAAATCTGATTATAAGAATGCCACCTCTTTTGGTGCATTGTATTCTATTTTCATTATTTTAAACTTTGGCTCTACATCTATCTTGATCTAATTATTCAACCCTTTCCATGGTAACTAAAATTGAGTGGAATCAGTAGAAAACCATCCTCTTAGGCATTTTGTCCATTCTCTACTTAATAGCAATCTATATGTCTCCAAAATTTACACCACATGTATGCCAATGATGTCTTGGATTCATGGATCAATGGTTAGTTGTATTTGAACATCTTTCAACACACAAATAACCTTTACTTGTGTTTTTTCCAATTGTATCACTATTTGATTAGAGGGTTGAGGAGTGACTCCCAGCCTTTGTGCTATTAAAAGTGGCATAACATTACAAGAAGCTCCTAAATCTGTTAGGCAATTGTGAAGATTCTTCCCACATATCCTGCTACTAAGCAAAAAAGGAGGCACCTCAAACTTGTCTTTATACATAGTCAGCATGAACTCTGAAGCATTAACATGTTACAAGACTATTTTCTAAGGAACAATATTCACATTAGGGTTTGTCCTTGTATGATCCAAGGTTTTCATTAGTGCTTTCCACTAATTAGGATAGTTTTGTAGCATGTCAAACATGGACATGTTAGCCTTTGTTCATTTCAATTTTTTCACTGCACTATACTTTTCAGTTGACCATGCAAGGTTCTTCAAGATTGTAGGTGCATTCCCTTGATTCTAAGTTTGTTGTTTTGCATACGAGGGTTTGATTGGTACTAGATTGTTACTAGCCCTAAGATCTAGAGGATTCCATTGTAATGCTAGAGGAATCCCATATGTCATAGGTTCTTTCCAACTTTGTAGATTGTAGGTAATCCAATTTTCATTTCAAAAAGCAAACATCTCTTCTAGTTGTGTATTTGGTTCTTGACTGAATGGGAAAGCAAATTCTTCATTGACTTGTGGTTTCACTCTCTGTTTTGTGTAGAATCGTAGGATTCTAGTAGCATATCATTAAATTGCATGGGAGGCACATTATTATTTTCCTGTAAATTATGATTAACTTCTTGATCTCCATTGTAATAGGAGCCATCATTATTTGTTGCATTTTGATTATTGTGATATTGATTGATGTCCATATATTGGGCATTATTATTATTGTTATCCAGCAGGAATGCTTCCATTATTTGGATGAGTGTTCCATTGTTGATTCTAGGGTATTTTTTAGTGGTGAATATTTGTAATTATGTGAATTTTAGTAAAAAATTCTAGTAATTTGGCTAATAATTTAAGATTTAATGGAGCCTAAATCACTACATTTTTATTGAATTTAGTTCTAAAATATTTAAATCCCTCAATAATTTGTTTTATTAAAAAAATTAAACTTAAAGATTTGCCACAATATTTGATACATGATTAGATTTGATTCACCTATATATTATATATTATCAAAGAAATTAAAGTTAATTCACCAATAATTATCATAATTATTAATTACTTTAGGGATATATTACAAATATTTAGTTTTTACTATTGATTTAAAATATAATGTAATTATCCTCATAATTTCCATGGGATAAAACATGTTCAATTTTGATTTGTAATATTCCATGACGATTAGCAAACTTCCTATTATTACTGAGATTTGACAATATTTTCTACTCAAAAATTATGATTTCAAAATGATTGCCAATGTAAATAATATTTAAAATTAAAAAATTGAGAGATTTGCTAATAAAAATAATTTGGTTTTTCAAAATAATGAAAGATTCTCCAATAATTTATATCTTTTTTTGGAGGGGGTTTTCTTAAAGTTTACCCTAGTCGATTCTATCTTTGGAAACCATTGTTGTGATCAAGAGGATTAAAATTGTTTCCTCCATTATTATTTGTCATTTTTTTTTCTTGCATTGTTGTTTCCACTTAAATTCCTATTGTAGTTTTGATTGTAATTGTTGTTGTTGTAGGGACCAGTATTATTTCTTTGAAAGTTGTTATTTTTTCCTTGTAACAACCTCAAGTGGGTCAACTCATTATTCATTTGACCAAACTCAAAGGAAAAACTATTGTCTACTTTAGTGAAAGTTTCTACCATTTGCTCTAACAAAGCAACTTTTGGAGATTCATATCCTCGATATGTTAGAGCTAGGGTTTGTAGAGTAGGTGTCTGTTGTATTGGTATGAATTATCTAGGCATCATAGGTGCTCCAATAGGATATGTTGGCATCATTGTAATATCTTGAGTAGGAGGCATCAATCCTCCTCTATTAGGATTGGCTTTCTTTGTAAAGGTAACTGCTTCCGAGAAGACTTTGTCCAATGTGTCAATATCTATCATAGGAAGTCTTCTTAGGAAAATAGCAGTAAGGTGGTCCTTAGAATTTAGATAAATCTAAATTGTGGCTTCAACTAGTATAGTGTATGGGGTTTCCAACTTGCAGTATGCCATATGAAAGTGATGGTTGAAGCATGAGACCATCTCGAATGGGTTTGTTTTGATTGATATGAACTGATGATGTATCACAACTAGGTTGATGAAAGTTTTGAATTGTTCCATTTTTTTTTTTTAAAGTGTCCCAGTCTCCAACACATCCAGGAAGTAAATTAACATACCAATTAAAGGAAACTTCTCCTAATGAGTATGGGAATAAGTGAAGAACCACATTCTCATTAGCAATCTATTTTTAGTTGTAAATTTCCTTGAATGTTTTGATGTAATCCTCAACTATTCTTGTCTCTCCATAGACCTTGGGAAAAAATTCTTAGGATTCTTAGGAAGGTCATTAAGTACACCAATTAAGTTGATTGGTGAGTCTACAACATTTTTTAGAAAGGCCATTAGTGGAGGATCTGGTGGAACAACAAGTGGTTGATGTGGAGGCGCAACTGAAGAAGATGATGAAATGTTGAATGGAAATTGTATAATTTAAGGGAATCCTTTGTTGTTGCAAGGCTTGCGAAAGTAGTTAAGTTCAAGGAACTCATGTTTATTAGGTGAAGATCTTAAAGCTTGCTAAAATAGAGATGATGGATCATGACTGTACCTCTCCAAAAAGTGCACCTTGTGTACCTTGGAATAGTGATAGTTTAGAAAATTTTCTAAACTTGTATAAAAAATGCAAAGTTTTGAAATTGCAAGGTTCTGAATAGTTATGGCCCTCCTTCTAGCACCACTTCTGTTAAGCTTTCATTTTGCAAAATGCTTAATGACATGAATTTTTTTGAACTCCTCTCTTGAAAAGATAATCTAGGATGAACTCCAAGGTTCCAAACAATCTTGCAACCTACTGGAATCTGCTTCGTAGAAGATCAATGTGAGTGTTCATGAGGAGGCCTTTTTTGGTTCAACCAATTTTGGATAAGATATTGAATTTTCTTGCTATCTTAGAAAACTAAACACACACAAAAAAATTAAAAAAATATTTTTCTGTTTATAATGAATGCAATTTTACTATGCAACTATATTAATTCCTAAACTAACCAAGTGTTTGTAAAAGAAAATAACAAAGTAACAAGAATTTTAAGCAGATCACTTGAAAAATAAATCCCTAATGTACATAAGCCACTGAAACAACATGTCTACAAGTCAAGCCTTTGAAAATATTAGTAGGTAACTAATGAAAATAGGAGCAATGCTCCCTTAATTCTATTGATGCAATCATCAATGGGAATTTAGTAACTGTAAGATGTTTCACTTTTCATCAGATCACAAGGCCACAGAAAGTGCACTCATGTGAGATAAAAAGCTACGTAGGAACAATACGTGATCTTTTCTCCAACTAATTATGCTAGTGAAATTTATAAACATGTAGAAAACACTAGAATTAAAAGATCAAACAATCAAATCAACAAAAGAAAACTATTGGCTCCATTACACTCCATCAATCTTCATCCACAAAATATAACACACTCCAACAAGAATCACTACACTCAGAATGAGAGCACCAATAACATATATTATTACATCAAAATAATGGCCTAGACTACATATTTAATTCCTTAATTTATAAGAAATCATCTCCTCAATTTGTGTTGAGAGAGAGATTTCTTTATGCAAATATATGCTTAAAACTAATAAAACAAATCTAAATATATACAAACTAACTCTCTAGGAGGTGCTAAGTTAGACTGCACGCTTGTTTATATCAATTAATGGATGCATAAGCCTTTACATGTCTTAAAACAAAGAAAGAAGTAGTAGATAAGAAGAAAAAAACCAGCAAATCATGTAGGAGTCTCTGGAGATGCCAAAAATAGAAGCTCAACTTTCTCTGGATGTTTGTAGGAGTTGAACTACCATCAAAATACATTTTCAATACATAGAAAGATCTAAATTTGGAACTAGTAGTTAACTATCACCACACCTTTGACTTCTTTAAAAACTTCTAGCATGCCTTTGGAGAAGTGCATCTTTGGAGAGGTGCACCTTGCACAACTTAGTGAAAGGGCTAAAAAAATCCAAAAATTTTCCAAGTGTCAAAATTAAAATTATAGCTTTTGGGTTTTGTTCCCCTTCATACCAGAGCTATGTCTAGATGTTTCCTCTTATATTTCTCTATTATCTCCACCACTTGGGTTTCATCCAAAAAATCCAAATCACTATACCTATCCTTAACTATCTATCAATAATTTCCCACTTCTATGCGAGTCTCTACAAAATCTTCTAGTTTTACATCTAATTCCAATAATGCCTCCTCTATCTTAAATGCTTTTCTAATGTCTTCATTAGTCGAAGCTTCATCAAAGATCTTTCAAAACTATTCAATAACTGTTTCCACTAGAAGGAGTTTATGTCTTGACTCATCTTCAAAAATGTCAAGGTACGCATCACTATAATACTTCTCTGCTTCCAAAATTTTCTCTTAGGTTTGATCCTTAAGCTTAAGAATATCTGCATGTAATGTCTTCATTACTTTATTACTAGTTGCAATCTTCTTGATCCAATCATCTATCTTATCTAAGTCATCCCCTATAAATATGTACATCTGCATATAATACCTCTAACATTTTATTGACTGCAATGCTCAAAGGTCTTTTTCCTAGGTATGTACCTTGTGCATCAACAAATCTTGGTTCAAAATAGCAACTAGTTTTTCTACACTATTCAACATATGGTGTAATAACTTAAGGTTACTTGTATTATATGCACACCCTTCTCCTCAAAACTTTCTCACCATAACTAACAAGCCTTCAAAAATGGATCCACCTGTATAACTACCCTCTCTTTATCTTTCTTCTCTAAAGATACTTCAAGGGTGGACACCAGATTATCTGGGTCAATAGGACCAACAACTTGATGTAAATAGCCTTTTAGAAGATCATTCTATTTTTGGAATCTCAACAATTTAGATTCATCTTTTTCAAAGTGGTTAAATACTTCTTTAATTGTTGTGGTGACCATCAATTTAGCTATGTCCATAGTTGGCTTTTCTAGTAAGACCTCTTTAATCTGATAATATTTTGTGGTCAAATCTTTAGTATCTACTTGTAGAGGAGGGATGGAAATGTGAGAGAAAAAGTCCTAATTTTAGTTCCTCATAATAAAGACCAATGTTCACACATCACCTGTAGGTAGCTTAGGTTTCTTTAGGCCTTCAACTAATTCTTTCATTCCCTCCTCCTTACTATAATATAGTTTCCTTTTATGCCTAACAATCACCTATTTATTCAACCATCTTGGAGTAGTTTCGATTAGAGACTTATAATTAGATGAAGAGGGGGTTTGTTCTGCTAGACCCTTTCCCTTATCTCTCCTCTTTGGAGTCCTTTCTTTCTGTAAAAGATTTACATTAGGCATCCCTGTGTCTATTGAGTCCAAAGTCCTTGCCTCTATATCTTGGGAAGTTTGCTGAGGTTTTTCATATATTTTCCCCTCTTTTAATACTTCATTGATGAGTTTTTATTGTGGCTCTTCTTCTTGCACTGGTTGCACCTATTCTTCATGGACCAAAGGGAGAGGAGCAGATGAACCTTTATCCAAGAAAGATAAATCTTGACTTGTTGATAGTTGGGCACCTTGAATTCCTTTTGGTTGAGGTGGTGATTGACTCCAATCCCCTTCCAAAGGCTGATTTGTTGGTGTATCCCTTATCTTATCAACAACAAGTTCACTGTCGAGAGGCATGAAGTACAAATCTGAAATATTAAATTCATCATTTCCTTGATTCTCTTTCTCTTTAATCCATTCTTGTAGCTCATCCTCCAAAGTAGTAACCTAAATAGGTTGTGTAGGAATGGATGATAACATTATAGAGGAGCTCCTTCTCCACTTTTTGTTCATGGCTTTAGCAAAATGAGTCATTTGACTCAAGGGAAGGTCATCCTCTTCATCTTCCTCATCCTCTTCATGGATAGTTTTTGGACCTGAGGGAATAGGAATAACCCTTTGTATCACCTTTTGTCTCCTAGTTCTTCTTACTAGAGTCTTTTTCTTCTTAGCTTTCTTAGCTATTGATGGGGAAGCCTCTTGACTAGGTAGAGACACTTCTTGTTCTTCTTCTTGGTCAACTAGAGACACTTCTTATGCCTTTTCTTCTAATCCTTGCCCTTGTTCTGGTGTTGGCTCTTGTGGATTATCTTGGACTTGAGTAGCTTCTAGATTTCCTAGCTCTTGATTCTCATGGGCTTGAGTCCCTTCAGATTTGGGCTTAGATTGTTGAGGAAAATCCCTCTTCCTCTTATTCTTATTTTTGTCCTCTTTGAAGTACCCAACTTCCCTATAATGTTGATATACTATCTCTGGCCTAATTGGAGATTGAGCTATGAATGTTGGTGCTATAACCTTCACCGCTCTACCATTCATTGGGTGGGCTATAGCTTGGAAAATTACTCCGTGTGGAATCAGGACTAGCCTGAAGTGCTTCTTGATCAAATTTTGGTTAATTGAATAATATGTCTTTCCCTATAATTGATATCTACATTCTCCTCCCTATCAATCTCTATATTCATGATTGGTTGATCAAATATCTTATCTTGTTTGTACAAGGGTTCCAAGACCTCTTCTATGTCTTGTTAAATTGATTTCTACTAGATAAAGAGTCATCCTACGATAGTCCCTAATTTTGATATCATAGTCATCTACCTCATTCATCCAATGAACCTCTATAACATCCTCATGCTCAAATCACTTTCCAACCAAATATTGGACTCTACCGATATTATCAAAACACAGATAAGAGGAGTTATAATCCTCCAAGGAATATTGATCATATTTTGAATCAAAAGTCATTATGTCCTTCTTTTTCTTAACTCCAAAAGGACCCATAGTAATGGGCCATACCAGATCATCTTATGTTGTTTTCTCGCTCTTTCTTATGTAGATGTGAGTTGCCTTGCTATCTCGAACAAAATGAGTCTATTAGGAAAATACCTAGGGATCTTCTTGGGATTTACCATTGTGCCTACTACCCTTAGGTAAGTAAATGTTTTAAATTAAATGTAGTAGGTGCCTAATTCTAAAATTTTTGATACTACCTCTACTGACATCCTTTTAACATAATCACCTTCAACAAATCTTTTTATTGAAAAAATGAAAGCATCATTCAAAATATGATACTCTTTACTTTGATCTGATAATTTCTTCTTCACCAACTAGGGTTAAACCACATATGGCCAAGCATTAGCATCTTGCATTCTTGCCCTCTTAAACAACCTTGAGTAATCAATAGTCTTTGTTGCTAATAGATATACCAAGTATGAGGTCATATAGAATCTTGGATTAGTTTTGATGGCCACCAGCTATTCATCCAAATTCTAGCTAAGCATTGCCCAGTCAGTTGGCATCTTTATTGATCTTATGGTTTTGATGAGGTGCACCATCCATATGTTTAAGTGTCTTGCTACTAGTAATCCCATGACTCTACTTAGGAGCACTATGGAATGTTTGATGCCATCTTTCATTAAACCTCTTGTAATATCTTCTTTCCCCACTCTTCATCCCATAGGTGTTATATCAATGAGATATGAGGATTGAATGATTTTGGTTGTTTTTATGTTCATTGTCTCTATTCCACCTTTCTACTTGATGGTATGCCATTCTTATATACTAGTCTTCCCTTGGAAGATGGAATACTTTCTTGATGTTCTTATGTCTTAGATTGAGAATAATTTGTCCTATTATTCTTTTCGCCACCCTCTCTTCTAAAACATAATTCTCGACCAAAGCCATGATCAAATTGGAAGATTATACTAAAATGAGGTGTGAAGCTACATTTACTAATCCCAATCTTATGAATGTAGAAACCATTGGGGACCTCTCATTTGTTTTTTTGCAAAGAACTAGGAATGCATTCTAGTCAATATGACCCTTTTTTTTTAATCTTAGATCTCTGAATGCACATCCTAGAAATGAGATTTAGATGGTACATCCTAAAACTTGAAAACCAATAGCTTAGGAGCAATCTTCACTACAGGGGAGGATGAAGAAGAAGCCATTATATCAACAAAAAATAGAAGCACATTGCTCTAGAAGGTGGAAAAATCAATGATAAAAAAACTCTAAAAACTAAAAAATATGACCCAAAACCTTAAAAACCCACAAAGACACCTAAAAACCTTATTTTTAGCTATGCTGCATAGTTTTTCTATGTACCTTGCACAACTTGAAGGTGCACTAGGTGTGCCCTTAACACTTAACAAGATTTTCTTTTAAATTAAGAGTGTGAATAATAGGGTGCACACCTTGGAACCATTTTCTTTTCTTTAGAGTTTTGCATTTTGATAGGTGCACATATGCCCACCTTTCAACAATAGGTGAATATTTTTTATTTATTAAGTTTTTTCTTTTTGGTGAATAAATGTGTGCACCTTAATTTTTTTTAACTTGATGTATTTTGTGCAGGGTAGTAAAGGTAGAAGTGCACCTTAAAGGGTGCAGAGGTGTACTTGCAGAGATCTGGTGGAGGAAAAATGCATGCATAAAGGAGAGGGGTCCCAGGCTTTTATAGGTTAGGGAGGGAGCACACCTCTTGGGGTGTGCACCTACACATGTACAAAAGTTTTCACTTCTAATTGAAAATGATTTGCACTAGTGTGGCTAGTACACTAGTGCACCACTAAGGGTGCACTAGGTGTGCTAGTACACTCCTTATACTTGAAAATCAAATTTTCACATAAATTCCTCTCATTCTATGGTTTGGGTTCCTTAAGAAGAGGGCCAAGATTTTCTCTGGCACTATGTAAAAACCTAAAAAGACTTAGTCCCCAGACTAGGGGTCTGGAAAAGAAAAAATTTACTAGGGTGTCCCCATTTCTTGGGAGAAATGGGGCATGTGTTGTGAAACCCCAATACTTAAGACAACTTGGAAAAAGAACTAATTTTTTTCCCACCAACTCTATCAAAATCTCCACTTGTTCATTACTAATTCTTGGTTGATACTTCAAGTTGGTCATGACTGACATCAATACTGATGCTCTACACCAATTATCTATATGCATTCTTTGCTTGGTTCTCACTTAAAATCCATCCTACTGCATCTTATCTTATGTAGATATGGACTTCAACACATCATATGTGAGGAACTAATGTAAGATATGGAATTTAAATGCATATTTCCTTACATATCATCTTTTCTTACTTTTAATTGGTGTTATCACCTAATCCATTAGATTGGGTGATCTCAACATCATTTTTCATATTGTTGCTACCTTCATCCTTCTTTCTACATATTTGATTCATCTAGTTTCTAGTATTTTCTAGATCAGCACTGCTTTTTCCTTTGTTTTGTTCATTATTAGGTGTTGGTGCTCAAGTCTTGAAATTTCTTCTCACATGTACAATCTTTTGATAGCTACAAAAAACCAAACTTCTATTCATCCAACTCTTATATTTTCCTCTAAAATATGTCCTGGTACAATTTACTGCAACATGACCATATTCACCACATAAATGATAAATGTACCATGTATTTTAATCCCAATTGTATGAGTTACCTTTCTTAGGTGCATTTCCTTGCTTCTTGGGTGTCTAGTTAGGTTTGGCCTTTGATCTACATTCTTGAGCTCTATGTCCATACTCCTAAAAATTAAAGTAGTATCCTTCAAATCTAGGTGCAACTGGTATATTGTTATCTTTTGATTTACACTCATGTACTTGATGTCCTTGCTTCTTACAATTAAAACAATATCCATTAAACTTGGGCTTAGGATTTGACTTACCAATATTGCTTCTACAAAGATTAATTGCATGACCTAGTTTTCCATAGTGATAACATGTAGATTTGTTGTTCTTTCACTTTGCATTTCTTTGTTCTCCACTCTTTGATGACTCTCTTTCCTTGGTAGATGATAGGTGCTCGGTATAGCCTAGTTTAGATGTATCATGGGGTATTCTCTATGATCTGATGATTTCTTCATAGTATCTCAAAAATTCTTTGGGTTTGTCCATCCTTTCAATGATTTCCTTTTCAGATCTTAGCTCATTCCTTAGATGATCATTCTTTGATCTCATATTTGCAATCTCCACATCTTTCCTATTTAGTTCTTTATTTGTAGGTGTAGACACCTAAATTTGTCCAAATCACGTGTCTTGACTAATTAAATAAATATTTACTATTTATTTAATTCCCTTACCTTTAATTAAATAAATTTTACATTTATTTAATTATATTTGCCTTTCCTTGATTTAAATGAACTAAGGTTTATTTAAATCCTAACCTATTCCCCTTGCATGCTAACCAATTCACTTTAATTAAGTACTTTGTTTACTTAATTAATCCCTTTCCTAATCCCACTTGGAATTAAATATTAAATTTAATCCTATTTGAGCACATGGCTCCTAACTTTAACCCTCACCTAACCTCACTTCCCTAACCTAACCCATCCTTCTAACCTAGGTCAATCCACTTATCCACTAATTAATCCTAGTTTCCCATCTAATTACATCCTTAATCATTTGCACAATCCTAATCAAAGGATTAGCAAACCCTAGTCACATGTGACATGTGACTCTTACACACTTACAACTTTGTCCCCCTTCACATGAATCAATGTGTCTCACACATGTGTGAGGAAACCTTGAGCCTCTAACCCTCTTACACATGTCATTGACCCATCACTTTCAAAGGTGTCTCACACATGTGAGAAACCTTGAGCCTCCAACCCTCTTACAGCTACCATAGACTTGTCACATCAAAGGTTGCTCACATCTTGCCCCCTTTGAATGGTCAAAAACCCTAATCCACATGGAGTCTACTTGGCCTCCACCTCATGGACACCTCATTGATCCTGAGAGATCCTAGCCTTCCATCTTGCATTCAATCTCAGTCATCCATTGCACCTCTTTTCCTATGAAAGGAGAGCTCTCTCCTCATTTCCATGAAGAACTATCTACCCCATTGTTATGCTATAGGAATTGTGAGCAACCACATCCCATAAGCAAATAAATCATCAACCACTTGATGATTTTTTGAGTTTTGCATAGTGCTATTTTGATTTCATGTTATGCTTTTTACATGTTTATCTTGCATATTTTGAGGTTTGCATAATCATGTAGGAATAGATGTTAGTTGTTTAATGTTTATTCCCTTGGTTACATTTTTATGCAATACAGCAAGTAATAGCTAGTTAACCATGTCTAATTGTTTTTTTGTATGCCTCTACACATCAATATTCCTTTTATCAAGTTTGGTAACCATTTGCCACTTGTCTTCATTATCCATTGTCTTATATTATTCATCTTTCTTTTTATGTTGGGTTACTTCACACAATCTTATTTATTGTATTTCATTTTTTTCCTCCAATGCTCTTATCTCTTTATTTAATGTCTTGTTCCTCTCCAATGGATCTTATATTTATGCATCACTTTAGATGGAATTTCCATCGTCAAGTAAACCTTTAGTGTCTTCTTCTTGATATTGTGTGTCATTCTATATGATTTCCATTCCTTCCTTCTTTTTAGGAACTTCAATTCACCCCTTGCCATTTTCAAGTTACTATAGTACAAGTTGTATATCAAACTTCTAATTCTCAATGATCTTTCCTAACTTTTAAACCTCCATCTCCAAGATCTTAAATCTCACATGGCCAGAATTCTTCTAAGATAATAAAACTCTAATACCATATTATTGGAAGTCTTGTGGGAAATTTAGATATTGGGAGGGGAGGTGGGGTGAATCAAGATCTATAAAACTTTTACCCTTTGAAATAAATATCAAATTTTATAACTTCACCTCTAATCCTTCTAGCAACAATATCATAGACATTTATTGTAATGATGTATTAGATCTAATAGCTAATCATATCCATGAAACATGTAAACAAATGATCAACACATAACACAAAGATTTTGGTTACCCAGAAACTGTCCAAGGTGAATGATGAAGGGTGCTCCCCTTAATACCATAAACACATAACATAAATAAAGAAACAACAACAATTGAAAGAACAAAATATGGGCTTCTTATTATTGCTGCAAATCTAGAATTATAGAATTCGTAATTACAATATGCTAACCCACATGGAAGCCTTCATTACAATAATCTACAAGACAAAAGTGTGAATTATCACCTAGAGTTGTCCTAGATAATATTTGGACCTTTCTTAAATAGATAATTTTATGCCACCCAAAAAGGTTCTAGATACTAAAACCTAATACCTAGGGCCAACAAACCCTAACAATACATATAGAGTTGACCAAATACACTTTTGACATTTACTTTAGAAATTTCAAGTAGATGAACTTTGGAAGACCATAATTTTATGCTTAAACCACAGACAGAAATAACAATTGCATGCAAATATAAATAATACCAAAAAATAATAGATCACACAGAGGAGAAAAGAAGACAACAAGATTTAACATGGTTCACCCAAACCTTGGGCTATGTCCACCAAATAGCAAGTCCATGATTATTATGATCCAAGGATTACAACCTAATTACAATATATAATCCCTTACAGCTCAATACCACCACAAGAAGCAATTTTTGCATCACATGTATTATGAAAACCCTTAACCCTAAGCTCCTTTTATAGAATTTTTTTTATAGCTTTAGGGCTATGATTAATAATTACATGTCAGCCCAAAGAATTATGATGTATAGTACTTTCCTAATCAAACACCACAAACTAATAATCTCCCACTTAGGGACTGATCAAACTCTACACTAGACAACAATCTCCCACTTGGAGACTGATCCTGTAGCAATAGTGCTACCATGTGGGGCTTCCACTAGATCAAACCACCCTCGACTTTGTTATTTTTTTATTCTTGTTCTATCTAGAAGAAAAACCAAAGCTAAAGAAGATTTCAACTTCTCCCTTGTCACTACCTTTGTAAACATATCCACTAGATTGTCATCTGTGTGTATCTTTTCTAGCTTTAATTGTCCATAATCCAAAATAGACTGAATGAAATGGTAGCACAACTATATGTTTTTTTTTTTTGAATGCAGAGTAGAATTCTTTGCAAGATGAATGACACTCTAACTATCTATAAACAAATAATTATCCCTCTGAAGGTGTCCTAATTATTCTAGGAAGAACTAAAGCCATACCATCTCATTAGATGTCTTTGTAGTAGCAACATACTCTACCTCTATAGTGGATAAAGCACTAACCTTCTACAAATGAGAAACCCAATTCATTGATGCCCCACCAACAATAAATACATAACTTGTATTAGAATACCTAGTATCAATATCCTCTACCAAATCTGAGTCAACATATCCCTATAAATTAGTAGTAGGGCCCCCAAAGTATAAACACTTACTGGATATACCTCTCAGATATCTAAGAATCCATTTTACTACATTCCAATGCTTAGTTCTTGGATGACTCATATACCTGCTAATGACTCCCACTACCTGTGCAATATTTGGCCTTGTACATACCATGGTATACATCAAGCTTCCTACATCTAAAGCATAAGATACCTTAGACATCTTATCCTCCTCTTCTTATGTCTTCAAACACATCTCCTTAGTCAACTTCAAATGACTAGGTAAAGGTGTGCTAATAGCTTTAGCATTCTCCATAGAGAAACATTGCAACACTTTCATAATATAATTAGCATGAGATAATGTCAATTTCTTGTTCTTCCTATCTCTACAAATCTTCATACCAAAGATTTTTTTTGCTAGCCCCAAAGCCTTCATAGAAGAAGAATACGCTAACTGGCATTTCAGCCCTTTAATATGATCCATGTTAGACCCAACTACAAGCATATCATCAACATATAAACATAAAATAATTTAGTTGTCATCATCCAACCTCATAAAGTAAACATAATGATCTAAATGATACCTACTATATCCATTCTCATGCATAAAACTATCAAATTCTAGATACCATTGCCGAGGTGCTTACTTCAAGCCATATAAACTTTTCTTCAATCTACACACTAAGTTCTCCTCACTTTTGATCTCAAATCCCTATGATAGAGTCATATATATCTCTTCATCCAAATCACCATGAAAGAAGGTTGTTTTAACATCAAGCTACTCCAAATGCAAATTTTCAGTAGCCACAATGCTTAAAACAATGTGAATAGAAATCATCTTAACAACAAGAGAGAATAACTCATCAAAATCAATGCCTTTTTTCTATGAAAATCCTTTTACAAATAACCTAGCTTTAAATATTTTCTTACCTCCATCCTCTTCTTTCAACCTATAAACCCACTTATTTTGTAAAGCCCTTTTACTTGTAGGCAACTTGCATAAATCCCAAGTCTTATTTTTTAGTAAAGAGTCCATTTTGTCTTTCATTGCAAAATCCCATTGAATCTTAGTATCCACTTGCACAACTTTATCAAAAAATTCTAGTTCACAAGCATGAGTAAGTAAAATAGAATACAAAGAGGGAGAAAATCTTTCTAGAGATCTACTTAGCCTTGTTGATCATCTAATATTTACTAGGGTGCCGGGTATTTGTTGTTGCAATTGTTCACATCATGAGGAATTTTTGGAACATCATCCTTTGTATTATTATTCAACACTACAGAATCATCTTCTTTCTTCTCATGTTGCTACAATAGATCTTTGTACAATACATTCTCATTGAAAATGACATCCCTACTTCTTACAATTTTATGATTTTCAAAATCTCAAAGCCTATAATCAAATTCATAAATGCCATATCCAACAAATATACATTTCTTTGACTTAGATTATATCTTGGTTCTATTTTTAGAATCAATATGGGAAAATGCTTCACAACTGAAGGTTTTGAGAAAAGAATAACTCACCTTCTTATCAGTCCATGCTTCCTCTGGAATACCACAACCCAAATGAGTAGAGGGACCTCTATTAATCAAATATACAATAGTATAGATAGCCTTCACTCACATGTTTAAAGGAAACCCATCATGCAACCTCATGCTTCTTGGATCCTCTATTATAGTCCTATTCATGCATTCAGCCACTCTATTTTCCTATAGAGTCTATGAAATAGTTTTCTATCTATTAATACCATTAGTGGAGCAATAATCTTCAAATTCATGACTTCAATACTCACCACCATTATCAAATCTAAGACATTATAATTTCCTACTAGTCTCATTTTCAACCAAGCATTTCCATTTCTTAAAAGTTTGAAATACATTAGATTGATGTCTAAGGAAATACACTCATACTTTTCTAGTTGCATCATCAATAAATATAACATAATAATTAGAGCCACCAAGGAAAGATACTTGAGCTAGTCCCCATACATCTGTATGCACAAGCTCTAATCTCTCACTTTTTTTTTCCTTCCTAGTCTTCACAAAGCTCACTCTTTTTTGTTTTCCATACACACAAATTTTACAAAAATCCATATTAACACATTTTAGACTTGGTAAAAAGTTCTTTGAATGAAGTATTTTCATACCTTTCTCACTCATGTGCCCATGTCTGTTATGCCATAGCACTGTATTAGAATCTACAGCATTTGTTTGTTCTCCCTACTCAACTATAGTAACTATTCCTGAACATTCATTTTTCTCTGAAACAATCAAAGTAGAAGGAACAATATGACCTGTACAAAGATATAATGTGCCTACTTTCACACCTTTTGCTACTACAACGAAAACTTTTGAAACCTTCCAATTTTTATCATTAAAAGTAACTACACAACCTTCATCATTGAGTTGCCTTGCTAAAATTAAATTCCTACTTAGCCTTGGAATATGTCTTACCTCATGTAGTAGCCAATGATTCCCATTCTACAACTTAATCTTTACTTTTCCCTTTTGAAAAATATAATAGGGTTCATTATCCCCCAAATAAATAAATCAAAAATCCCCTTAGACATAATTAATAAAATAAACTCTATGAGGTATAGCATGAAATAGAGCATCATAATCTAAAACTCATGAATCATCAACACTTTCTAAAGAGAGAAGCAAATCAACCTCTTTGGATTTTTTACTTACCACATTTTCCTCCTTGTTCTCTTCTGGTTTATCCCCTCCATTGTTATTTCAAGTCCAACAATATTTCTTCTTATGCCTCGGTTTCCCATAGTACCAACAATCTCTCAGTCCTGTAGATTGAGACCTCTTCCCCTTTGATTTTCCTCTTGATTTACCACAATTTCTATAATTATTTCCTCTCTCAATTGTTCTACCTCTGATTTGTATGTTCAAGGCACTTCCTGATGTAGATCCGCCTGAGGTTTTTCTATGAGTTTCCTCACTCAAAATAACACCAATCACATCATCATATTTTAGGGTATTAGATCTAGAAATAGAATTACTCACAACCATTACCAAGCCATTCCAACTTTTAGGCAAAGAACACAAAATCAAGAGATCTCTAATTTCTTCATCAAAATTAATACCCACAGAAGATAACTAACTAGTAACAATATTAAACTCATTTAAATGATCTACAATAGATCCACCTTCTATAATTTTCATATTATATAAATGCTTCATGAGAAATACCTTATTTGAAGTGGAAGACTTTTCATACAATTTTGCTAGGGTTTCCATCAACTCTTTCATCATCTTTTCTTTTGTGATATTAAATATCACCGATGGTGCCAAGCATAACCAAATACTTCCAAGTGCCTTCCTATCTAAAATCTTTCAGTCCTCATTTTTCATAGTTCCCTGGTTCTTAGTTTTTCCTTCTAAAAACTTCCATAAATCCTTCTAATAAAGATAATCCTCTATTTGAATCTTCCATAACTAAAAGTTTTATTCATTAAACTTGAGATCCCTCATCTTACCCTCATTTGCCATCACTCCCACTCAACCATGAGATTTTCTTATAGAGGATAACTAAAAAAATAACCAGGCTCTAATACCACTTGTTAGGCTTAAACCAAAAACATAAATTACAAATATATACAAATATAAACAATATCAAAAAATAATAGATCGCATAGAAGAGAACACAAGACACCAAGATTTAATGTGGTTCACCCAAACCATGGGCTACATCCACCAAAAAATAAGTCCAATATTATTGCGATCCAATAATTACAACCTTATTATAATCCATAATCCCTTATAGCTCAAGATCGCCACAAGAAGTGATTTTCACATCAAACACTATGAAAACCCTTAACCTTAAGATCCTTTTATACAAGAATTTTTACTACTTTAGGGTTATAATTAATAATTAAATGTTAGCCTAGAATCCCTGATCAATCACCACAAAATAACACATAACTCTCGAACTATTACTTTGATTGGCTATTATAACCACTTTTCAGAAACCTCAGCTTCTAATCTATAGACTTGGATCGATGTAAGCACCCATCCATCGAGTTTTTGGTATCATTCGGGGCCTCTAAGACTTTCAAAATTGAGCCTAAATTTTTTATACCAAAGTTACACAATAAAAATCCATAATAACTTCACAAATAAATATAATCCAACCATGAACTCCACTAAAATGAACCTTCACCTCTAGAATTAGAACATTCTAAGATCATATGACTAACTTACTAAGTAGCAAGCCTCCATAGACAACAACTATGCATTAAGACAACCCTTATTGAATCAACTGAAATGAAATATTTTTGGTTGATGCAAGATTGCTCTTACACCTAAGATGCTCCTATATTAGACACCTAGGATAATTTGATAAGTGACCCCATCATGTCTCAAGAATTTAGAGGAAAATTAAGATGTTTTTCCTCATCCCTTGTTAGCCATGATGAAACTTCTATCGGCCTCCATTTCCATTTGACTAGGTATTCTTCATAAATTTTATTAATTGTACTTTTGCCAACACTACTATCCAATATCTTCTCAATCTCTTTTGTAGTTGAAGTAGCTATTGGTATACTCCATTGCACTTTTGCAGCTTCATCCCCATCACCTCCTTCATGGTAATCTGTCAAATCTAAAATATTAAATTGTTAGCATGAATGTTGATGATACTACTTTGGGAGAGTATCCTTAGTATTGGAGAGTATTGACATGTTGCATTCATGACTATGTTTATCATTGATATCAACATAGTATGGTTTCTATAAAGATTGGCTAAGTTATAGATAGATATCTTAGTCATACAGATAATGGTTTGATTGTTTGGTGATGTGCAATAACGAACATGTTCAGTACAATTTCCTAATGACATAGTTCAATGTGCAAAGTCTGACTCAAAGATGTACAAAAGTTGTACCTACTTTATAGAGAGCAATTTAGACATAGATTATTGGGAAAACACTTCCTAATGTTTGTTGGCTATCTTACATCTGATATGTAGTAAGAAGATTCATAGTGAGGTAGTTATAAAGGATGGTTTTTTGGTGATGTTAGAAAGTGCGCAAACCCTAGTATTGAATGTGTGAAGTTATTTATAGACTATGAGCCAACAATGCTATTGTAATTGTAATTATTTAATTATCTTATTATAATTCATTAGGAAAGCTTGAAGGCCAAATCGAGGAATTATTTTGAAGATATGGTATAAAGGAAAAAAAAAACCCCTATGTGTAATATGTTGTGATAATTATATGAAGTGTGAAGTGAGAAAAGGACCAGAGTGTTTGAGGAATGCATGTAAGTGATCCAAGGGATTATTGGATGCAAGTTTTTTCATCTAGTTATAAGATTAGAAGGAGCAAAGGTCTGGTTGATAGGACAATAGAAGAGAAAGGAAGTATATTTAATTTCTATTTTTCTTCAAGGAATAATAAAAAGATAATTTAGACAATGGGTTCATTGGTCTTTCCCTTGAAGCTATTAGGACAATGGGTCCAATTGTCTTCCACAACTCCTAATAGGTTTGGTACAACTCCTAACAAGGTTAGAATCTTCGAATAGGGATTCATTGTCTCCTAATAAGGACTAATATGTATTGAATGTATTCATAGAGTCCTAATAGGATCCATCCCTCAACAAGGAAATTTTATATTAGTACATCTTCTTGTGGGTACCATCCCCATCAGAGTTTTCCCTTTGATCAAAGGTTTCCCTAGTTAACATATCTTGTGTTATTATGTATGAGTATCTTGTGGTGGTTTCTAATTATATTTCTTGTATGGTTAAATTTTAATAAGGTTGATAATTGTGATATTAGTTTGATAATTAATTCACCCCCCCCCCACCCCTCTTAGTTATATTCATGAACTATATATTCTAACAATTGGTATTAAAGCATCAAGTCCTTGAGGGATAAGCTTAACAACTTTGGGAGATCGATGGAAAATATTTTTAGAAAGGATAGTTATAGATTTGGTGGGGCTAACTATGATAATGGAAAGGAGAAGATGAAGACTCATCTATTGTTATTGGATCTTGACAAAGAGTGGAAAGATGATTGTGAAAGAAGAACAACTTGAACAATGCACTGAATTAGAGAGAGATTTGTTCATCTGTAACATGAGAGCTAGAGAAACTGTACTATTAGCTCTTCTAGAGAATGAATACAGTCAAGTAAAGTCACTTCAAACATCTCATAAAATTTGGAAAGCATTAGAATATACTTTTGAAGGTGATACACATGCAAAAAGAATGAGATTGAAGAATTGGATATGTGCATTTCAAGATGTTAAGATGATGGAAGATGAATTTGTAAGAAGCTATATTGGTAGAATATTAGGAATTGTTGTAGGAATTTGGTATCTTGGTGGAACCAAGAAAGAACATGAAATAGTATGAAATGCCATGATAATTTTGATGCCACCATTCAAGCAAGTAGCTTAGATGATTCAATTAGTAATGCCTTGTACTAAGGATTTCATAAAGGAAACACTTCTTGGAAGATTAGAGTCTATAGAAATAGAAGTTAGACAGTCCAAAGATCTAGCAAGAGTCAAAAAATATTTCAATGCTTTAAAAATTTGACTTGATTTGACAAGGAGTGCAAGCACATGTGGAGGTTTTTTGGTAGTAGATTTGATGAAGATTGAGGAAGGTATAGCCCTTCTTGTGAGAAGAGAACAAGATCATAAGAAAATCTATAAATGTTGAACATGTGGTGAATTTAGTCACTATGCATATAAATTTCTTAAAAAGGAAAAAAAGTATAAGAGAAAGAAATGAAGGGTACTCCCCTTAATACCATAAACTATAATAGAAACAAATAAACAACAGAAAATGAGAGAATAAAATATGGACTTTTTATTTGCACCGAAAATGAAGAATTATAGAATTTACAAGTACAATATGCTAACCCATATTGGTGCCTTCATTACATTAATCTACAAGACTAAGCTATGAACTACCACCCAGAGTTGTTCTAGACAATGTTTAGGCCTTTCTTAAATAGGAAATTTTATACCACCTAGGAAGGTTCTAGACATTGAAACTTGATACCTAGGGCTAACAGACCCTAACAAAACATATAGAGTTAGCCAAATACATCTTTGATAACTATTTTATAAATTTTAGTTAGCCCAACTTTGGACAATTGTAACTCTTGAACCATTTATTTGATTGGCTATTATAACCACTTTTCAAAAATGTCTGCTCCTGATCTACATGCTTAGGACCATGCAAGTACCCTTTTTTGAGTTTTTAGACCTCACCCAAGCACTCTAAAGCCTCCAATGGTGAGTCTAAATATTTCTTCATGAATGTTTCCGCTGAAAATCTGCCATAGCTTCTGCTGGAGCAATGAGAATTTTATGGTAGGCTTATAATTCTAAAATAAACCTTTATGTAGAAAGTGAAAACATTTTGAGCTCCTATGATAAAATTACTAAAAATAAAAAGTTCCCATAAATAGTAACCACCTTGTCTACTCATCCTTATTAGAATAAAAAAGACTAAAAATAAAATATTTTTGGGTGATGCAAGATTGCTCTTAAACCTAGGATGCTCTTGCATCAGACACCTAGGGTAATTTGAGAAGTGACTTCATCATGTCTCAGGTGTTTAGAGGAAAAACCAAGATAGTTAACCTCCTACCTTGTTGGAAATGATGAATCCTCTACTGGCCTCCCTTTCCATTTTACCAAGTACTCCTCATAAGTTTTGTTGCTTGTACTTTTTCCAATATGACTATCTAGTATCTCCTCAATCTCCTTTGTAAGCAAACTAGCTACTAGAATACTCCACTATGCTTCTAAAACTTCATCTCCATCATCTTCTTTATAATAATCAATCAAATCTAAATTATTAAATACTTGTGAAATATTCAATTTTGAAAAATTCAATTCAATAGGCAACTCCACTTCATAAGAATTTCCAGAATTGGGCTTTTCCACTATCTTGCATAGTCCAAACTTCTTCATCTTCATCTTATTATATGTAACCACTGGAAAATGCTCCTTTCTCAAATGATATATGATTTCATCTCCAATCTAAAATTCCTTATACCTCCTCACATCTACCTTAGCATTGTACTATGTATTCATCTTTATGATGTGCTTGCTCACCTCCTCATGGATGTTCTTCAAATATTTAACAAATTCTTTTGCTTCAATACTACTTATCTCTCCTTTATCTCACTATCTCAATTTAGAATCATTTTTGGGACTACTCCCATATGTGAATTGTTCTTGTGATAAAATCATATCCCATCCTTTTATCTTGTCTCCAACCAAACATCTCAGCAAATTTCTCAAACTATGATTCAAAACTTCTATCTATGCATCAGCCTGTGGATGATGTGATGAACTAAACTTCAAGTCTATCTTCAACTTCTTCCACAATGTATGCCAAAAATACTCAAAAAAAATTGGTATCTTGATCTGAAACTATACTCTTTGGAAAACAATGTGGTCTCACCATTTCTTTGAAAAATAACTCTACTACATGAAGAATATCACTAGTCTTCTTGCAAGGAATAAAATGTTCCATCTTTGAAAACCTATCAACCACCACAAAAATAAAATCATGCCTTCACTGCATCCTTAGTAATCCAAGAACAAAATTCATGTTGACATCCTCCCATGACTTCTCTGGTATAGGTAATGGTTGATATAACCCTGTATTCTACTTCACTTATTTTGCCATCTAACATACTCTGTAACTCTATAAAAAAAATTTCACATCTTTCTATAGTTGTGGCCAATAATAATTCCTAAGAGCCAAAGCTATGGTTTTATCTCTATCAAAATGTCCATCCAATCCTCCACTATGCTTCTCCTTGATGAGATTCTATCTCATTGAACTTTTGGGAATGCACAACTGGCTTCCTTTGAACAACATACTATCCTAGATAATGAAAACCAAGTACTTTTTCATGTCAAGAGTAATAGGTTCTATACAAACCTTCCACACTTTAGCAAAATTAGGATAATCTGGATACAAAGTACTGAGTTCCTTGAACCCAACCACCTCTATCTGCATTTGTGTCAACAAAAGTTGTCTTCTACTAAGAGAATATGCAAATTTGTTAGACTTCCCACTCCTATGTTTCAAAACAAATGTACAACTCTACAAAAAATCAACCCACTTCAAATGCCTTTGGTTCACTTTTCCTTGACTATTCAAATATTTCAAAACTTGGAGATCAATATACAAAACAAATTCCTTAGGAAGAAGATAGTGTCTCCACTTCTTTAATTCTTGAACTATAGCATAAAATTCTTGATCATAAACATAATATTTTCTTTTTTCATCATTCAATTTCTCACTGAAATAAGCAATAGGTCTACCTTCTTGGCTCATAATAGCTCCTATTATAGCACCACTAGCATCACAGTCTACTTGAAACACCTTCCTAAAATTAGGAAGTGCTAAAATAGGCTACTCAGCAACTTTTTGTTTCAACAGATTAAAACTCTTATCTTCTCCTACAGTCCATTTAAATTCTTTCCTATCCCCTCTCATTATTTCTAACAAGGGTCCACAAATACTACTAAAACCTCTTATGAACTTTCTATAAAAACTAGCCAGTCCATGAAAAAATCTTACCTTTGTCGCACTCTTTGGAGTAGGTCATTCAAAGATAGCCTTCACTTTCTCTAGATCCATTTATAGACCTTCTATTGAGACTACAAATCCCAAGTACACCAACTCCTTTACAAAACTACACTTCTTCAAGTTTATCATCAACTTTTCTTCCCTCAACTTATTAAACACCTTATGAATATGGATCAAATGCTCCTCCAATGTCTTACTAAAGATCAATATATCATCTAGGTAAACAATGACAAACTTACCCAAAAACTCCTTTAGTACCTAATTCATGAGCCTCATGAAAGTGCTTAGTGCATCAATTAGCCCAAAAGGCATGACTAACCACTTGCAGAGTCCTTCTTTTGTCTTGAAAGTAGTCTTCCACTCATTACCTTCTCTAATACAAATCTAATGGTATCCACTCTTCCAATCTATATTTATGAAATACTTATCTCCACTCAAATAGTCCATAATATCATCCATCCTTGGCAATGGAAGTATGTACTTGATTGTGATTTTGTTGATAGTGTGAGTATCTATGCACATCCTTTGTTATCCATTCTTCTTTGGTGCTAATATGGATAGTATTACACATTGACAAAAACTCTCTCGAATAATCCCCTTTTGCAAAAACTCATGAGATTGTCTATTCAACTCTTCACCTTTTTCTAATGTCATTTTGTGCACTTCCTTGTTTGAAAAATTGGCTCCTAGAACCAAATCCATATGGTGACTGATCTTCCTCATTGGGGGAAATCCATTAGGTACATTGTCTAATACAATATCTACAACTTCTATAGACACCTCTACTTCTTCTTTACTATCTTTTGGAATTATAGAAAAACACATATGCTCATGCTTCATACCTTTGAGAAAATCTTTCCCATTAGAAAAACATATTTTGGTAGCACTACATATGTTTTCTTCTTTCTCCTTCAATGGCCTCAACTTATGCTTCCCTCCATCCTTGGTTAGAGTGCAGGTATTTGTTTGCCCATCATGTACAACATGCTTGTCAAACTACCATGGCCTACCTAGCAACATATGACATATGTCCATAGGCATGATATTAGGTAGTACCTCATTCTGATAGCTTCCAATCTTAAATTTTAATTAGCACTACTCATTGACCATGGCCTTGTCGTCATCTTGTACCTAAGCAATATGGTATGAACATGGGTGTTTCTATCTCTTCAGCTTCAACTTGGTGACCATCATTTCTAACACCAAATTGTTAGTACTTCCACCATCAATGATCACATCACAACACTTATCTTCACATTTGCATCTTGTGTGAAATAAGCTCCTTCTTTGATTAAGTTCATTCTCTCCACTCAGTAGGACTCTTCTGTTGACTAGGACTTCTCCTCTTTTAGCATCTTTAGAATGTGAGGATCTGGCATCTTGATCAACATGTACAACTTTATCCTAGCCTTCTATTCTTTGATCTATCCTTCCTTGGCACTAGGTACATTCAAATACTCTATTCCCTTCTTCGTAGTGAAGACATTTCCCATGAAAGCCTCCTCTTCCAGATCCTTGTCCTCTACCTCTTCTTCTCCAATCTCAATTATTTTGATCATGGAAATTATTGGAATTGTTTCCTTTCTAGTTTTTACTACTACTTCCAACCTCATCCTTGTTCTTTTGATCATCATTACAGCCACCATAAGATTGTTTGCTAGATCCTCCACTATGAGCTCTTCCACTATTCTTGTTGTTAAACTTCTTACTCAGTTTTTCCTTAACTCTTAGGACAAACTAGTATGCCTCCTCAATATTGTTTATTTGAACCAAACTCAGCTCATCCTAAATACTTGGCCTTAATCCATTAAGATAACATGTCACTTCCTCCTTATCAGCTTTTGCATGGTCAATTCTAAAGAGAACTCGATAGAACTCTTTGGTATACTATTGAACAAATTTTATTTCTTACTTCAACCCTTGTATTTTCTTCAATAGATCAAACTCATAATCCACAGGAATGAATTGTCACTTTAGTTTAGCTATCATTTGACCCCATCTAGTGATTTTTTTCTTGCCCTTTCTATTTCACTCCAATTGAACCTCCTGCCACCAGATCTTTGGATGTCCCTTTAGTTTTTCCTTTGCAAATTTGACCCTATTAGGATCCTCAATATCTTCATACTCAAAGTGCTCCTCTAGTTCATTGATCCAACCGATTAGCTCCTCTAGGTTAAAATTTTCCAAAAATGTGGGAACTTCAAACTTAGGTCTTTATTTGATCTTGGAGATGGCCCTAAAAAGCCTCTCTTCCTTTGGGTTTAGGACTGCCTCTACTTCAGTAGTTTCTTCTACATTGTCCCCATGCTCACTTTCATCTCTTATAGGAAGATTTATTCCTATGCACATTTGTTCTTTTAATGCTTGCATTTTTCTTTGGAGAGATTGGAAACCCTCAAGTGCAACACCTACAACTCTGCCATGCTTTCTTTATGGAGGTATTTTTGAACTTCTACTAAAACCCTAGTACAAAATACCTCACAATTAGAAATCTATCTACACACTCAACCCAAACTATAGTCCTAGTGCAAATTGGCTCATAGTTAGTGATCTATCCACACACTCAAGAACTCTAGCTATGATACCACTTGATGAAGGGTTCTCCCCTTAATACCATAAACTATAATAGAAACAAAGAAATGACAACAATGTGAGAATAAAATATAGACTTCTTGTTTGTACCATAAATTTCGAATTATAGAAATCACAAGTACAATATGCTAACTCACATGGGTGCCTTCACTACAATAATCTGCAAGACTAAGCTATGAACTATGACCCAGAGCTGTTCTAGACAATGTTTGGGCCTTTCTTAAATAGGTAATTTTATGATGCCTGGGAAGGTTCTAGACATTAAAACTTAATATCTAGGGCTGATAGACACTATCAAAACATATAGAGTCAGCCAAATACTGCTTTGAAAATTATTTTAGAAATTTCAAGTAGGCCAAATTTGAATGGCCATAACTCTCAAACTATTACTCTGATTGACTACTAAAACTACTTTTTGAAAATGCCAACTAATGATCTATAGGTTCAAAATTGTGTAAGCGCCCTTCATTTGAATTTTTCAACCTCATCAAGGTACTCTAAGGCCTGCAACAATGAGCTTGAAGATTTTTCTACAAAATTTTCCACCAAAAATCTGCCATAACTTCTCTGATACTTAAGCTAGAGCATGCTATTTTTATGGTAGGTTTATAATTATAGAATGAACCTTCATATAGAAAATGAGAACATTTAAAGCTCCTATGACAAACTAAAAAGAGAAAGTTCCAATAAATAGTAACAACCCTGTCTATTAGTCCTTATTAAAATAGAAAAGATTGAAAATACAATATTTTTAGGTGATGCAAGATTGCTCTTACACCCAGAATGCTCCCGCATTAGAAATTTTAAGTCTAGAAGAGATAGAAATAGTTAGTGTAAAAATGAAGATGAAGAATCTAATTTGAAAGGTCAAAGTGAAAGTGATGATGAATTAAGATATGTGGCTATCAAAGAGGATGATCTTGATAGAGAAATTAGAGAACAAAGAGCTCTAGTTTCCCAAGTTGAAAAGAAATATGATTGGACAATTGATAGTGGTTGTTCACATGACATGACTAGTGATATGAATATATTTATCAAATTTAGGAATCATGATGGAGGTATTGTTATAGTTCGTAACAATGTAGCTATCATATAACAAGAATTGGATCCATCACTCTTGATGGTAAAACTAACACTGATGATGTTTATTTTGTTGATGGATTGAAGCATAATTTGTTGTGTTGGATAGTTGGTGGACAAGGATATCAGTTGCAATTCACTGAGAAGACCTACATTATTAAAGATAGAGATGGTAAGCTGATTGGAATAGGCACAAGACCTAGAGGTAATGTATTTTAGTTGAATCCTATTGAAATGACATGTTTGGTAGCTAAAGTGGACAATAGTTGGTTGTGGATAGAAGATTCTATCACATAAAATTTGATAATATTATAAAGGTTAGTAGTACATTTGTATTCAAAGATTTGCTTAGATTGCAAAGCCTACTAATGTTATTTACAAAGAATGTATTTTGGCCAATAAGAAGAAAGTATCATTTCCTAGTAAGAAGTTCACTACCACGAAGAAGTTGGAGATCACTCACACATATCTAAGTGGTCCTTCAAGAATAAGAAGATTCTATGGTGAAAAGTTATTTATGATTTTAATTGATCATTTTACTAGAATGATGTGGGTAGCATTTCTAAAAAGAGAAATTTGAAGCTTTTGAGAAGTTCAAGATATTTAATAATAGAGTTGAGAATGAATCTGATGTTAAGACAAAGTTTTTGAGGTCAGATAGAGGAGGAGAGTTCACCTCTAGAGAGTTTAACATATTTTGAGAAGAAAATGAAATTAAAAGGAAACTATCTTCACCTAGAACACTTGAGCAGAATGAGATTATTGAAAGAAGAAATAAATTAGTAGCAAAGGAAGCAAGAGTGATGTTGTTTGAGAATTATGTTTCTAAGACATTTTGGAGAGAAGTAGTCACTAAACAGTATACACTTTGAATAGAGTATATATCATAAAAGGTATGAGAAAGACACCTTACGAACTATGATTTGTTCATTGACTATCAGTTAAGTATTTCATAATATTTAGAAGCAAATGTTACATTAAGAGAGATGATGACATTGGTAAGTTTAATCCAAGAAGTGATGAAGGTATGTTTCTTGGCTCTTCATTTAAAAGAAAAGCATACAAATGTTTTAACTATAGAACTAAGACAATATTTGAATGCACAAATTTAAGGATTGATGAAAAGTTTGAAACTAAGGAAAAGATGGTAGATTATAATTTAGATGATGAAGAAGATAATTCTGGAATTGTTAGACAAAATGCATAAGTTTTCTTTGAGACTAATAATAATTTGCAAAATGATGTGTTAACTATTGAGCAAAGAGGAGAGTAGAGGTCTAAACCTAGAGATGAGATAAGCTTTGATATGTTAACTCCTACCCCTAACATGAATCTAATAAAGAACCACCCTCCTAAGCAGATAAATTGAAGCAAATACAAAGGTATGATGATAAGAAATAGAGTAAATGAGGAGATATGTTTGATATCTTAAGTTGAACCTAAGAGCATAGATGAAGCATGTAAAGATGATTATCAGTTTCAAGCAATGAAGGAAGAATTAGATCAAACCATGAAGAATGATACGTGAGAATTAGTTCCTAGATTGAAAGAAAAGAATGTGATAGGAACCAAATGGGTATTCAAAAACAAGATGAATGAGCAAGGTAAACTTGTAAGGAACAAGGATAGACTTGTATGCCAAGGATTTTCATAGCAAGAAGAGATAGAATATGAGGAGAGATATGCACCTATAGCTATAATGGAAGTAGTAAGGATGTTCTTAGCTTATGTAGCAAATAAGAAGTTCAAATTTTATCAAATGGATGTTAAATTAGCCTTCCTGAATGGAGAACTTGAAGAAGAGGTATATGTTGAGTAACATGAAGGTTTTTATTTATAAAAAGATAAAGACATGGTATGTAGACTAAATAAATCCCTATATGGTTTGAAGCAAGAACATAGAACCTAGTATGTAGTGTTGTACAACTATTTGGCAAATCTTGCATTTGCTAAAGGTACGATAGATAGTAACTTGTATTTGAAAGAAATTGAAAATGGTTTGTTGATAATAGTAATATTTGTTGATGAAATCATATTTGGAGATAATGATTAATCAAGTGATAATTTTTATGAAGAAATGAAAAATGAGTTTGAAATGATCATGATAGGAGAAATGAAGATTTTCTTAGGATTGCAAATTGTGTAGAATAGTGATGGTATCTTCATTTCACAATCTAAATACCTAAAGGATTTGTTGAAAAAGTTTGAATTAGAACATTGTAAACCTGTTGGTATACTATGCTAATTGGTCACAAGTTATTCAACAAAGATGAGACACCTAGATCAAAGCTAAAGAAGTACAAATCCATGATTGGATTTTTGCAATATCTAACTCACACTAGACTAGATAAAGAAAATGTAGTTGGGAATGTAGCTAGATTTCAAGTTGATCGTAAGGAGTGTCACTTTGAAGAAATCAAAGGAATATTTAGATATTTGAAAGGAATATTTGACTATGGAATTTGGTATGATAGGTCAAGTGATTTCACTCTATGTGCATATACTAATGTGGACTAGGCAAGCAATATGGATGATAGAAAGAGCACCATTGGTGGATCATTCTTTCCTAGAGGAAGATTGATTTCTTGGATAAGCAAGAAGCAAGATTGTATATCATAGAGTATAGCTAAGGTGGAGTATGTTGCAATGGAAAATAACAATAATGAAGTTATGTGGATGAAGCAAATGTTGAAGGATATCAGAATTGAGTTTGAAAAACCTATTATCATTTACTGTGATAACATAAGTATGGTGAGTATGTCTAAGAATCTTGTATTTAATTCTTAGAATAAGCATATATCTATTAAGTATCATGTGTTGAGAGAGAAAGAAATAGAAAAGGAGATCATATTGGAGTATGTGAGTACTAAAGATATCATATTCTGGATATATTATGAAGCCTTTACCTGAAGATACATTTAAGTACTAGAGAGGTATGCTTGGAGTTATGCCCCCACCTACTTTTGAGTAGATGATGCAGTAAGTGCATCTTTCTAGTGGTACAAAGCACTATTGTTAGACATGATTGAATGATGATGCTTCCCATATGGGGGAGTATCTGTGATGAGCTGAGTCATTGAGGACTCTTCGTAATTGGTCTTGAATAGTGTCTTTGGACACTCAAGGTGGTTGAAGAATTGGAACAATGTATTCATAATTGGTATTTAACAATTGGTAACTTGTGATATTGAGGCCTTTGACATTGATTTTAATGGGGGAGAAGAAATCCAAATTATGAATGGGGAGAGATATCTCTTTAGAGAGATTTAGAAAGATTCATGTAAGGAATCAGGAATATACACCTAATGTATTGTGAGTTGTTTAGTGTGAAGTGAATAACTATTGTTGATCCTAAAGAAGAAGAAGAAGAAGAAGAAGAAGAAGAACAAAGTTGTTAATATAAGCAGAGATATACACCTATTGGGTTGTGAATTATTTAGTGTGCGAACAACTAATGTTGGTCAACAACAACAACAAAATATTGTTTTGGTATTCATGGAACTTAGATGTTTCTCATCTATGTTTCCATCAATACTAAAGGGGAGATTTTTACCATAAATGGTGATGATACTATTTTGGGGGAGTATCCTAAGCATTAAAGAGTATTGACATATTGCATTCATGATTGTGTTTTTCATTGATGTCAACATAGTATGGTTTTTGTAAAGATTGGTTGAATAACAGACAAAGATCTTAGTTGTATAGAAAATGGTTTGATTGTATGGTGATGCACAGTTATGGACATGCTTAGTATAGTGTCTTGATGATGTGGTTCAATGTGCAGAGTCTAAGTCAAAGATGTATGGAAGTTGTACCTAATTTACAAAGAGCACTTCAAAGACAGAGTATTGGGAAAGCAGTTCCTAATATTTGTTTATTATTTTACATCTGAGATGTAGTAAGAAGATTCATAGTGAGGTAATGACGAAGGATAGTTTTTTGGTGACATCAACAATTGTGCAAGCCCTAGTATCACACATGTGAAGTTTTGTATAGATTTTGAGGCAATAATGCTAATGTAATTGTAATTAATTAATTATCTTATTATGATTAATTGGGAAAGCCTCAAGACCAACTCAAGGAATTATTTTGAAGATATAGTATAAAGGAAAGATTTTTTCCTTGTTTGTAATATGTTGTGATCATTGTATGAAGTGTGAAGTGCAAAAAGGAGAAGAGTGTTTGAGGAATGTGTGTAAGCAATCCAAGGGATTATTGGATGCGAGTGTAATGTCCCGTTTAGGACATCTTCAAATTTAACATTCTTATTTTATAATTTGATAATATTTCTTATGTTTCTATATGATATCCTTTTGATTATGTGATATTCAATATATATATATATATATGGATTTTCAAAGGGTTGCCTCTTTTCATAATAATAGTTATAGTATATTAATAATTATATTATATGTTAATAAGGTGTATTATATTAATAACTATTTATTATATATAGATTAATATTAATAATATATGATTATATAATATATTAATAATATATGAATCTTTTTAATTAAATATTATTTTAGTATATAACAAGGATATAATATATTATATTATTGTCATATGGATATGTAATAATTATCTATGGCATATAAATATCTAATATATAATAATATTCATAGATATATTTATATGTATAATTAATACCTACAATTATATAATATTTAATTATAAATTATATAATATAATATATGATTATTATAATATTATAAATTATATCTTAATATAATTATAATATTATCGATTATTAATATTATATACTCTTTATGTATAATTAATTTATATACTGAAATGGGGATATTACAACCATCCCCTTTCGAATTTGCTTGTCCTCAAGCAAAATCATTCACATACAAACTCCTTCATAGATACAAACATGTTTGCACGCCAAAGTCTAAAAGATTTATGAGATGTATATCACATAGTAGATACAAAGTAAACACTTGAACGCATGAAGACACGAAGTAGACACGATGCAGATAGTTGAAGACACGAAGAAAACACGATGCAAACACATAAGACACACATTATGCATTTCCATAATTGTGAACCTACAACAAAAAAAACCATTAGTACACATTATATATATAAATCAATCTCCTCACAAGGTGGTTATAGTCTCATCATTTCCTAAATATGGGAGGAGGAACCATAATAGGGTGCCCTATTACCCAACCAATGGGCCTCACTGTTCTCCCTCATTATTGTTACCTTCCTTCGATCATCATTTCCAAGAAGGTGCCTTTGTATGATGTAGCCTGAGATGTCCCATCATCGAGGCCTTACCCAGTACTCATAGGCTTTATCCGGTACCTCGCATGATGTCCCACACTCCATTCCACCACAGGCCTTATCTCAACTTGGAGAATCATGATCTTAAGGTGATTCTATCAACTATTTTCCAATAAGAAGTCTTTTAAAGCATAATCTTTGAAATATCAGATAGTTAATCTTATCATTCAATTATAGGAGGAGAAACCATAATGGGATGCCCTGTTACCCAATCAGTGGGCCTCACCATTCTCCCTCATTATCATTACCTCTCTCCAATCATCATTCCCAAGAAGGTGCCTTTGTATGATGTGCCTTGGGATATCCCATCACCGTAGGCCTTACCTAGTACCCGTAGGCTTTATAATATAATGGAAAATATATAGCAACTCCAAGAAATGATGAATATTATTAAGGTTTTGAGAATAATGATCTTATTTCCTAAATGGAGGAACCAGAGACATTATAGTGGTATCGGAGTAGTTTATCCTGCCACCCTGAAGGATCAAATTTGTGCATTAAAATGTTTCTCATACTAGAGATTTTATCAGAGATGAACTTTCAGAAAATTATATAGACAATTTGGTTGACGGTAAATTAAATCCTTGGTTGTAAGGAGTATCTAGAGTATATGGCAATTTACACCATACCTACAGGAATTAATTGAGCGCACATATATTAAATGATTGAAGACATTATTAAAAACATTACATCATATCAGTTATCGCTGTCGTGAGACATAGTTCATATTGAATACCGAAGTCACGATATTTGCTAAACCATAGATTAATTTATTCAAAGGTGATTTTCACACAGTTGCGTGTCTCTAAAGTTTGATAATTTATATAGAATAAATTATAATTATTCTAAGTTACAAATATAAAATGTTATATATTATACAATTATAAATATTAATTATATATATGAATATGTGAATATTATTATAAATATATATATATATATAATTAATATATACATATATATCAACTATTTTATGTGCTATAGTATATGACATTATTCCTATATTAAAATAATATTATTATAAATAATTAAAGTGATTCATATGTAATATATAATAATAAATAATGAATATAATAATATATAATCATATATAATTGATATTAATATATATTATTAATATGTAGTCATATATAATTAATATTTGAATAGGCACACCTCTATAAAATATATTGATATATATATATATATATATATATATGGTATATCTTAGGCTAAGGTAATCATCATACGAAATATTATAAAATGTATATCGTTCAAGAGGAAATTATTTAATGTCCTGAAACGGGACATTACAGCGAGTTTCATCATTTGGTTACAAGTTGAGAAGGAGTAGAGGTCCAGTTGGCATGGCAAAAGAAGAGGAAAGAAGTACATTTTATTTCTATTATTTTGTAAGGAATAATACAAAGATCATTTGGATAGTGGGTTCATTGGTCTCTCCCTTGAAGTTGTTTGGATAGTGGGTCCAGCTATCTTCCACAACTCCTAACAAGGTTGGAATCTCCTAACATGGATTTAAAGTCTCCTAACAGGGACTCATATGTACTGAATATATTCATAGACTCCTAACAGGGTCCATTCTCTAACAAGGAACATTTATATTAGCACATCATCTTGTGGGAACCATCCCCACTAGGATTTTCCCTTTGATCAATGATTTTCTTAGTTAACATATCTAGTGTTATTGTGTATAAGTATCTTATTGTGGTTTTTTATTATATTTCTCATATGGTTAAAGTTTAATAAGGTTGATAATTGTGATATTAGTTGGATAACTGATTCACCACCCACCTCTTAATTATAATTGTGGACTATATTCTAATATAAATTCTGGTGAAATATTCAATTTAGCAAGCAACTCCACTTCATCGACATTTCTAGAATCATGCTTTTTCACTATCTTGCATGGTCCAAACTTCTTCATCTTTAGCTTATTATATGTACCCACTAGAAAATGCTCTTTTCACAAATGAACCATGACATCATCTTCAATATAAAATTCCTTATACCTCATTTTTATGTCTTTCTTAGCCTTATACTATGTATTCATCTTGATAATGTGTTTCCTCACCTCGTCATGATATTCTTCAAATGTTTAGCAAATTCTTCTACATCAGTACTACTTATCTCTCCTTTATCCAATTGCCTCAACTCAAAAGAATTTTTGGGACTAGTCTAGTATATAATCTTGAATGGTAATTTACTAGTACTCTTGTTAATAGAATTATTATATGAAAATTCCACCAGTGGTAAAGTTATATCCCATCCTTTTAACTTGTCTCCAACCAAACATCTCATCAAATTTCCCAAACTATGATTCACAACTTCTGTCTACCCATCAGTCTGTGGATGATGTGATGAACTAAGTTTCAAATATGTCTTCAATTTCTTCAATAATGTATGCCAAATATACCAAACAAATTTGGTATCACAATCTAAAACTATACTCTTTGGCAGACCATGTAGTCTCACCACTTCTATGAAAAATAACTCTGCCACATAAACAACATCACTAGTATTTTTGTAGAGAACTAAATGTACCATCTTTGAAAACCTCTCAACCACCACAAAAATAGAAGCATTCCCTTGTTGAATCCTTATTAATCTAAGAACAAAATCCATGCTAACATCTTGCCATGGCTTCTCTAGTATAGGTAATGGCTAATACAATCTAGTATTCTACTTCATGCCTTTTTCCATCTAACATACTCTGCAACTCTGTATAAACTTCTTCACATCTTGCTACAAATATGGCCAATAATAGTTCTCATCAACCAAGGAAATGGTTTTATCTCTATCAAAGTGTCTAGCCAATCCTCTATTATGCTTCTCCTTGATGAGACTCTCTCTCATTGAACTTCTTGGAATTCACAACTAGCTTCCTTTGAACAACATACCATCTTGGATTATGAAATCCAACCACTTTGTCCTTTCTAAGGTAAAAGGTTTTGTACAAACTTTTCATGCTTCACCAAAATTAGGATCCTCTAGATACATATTATTGCTCATTCTTTGAACCCAACCACCTCAATTTACATCTTTGTTAGAAAAATTTATCTTCTACTAAGAGCATTTTTCACTTTGTTAGACTTCTTACTCCTATGTTTCAAAAATATATATATAACTCTACAAAAACTCAACCCACTTCAAATGCCTTTGGTTCAACTTTCCTTGATTATTCAAATATTGAAAACCTTGATGACCAATATATAAAAAAAAACTCCTTAGGAAGAAGATATTGTCTCCAATTTTCAATGTTTGAACAATAGCATAAAATTCCTAATCATATACATAATATTTTCTTTTATCATCATTCAACTTCTCACTAAAATTAGCAACAGGTCTACCTTCTTGGCTCAAAACAACTCCTATTGTAGTGCCACTAGCATCCTAATCTACTTGAAACACCTTGTTAAAATATGCAACTACTAAAATAGGTTTTGTAACTTTCTATTTCAATATATTAAAACTCTTATCTACTCCTATAGTCCACTTAAGTTCTTTTTGATCTTTTCTCATTGTTCTAGTCAAGGGTCCACAAATATTGCTAAACCTCTTATGAACTTTCTATAAAAACTAGCCAATCCATGAGAAGATCTTACCTCTATAGAAATCTTTGGAGAAGGCCATTCAAGGATAGTCTTCACTTTCTCTAGGTCCATTTTTAGACCTTCTACTGAAACTACAAATCCCAAGAACACCAACTCCTTCTTCTCAAAATCGCACTTCTTTAGGTTTATTAGCAACTTTTATTCACTCAACTTATTAAACACCTTTCAAATATGCATCAAATGCTCCTCCAATGGCTTGATATTGTCTTAGTTTTATGGTTAAGACATATTTAAGCTTTTATTCTCATTGAATAACTAAGAAACATACCTTCTTCACTTCTTGGAATAAACTTACCAACATCATCATCTCTCTTTATGTAACACTTGTTTCCAAAGATTTTTGAAATATTTTATTGAAGGTGCATGACCAAACCATAATTCACAAGGAGTCTTATTCATACCTTTTATGATCTATACTCTATTCATGGTGTGCACTACTATATTGACTACTTCTCTCCAAAATGTCTTGGATACATCATTCTCAAACATCATTTCTCTTGTTGCCTCTAACATTGATCTATTTCTTCTTTCAATCATTACATTCTGCTTAGGGGTCTTTGGTGAAGATAACTATCTCTTGACTCCATTCTCTTCACAAAACATGTTAAACTCTCCTCCTCTATCTAATCTCAAACATTTAATCTTAACACTAGTTTCATTCTCAACTCTATTCTTAAATATATTGAACTTCGCAAATGCTTCAGATTTCTCTTTAAAAAATGCTACCCACATCATTCTAGTGAATTCATCAACAAAAATCATAAAATTCCTTTCTTGATAGAATCCTCTTGTCTTGGTAAGGCCATTCAAATTTGTATGAAAAATCTCCATCTTTTTTGTAGTAGTGAACTTTTTACTGGGAAATGATACCTTATTCTTCTTAGCCATGATAAATTCTTTGCAAACAAAATTAGTAGGCTTCATTATCTTAGGAAAATCTCTAACTACAAATGTGCTACTAACCTTCACAATTTTATCAAACTTTATATGAAAAACCCTTACCAAACATGGCATCTCAGTAGGATTCAACTAAAATACATTACCTCTAGATCTTGTACCTATTCCAATTAGCTTACCATCATTATCATTGATAATACAAGTCTTTTCTATGAATTGAAACTAGTAACCTTTATCTAGCAATTGTCCAACACTCAACAAGTTATGTTTTAAATAATCAACAAAGTAAACATCATTAGGGTTAATCTTTCCATCAAAAGTAATAGATCATATCCTTGTGATGTGATAGGCTACATTGTTTCCAACTCTAACAATACCTCCATCATGGTTTCTAAATTTAATAGACCTATTCATATCACCAGTGATGTGATGTGAAATGTTGGAAATGGAAAGAAGTAATTGAGAGGGAGGATTTAATTAGTTACTACAAAAGAAAATCCAATTTCCTTTTAGATTTCAACATAATATAAAAGCAAATTGTGTTGTAACTTGGTTAACACTAAATATACTACTATCACTCGGTTAGCACGGAGATAATTAGATCTTAAGATATTAATGTGATTATCCTTTATTAACTTAGTTGTAGAAACATAAAGGAAATAATACAAACATAAGATACACCAAGATTTAATGTACAAACCCAATTTGGGGAAACCACCAATTGCAACTAGTTACTATTTTTCACTCTTCTAAAGTAAGCCTTGTTAAGACCAATTCTGTTAAAGGTTACAAACCACATTGTTAGGTGTGACCCTATTAGTTCACCTTATTAGGAGTGGCCTTGTTAGAGATCTTTAGACACTTCCATCTAAAAATTCCACCTTGTTAGAGGATTTGTTGAATAGTTGTTAGGCTAACTCTATTAGGAGATTTGATTCACTACTACAATTATTAGAGAGTAACAATTTGACTTGACCTGATTGCTAATGCAAATGAATTTTTTGATTTAGATCTTAGTTCTATCTTGATTACTTGATCCTCATCGATCAAAATGTTCTTTTCATCTCAGTCAACTTGGATACTCTATCCTCTACAGATATCCTTCGAATTCACTTCCTTAATTCATCTTTTTCAATTCCATAATTCAATCCTCAACTTGACCTTTCATATATATGATTCACCTTGTCAAGTTGGATTAAACATTCATTTAATCAAATAGTTTTTATCCCTTTAGTCAGATTTTATTAATCAATAAATTTATCAGACTAAATATGTTGACAGACAGCTAATGTAGAATTGAGTACTTAGTCAATATAGAGGATCCCTTCGTTAATCGAGCCAACTCAATTAGAACTTGAGTTCTAATGTTAACCGATGCAACTTGGTTAATACTAACTTTTCTAACTTTCCTTTAATAGCTAACTAAACTTGGTCAATGGAGACTTTGCTTCATTAACTAACTAAGCTTTGTCAATACTATCTCTGAACTTGGTTATAATTGAATGCTTATCATATACAAGAAACTACCTTAGATGCTCAAGTGAGCTTGACTATCAGTGACTACTCAGTAAAGTCTTGACATTTTGTGTAACATCAAAGACAACATACAATTGAATAATTATTTTCAACAATATCCCTCTTTGGCATTGATGGCAACACAACATGTCATAATATAAAGAAATTTTAGAGCAAAATAGAAGTAAGGATAATATCCTTAGTTTCATTCTAATTCGTACCCATGAAAACTCCCTCTATTAGTGAGAACTCCTTTTGACATCAATCTCTCTCTTTGGAATGATTTTCTTTGACTAAGATCTCTCCCTCTGACTTACTGATCTCTTCTTATGCAAAACGAACTTGCTGAAATAAAATTTCTCTAATATGATAGCAAGCTCTCCCTCTTTGACATATCATGCTAAAGAAAAAAATCAATATATTTTCCATGTACCTAATGTACTAATTCATATACCATTTTCTCTAACAATACTACATCAACTTGACTGATCTTCAAAATTCTTGGTTGATGCATCACTATACTTTGTTTAGTGAGCTTTAGATATTGGAATGACCCCTAGCTTACCTCTTAGATATGAAAATGCATTCTTAAGTAATGGCTTGGTGAATATGTCTGCAATTTGTTCCTTTGTATTCAAATATTCAAATCTAACCTCTTTATCTTGCACTAATTCTCTTAGAAAATGATACTTCATTGCAATGTGCCTTGTCTTGGTATGCATCACTAGATTCTTGGATATGTTGATTAGACTGGTATTATCACAGAAGACAACTATTGGATCCTTTTTTTCTTCCTCCATACCTAACAATATTTTTTTGAACCAAATGATGTTGGAACAATTAATTGATGTTGAAACATATTTTTTCTGTGTTGTGGACTGAGAGATGCAACGTTGTTTCTTTCTTATCCAAGACACTAGCAGCTTTCCAATAAAGAATGCTCCACCACTAGTGTTTTTCCTATCATCAATATTTCCTACCCAATTAGTATCAATGAAGGATTTCAATGCAAATTTCCCTCCTTTCTTATACCACAAACCATAGTCTTTAGTACCTTTTAGATACATCATAATTCTTTTTATTTCTATCATATGATTTTCCTTTGGATTAGCACAAAATCTTGCCACCATACCAACTGCTAATGTAATATCAGGTCTTGTGTGTACAACATACTAAAAAAATTTAATCATTGTTCTATATGTATCTTGATATACCTCTTTGGAATCATCATTTTTGGAAAGCTTATGTCCAGTAGACATAGGTGTTCCAACTAGTCTAGAATCTTCCATTCCAGATTTCTCCAATATCTCCTTTGAGTGCAACTCAACTTCTTCTAATTTAGACTTGGTTAGAACCATTTCTAACTTGGTTTGCACTAGTTAAAACTTTGTTTCCTCTATCTATGACTTGGTTCCCATAGTCTATAACTCAAGTTCCTCTTTCTAAGGTAGAAAATGTGTAGTTTCAGTGAAGTCTAGGTAGAACAAATTATCTTTTGTTTGATTGATAGTCCCAACTAGATTTCATTTCCAATCTAGTGGCTTGGCCTTTCCATTCATGAATTTTACCTTGAATCCAATTTTTTTTAACTATTCCACACTAAGTAGATTTTGTTTAATTCCTTCAACCCAATAAGCATAGTCACTTCTGATTTTATCAGTCGATGTATTTTAACCTTTTCCTTTTACATAACAAGGTTCATCATTTCCTAATCTAACACTCCCACCATCATAGTGTTCCAAGTGCTCAAAATTTGATTCATCACCAATCATGTGGTGACAACAACCACTATCAATAATCCATGTGGCATTCTTGCTAATATGAGAAACGAGGGTCATCTTATCATTTTCATCATCTTATTCATCTTTAATAACAATGTAAGCCATTTCATATTCATCACTACTATCAGAGTATTTAGCCATGTAATAAGATTTCTTACCTCTATCCTTGTAGTCTTTGTAGCTTTTGAAATCTTTCTTTCCTTTGTATTTTTCATACTTCTTTTTTTCTTTTTCATTCTTTGTTTGGACACCTTGTAGCAATGTGACCAACTTTTTCACAAGAAAAATAGATTAGGGATATTTTACCTTTGTACTTCCCTTTTCCTTTAGGGAATCTTCTTGCAAGTAGGCTTTAATGACTTCAAGGTCATTATTATAATTATCTTACTCTTTATTGTCAAAATTTTTACTTTAATATTTTCCAACTTTCTTCTTGAGTGATAGTTTAGCTTGTAATGCAGACTCAATGCTACTAGATTTAGGAACATAGTTATCAAAGTTATCTAACTCAAAGGCTATCAACCTTCCCACTAGTGCATCCAAAGTTATATCATTTTTGGGATACATCTCATTTCTTGAATAGTTGAAACTCTAATTGCTAACCACTATCACATCATCTATTTTCCTTCTTGTGGCTCTGATTGCACTTATACTTGCTTTTATTATTTCATTGTATTGTGCAATGTTTTCATCTTCTCTCATTTTCATTTGATCAAACTAACCTCTTAGAATTTCTACCTTAGCTCTCCTCACATTTTCATATCCTTCATAGATATTTTTCATCTTGATCCACATTTCATGAGCAGTAAGATAATCTTTGACTCCATCAAATTCAACATAAGTGCTAGTAGAAGCAATGTCAATCATCATTATGTTGTGATTCTTCTTTTCCATAATTTTTTCCAAAACAAAGGTCCAACAAGTGCCACATACTTGTTCTCTAGGTATTTTAGGCCTATGTCTTCAATAGTTGCCAAATGTAGATTATGAGCTTCTGCCATGCTTGAAAATTATCTTTGTTCAACTTAAGAATTTCCCTTCTATAAGACATCCTGATCTTTAGCTTAGGTCCTTGAAACCTTATCTGCAAGACCTAATAGCTCTTATACCAATTGTTGGAAATGGAAAGGAGTAACTGAATCGGGAGGAGTGAATAAGTTACTACAAAAACAAATCCAAGAACCTTTTAGATGTCAACACAATATGAAATCAAATCCTATTGTAACTAAGTTAACACGAAATATTCTATTGTAACTTAATTAACACTAAATATACTACTATCACTTGGTTAGAAAAGAGATAATTAGATCTTAAGATATTAATGTGATTAGCCTTTATTACCTTAGTTGCAGAAACATAAAGGAAATAAAATGAACACAAGAGATACCAAGATTCAACATGGAAACCCAATTCGGGAAAACTATGAATTTCAACTAGTTATTATTTTTCACTCTTATGAAGTGAGACCTATTAGGAGCCAACCCTATTAAAGGTTACAAAAAACATTGTTAGGTGTGACCCTATTAGAAGATTTAATTCACCCTATTAGGAGTGGTGTTGTTAGAGGTCTTCAAACACTTCAATCTAGAAATACCACCTTGTTAGAGAATTTGTTAAATAGTTGTTAGGATAACTCTATTAGGAGATTTAATTCACTACTACTATTATTAGAAAGTAACAATGACTTGACCTAATTTCTAATGCAACTAACTTTGCTAATTTAGATCTCAATTCTAGCTTGATTACTTGATCCTCTTGGATTAGAATATTCTCTGTAGCATGGTAAACTCGAATACTCTAACCCCTATAAATATCCTTTAAATTCACTTCCTTAATTCATCTTGTTTAATTCTACACTTCAATCTTCAACTTAAACTTTCATATGTATGATTCATCTTGTCAAGTTGGCTTGAATACTCTTTTAATCAAACAATTTCATCCCTTAAGTAGGCTTTTATTAACCAATAAATTTATTACACTAAATATGCTAACATATAGCTAATATAGAATTGAGTACTCAGTCAACATAAAGGATCTCTTCATTAACCAACCCAACTTGGTTAGAACAAAAGTTCTAATGTTAACCAACCCAACTCAATCAATACTGACTTTGTTGACTTTCCTTTTTATAATTGATTAAACTCACTCAATACAGACTTCACTTCATTAACTATCTGAGCTTGGTAAATATTTTCTTTGAACTTGGTTATAACTAAATGGTTGACATATATAGGAAATTGCCTTTAATGCCCAAGTGAGCTCAGCTATCACTGACTACTCGATAAAGGCTTGAGATTTTGTGTAATGTCAAAGACAACATACAATTCAACAATTATTTTTAACAATGAACGTCCATTGTCTATTATCTAATCAAATTTATTTTCATCTTGGGAAACTAGAGCTTTTCCTTCTCAAATTTCTATGTCAACATCATCTTCCTTAATGGAAACATATCCTAGCTCATCATCACTCTCACTCTTAACTCTTTCCTTAGATTCCTCATCTTCATTTGCATACAAACAATGTTTGGGTCTTCTAAGCTTAAAATTTCCTTTATAAATTTTCTCCCTTTTAGGACACTTAGATGCATAATGACCAAATTCATTACAAGTCCAAAATTTAAAGATTCTCTTACCATTTGGCTCTCTTCTTACAAGAAGAGCTATACCTTCTTCAATCTTTCTATCTTCTCCAAATCTAGTTCTACTACTACTAGGAAAATCTCAATAAGTTCTTGCACTTCTAGATAATCATGAATGAACACTTAAGGCACTAAAATTTGTCCTCACTCTTTTCAATTCTCCAAACCATCTCAAACCATCTTCTACTACTTCCAATCTGACATAGACAAGGGTGAATAAGTAGGGGCAAGGCTCACCCAATTATCCAAAGCACCCTACAAGAGTTAACACAATGGAAGCAAACACAAAGAACAACAACCAAAGGAGGAAGAGAGCCAAACACTATTAATGATTCATCAAAACATCTTCATACATGCCCAGCTGTGAAGCCTTCTAGGTTACAACCAATTACAAATATACAACTTCTAGATCCATGATCTAGCTTTTAAATTCACATTTCCAGACACATATGCATTCCTTTTTTTCCAACTCTCTAAATTTTTCCCTAACTATAAGCCTAAACCCCTACATAATTGCCAAAATGGCTTACATAACATTTTAGAACATTACATAAGAGGAAGGTCAACCCAACAATGGTCTAGACACATCCCAAGAAAAGATCTTAGCATAAATGTCACAAATGAAATAAATCCCACAAGTCAACTCATAGAAATCACTTCCAAAAGTTGATAGTCAGCATTCACTAGATAACTCGGCCTTAATTAGAAACTAGCAACTTGACATGAACTAGAAACTAGCAACTCGGCATGAACTGGAAACTAGCAACTTGGCATGAACTAGAAACTGGCAATTTGGCATGAATTGGAAACTAGCAACTTGACATCAACTAGAAGTTGGCAATTTGACATGAACTAGAAACTGACAACTTGGTATGAACTAGAAACTAGCAACTCAACATGAACTGGAATATGGCAACTTGGCATGCACTAGAAACTAGCAACTCAGCATGAACTAGAAACTGACAACTCGGCATGAACTAGAAATTGACAACTCAACATCAACAATCAGAATGAACTAAAGTGCAGGACTACAAGAAAACCTAGGATGCTCCTACATCATACAACTAGGGTTGGACAAATGATTCTCTTGAATCATGCAAGTGTCACAACCTAAGCCGAATCCTACTCAGATTGAGAAATCCATGTAGCATCTTCAACTGGTCTATTCTTCCACTTCACCAAATATTCATAGTAATATTTCCCTCTTATACTCTTAACAATTGTTTGATCCAAAATTTGTTCAATGTCTTCAACCTTCTTCTTAGGATAATCATTAGGTACAACAACTTTATCATTTGACTCATGATACTTATACAAATCAGTAACATTGAATATAGGAGATATATCCATGTCATCAAGTAACTCAACTTCATAAGCATTACCATTGTCAAACTTCTTCAAGATCTTACAAGGTCCAAATTTCTTCATCTTTGGTTTACTATATGTTCCAACTAGGAATCTTCCTTTCTTCAGATGAACCATCATGTCATCACCAACTTGAAAATCATGGTGTCTTCTAGACTGATCAGCATTCTCCTTATACTTCTGATTACTTTGTTCCAACTTCAACTTCACTTCCTTATGCAAAGATTTCATAAAATTAGCAAATTCTTCTCCTGCAACGCTTCTCTTTTCTTCACCAGCAACATCTCTCAAATCTAATATACCTCTAGGATGCATTCCAGTAACAATGTCAAAAGGTGTCTTCCTTGTACTCCTATTCACAAAATTATTATATGCAAATTCAGCTTGTGCCAATACCATCTCCCAATTACTTGGCTTATTCCCAACTAAACATCTTAGAAAATTGCCCAAGCTTCTATTTACAATATCTATCTATCCATCTATCTATGGATGGAATGTAGAACTAAACTTCAACTTAGTACCCATCTTCTTCCACAAAGTCTTCCAAAAGTAACCAACAAATTTACTATCATTGTCAAAAATAATACTTCTTGGTAATCCATGCAATCTCACAATCTCTTTAAAGAAAAGTTTAGCAACATGCTCAACATTATATGTCTTCTTGCAAGGTAAGAAATGATCCATCTTAGAAAATCTATCCACTACAAAAAATATAGAATCATACCTCTTCATTGTCTTAGGCAATCCAAGAACAAAATACATACTAATGTTAGTCCAAGGTTTCTCAAGAACAGTAATAGGTGTATACAAACTAGAATTTTGACTCACCTCTTTTGCAACTTGAAAAACTCCACAACTCTTTACAAATTTCTGAACATCCTTATACATTTGTGGCCAGTAATACTTCTTTTTTAGCAAACTCGATGTCTTATCAATTCCAAAATGTCCAACTAATCCACCACTATACTTTTCCTTAATCAGATTCAACCTCATAGGACTTTTAGGAATACACAACTAAATACCTTTGGACAACATACATTCTTGAATGAAATATTCATCATACTTAATTATGTGTTCTATCAAATTTGGTGCTCTACACTCTCTCCATGCCTCATAAAAATCAGGATTAGCATCATACAATTCTTTCATTTCATCAAAACCAAGAACTTCAACCTTCATTTCAGTCAACAAAGAATGTCTTCTACTTAATGCATCAACAAATCTATTAGTAACTCCACTCTTATGCTTGATCACAAATATAAAACTCTACAAGTACTTAACCCACTTCATATGTCTTTGATTCAATTTATGTTGACTTCCCAAGTATTGTAAATCTTTATGATTAGTATATAGCACAAACTCTTTAGGAATCAAATAATGTCTCCACTTCTTCAAAGTTTGAACAATAGCATAAAATTCTTGATCATAAACAAAATATTTCCTTTTAGCATCATTCAACTTTTCACTAAAGAAAGAAATGGGTTTACCTTCTTGACTTAATACAACTCCTATTGCATTACCATTTGCATCACATTCAACTTGAAATACTTTGTTGAAATCAAGTAAAGCCAATATAGGTAATTCAGCAACCTTTTGTTTCAAAGTCTCAAAACTCTTATTAGCTCCATGTGTCCACTTGAATTTCTTTTTATCTCCTCTCATTGTTTCAATCATAGCTTTACAATCAACACTAAATTTTTTTTATAAACTTTCTATAAAAACTAGCCAAACCATAAAATGATCTTACCTCACCCACATTATATTCCAAAATTGCTTTAACCTTCTTAGGATCCATCTTCAATCCATCAGTTGAAATCACAAATCCCAAATACACAATCTCCTCTTGCATAAAAGAACACTTTTTCAAATTAATCAGCAACTTTTCCTCTTTCAACCTCTACAATACTTGTCTAATATGCTCAAGATGTTCTTCCTTAGTCTTGCTAAATATCAAAATATCATTCAAATAAACAATCACAAACTTACCCAAGAATCTTTTTAGAACTTCATTCATCAACCTCATGAAAGTACTAGGTGCATTAGTCAAACCAAAAGGCATAACCAACCATTCATACAAACCATCTTTTGTCTTGAAAGCAGTCTTCCATTCATCACCTTCTTTGATTTTGATCTGATGATAGCCACTTTTCAAATCAATCTTGATAAAATACTTTGCTCCACTCAAATAATCCATTATGTCATCCATCCTTGGAATAGGAAACCTATATTTCACTATGATTTTGTTAATAGCTCTAAAATCAGTACACATTCTCCATTCTTCATTTCTTTTAGGTGCTAACATAGTAGGTATAGCACATGGACTCAAGATTTCTCTAATCAAACCCTTTTGCAACAACTCATGTACTTGTCTATTAAATTCTTCAATCTCTATAGGTGTCAATCTATATGGTGCTTTGTTCGGAAAACTAGCTCTAGGAATTAGATCCATACAATGACTTATGCTTCTTACTGGAGGTAAACCATTAGGAATATCATCAGCAATAATGTCTTTATACTCATTCAACAATTCTATAATTTCTACTAGTACTCATCCATCACTATCTACTATCACTCGATCATTACTAGCTTCTGTTGCTTGGTCATTACTACTAACACTCAGTCCTCTAGGAACTATGGAAAAATAGACTTGATTCTTTTTCATTTCCTTTTCAAATTGTTTCCCATTAACCATGCAAATTTTTATAGTAGTACAATTAACCTCATTTGGACTTGCAATCAAAGGCAACAATATTTATTTCTTCTCATTGACTCAAAGAGCATATTGATTCAATCTTCCATCATGTACAACATATGTATCATATTTCCAAGGTCTACCTAACAAAATATGACAACAATCCATGGGCATAATATCACACAAAACTTCATCAAAGTAATGTCCAATTTTGAACTTCACAAGGCATTGCTCACTTACCAATATCTTATGTTCATCTTTGATCCATGAAACGTGATAGGTTTTGGAATGTTTCAATCTCTACAACTTCAACTTGGTAACTAGCTTTTCTAATGCTAGATTTGTAGAACTTCCACTGTCAATGATCACTTTGCAACATTTTCCAGCCATCTTACATCTTGTCTTGAAAAGACTTCTCCTTAAAACGGGTTCCTCATCACTTCCCTTATTACATAAGGTTCTTCTCACCATTAGATTTTCTCCAGCCTGAAGTCCACTTGGTGAACCCTCATCATCTTCTTGAATCAAAACATTTCTATTACCTTGCCCACTTTCATAGGAGCTACATTCAAAAGATCGATATCCCTCTTTACCACATCTAAAACAATTACCATGAAATACACCTCTAGAATAGGAATTACCTCTTCCTCAATAAGAATTAGTGCCTCCTTGGTAAGAATTACCACTTATCCATTCGGTCTTTCCTTTTTCATCATTCTTCCATTCAGATTTTCCTTTATCCTATACAAAATTGTTAGATTTGCCACTTTCTCCATATGATCTACCTCTACCTCTTTGTCTTTATTCACGTTTCTTTGTCAAGATCTCCTCAGCTTTCAAGGAATATTGATATGCTTCTTCTACACTTTCCAACTTCACAAAGCTTATTTCATCCTGAATTTTAGACCTCAATCTATTAATGTACCTTGCAATTTTTTCAGCATCATCATCCACATGTCTAGATCTAATGTCCAATCTATAGAATTTTTCAGTATATTCTTTCATAGTCATGTCTTTTTGTTTCAAATTTTGCATCTTTCTCAACAACCTAACTTGGTAATCAGTAGGAAGGAATTGTTTCTTTACCTTGTTCACCATCTTTGGCCAAGTTCTAATCTTCTCTTTTCCTCTCCTTTGTTTATCAGTTTGCAAGTGCTCCCACCATAGTGATGCATGACCTTTCAACCTAGTGACTACAATCTTCACCTTTCTATCGTCAAGAGTGTTTTGATACTCAAAGAACTTCTCCATATCAGAGATCTAATCCAACACAACATTGGTATCCAATTTTCTATCATAAGGAACAACTTATATAGTAGGCTTTGAATTTACCCTAGACAACAATCGCAATAATCTTTCCTCATCTTGATCTTCTTCAAGTTTTGGATTATGGTTTGGTGTTGATGCTTCATCATCACTTACATCATCAAGTTGTGCTCTCTCCTTTGGGTTGTCTCCACAACATCCAATCTAGCTACAATTTGTCTCAACTGATCCAATATAGCATCATTGACATTTCTTCTACCATGAACCATCTTTACAAATTAGGTTCCTGCAAGATCATAATCCTCTACAAGTTATAGGTCAAATCCATAGATCTACTACCCTACAACCAAATCTAAATCATGGCTCTACATGATCCAATCTCCACAGGGATGAACCTCAAGCTTTGATACCAACTGACATAGACAAGGTTGAATAACTAGGGCCAAAGGCTCACCCAGCTATCCAAACCACCTTGCAAGAGTTAACACAATGGAAGCAAACACAAAGTATAGAAACCAAAGGAGGAAGAGAGCCAAACACTTTTATTACTTCATCAAAACATCTTCATACATGCCCAGCTATAAGGCCTTTTGGGTTATGGCCAATTACAAATATAAAACTTCCAGATCCATGATCTGGCTTTTAAATTTTTCATTTCTAGACACATATGCATTCCTTTTTTTTCCAACTCTCTAAATTCTGCCCTAACTCTAAGCCTAAACACCTATTTATACTTGCCAAAACAACTTACATAAAATTATAGAACATTACATAAGAGGAAGGCCAACCCAACAACGGTTTGGACACATCCCAAGAAAAGATCTTAACATAAATGTAGCAAACGAAATAAATCCTACAAGTTGGCTTGCAAAAATCACATCCAAAAGCTGACGCTAGGCATTCAGTAGATAATTTAGCCTCAATTAGAAGTTGGCAACTCAACATGAACTATAAATTGGCAACTCGACATGAACTAGAAGCTGGCAACTTGGCATGAACTGGAAACTGGCAACTCAGCATGAATTGGAAACTGGCAACTCAGCATCAATTGTCAGAAAGAAAAAAAGTACAAGATTACAAGGAAACCTAGGATGCTCCTACAATACAATCTTCCAAGTATGGTTTCCCTAGTAAACTTCTTAGTACAGGGTATCTATGCTACTTGCTTGAATGGTGGTGTCAAATTTTTCAATACAAATTCATCTTCTTCATTGGATCCACCATATGACTTAATTCCTACAATAATCTTAGATATTCTACCAACATGGCTTCTTAGAGATTCACCTTCCATCATTTTAGCATCTTGAAATGAGTATATCAAATTTTGTAATCTTATCATTTTTGTATGTGTATCCCCTTAAAAATTAGATTCTAAAGATTTCAAAATTTTATGACATGTTTCTAATGTATTTACTTGACTGTATTCATTCTTGGGAAGTGTTCATAGTAATGATTTTGTAGCTCTCTTATTGCACAAGAAAAAAACTCTTTCTACTTCACTACATTTTTGAAGCTTAGCTTCTTCCACAATATTTTTTTTTCCTTCATCAAAAGACAATATCCTAGACCCATATATAATAAATAAGTCTTCATCTTCTCTTTCTAGTTGTCATAGTTAAACTCATCAAAATTAAGACTATATTTTTAGAAGTGACTCACCATTGATCTCCCAAAGTTATTAAGTGTTCCCTTCAAGGACTTGATGCTCTAATAAAATTTTTTAGAGTTGGGTTATTGTTGCACCAAAGGATCAATTTATCAATGCCCGATATATCCACTCAACTTATAGTACATAGGATGTAGTTAAGCCCTTGTCACAAATCCTGAGGGGAGCGATGAACAAATTTCCAACAGTCTTCCGACATACTTTGCTAGTAGAAGTTCTTTCCTTCTTTCTTCTTTTATAGGTTCATCTTTAAATTTTATCTATTTATTTTAGGTTATTATTTAGGTTCTTGCTCAGCATTATTTTCTTGATATTTTGCATCATTCTATTGTTTCTTAGCTTCCATAGTCTGCTACTCAAAAATATATTGTTGCAACTCAGTATTCACATTTTGTTGCTAATTTGTATCTTTGTTCTCTTGTTTAGGTAGGGTCCTAGGAGCACCTTCATTCACATATATGAATGTGCTATAATCTTTGGGTTTTTTTTTTCTTTCAACTTCATTCTTTTATGCATATTCATCAACTTTTATATTTACACTTTCTACAACTTTGTTAGTGTTAGAATTCAAACACTTATAATATTTTCTCTTGGTGGAATATCATATTGATGTCTTCATCACTTTTAGCATCAATTTTTCAATTTCTATTATCCTTTACTATATAACATTTCCTTCCAAAAACATTAAAATACTTCACATTAGGTGCATATCTATACCACAACTCAAAGGGTGTAACATTTGTACCTTTCTTGACTTGCACTTTGCTCAAAGTATAAAATTTTTGTACTTACATCTCTACAATATTTTTTGATACATTTTTCTACATCATCGGTGTTCTAGCATAGTCCATGATTGATCTATTTCTCCCTTTAATTATTCCATTTTGGGGAGATGTCCTAGGTGTTGATAAATGCCTTTTGATTCCTCTATCATTGCAGAATATATTGAATTCATTAGAGATGAATTCTTCACCTCTATCATAACTCAAACACTTCAGACACTCACCTATTTCTTTTTTTAACTCTGGTCAAATACCACTTAAACAATTGAAACACATGAGATTTTTCTTTAATAAATATCATATTCATCATCCTAGAATTTTCATCAACAAATAAAATGAAATAATTTTCTCCATGGTAGATTTGAACTATAATAGGTCCACAAAGGTCGGTATGAACCAATTCCATAATATCATTATAAGATGAGTATGTCTTGCTCGTGAAACTAGACTTTGTCATTTTTTCCAATTGACATTGTTTACACATAGCATTATCAATTTTCTTCAATTTTGAAAAATGTCCTACTCTTTTCATCTTATAATGCTTACTAAATTGTCAAAATTTATTTCACATTACCTCTTATGCCATAATCATATATCTTCATACTGAGAAAACAAATACGTCTCCTTAGATAAATCCAAATAGAACAAGTTACATTTTATTTGGTCACCATTTCAAATCAATTCACCATCAACATCAAATATCTTGTCCTTATTGTGATAGAATTCAACCTTGTATCTTGATTTGTTCAACTGTGAAAAACTCAACAAGTTATAGTCAAGTCCTTCAACCCAATAAATATTGCCACACTTGATCTTATTAGTTAATTGTATTGATAATTTACCTTTTATGAGACATAGTACATCATTGCTAAAATTAACACAACTATCCTTATATAGTCCCATGGTTTCAAATTTATTTTTATCACCAGTCATGTGATGTGAAAAACCACTATTAGTTATGCACCTATCACCTTTACTAACATATGATATTAATGTAGTTTCTTCATCTTCTTTCATAGCAACATAGACAACTTCTTCATGATTACTTTTAGATTCATTATCAATTTCTTCTCCAACAATGCAACTATATTTCTTAGTTTTATCTTTGTAATCCTTGTTTCTCTTGTTGTCTCTATCACCTCTTCTACCTATGTATGCATTTTCCCTTCTTTCATCCTTGTCTTCCATGTCAAGACATCTTGCAACAATATGACCAACTTGTTACATGAAAAACATAGTATAGAAAGTCTACCTGTATATTTTCCTTTGCCTCTTGGAAACCTTCTAGCCATCAATGCTTCGTGCTCATTAGAAATATCACTATCCCTTTTCATTCATTTTTCTTTTCCTTTCTTGCTAGGAACTAATTGTGATTTAAAAGAAAATTCAATAGTGGTAGGGGTGAAATATCAAAATTTCACATTTCAAAAGTAATAAGCCTACCAATTACACCTTCTAAAGTTTGGCTTTTACCATGAACACATCTCAATTCTTGTATTATAGAGACCCTAATAGCAGAAATAGGAAGTAGAGTTCTCAATACCTTATTGATCATAGTCTCATCATTAATCTTTCCATTTTCTTCCCTAATGACATTTACAACCTCTTTGATTCTTTTGTAATACTAGACAATATTCTCACCTTCCATCATTCTCATTTCATCAAATTACCTCACAATCTTTCAATTTCCCTCAAGACATCTTTGTATCCTCCAAATAGGGTTTGTAGTTTATCCCACATTTTCTTGGGATTTTTATAGTCTTTTAGTCATCAAAATTGGCATATCTTAGGGGTGATGAAATATCCAAAATATCTTGGTTGTGTTCTTTCTTCTCTTTCATTTGCTAAGTTGTTTGAGGAAGAATTTTTATCTCCATATATGCATTATCCATAAATTGTATTTTACCATCACTAATTCTTGCCAGATGTTGCCTCGTCAAACTCTGCCATGTAGGGAAGTTTTGTTTGTTCAACCTTGGCTCCCCTTTTTGTACATCTTGATCTTTATCTTCAAGTACCCTCAAAATTTTCTCTACAAGCACCACAACTCTAATACTGATTGTTAGAATGTTTAAAACAACTAAGAGGGGGGTGAATCAATTATCCAAGGTCTAGATATACTAATTTAACAAATAAACACTTAAACTACTTTAGATCTAAACATCCATTAGCTTGGCCTCTATAATAGATTCTCAATAACATCAACTAGTAGTCCACTATCCTAATAATAATAGACTTGGAGAATCTAGAACATTAATAGTAAATGATCACAAATAACATCTACACAAGTTGACAATAGGATTTAACATGGAAACCCGATTTGGAAAAAACCACTAGTAACATGTCACCAATCTTTTCAATCTTCTAAAGTGAGCTCTGTTAGGAGCCAACCCAATTAAAGGTTACAAAACACACTATTATATGTGACCTTATTAAAGGATTTAATCACCATGTTAAGATTGTCCTTGTTAGAGGGCTTTAAAACATTCCATTAGAATTCCACCTTGATTAAAGGATTTACATATTACTATTAGGTCAACATTTATTAAAGGATTTCAATAGTGATATAATGTTTAGAAAGTAATAGTAGGTTTTGATCTGACTAATACAACTCACTTTGCAAATACAAATCATAGTTAAGCTCACATGTTGATCTACTGACTAGTCTTCATTGTCATCTATGTCTCTAATTTTCTTAGCAATACTTCAAGAAATGCCTCTTCACAACACTTCTTACCTTTCTGCTTAAGTTTTCCAATCAATAGCATCAACAACTACTCCAACCTTGTTAGGTTAGCCCTTATACCTCCTTAAAAAGGTAATTCTTATATTTTTCTTCTTAAACATCACAATAGATCTTAGGTTTTTATCAGATTCAATGCATACAATGAATCTTTCCATGTTCTTGTTCATCCTCTTCTTTTGTAGAAACTTCTCATTAAATCCTTACATAAAAATGTGCAAACATAGTTTCCCTTGATTTGAATGTTCCTAGTCTTCCATCATTATCTTTAACATGCTTTACATATTCCAAGAAATCAACTGTGTTGGTTGGAAATCACAGTTTCATTATAAATTAACAAAATGTTGTCCCTAGACCAACACTATATTATGACACTTAGTCAACACTAGGTTACTTAGTTGCTACTAACTTTTTTGTTTGGTACATATATTGACACTCATTCAATGCTGATGCTCAGTTGACACTAGCATCACTTGGCATAAAATTCAAGTTCCTTAATATTCTACTCTTTTTCTCAGTCAAGCCTATGCCTTTGGTCATTCTTTGATGACTTCTTTAAGGCTTTAGTACAAATGTCTTCTTCAATTGTAACATGTTTAAACAATCTTTTTATCTTGTCAAAGTCTTAGCTTAATCAAGTGACCATTTTAGTTTCCTTTTATAACTTAACCTTTCCTCTAGGTGCTATTGCAATGTCCATCTTCTCAAATCCTCTTCATCAATCATCTATATATGGCACTCAAATCAAATAGAAAATTGTCTTACCAATTAGGTTTTATATCAATAGCAACATGAGAATTGTTCCAATTGTAGTTTCTAATACTTACAACTAAGGGAATTATCTCTCCATGGTCAATTCCTTCTTCTTGTGTATATTCCTTGCAAACCAATCTTTGTTTGTTCCTTGATCACATTCTTATTATTTGGCCTTGGTACCAATGCCCATATTTTCTCTTCTCTATTTGATCAATCTCTTCAATCATTTCTCTAATCCACTCTTCATTATCCAATGCATATTTAACTCTTCTTGGCCCAAACTAAAATAGTAAACATGTATTATCCTTCAATTTTTTTCTTTTCATAACTCTTGAATCTTTGTCTCCAATTATTTGATTAGATGTGTTGTTTCTTCTCATTAATTTTGCTAAAACAGGCTTAGATCTTCTTCCTCCTTGTTGCTGGTCACTTTTTCATCTTTCTCATCTTCTCTAGGAATCTCCTATTATAACTTGACTTCATCTATCTGGTGTCCAATCTCCTCTCTATAACTCAACCTCTATAACCTAATGCTTGATAGCTTATTGTTACTTGGTAGAGCTTCTCTACTATAACTCGATAGTGCTTGTCTGTTGATGCTTAGTAGTCTCTTTCTCTTGTTTAGGTAAAGTACTATGTTCTCCTTCATAGATGTCTACAATGTTTTTGCAATCTTCAAGTTCTTTCTTCCATTCTTCTTCAGTCTTTTCTACAAATTCATCAACTCTAACATTTTCATTGTCCACAATTTTGTTAGTATTAGTATTCAAACATTCGTATGTCTTTCTTTTAGTGGAATATCCTAAGAATACTCCTTCATCACTCTTTGCATCAAGTTTTTCATTCCTTGATTCTTTCAATATATAACACTTGCTTCAAAATACTTTGAAATATTTAACATCAAATGCATAGCCATACCACAATTGTAAAGGGGTTTTATTTTTACCTTTCTTAACTTGAACTTAGTTAAGTGTATAAATAGTAGTAATTACAACTTATCTCCAATACTTTTGTGAAATATTCTTTTCCATCATTAGTGTTCTTACACAGTTCTTGATTGATATGTTTCTTCTTTCAAATATCCATTTTGTGGTGGAATCCTTGGTATAGACATTGATTTTTTTATTCCTTTTTCATTTCAGAATGTATCGAACTCCTCTAATATGAATTCACTTCCTTTATTTAATCTCAATCATTTTAGACTTTTATATGTTCCCTTTTCAACCATAGCCAAATACTTCTTAAACATTTGAAAAGCATCATCATTTTCTTTAAAAAATATCACACTCATCATTCTAGAGAAATCATCAAAAAATAGGATAAAGTACATGTCACCATAATAACTTTTCACTCCAATAGGACCACATAAATTAGTATAAATCATTAGAATAATAGGTTTTTATCTTAAAACTAGACTTTTTCATTTTTCCCATTTGACATTGTTTTCATGTCCTTTATCAAGTTTTATCAATCTCATTAATCCTCTTACTCTCTCCATCTTACTAATGCTTACCAAATTATCAAAGTTTAAATGGTTTAACCTCCTACGTCCTAACCAAAAATCTTCAAATTCTAAAAATAAACATGTATCTTCAATTAGGTCTAGCTAAGGCCAAGTTACCTCTTGTTTTCTATCCACTTCCAATTACTTCACTAGCAGCATCATATATATTTTTCTTCTTGTTTTGAAATTCAACTCAATAGCCTAAGCTATTCAATTGTTCCACACTCAATAGTTTATATTTTAGTCCATCAACTCAATAATTATTTTCACATTTGATCCTGTCATTCAATATAATTGATCCTTTACATTCAACATACCATGGTGCAACATTTCCAAACTTAACACAACTTCCATTATAGTGTTGTTGATTTTCATATTTACTTGTATCACTAGTCATATGATGTGATAAACCACTATAAATTATCCTTTTATCATTCTTACTAACATGTAAAATAAGAGCAATTTTCTCAAACTTTTCATCTTCATCAAATTTATCTTTCATTGTAAAATAAACAGCTTCTTCACCATGTTTATCATTATCACTTTCAAAATCATCTTCTTGAGGAATGTAACAAGATTTCTTACATTTTCCCTTGTAGTATTTTTTACCTTTGGTTATCTTTGTTGTCTCTCCTTTTCATCTCTATCAGTACACCTTGCAAAAATATGACCAACTTTATTACATGTAAAATAGATTATGGCTTGTTTACCTTTGATTTTATGTTTCCTCTTGGTAGCCTTCTTGCCAATAATGCTTCTACATTATCAACATCATTATCTAATTCACTATCACTATCTGCATGCTTTCTTTTTTAACTTTGTCTTCTTTTAGATCCATCAAGGGTTAGTTGAGACTTAAAAGAACATTCAACACTAGAAGGTGTATAATTATCAAAATTTGACAATTCAAATGCACTAAGTCTCTCAATTAGACTATCCAAAGTTAGGTCATTATTAGGTGTATATCTCGGTTCTTTTATTGTAGATACTCTAATGACATAAATAGGAAGTAAAGTTATTAATACCTTGCTGGTCACAATCTCTTTAGATATGTCTACTCTAACACCTCTAATTGCATTCACCACTTGTTTTATTCAGCTACAATATTGAGTAATAGTTTCTCCTTCTTTTATTCTCACGTCATTAAACTTGCCTCTCAAATTTTCAACCTTAGACCTTATCACATTTTTGTCTCCTCCATGAATTTGTGCCAAATTATCCCTTTTTTTTGTAGTGTTGTCATCCTTCACATTATTAATCTCAACATAACTTAGGGAAGATGCTAGATCTATCATCATTTGATTGTGTTCTTTCTTATCTTTTATTTATTTAATTGACATAGTATATGTGCTTCTATGTATTCATTATCCAAGTAGTATAGTGCATAATTTCCGACTCTAGATCGATGCAACATCATCAAGTGTTGCCATGTTAGGAAGTTCTCTTTGTTCAAATTGGGTACCTCTCTCTTGTACATCTTGAACTTTAGCTTAAGTCCCTTCAAACTTTCATTGCAAGCACCAAAGCTTTGATATCAATTGTTAGAATGATTGGAATGGCTAAGAGAGGGGAGGTGAATAAGTTATCTTTAGGTCCAGACGTACCAATTGAACTTTTAATAGCTTCAAACAACACAATCAAACTCATAAATCCACTCAGCCCATATAGGAAATCATTAGTAATCCAAATTATTCATATCAACATTTAGCTCTCTATTTTAGTGTTAGCTAAATTATAAAAACATATAATAGCATGAAACATGAAAATAACATTCACACAAGTATAACACTAGGATTTAACATAGAAACCCAATTTGGGAAAAACTACCAAGTAATATGCTACCATTTTTTCACTATCTTGAAGTGAGCTTGGTTAAGATCCAACCCTATTCAAGGTTACAAAATAGATTGTTAGGTGTAACCCTATTAAAGGATTTAATCACCATGTTATGAGTGGCCTTGTTAGAGGTCTTTAAAAAATCCCATCAAAATGTCACCTTGATTAAAGGATTTACAATACGACTAGAAGATCAACCTTGATTAAAGGATTTTATTGTCATAATGATTATAAAGTAACAACTAGGTTGATATGATAAAATACAACTCACTTTGCATGTTCAAATCTCCATTTTTTTGATTCCATGTTCATTGATTGTTCTTTATCACATTGTTCATCTCTGACTACTTGGGAAATACTTCAAGCAATCTCTCTTTTACTCACTTCTCACTTTTCCCCTGCAACTCTTTTTCTTTACAAGTTCTTCACAAATTCTCTAGTCCAACAACATTGTGAAACATCTCATAGGCCTCTTCAAATAGAGAGGTTTAATTTTTGCTCTTCTTAAATATAAATGTCGATCCTAGGGTTTAATCAAATTCATTGAATATGTCCATCATTTTTTCCTTCTACTTCTTTCCTTGGAACTTATGGAAAATTCTCATTGAATATTTTCATTAGATCACCTAAAAAATTCATTTCATGCATTTAATATGCTAGCTCATCAATCCTCATCATCAATGCAGTTTAACTATTCTATAAATTCAACCATGTCAACCTCAAATCTTGAATATTTAACAAACAATTTATTTGTTGACACTCATTCATCACTATGTTCTTCATCTTGGTCATTGCTAGGTAGTTCAATTACTACTAATTTGTCTCACTTGGCTTACATTGGATTTCTCGACCATCATTGTCCTTATTCATTACTTCAATTTCCTTCACATACTGCACAATCATTACTATCACTCGACGAATACTTAAGTTCCTTAATATTTTTCTTGGTAATGCTTAACTTTTTCATTGACCTAGTAACTTGTTACTCAATCAAACTTGGTGTTTAACTCAACTTCTTGACTTATATCAATCATCTCTTCCACACTTAAACTCATCTTTCTTCTCCACTTAATACAATGATCAAACATATAATCTTGGCAAATACCAATTGATTAAGTTCCCTTAGTAATCCCATCATACTTACTCCTCTTTACTCGTCCAGTTTAGTAGTTCATCTTGATATCTCTCTTTTCAAATCCTCTTCATCAATCAAATAATATTGCACTATACATTGTTATAAATTATCTTACCACTAAGGTTTGGCATCAATGACAACATAAAAATTGTTAAGGTAGGAGAAGGATTAGCATAAGTGTAAGGAACTCTATTTTATGAAGGTTGTGTGGAGGGAAATGAAGAAGGTAGAAAAAATTTTAGGAAGAGAAGGGATACAAATACTTATAATAGGAATATTATATGGGTGGATAGCTGTAGACACAATAGGTGGAAAATAAGTAGGAATTTTATATATAGGAGTGGAAATAGATAAGGAGGGATCAATGCTAGTGGTAGGTAGAACCATTCCTATTTCAAAAGAGGCTTGAGACAAAGATTTAACATGTGAATGGACAAGGTGTAAGACCATGTAAACAATTGACAACATGTTTATAATTATGTATCACTTTGTTAAGAGCATTAAAAGTAGAAATAGTATTAGTATTATGATTCTTTTAATAAGTCAATCATACATCTTGTCAATCTTAGTAGTAATCTTATGAACTTTCTCAAGAGGGACTCTTGCAGCTTCATCTTCATCAAGAGATGAATGGGAAGAGTCATTCTCCATAGAAGGATTAGGATCATGAGAAAGCTAAGTGTCACCAAGGTTTCTAAAGTTAGGAGAAGAAGATTTTTGATCAAAGGAATCTGTAAGCCTACAACTTCACCTAATGAGAATGTTATAGGTAGGAGTTTGTTGGAAATAATCAAGACTAGCTAGGTTATTGAGAGGGGAGGGGTGAATCAATAACCTTAAAAACTTTAAATCAATTCAACACTTAACCATATAAATCATTCACCATTCATTTATATAATTTACTGGATGCATGAGAAAAGATAAACATTCATAACACATGAACACAATATTTTGGTGACCCAGAAACCTTCCAAATAGAAAGTAAAACTAAGGTGGGGATGATACCCACAAAACTTCACTACTATAGTATAAAGTTGGTCTATTAGGGCCTACATTGACCACTTTTGATGATCTACCCTATTAAGAGCAATTTGGATTGCTAGATCCACCTTGTTAGAGGTTTTACAAACATACAATAAAGTATGCACTCTATTAGGAGATTTATACAAAGACTATTAGGTCTACCCTGTTAAAGGATTTAGAAAACTAATCCACCTATTAGGATGAAACAATAGAGCTAACTTGCAACTTGATTGTTGAATAGATCTTGAAGTATAGATCACCTCTTGTGATTGATATGTCTTTGCTACTCCTTAATTTGCTAAATACTCTACTCTGTTGCTGATTCACATTCACTCTTCTCAAAACATTACATGTCCATTCTATTAACATACTCATGATGATGATATTGAAAATGATACAATACATTACATATATACCATTCCAATAATTACAATTGCAAGCTCGGTTAAAACACAAGTAAACAAAATATTACTGAGTTGGCCAAAGAATAGAAAACTTGGGCTCTTCAAGCTGACTTGGTGACCATTTGATACTCAACATCTACTACATTACTCAACATTGTCATGCACTCAATAGAAGTAGAAGCTCGGTCCATATTAATCACACAACATAGCTTGGAACTCGATAACCATTGGAGACTCCATAGATATAGTGTCACTCGATAAATACTGAATCCTATCTTGACCTTGCTATCACTCGGTAAACACTACACATCCATCACTCAGTAAAAATTGGATTCATATCACACAAACTAATGACTCCATACACACTATGAAGCTCGATGACCATTACTTTTTTGGTGAACATTGTAAGCTCGGTAAACATTGTTGAACTACACATTCACTCAGTAGCTTTAGGAATACTTAGTGTGAATTGCTTAACTATTGAACTTATAAGGTAACCATTGAATGCTCAGTATAAACTATGGACTAAGTGATGAGCTCAATAGCCATTTAGAATTGAATAAGTGTTGTCACTAATGACAAGTACAACATAATGCCAAAAATCTCTCCCTTTGGAATTAGGGACAAAAACACTTATGAGCCACATTGACATTCTGATTTTTTATTTTTCAAAATTGATCTTTGTAAAGTTTCTATATATACATATCTTACATATCTCCCCCATACATATGGCATAATATATACATAGCTTTTATCTATACATATATCAATCTATTTTCTCCCTCGATTTCTCCACAAGTCTCTTACTATCTCTTTACTCCCCTTGTTCTTATTATCTCATACTCCCCCTTTTTGACAATAATGCCAAAGAGATATGTAAAATATTCAAATAGAGACATCAAAGTGTGAGATAAATTTGGAGTGTACCTTGAGAATAAGAGCCAATGTCTTATCCAAATTATCTTGTAGGTAGAGAGTGCCACTTGAACTTCTGTAGAAAGTTCAATCATATGATCTGCTATTGAAAAATTGTTATCTTGGACCAATGTTTTTGAATATGCAATATGTTTTTGCATTGGGTCCATAACTAGAAGGATCATATTCTGGATATCAATCAGTGTAGACCTGATCCTGAATTTCTCTCTAAGTAACTCTAAGTAACTCTACTTGCATTTCTAAAAAAAATTTCACCTTCATGTGATGTGATGAGTTTGAACTTGGGTCAAGCCATAACCTTTGAGCACTAGCCTTCATGTCCACGTCAATCTTATTCAATTTCTCCTTTATATCCTTGGTATACTCAATAACATCACAAATATTGCCAAAAAAGTGATGTTACATTAGTGAAGGATTGTTCAAGGTTGCTCAAAATTGTAGATAATTTTAGTTGATTTATTGCAATTTGCTCAAGCACCTTATTGCCAAATTTCTTTTTTTCCTTCTCAATGAGCTTCTCTTGGCTAGAAGTGTCCTCATTGAACTTATTCTAATTGCAACAAAATGTGTTGAGATGAGTCAATCTCAACACCTATAGCCTCAGTAATTATGTTTTTGGCATTCTCAATTATTGTAAATTCTCTGTCTCTCTCATCTCTAAGCTACTTCTACCTTGGTTTTTGCTCTAAAAGCTGACTGACCAATCTCATTTCATTAGCTATGGCAGTATCCAAATCTATCTTAGGAATAACAATTTATTTTTCCAAGTCTATGTATTTATCAATTACCTTGCCAGTAAGTAGAAGTTTTAGAGGAGTCTTTGGTTTTACTTATGTGCTTACTTCCTTGGACTTAGAAATGGAAACAATAGTTGAAGTAGCTAGACTGTAGTAAAAACTTGAATTTGTCCAACGAAAGAAAAACTAAGAGAGGTACTAGCTATATCCAAAATTGATGTGCTTCCCAAAAATGAAGTACCAATAGATAATGTACAAACTAGAATATTTACAATTGAAGAGCTAACAAAAACAAAAACTAGTGTAGTTAAAGCTTTAGTAGACAAAATTGTAGAGCAAACTGGAAAACTTACTAAACATGGTGCAAAATAAGTTGACACAATTGAAGAATTGGCAACTATACATATTGCTAAAGTAGATTGCTCAGTAGCTGATGAAGAAGGTTGTAGCTCGGTAGATGAAGTGACTAACTCTTCCATTGAAGATACTTGGAGCTATGAGGTAGTAGGTACAGATGATATTTGTGAGGTAGTTGCAATCATTCCTACTGAAGCTAACTCCAACCCTAATGATGTTGTTGGCTTAGGTGGAGGGTGAGGAAAGGAAGCAATGAGTTTTGCTGTAATTTTCATTGGATCATCTTCTTCATCTTCCTCCTTGTCTTCCTCTTCAACTTCTTCCTCTTTCTCTTCATCATCTTTTATCAATTCTTGACATTCCTTAGCATCAATGGTAACACATGGTGTGTTATCCTCCTCATCATCATCACTATCACCATCATCATCCTTGATCTCTACTAGATCATCACTAGGCTTATGCAGATGATAGATGTTTTTCCACATGTTTGTTGCATCTCTAACAACATGATCAATATCTTTGATTAAAATAAAACATGTATGGAATCTAATCATCATTTTACCTTCATTATTTTTCATGGCTGCCTTCACTTCTGAATCTATAAGATTAGGTAATAATTTCTTCAAGGATTGTTCATAAATATCCTTAGCTATTTGTGCAGCTAACTCCCATCTTGGTTGTAATCTCACTAACAATTCTTTTGATATTTGGGAAGCAATCTAGTCTGGGGAATACTTCCATTTTCCCATTTTGGTGAGTACTAGCTCCTCAATCTATATTTTCTCAGCACCAGTCCTTGTTTCAAACTTTAAAGCCTTGAAGTTTGTGATGCTAGCTCCTTCTTCCATCTATTTTAGTCTTTCCTGAAAGGCAAGTGGGGGCTTGTTGAGCACAACTTCACCTTTGCTTTTTCCTTTTGATCTCCTGGTGAAAATAGTTGTTGAGGCCTTTGGAGGTTTTATAATGATTACCCTCCCTTTCTTCTTGGTTGGCTCTACCTCCTTCTCTGATTCTTTCTCTTCTCCTTCTTCTTCATCCTCTCCTTTTCCCTCAGTAAGCCTTAGAGGGCCAATGGTAGTTTTTGTCTTTGCTATTTTCCTCTTGTCTTTGCTGATTGCTTGAGGTAGTTTGATTTCCAATTCAATTATGGGTTTTGCCTCATCATATGTGCCAAAAACTAGTTTCTTAAGGTCTATAGGCTCATTTACCAATGCTTCAATAATGTCCCTAGTTTCATCAATATTGACCTCATAAGGGAGAGGTTTCACCCATGCAACTCAGGGCCTGACTACTTGGATGTATGCTCTATCACAGTCAACCATGAAAGACACATCATCTTTATAATCGTCAACAAGTTTAGGAGGAATCCTAAACCTATTGTTCATCCTTTCCTTGAAATCTTCAAAATAATTATCCATAATATTGTCAAAATTTACACCCATTTCTGCAATAAACTCATTTATTTGGTATAAAGTGGGAACATCCTTTCTCCACACAACATAACCTTTGGATGGAAAGAATTTTTGTACATAAAAGAAAAGACATGTCAACAAAGAACCAAATTCACAAGGGTTGTTCTTTGATGTTCAGATGTTGTCCATATTCTTGTTTAATTGCTTTAGTAGTAACTTTAACAAGTCAAATTTCATGTTTTTCTTCATAACTTTAAATGCTAAGTCCATTGCCTCACATGGCACACTATTTAAACAACTAGAGCTATAAATCTTGTGGGCAATTACATGAATACCAAATCTTAACTCCACATCAAAAATAGTGCTAATTTTCAAACCTCTACCTTCCCACTCAGCTAGGGTTTTCTTCTAGAGTTCATCCCAACCTAGGATTTTGGTAGATTTTTCTTTGCTCAGTATGAGAAGGCCAGTAATCTTGTGAATCATCTTCTTGGTTATCAACATGGGATGATCTAACCATAATTGACCATTTGTACATGACTAAGAATATACCTAATCCATTTTATCTAGAAACTCCTTGGCAGGTGTGTGATATGTGTCAACCCTTTTATTTCTAAGTGCTTGTGCTCAGGTTTAAGTGAACCATCGATACACATTTTCTCTAAAGCACTATCCATTTCTAGGGTTCCTATCTCCTAAATAGAACACTTAAAATGAGTGTGTATATAGTTAATCAGGAGCACCTTGGGTGAAATTTGAGATTGTGCACCATTAGGGTCAAGTGCCTCTGCAACTACTGGAACTAGCTTGAAATTTGGTGCTTTTCACTCCACACCCTTAACCAACATTTCTGAACCTTTTTTCACCTTTTTTTTGCTGGTGCTTCTGAATGCCATTGCTGCTCGATAAGTTATGGAAATTTTCAAAAAAATTCTTCACTAAAAATTCACTCGAAATCGCTTGGAATTTCTTGTGTGCACCTGGAAATCTCTTTGCTCTATGAATACTAAAGACGCGGTGAAAAATGAAGTTAAATTCACCCCTTTTGATGAAAATTTTCCATTAATGCTAGGTACCATACTAACATAGTGCATGACAGACTATCATCCACTCACTAGCTCGGTAGAAACTTGTGACTCGGGATCAAACAAATATTTCATTACTCTTAACCTAGCTTGGTTGAGTCTATGACTAACCTTGCTTAGTATGAACTAAATTCATGTGATCCTTTTGTATCTAAAATACTAATTTGGATCTTCTACTTTCTTCCATTTGGAACTACTCAAGATATAGCTTGAAGATACGATTCCAGTCCCTCATTTGAAGAATCTAATTGGAAATGGTGGAGTCACCCACTTCTTGAGTGACATTGCCATGATTTGAACTATTTTATTAGATAGATTTAGGAATCCACTATTGTCTCATCTTCTTCCTAATGTTATTAATGTTAGCTTTCTTCTCATCTTCAACTCTTCCTATGTTCATGTAGTTTTTAGCTATATGACCAATTTTAGTGCATGTATAACATTTACTATTGAATCTCTTTTTCTCAAGTGATGCCTTGTGCAGTCTATGCCAATGTGTCCATATTCTCCACAATACTGACATCTACACCAAGTATTGTAATCCCCACCAAATATTGCTTTGACAATTTTTTCAATTGGGTTGAATGGTTTGGATTTGCATTCAAATGCCTTGTGACCTTGTTTCTTGCATTTGTGACATTTACCGTCAAATTTTGGTTTCTTCTTGCACTCATTAGTTTTATGACCATGTTTACTACAATTGTAGCATTTTCCATTGAATTTTTCCTTTCCATTGCTCCAATATTTGTTTGATGTATGACCTAACTTACCACAGTGATTGCAAGTAGGTTTTTGATTCCTTTGGGCACCTTTTTGGAAGATTCACCTTCTTCTTTGTAACCAATTCCTACTTCACCTTTTTGCCTATAGAGATTATGCTCACTTTGTTGATTCAATTGATCCATATCCGCTTGTGATTTCATCATCCTTTCATTGAGTTGCTTTCAGAAATTAGATCAGCTTTCAATCTTTCATTGATCTGTCTTTTAGTGATTAAATCATTCCTTAAGCTTTCATTTTCAAATCTTAGATTCATGATTTCCTCATTTGCATTGGAGAGCTGATTGATAAGACTTTCTTGTTGCAGGGATTGGTTTTGATTTGCATTGTTCCTTGCCTCCAAGTCTTCACTTTCCTTATTCCTTTGTTCCAAGATTTCACACATTCTTATTGACTGAACTTCTTGTTCTCTTTTCAATTTTCTTACCTCTTCTTTTAGAGAGCCATTCTTTGCTAGGAGTTCTTTGATTGCCTCATTAGCTTCATCTGAACTACTTGATGGGGAAAAGTCTTCAATCTTTTCTTCAACATACTGATGGTCATTCATCTGTCTTGCAAGTTCTTTCCTTCTTTTTAGGGATTGAGAAAAATGCTCTTTTACTTCTTTGAGTTGAGTTATGGCCATTTCCAAGTCTAGCTTCTCATTCTCAATATCTTTGTCAAGTTTGAATATCTCCATTACCCTTGATCTTTGCTCAAGCTATCAAACTTTATCCTAAGAACCACAAAGCTCTGATACGAATTGTTGGAAATAATCAAGACTAGCTAGGTTACTGAGAGGGGAGGGGTGAATCAGTAACCTTAAAAACTTTAAATCAATTTAGCACTTAACCATATAAATCATTCACCATTCATTTATCTAATCTACTGCATGCATGAAAAAGATAAACATTCATAACATATGAACACAGTATTTTGGTGACCCAGAAACCTTCTAAATAGAAAGTAAAATTGGGGTGGGGATGATACCCACAAAACTTTACTACTGTAGTATAAAGTTGGCGTGTTAGGGCTTACATTGACCACTTCTGATGATTTGACCTATTAAGAGAAATTTGGACTACTGGATCCACCTTGTTAGAGGTTTTACAAACATACAATGAAGTATCGACTTTGTTAGGAAATTTATACAAAGACTGTTAAGTCTACCTTATTAAAGGATTTAGAAAACTAATTCACTTGTTAGGATGAAATAGTAGATCTGACTTACAACTTGATTACTGAATAGATCTTGAAGTACAGATCACCTCTTTTGATTGATATGTCTTTGTTGCTCCTTAATGACCTTGTTAAATACTCTACTCTACTGCTAATTCGCATTCACTCTTCTCAAAACATTAGATGTCCATTCTATTAACATACTCATGATGATGATATTGAAAATGATACAATACATTACATATATACCATTCCAATAATTACAATTGCAAGCTCAGCTAAAACACAAGTAAACAAAATATTACTGAGTTAGCCAAACAATAGAAAACTCAAGCTCTTCAAGCTAACTTGGTGACCATCTGATACTCGACATCCACTGCATTACTCAGCATCATAATGCACTTGATATAAGTAGAAGCTCAATCCATACTAATCACATAACGTAGCCTAGAACTCAATAACCATTGGAGACTCAGTAGATATAGTGTCACTCAGTAAATACTAAATCCTTTGTTTACCTTGCTATCACTTAGTAAACACTACACATCCATCACTTGGTAGAAACTGGCTTCATATCATGCAAACTGATGACTTGGTAGACACTATGAAGCTTGATTACCATTACCTATTTGATGAACACTATAAGCTTGGTAAACACTATTGAATTGCACATTCACTCGATAGCTTTAGGAATACTCGGTGTGAATTGCTTAACTATTGAACTGCTTAACTATTGAACTTACAAGGTAACCACTGAATGCTCGATATAAACTGTGGATTGAGTGATGAGCTGAGTAACCATTCATAATCAAATAAGTGTTGTCACTAATGAAAAATAAAACATAATGCCAACAAGAGTTAAGGTAATGAAGATCATATGCAAAGAAAGGAAAAATGAAGATCATGCTTGAGGTAAGAACTAGATCTAGAAGATAAAGCACCTAATGTAATCTAATGAAAGTAAATCTATACAACATGCAAAGAGAAATCACAAGAGATGTATATAACTAAATAATGTAATCTAAATCCAAAATCTAATAAAAAGGGGTAAGATGTGGAGTTCACTAAAATGTATAATGAATGTTAACATGTGATACAATATAAGGGGGAATCTACCACCACAAAAGATAGCATTGATACATTCAAGGTCGCCAAAATGTATAAGGTGTAATGTAAAGAAATCATAAACAGGCTCAATCACTTCATATTTTGGAATTATGGTTTTGGTCAAGGATGCACTATGATATCAATGATGCACTAATTCATGAATGATGAAATGCATCATTAATCATGCACTATATCCCAAAATTCTTGGCACATAAAGCCTCAAAATTCCCTTAGGGTCTTAGAATAGGTTCTAGTTTCAAGAAATCATGTGTAGATCTTGAGAAAACCCAGTTTCAATGTGGAAAAGAGATTCCAAGTGATTATAAGAAGGCAAGGGAGGACCCAAGTGGATAGATCCTACCTCAATATTTATGCCTTAAAATATGAATACCAAGGATCTATTAGGTTCTACCTAAATTCTATCTAGGAGGATAAAGAGAGATGAAAAGATTGGGGAAAACAAAAATTTAGTGAAAGCCTAATGTTATATCCCACTAAATAGGTGCTAAACCATCATTAAATTGAAGTGATTCCAATTTAAGATGATACTAATTTATATTCAATTATTTTAAAATATTTTATATTTTGATTGTAATTGTATATATTCTTTTCATGTAACTAGGCATGGCTGACTCAAACCAACTAGAAAGGCCTCCCTCACGAAAAATGAACCCAAAAGCAACCTACTAGCCCCTTAAAATAATCCAACACTACCTAAAAATGATCTAACACTACCTAAAGACAATCAAGCTACTGAAAAACTAGTCGTAAACCCTCAACCTTTATAGGAGATAATAAGAAAAAATAAAATCAACTAAGGGGCTTCTAGAACACATATGTCAATATCCCTACATTATGCCCTATGCTTTCAATATTGAACCCCATTGTTGAAAAATGGAAAAACTTACATTGGAACATAATGCTACACTTCATTGGTGTGAGTCTATGCATGTTGATTATAATGATGGGATACAAGCCCTAAATATAACTAAAGATAACCTATGTGACCTTTTTTGTGAATCCCAAAATAGGATTAAAAGTTGACCAAAAAATCCCAAGTTGTCTATAAAATAGTGCATAAATGATGGAATTTGTGAAAACTTGTAGGATCAATGGTGGATGGATTTTGATACACCACCCCATAATAATTTGGAGGTCCCATTCTATTTTATTAAAAAAATGTATGTTAAACATATGATTGGTCACAAAGTTAAAAATTCAAGACTAGGGCATAGGCTTAAGTACTCCTTAAGATAGGCGATGGGCACATTAGGTTAAATCTTCACTTATGTCCCCCCAAAACTAAAATTTCACCCCCTTATCCGGTGCAGTATCTAGATATTGTTGTAGAGGCTAGCTTATAATCTGTTAGGGACCTTCACACCTTGAGCGATTTGTTGGTTAGGAAGAGTGAAAAATGTATTCCCCCTCATGTTGATGATGATGCCCCTTTGATATCATCTATGAGTTCACATATTTGTGTGTCCCATACTTGCATTATGTGGAAGATTTCTTTCTTGGGCTGCATAAGTGATGTTGATGCACATGACTATGTGTTCAATGTAGACGATAGACTACAAGTTGCTTTAGGGACTAAAGCATATCATCAATAGGTGTCTCACATGAGAGATGAGGAGGGGCAAGAAGAGCCATGGAATCCTGTAATTAGGGTAACACTAAATAATTTATTTGTCACACTATATTTAAAATTTGAATTGTTTATATTTTTAGTAGAAATTACTTATAATGACTACACACTTATGTATATGTATGTCATCCATTTATGTTCATCTGATGATAGAGGAGGAGACAACATAAGTGGATGGCTCCACACTTTCGGCCATTTTGTTTGGACTTGACACTTCAATAATATACATTTTAATGTGCTCATTGGTTTCCTTTTTTATATTGGTATACATGTTTCATAATTCTTATGATTATCTTAACTTTAATGAGATATTTGTAGAACACTTATACAAATTTCAATTATATAAAATTCTACATGCATGCATGGGTTATGTATATCTATGAATAAATACATGCATATATGAATTTATATACACAATATACATATCCATATGCATGCATGCACACACACACACACACACACACACACACACACACACACACAGTCAATTGGTTAAAAGAAGAACTAGCTACAAAAGGACAACATTTACTAACAAATAGATACCTTAAAATGACAACATTTACCTTAAATAGATACCTTAAAAAGATGGATTTATGTATGACATTCACAGGATCAATCTATTAAGAGAAGAATTGGTTGGTTTTAAAATCTATCTACAAAAGGGCATAATCTTTTAAAGAAAATGAGTATTGAAGCTTTAAAATGACCTCACCCTGCACCATATCTGTGTGTGTGTGTGCGCATACACAGATGTAATATATATATACATATACATATATACATCAAAATATATGTATACATATACACATATGCACATCCATACATATGTTGATGTGTCGGTTAGGGATCTATGGAAAACATTTCTCATATAGTGCAATTTTATCCTATATCAATATATAGCTCTGTCTACAATATCTATTATCATAAATCACTTTGCATTTCAACATCCTCTGATCTTTCTATGGTACATGTGAGCCCATGGCATATTTAGGGACTTATCTAAGTCAAGTTCCTAGGTTTGATCAATAAAACATAGTTAAACAAGATTTGAATGTGTCCACCTAGATATAACAATGAAAGAAGATGGGTAGGTGACAAAAATATTAAGTCTATTTTCTAAGAGATGCTATAGATAGGTGACCAAAAATATTGATTGTGTTTTAGGGATACCAAGTGAAGTTATATGAGTACTAACTTATTTTCATTTTAGTCCAAGACCATTAAAATAAGCATTAATTTAGGAATAATTTTCCAATTAGAGGTAAATAAAAACTTTAAATTTGTTAGATAGGAGTAGAACATACTAGTAATCATGTGTGGCAAAATGATATAGATCACCAATATATTAGGTACTTTGTAGTGCAAATAGTTATATTCATATGTAATGATGAATATTTCAGTATTATATATTTTCTAAAATAAGTAAAATGGTTGACATAAAAATGGAAATAATGAACAATGCACTTTTCATCATTTCATTTGCATTCATATGTAATGAATCTCTAACTAATAAATCTTAAATGATTCAAATTTTCAAAGTAAAAGATAATGATTAAAAATCAGTAATGATTATAATTACAAACATATTTATGATTCACTATCTTTTTTATGGCATTGCAATATTTGGTTCAAAAACTTTAAGTTTGTTAGATAGGAGTAGAACATACTAGTAATCTTTGTGGCAAAATGATATAGATCAGGAATATATTACATGTTTTACAGTGCAAGTAGTTATATTCATATGTAATGATGAATATTTCAGTATAATATATTTTCTAAAATAAGTAAAATGGTTGACATAAAAATGGAAATAATGAACAATGCACTTTTCATCATTTCATTTGCACTCATATATAATGAATCTCAAACTAATAAATCTTAAATAATTCAAATTTTCAAAGTAAAAGATAATGATTAAAAAATCAGTAATGATTATAATTACAAACATATTTATGATTCACTATCCTTTTTATGGCATTGCAATATTTCCTCCTTCAAAAATAACAGTAATAAAGGAGAACGGCCTTAAATTATACAAGCAACACACAATAACCTATATTTTATATGTTGAAGGAATAGATATGCGACCATAATGTTCCTTCAATCTTGAACAGGGTCAATTAAGCTGCATGGGCAGGCGATGATGATGTTCCTCCAACATTCAGGACACTATTATGATCTCAGTAAAACATAGTACATTATATGGAAGACGTTATTATTGAAAGCCTAGAAAGAGCCTGATACAAGAACGGCCATGATGACAAAAGGGTCAAATTAACGCCAGTGGGGATTAGCTCCTGCCACTCTTATGGACTTTAGAGACCCCAAGGATTCTTTTTTGTGGGACCCCAATGTTGTTGTAACAAAAAAAATTAAAAAAGTTGCAAATACCCTATCACTTCCCTAGATAAGATATTTCATAATGTGTACGACTCACTTTTCCTTCCCTAAATTTGCTTTGTGGGCTTTCAAATCACATTTTATTGCTGAGCCATTTCTTTAATTCCTCTCTTTTGTTTGAATTTCAACTCTTGTCCTAAGTCAAGCAGCCCCTTTTCTAGACCCCAAGCAAAAGTCCATCTGGTGTTAAGAAAATGTCTCAACAACATATCTGAAAGTCAAAATTAAATTAGATTTGTATGCCAGCCCCCCATGGAAAAAAGAAAATAAAGCAGGAGAAACTCTACTTTAGCTTTTAAACAGATTCTCTGTTGTCTCTTATAATTAGTCCACAAATCATTTCCTCTTGTCTCCCAGTCCATGTCAAAAGAAGCCAAGGAGTAAAATAAGTCTTCCTTCACAAGAAGGATATGTATGAAAACTGGTTGAAAACAAGACAAGTCTGCAAGATACTCCATACCCAATTATAAGCAAGTGCAAAAACCATCATGATAGTTTGAAGAAGGATATCTAAACATCATTGAATTGTTGAGAGTTTTGGATGGATTTAGCTCTCTGCTGGAATGTGGGGGGTGGTTTTCATGGCTGCTGATGATGTTATAAGTACAAGAAGGCTGAGGAAGTTGAAAAATTGGGTTCTAATTATGTTGTTGTTGGTCTTATTAATGGCGCAGCCCTCAGATCTTTCATCATGTGGAAGAAGAAAATCAAATACATCAGCTTTGGCACAAGATCAACAGGTACATGTTATTTCAAGGCGTCTCTTGTCAAACTCCAATCAGTTTAATGTTCCCAAGCATTCTAACAAGCCTTTCAGAGGTTATAATGCTAGTGCCCATGAGGTTCCTAGTGGCCCAAATCCAATATCTAATTAGAAATATATTATCACAGTTATACTATTTATTATGATAATATGTTAATGATGAGAAAGAGAAGATAGGGATGAAGATCATTGAATCATGGTCCATGTTTCAATTTTGAATTCAGAATTGGAAATGGGTATCTGTTTAAATCAATGGCAGAAGCATCAGCAGCTTTTTTATGTTCACTTTAGCTGGTCTTGGATAAAGGGTTCTATATTAGGGATCTTGGGTATTGTAAACTATTATTAATGCTTATCAAAAGTCTGGCCATCGCAGCTTGCTTTCGGCATACGGTATATATCTTTTCTTAACCATGTGTTATGTTTACAGAGAAATAAAATACATTAATACAAGACAATATTAAACCTCTCTTTACATAATTATTTTGTTGTGCTGCCTCTGGTGATGGTTATTGATCATCCTCTACCAGGCATCTGTATTATTTCGTACTGGGTTTTATAGAAAGAAGGAAGAAAAGCAAGAGGGACTTGCCAAAATTTAGTATCTATTGTTGGGGTTAGGAAATCACTTGGAAATAATAAGTTCTAATTGAGGTTTAATGTTCGGACTAATCTAGATTGAAATCTTGTAAGTTGTGTTGATTTTCTGTAGATTGTAGTTTGTTTTTAAAGCTCGGATCGATTCAAGAATTTCATTGGGTGATGGTTTTATAAGAATAATTGTTCCCTGATCAACTTTTCAGATTGAAAACATTTGATGGTTGTGGTGATTTTCTGTGAATTATGGTTAGCTTTCAAAGCTCAGTCTGATCCTTTTCAAAACTTTCATAGAATGATTTGTTGCAAGTTAGTGTGATATCTATAAAGCTCCTGGCCTTGTTAAGATTGGCAGGTTTCATGGTGCATTTTTTTTCTGTTAGCTATAGTTAGCGTTTTTATATCTGAGACTCATTCAAATTTAAACCGTAAATAGTTTGGGGACTTGCTTTGATTTTAATTAGGTTATAAATACCAGACTGATTCTGAAACCTTTCATGGTATAGTGATTTTATATCAATTATATAGTTAGTTATTATAGATTAGATTGGTTCAGACAGAAAGCTTTGATGGTGTGGTGATTTGTTGTGAACTATCAAAGGTCAGCCTGATTCAAATTGACAGTTTTCATGGTTATTTGCCTTGAGTTGTTTTATAGATTTTGAACTCCAGATTGATTTAAATCGGGATCTTTTATGTTGTAGTGATTTGATTAGAGTTATTTTTAGTATGGATTGTGTGCAACTATTTGTATTAACATTCTAGGTCATATTTTATGATCTATTATATTTTTTTATTGCAATTCTTTCATTCTCATATAGCTCATGGATCTCACGGAGTATCGTTTGAGATAATGACACAAATAAATTTCAGACAGTTGCTGATAAATTTATTTGTATCAACATTTTACTTCATATGCTATGATCTAATATATTTTATTTTCCTATTCTTCTAATTCATTCATGATGGAGTATCATTCTGGATATTGATACGAACAACATTTTAGTTCATACTCTATGATCTAATACATATTTTTTCCTTATAATTCATTCATGATGGAGTATCATTCTGTATACTGGGACCAATAAATTTCAGGCACTTGAACTCGGAATAGAGCACACTGATCATTACAAACTGTGGGAATCTAATATCTACAATAAGATTGTTATTTTCATGGTTTAAAGTTCAACTTATACAGATCGATCATTTAAGGTGTACCAGTTTTATCTGGAATAAGTCCACTTATAGTTATTTGATGTCTACATGTTTCTCTTCTGACTTTAATATCTGACTCCAACAGATGATATAGATCCTCCATTGATATGGTACTGGTTGTCATCTTCCATTATACCTTCTTTGGTAGAGCACAGAGCTGTAACTTAATGGACAAGTGCATCTATTTTTATTTTTTCCTTCATGTCATGAGGTTTCTGTATATGCTTGGCCTTGTTCAAGTTGATGTGACTGATTGAAGGAAACTGAATTTTGCTTTTGGCTTAATTGAGAGACAATAATATTCCTAATATATCAAATCTTGTTATCACAATATACAATAGTGGGATTCCGTTGATGATGGCATGTTTTTTAATCCACAGTTATTTATTACCAATAATTGATCATATCCCTGAAAGAGAAAAGTGGGATTCTACTGATATGAATGTCACAGCTTTTGAATTGTCTATTCCACTGAGAATAGTGGGATTCATCCAATTCCACCTGCCATGGTTATAAAGTATAAGATGGTTTTTTTGGAATTTGAATACTAATCTGGCAATCTGAAAGCAAGTGTACCAAAACATTAACGTCTTGTCGTGTGATATTTTTTTATTGTATCTCTGCAAATTTCTTAGCACGATTCAGAGCTTGCTATTAATTGTTT